>OX465261.1:2110361-3310361 GCA_949987775.1 Aproaerema taeniolella | reverse complement strand
TCCTCTATGCGCTGGAAAGGGATCGCGGCAGCTACTATCTTGGCAGTGATATCTAGCAGCGTTGGCGGGGCGCGCGGCCGGCAACACGCGCGCGGCGCGCACGCAGACATGGCGCTGGCTCGGCCGCGAGCCGACAACTGCCGCCGCGCGCCGCCGGCCCCCCGGACCGCCCTCCACCCGCCCCGCGCCTTCCTCCGGGGATGCGGCCCAAATCGACACACCGCGATAAATTATTCATTTGGCAGGCATAATGTGCGATACATTATTAAAAGTTGGCATTTTTGTGTTGTTCTCTAGAGGCTACGTATAAAATCGATAACTATGCAGGAAACGGCTATCATTTATTTACCTGATTTTTAATGCTAGGACTGGTTTTTCCTGCTTTCCCCGACTTCTTGTTATTCAATCTGACTAAATGCTTTGGCTTCGAAAACTTACATAAATTAAGTATTAAATTCTAAGCTTTTTCAATTGATTTGTATCGAACACACGTCAAACTACGAGAGAGTACATAAAGTAAACTTTACAAGTAAAAAAAAATGTCTATCTCTCCAAATTCAAAGACCTCAATTTTAAACTGACACAACACAAGAAGAACAAAAATTCAAAATCTTAAAACAAAAACAATGTGACTTCCTAATCCATTCTGGGCGCGTCTCCTCACATTACACAAACGAAGGGGAAAGGGAAAGGTGGGGGGAGGGGATATTAACAGCTGATGGCAGGGGGGAGGGGGGCAGACGTCAGGTGTCGGCTCGCGCTCTCAGCTGTGCCGCGCGATCCAGCGCTGCAGCCGCTGTTTTCCTTAACAAAGAACATTGACCTTTATTTGTTTATGATTTTTTTTTGTAAAGCATTGACATGGTGGTTTTCATTGAAATAGTGAATAGGTAAAAACTTATTTCAGGTCTATAAGGTTATATGTCACAATATTAGTTTCTCAAGAAAGTTTTTTCAAGAAATGCCAAGTAGAGTAGCAGAAAGAGCAGAAATGTATTTTCAGGCAAACTTTTTCATATCTTTTCATAAGAATTTTCCCAAGCACACTTCTTTTATTTTAAATACTTATTTATAAGTTACTTTAATTTCTAGGAAAAATATCGAAAAATTTCAATCTGACTTGAAAGTACATAATCTACATTAACATTATAGAGAGGAAAGAATTGTTTGTTTGTTTGTTTGCATTGAATAGGCTCTGAAACTACTAGACCGATTTGAAAAATTATTCCACGTAAATCAGCATATGAAACTGATTAACTTTTTCCAAGGAACATAAGTAGGTCGAAATCTATAAATATATAAAAGAAGAAACTGACGGTGTCTGACTGACATATAAACGCACAGCCCAAACCGCTGGGTCTAGAGATTTTTGGCACATAGGTTTCTCATGAGGTCTAAGAGAGCACTAAGTAAGGATTTTTCGAAACTCACCCTCTAAGGGGGTGAAATGGGGGTTCGAAGTTTGTATGGAGAAAACAATTTTTTTGGACATTATGACTTAAAACTTCGTGAGGATATACCTTGAAGCAAATTAGCGGACATTGTGTTTCGGGATTTTTCGAAAATCAAAGACTAAGGGAATGAAATGGGTGACAAAAAAGTTCTTTGTGCGAGCGAAGCAGCGGGATAAAGCGAGGAAATCAAACCCTAAGTTTTGATAATTTAAAGTAAACCCATATAAAGGTTAATTAAAAAAAAAAAAAACGTTACACACTCAAAGACCCACACTAAGGTTTTCCCTTGTGTCGTGGGTCCCTCGGGACACACATAAAGACAAACAGAAACACCGATGACCCGAGAACAAACATCTGCTTTTCACACAAATGTTTGTCCCGACTGGGGATCGAACCCAGGACCCGCCGATCAAGAGGCAGCGTCACTACCACTTGACCAAACCAGCCGTCAAAATTAAGTTCTAATTCCTTTTTTTGTAGAATTCAAGCTACCTTGGCCGATAAACAATGTATTTTATTACATACTTACTTACCGCACCTTTTACTTTATAAAAACAGAAATAATAATGGAACAGCAATCCCACAGCTGGGCAAATAGGTACTTCTGTAGCATGCGAACTTCTTTTGATCGGCAATCACTGATTCGCGGTAGCTTTTTTAGTAATTTTTAATTTATTTTTCTATTTTTATAGTGTAAATATTTTTGAGAAACAATAGTTCTCTGGGATTCCATCATCCGATCCTGACTTCGCGACAATGGAACGACGTCTGGAGTAATTTCTTTAAAAAAAAATTTTTGAAAATCGTTCCATAAATAGCGGGGAAAAAAAAAACAAAAAAAAGAAACATACTGTCGAACATAGAACCTCCTCCTTCTTTGAAGTCGGTTGAAAATATAAATAAATAGACGCTGCTGTTTGTCTTAGCATCAATCCCATCAGGAAGATATAGGGGTGGTATTATTTCCGAAAACTCAATCGTCACTCAAAACTTTCTCTACGAAAACACAAAGCGTAAATACAAACAAAATACAACAATTTCCATATTAAGCGCTATCAGCGCTTTACGGTTCGAAAATGTATGTCTCGGTCGGTTGAGGAAATCCCGAGCGCTATACATACCTACCTACTGTTATACAGTTATATAATAGCAAATTACGTGTATAAGTCAGCTGATTCCATTTATTGTTTATGTTTATTTACTATTTTTTTTAATTTTTTTATTTTTGAAGTTTTTTTTCGGAATATATAAAGTTTGTGCTTTTGCTATAACCTTCCATATCCCCTCTTAGCTCTTGAGAATAATAGTGCGCACAAATAATAATCAGGGAAAGAAAAATGTTCAGTGCGTATGGGAATTGAACCGACGACCCCAAGATTAGATCTTCTGATTTGTTTGAGGGTTTTAAAAATACTAAAATAATAGTGTGATTCCAAATATAAAGTACTTACCGCACTTGTTCTTTTTGAAATAATACGCCTTTTTGAATAAACCAACCCAAATTCGGGTTTGTCTCCATCTGTTACTGGTTTATTGCAGAGTGACCCATCAATTAAATTTAAAAAAATCATATGCGTCAACGCAAAATTCCGTCAGCAGGTAGCGTCAAGTAATTATTTTGTAATTTTTACAAATTTTAATTATTTTGTAATTTTCATTATTTTTGGGAACTCAAATTCACTGTCTCAACCAAAGTGAGAACGTAAAAAGAGTGCTTGGGACTGAGGAGGTTAATAGTTAACGCGTTTTGATACTCATTACACATTTTGAAATGTGACGTCACGAAACTTATAACTCCTCCCACCCCTTTGTCACACGATGTCACACTTTGTCGACCCCCTCCCTTCCCCTTAACGTGTGACGTAATTTATTGATGGTCCCTTGACTAACTTTAGCATATAAAGTAAACTTAAAAAGTAAAGGCATTTCCAGTATTGGCTACTAACCCTGGACTAAAAAGATAACCCAACGAGGGCGCAATTAGAGAACCTGAGAATGTCAATTTCGAATGCAAGAATTAAACTTTATATAGGAGACACAGAAATCAATTAGACATTAAGTAGTAAGAGGTTTTCGATATTTTTGTTTTGGCTTAAAAACGCCGTGCCGCGACGGATTGAACTTTCGGCTCAATTGGACCTCGGAGAATTCGGGGTGGCGATGATTCATTCATTTGCTTTCAGTAGTCACGAGGAGGAGGTGGGATGACCTATAATGCCCTATACGAAGTGTCAGCCTACTACTAGTGGAAACCTAAATTCTGTTGCTGGTTTCTGAGTTTTTCTGTATAAGTGGCAACTTATGCACCAAAATTTTACCATAAGTTGAAAACGTAGTTCTGTCTAGCCCTTATTTCGATACCTATGGCATTAAATAACTTCCTGTTTCAACAAAGATGCTTAGCATTGTTATAATTTAACAACTTTCAAACTCCTCGTATCTTTCCTCCAATTTTTATTCCACAAGATATAATCCCACAATGCAAAGAATACTAAATAGTACGGGGTATACAATAAATAGGTAACATTTTTATCAGCTCTAACAGCCGCCAAATCGATACGTTCCGAATTTAAATTGTGTCCCCGCCATTTTTGCGATCTAATGAACTATTAAACTGCAATTTTCGTGCGCGATGGGGACTAGATGGCGCTGTGCGCACGTATTGATCGCGCAGGGGGGCCAAGTTCTCGCATCAAGTTCTGCCAAGTCACGGAATGTATTGCTGGCTATTGTGGCGAAAAATGGGGGGGTCGGAATGGGATTCTGAACGATGAACGTTTGGTCGACACGAGCCGAGGCGTGCGGCCGGGGAAATGCTTTGAACGGCTTTCAAAAGATACAGGCTGGCACGCGGCTTTAATTTTGCATACTATAGGGCGTCTCTACAAACTGTTTTGATAGCTCCGTGATTTGAATTGAAAATAGAGAAGACTAGAATTTGAAAAAGGAAAGGCATTAGAAACAATAATTTACAAAATCGCTGTTAAAAACTACTTCAGATATAACTGATTTTTTTGAAATTCAGTATCCAGAACTTTTTCAATTTAACTTTGTATACATATATAAAACCTCTATTCAAAGCAGTTAATTGTAAAATACAATGAAAGACTACGTAGCAGGAATTCCTAGCTAGGTTTCTTAAACATTTGTCCTTAAAATCCAAGACAGTTTCTTTACCGATCCCAATAAAACACGTACATACTAAACGGTTACTTCACCATTAATTAAATAATTGCTGATATGAATGCAACTTTCGAGATCCAGTTTAAAGTTAACGTCAGTACAGTTAACGAATTGACCTGAAATCACCACAAATGAGGTTCAACCTGTTAAACTTGCTCTGCTTTTACTGTACTCCACGTCGAATCCTGCGCTTTCTCGATAAAATTCAAAAACCTGCCGAGGACGGCGTTTTTTTTTTAAAAAAAAAACGTTGACTTTGATTGATGCTTCTTATAGTCGTAATGCTATTGCGCTTTTGTGTTTCTATTTTGTAATCTCTTCGCTTCTTACACAATCGATTATCTTAGACTGGGTATGAGCTTTGTAATTCTTGTCTATGAATATCTGATCTTATTTTCTTGTTTTCACTAATTTGTTTTGAAAAGTAATAAGTTTTTATTTTTTTGTAAGTAAAGTAACTTTGTTTTGGGGTAAAGATTCGCAGTCTATGTTATTTTGTGTTCATATTTCCAAAATCAAAGTTCACATCAGGCAATCTACCCCGAAGGGATTACGTGCGTCATGATTGATTTCAAGAAAGTTGTGTATCATTTGACTAATATTGAACAAAGTGCAGCTATGAGTATAAGAAATTGAATAATACATTTAAATAAGTGGGTAACCTCTATAAATTTTTAAGAAAGAAAGTTTTAATGGTAGTGCCATCTGCATAAATATTAGAGAACTAATATAGTATAAGTAGACTGCACTGTATTAGAGTCTCAACATTTCAGAGTTAGTCACGCTACTACGCTGCACCAAGTTGAAACCGCATAGCAAGGTAGTACTCATTGCGGTTCAAAGTAACATCGACAGATGGCGTTTAATATTTTTTACCATTGCCCCACGAAAAAGGGTCCGTTATTCTTTAAAAACAGTGAATAAAACGCTGTTTATTTCACTGAGTGAATAAATCATTTTGAATTTGGAACATGCGCAAATATACGGATTTTAGTAAGAAAACAAAAGAAAATGTGCAAGCAGGTTGCATACTCTCGCTATAAAAACATACTAAAACTTGGATGTATGTAATAACTGGCTGTATGGAATATGGCTCGGTTGAAATTTAAAATTTAGAATAAGGAATTCAGCCAATTTTCTGTGCAATTTTCATGCAATTAAAAGTTTCTGTAAAAAGTTTTTGTCTCAAAATCATAAAATGAGTTCGACATCCAGTGATGAAAGTGAACCTCTCGTTCCAGAGTCATTTCACGTTGAAGCAGCAGCTATTGTTGATAATTTACTGTCACAGAGTAATAATTTTCTTCTTACCATTGCCCCTCGAAAAAGGGTCCGTTATTCTTCAAAAACAGTGAATAAAACGCTGTTTATTTCACTGAGTGAATAAAACATTTTGAATTTGGAACATGCGCGAATATACGGATTTTAGTAAGAAAACAAAAGAAAATGTGCAAGGAGATTGCATACTCTCGCTATAAAAACGCATTAAAACTTAGCTGTATGTAATAACTGGCTGTATGGAATATGGCTCGGCTAAAAATTTTAAATTTAGAATTAGGAGTTTTCTGTGCAATTTTCATGCAATTAAAAGTTTTTGTCTCAAAATCATAAAATAAGTTCGACATCCAGTGATGAAAGTGAACCTCTCGTTCCAGAGTCATTTCGCGTTAAAGCAGCAGCTATTGTTGATAATTTACTGTAACAGAGCCATTATTTTCTTTTTCTCGTAGTCAATGGTAAAAAGTAGAGTACCTAACACGTTAAAAAAAATCCTCTCGGGATACAACTCAATGCCTCGAAAAGAATTCACCTTTTTTCCACTTGTTGGGTAATCTGCTATTTTCTCGTAGTCAATGGTAAAAAGTAGAGTACCTAACACGTGAAAAAAAAATTCATCTCGGCTCTTGTATCCCTCGAAAAGAATTCACCTTTTTTCACTTGTTGGGTAATCTACTATTTTTACTTCTAACTTTTTTTAAAACTTGAGACAGTTTAAATAAAACCATTGACTGATGCTCAAAATAAATTTATTTTAGGAATTAAAATCGTAAAAATACTTATCTTATGATGAATTATTGCTATATGGTGTATGATACGTATACTTTATATTATTTTCTCTAGGGCCCTGGTATTTCGTTATATCGTACAGGGTAAGTGAGTTGATTGCCTCTGTCCCAGGAGTAGAGTTCCTGCAAATAAAAATAAAAAAATTACTGGGCGGCTATTCTTCTAATCCAGTGTTTTTCAATCTTTTTGAATTCGCGACCCCTTTGGATCATTTAAACTTCTGGTGACCCCCTAAGGTCCCCAAGACCCTTTTAAAACACATAATAAAAAAGTTTGTTGCGGGGTAGACGCGAAAGGTGTCGGGAGGCATCATTATACCACAGCCTTTTGACTGAAATTGTATTAGTTTAGTGTTAGTTTTAAAAATTGTTGTCTTTTTCTTTTACCTGCGACCCCCCTGGGGGTCTCAACCCACAGTTTAAAAAAAACACTGCTCTAATCAATGGCGACTTTATGGCGGTTGAATGACTAATGGTGACCAATTAACCCGATCGGTGGTGAAATTGAAAACTATCAAAATTTACCATACTTCCACGCTGGACTGGGAGTAGGAGAAAAACTTAGAATGTAACAGCTGCCAACTCTTCCCAGGAATATGAGGCATACTGTAAGTTAGTGGGACTCCATGGTTTTGGTTTTGTTGTATTGTTGGCGAAAGGCTGACAATTCTCACCACTATACATCATGTTTCATCTTATAACTGGCAGAATTTATGTCAAACGTGGCATCAAGTGTTTCTAGAATAGAACCACTGATGCTCTGCCTACACCGTTAGGGATCATAGGCGTCAATTTCAATTTCAAATTCTTTATTGCAAGTCACAAAAAATTCTTAAAAGATCTTACAACACAATAACAATAAGTCTGATGTGACGCCCTGTGGGGGCACAGCAATTTAAGGAGAAGAACGACTAGCTATGTTAAGTTTGAAATAATATTTATACATTTCAATTTAATGTAAATTATTAACATTTCAAGTATTTATTTATTATAATTAACATTTTCAAATAACACACCATTGTTATCAGAATGTGGCAATACAAGCAGAGCTGCATTTGTAACCATCGACACGAAAAGAAGAAGAAGAAGAACCATAGCGGTAGCCTTGACTTTACCTTTAACAGATAATGTCGGGGTTCCCAATCTTTTTCAGTCCACGGCGCACTTGCAAGTTCAGAATTTTGTTTTGGCGCCCTGACCAAACTAGATAGTCGAAATAGGTACAGATGAAAGAAATAGGCACAATGATACTAATTACGTAGAAAGGCACAACAATTAAAACATTTACAATATGAAGCTGAGTTTTTTATTTATTAGAACACTACATTAAATCAAACCAAGAGAGAGGGAGAGAGTTTAAATAAACTGAAATAATATACAGTTGCAGCTGCCTAGTCAATATGATGGACCCACTGACCAGCTTGGTGATCTCCACACATCTATTCAAAGCGTGGCATTGTTTATTTTGTACCTGCCAATACTTAAGGAGTATGCCAAAGAGGATCACCTCACAGCGCCCCTCTGAACTTTCCACGGCCCACCAGGGCGCCGCGGCGCACAGTTTGGGAACCCCTGAGCTAGTGTTTCATTCCCTCACCTTATGCGTGTGGTCATACCCCAGCTGGGTGGTCTTCCGGAACGCGTTGGTGAAAGGCAGCGACACCTCCAACGGCTTGTTGAGGTACAGGTCTATGGCCACACTCACTTTGCTGTCTCTTTCTGTCGCTGAGTCCAGAGCGTACAGCACCCCGCAAACTATGAACATTTCTCCCACCTGGAATAATAAATCTTTATAAAACAAAGTCGGGTTTGTTCGAACATTTACAACTCGAGAACGGCCGTACCAATTTTGATAAAATTCGGTATAGAGGTAGCTGACACCCTGGATTAACACATCCTTACTAATATTATGAATTCGAAAGTAACTCTGTCTGTCTATCTGTCTGTCTGTCTGTCCGTCTTTCACGCCTAAACTACTGAACCGATTTTTATGAAATTTGGTACAGAGACAGATAGAACCTGGGAAAGGGCCCCATGTATCCCATGTCAATTTTTCCCATAGTTGGGCACGATATAACCTGTAGTCCACGCGGGCGGAAAACTAGTAGGCTATTTAATTTTCACAAATTCCCACGAGAACGAAGTCCCGGGCGGAAAGCTAGTGAATAATAATAAACGCTACACACTCAAACTCAAAGGCCCACACTAAGGTTTTCCTTTGTGTCGTGGGTCCCTCGGAACACACATAAAGAAAGACACGAACACTCATGATCTGACAACAAACATTTGCTTTTTGCACAAATATTTTCCCCGACTGGGAATTGAACCCAGGACCCATCGATCAAGAGAGGCAGCGTCACAGCGTCACCTCTCGACCAAACCGGCCGTCAAATGGAATGCACTTGATTTAGGTCATAGGTCAATAATAGTTTCTTCCAAATTATTTTTGGCAGGTCTTTGTAGGGGGACCAGTGACTACTGAGTTAAGCCCCTGCTTAACACCCCCTGCCCCTGCCTGCTGCCCCTGCCCCTGCGTCACTTAGAAGATGCTTGGAGTCCCTACTCCAAGCATCTTCTAAGTGACGCTTGGAGTCTATTTCGTCCGATTAATAAGGTTTGTTTCAAGGGTTATCCCGTTTTTCAGAGCAGATTCAATTTAGCTACTGGTTTTTTTACAACTAGAGGATGTCCGGGACTTCGTGAATTTCAAAAAACTCTTCATTAATCCTTGCCGTATGGAATCATTCAACAATTACGTGATCACCGGGAGGGGGGGGATCGGATGCTTGTATATACATCTGGATTATTTGGGGGGAAGGGGGGGGGAGAATCCATGATTACGTCATCATTTTATAACTTGTTAGCTAAAGAAATTTTCTAAAAAATGAAACAGGTGTTGTGGAAGCTAGAAATACTTTTAATTAGAAAAGTAATAAAATTACTTTGGTCATCCACCTGAGAACATTATTGTAAAGCCAATTTAAACAAGCAGGCGCCGAATACAGCTTCCCACCACGACTGGGTTGTGTCTCGCCACAAGCTTATTCCTAGGTCATTTATTAAGACCCATAGAAACATGACATATGTGTCAGTGCTAATAAACAGTAAACATTTTAAGCACGGACGAAGATTACGTAATCAAGGCGAGGGGGGGGGTTAAAAACAAAAGATTACGCTGTGATCACATGGGGGGGGAGTTAAAAAAACGGCCAAAAATGATCACGTAATTGTTGAACGATCCCTATGTTATAAGAGAAACTTTTGTGCCAAGTTTCAGCATTCTAGGTCCAATGGTTTGGGCTGGGCGTTGATGAGTCAGTTTGTCAGGAACAGTATTTTTATATTTGCCTGTTAAAATTGGCATATTCAGGGCTTTCTGTATGTCAAGATTATTAAATACCTTCCATTTTAAGTGTGTTCTATCTGTACCCGTATAAATCATGTGATACGTGCAGGTTTTTGCACATTAGTGCAATACTCACTTGCTTATGGTTCAAAGAGATATTCCAGATGTAATCAATGTTCAAGTCGTCTTTATTCGGGTCAAAGCTCAGCTGGAATCAAACGGAAATTGGAAATTTTACTTCACGTGCTCTCTACAAAGTCGACTGAACTGTGCAATTTCCTGCAATTTTAAAAGAAGTGAAGTTTTTGATGCCGAAAAAAGAAAATTTACAGAAATAACGCATATAGCGGCTCTCGATATTCAAAAAAGTTGCCAACAGCTTAATAATTTGAAAAAATAAGTGTTATTTTATACTTCCTTGAGACAGTTCCGTTTTTTTGTAAAAGCTCTGCATATTAAAGCTCTATTAATAGTTGCAGTTTGCAGTTCACCTTATTCGGTTTTCTTATCCTTTAGATACCAAAATTCTTTATTATGGTAAATCGGTAGAGTTCCAAAGGGTCAAAGAACCAATCTAGTAACTTATACTCTCAAAAAATAATCTCTTTAAAGTTCGAGAGAATAGGCTTCTTGCCTATAGGCTTCTTGGGTGAGCTTGCTACATCCTCGACCGCATCTTCGCCCCTGGGCTAGATTGTGGTCAAGAGCGAACCCAATATTAATAAATAAATAAATAAACGCTACACACTCAAAGGCCCACACTAAGGTTTTCCCTTGTGCCGTGGGTCCCTTGGAACACACATAAAGACAAACACCAATGACCTGAGAACAAACCTGCTTTATACACAAATGTTTGCCCCGACTGGGGATCGAACCCAGGACCCGTCGATCAAGAGGCAGCGTCATACCACTCGACCAAACCGGCCGTCAAATACTGAAAATACTATAATAATGAAAAAAGTAAGAACATATAAATTTATTGAAAGCTTTGATCGAAGATTGAAAGCGTAAATTCAATCCTTAGACCATCGACTGGCGACGACGCCCATGTCTTCAAGTAGGTATTAGTTTTAATTTGATAACAAGTACATAATTAACCGACTTCAAAAAAAAGGAGGAGGTTCTCAATTCGGGTGTTTTTTTTTTCATCAAGTGCTCATTTCTAATGGCAAAAACTCAGTTCATCTTCATTTACCTACCTTGGCAACTGCTGTATTGTTAGAGCCCTCGATTGAGTAAATAGCCCACAGTCCATTGTCATCAGCACTAAAGTCCACCTGCATAAAGATATTTTCTAGTTAGTATCCAGTCCATCTTTCATTTAGAATTGAGTAGATAAGCTCAAAGTAAATGTGTAACCATGTACTTAATTTGAAGTGTAGCTAATGGGTCTTTTTGTAATTAGAAAACGGCACGGCAAAATTGTACTACCATTGCCTCCTATGCACGTTATACTAGAAGCTGGAAACAAAGGTGCGATGGTAATAGAAATTCTGCCGTGCCGTGCCGTGCTGTTCGAATTATAAAAAGGCCCATTAGCCATGATCCAATTTGGTCAGATTTCACTGTTAGCATGGTCAGTATCGCTAAAATAGACACGTGAGATAATTTTGTCGTATATAAATCGCGCTGCATTTCGATCTATCCCATAGAGTCAGTACGCAGGCAGAACTGTTTTTAGTTGTGCAGAAAGGGTCAGATGGCAGTTGCTCCACTGTGATAACCTGACCTGCCAAATCTTGGATCGTGATCAAGCACATCCAGATATGAGACCGTAAAACGCAAAGAAGAAGAAAAGATAAGTTTTATGTACTAGGAAGGGGAAAAGGTAAAAGTTAATAAAGCCAAAAGCTAAATTTAAAACTAAAGGATTAAGGCCCGTATTACAGAAGGAGACTCAAGTCTTGATCTATACTTAAGTATTGATTGTCTCTTTCTCGCACTATCAAAATGACAAAGACGACTGCTACTTAAGTAGAGATCAGTGTCTGAGTCGCGTTCTGTAATACGGACCGTATTATTGACCGCTAGTTATACACAACGGCAGGATATGAACCAAAATATCCAAAAAATAACCAAAATATACTTATGAACCAAAAGACCAGTAATCAAAGTAAAGTCAAAAATTGCTTATATTACATAGAACATACAGAATGTTACTTAAAATAAATAAAAATTGAGAATCATTAGCATTTTACACAACACAAGCGAATTAAAGCTCACTGGGCTGGCCTCAAGTGAGAATGTAAAAATTACTCTTAGAAAAAAAAAACATTTCATTTTTCATTTCATTTTCATTTTTAACTTTGCGCCTATTCGCGAAGGTGCAGGCAGTCTTTCTCCAGAACTCCGCAGAAAGGTGCAGAAACTCCGAGGGTCGCTCTTTTTAACCCAATCATATTTTCCTTATTTCTAATTTTAATTGACTTAATAATAGGTCTTTATGAAATTGCCGTTTTTCAAACAATATTTTTGGAAAACTGAATTTTCCATACTAACGTTTTTGGATTTTTCTCGGGAATGCGAAATCCAAATTTAACAAAATTTTCTGGGAAGGTTTGGACAACATTAAATAAATTTTCATCATACTTACTTTATTGAAAGTTGTAACTGTAACAACGGCACAGCAAGAATAAGTAATGAAACGGGCAACGGATGAAACGAGCTATATTTGAGCTTCCTTTTCAGCAAAAAAATCTAAAGTTTACTTATATGTATAAATATTACTCAGTATCTCCGTTATATGACCAAGGTTTAAAATAAAAAACAAATTGAGTAATAGTTGTTCAATCAAATAAATAAATCTTAAATATATAAAATAAAGTCGTGTTAGTTACACCACTTATATCTCAAGATCGGCTGGACCGATTTCCATGGTTTTTGATTTGTTGTATTTCTCTCCATCCCGAATAGCAGAATAACTATTAAAGACATTGGAAAATTGACAGGAAAACTCCCACGGGAACGAAGTCCCGGGCGAAAAGCTAGTTATGAATAAAATAAAGCTTGAGAAAAAATCGGCAATTTCATTGGTTATAAAGACCTATTATCTGAATAACTCTGGAGCTGAGCAATACCTGATTATGCTGAGCGCTGTAAAGCCTGCCTGCTGAGAAGGGAAGCTTGACAGTCTTGATGCGGCTCTGGGTGAGGTCGTATCTGATGATGTCCCCAGGGTGCCCCGACTCGTTGGCTTGGTAGAAAAATGATCCGCTGTACACTATGTGGCCATTACCCTGTTCAGATTAAGTTGATGTTTTAATATGCATAAAAAACAGTTCTTGACTCACTGATTCATTAACACAGCCCAACCTAGAAAGCTGAAATTTGACGCTTAGGTTCTTTTTGTAACGTAGGCAGGTAATAAAGAGACATTTTACAAAATTCCCAGTGGAACAAAGTCTCGGGCATCCTCTAGGAATTCATCATAAAATTTTTCAACTACAGGAGTGCTTTAAGATCACAAAATAAAGACATATAAAATATCTACATAAATTCTGATTAACTACTTTTACAATTCTACACATATCGAGAGAACCATAGTTATTCCTATGATAATGTTACAGAGATTTCGAAAGAAATGACGCAAAGTGAGAAAAATTTCTATTATTTTAATTACTGTCACAGGTCATGCATTTGCTATCCTTAACGACTAAATGAAGACGTCTAGGTTTAGTAGTTGGCCCTGCTTTATTGCTGAAAGGACTTAACATTCTTCAGTGATTTTTTTTTATCGCAAATCATTATTTTAAAACGTCTACTAGCTTGACAATTTTTGGCTTTGATAAATTCAGATAATAGAAGAAGTTGACCCTTAAAAATTGTTTATAAAACTTACAAAGAAGGGTTTCTGCAGCTTGTGGAACTCGTCGACGTGATCCTTCTTGAACGTTCCTTTGCTTCTATATTCTCTCAGCCTTTCTACATCGGCCTCTTGTGTTGTCCATAGCTTTTCTTTCTGAAAATGAAAATGTCGAATTCATAAACCATTGTTTTTTTTAAGTATATACGATACAACACTTTTTAACTATTTTTATAAATATTCTAATAATATGTCATTTTAATATTAATAATTTTCCACGTTAAAAACGTATGAGTCACCATCTTCAATCCTAACAGTTCGCACAAAGTAGATATCTAGTATTTTTTGTGGACTACAATGCTTGTTAGCAGATAACTACAAGCAGAAATGTCATTCATTTATTTAGATGATGTTCTAGTTTGTAGTATTTTTTGTTTTTGTTGTTTTTTTTTAAAGCGCTAAATCATTTTTGATAAAATTTATATGGGACCTCTTCAGAAGTATACTCTTTCGAACAAATAAAGAATTATTCAAATCGGTTTATAATTGCCGGAGTAATCGCGTAACAAATATACAAAAAAAATAAAAAATAAAAATACAGTCGAATTGAGAACCTCCTCCTTTTTTGAAGTCAGTTGATAAAAGCAACTAATGCTAATAAAGTCAATCTTACTACTCAGCCTATCGACTGACTAATGTCCGCATTGCAGAACGCGACTCAGACTCTGATCTATACTTAAGTTGCAGACGTTCTTGTCATTTTGATAATGAGAGAAAGAGACAATCAATACTTAAGTATAGATCAAGACTTGAGTCTCCTTCTGTAATACGGGCCTAAGACAGCTGTGGCAGTATTTACTTACTTGAACATCAGTAGCATTGGAATCTCTCAGCCAAGCTCCGAACAGTTCATCTTTAAAGCGATGATACACAGGTTTCCCAATAGCATACAGTTGACAATCTGAAGAAAAAGATTTTCACTTGTAGGACAAAAGGTTTGAGACAGCTTCTTACTATATAAATAGGAGAGACACTCAGCTCTCCAAATATCTTAGCACCGAGTGTTGAATAGCTCGTATCGTATCCAGAGACGTGCCCGAGCCTCAAACTATCAGATGGTACTGGCAGGTCTACATAAAAATGAAAATGAAATGAAATGAAAATGTTTATTTCGTAACACTAAAGCCTTAAAATTGGTGGGTTGGGGTCTCCATTTAAGCGAACATAGCCTGTGTTTGGAGGCCCCGCTCTTCCATTGGAACTTACATAGGTAGGCTGTATGGTGTACAATACAATGTAGTGTTTAAAAATATTATTAAAACAAAAGAAAGAGAATCACAAACATTATGCAGATACCAGATAAATCAGGTATAAAAGATATATATATATATATATATGTATATATACATACATATACACATACATAATATATATGACAAACAACAATAGTATAGGTTTAAATTAACTTAACTTAAAATTAACAGAACTTAAAAAACAAAAAATAAAAGCAAATAAAATGAAGTGTGTATGTGTGTGTGCATTTATGTGTGTGTAGGGGTGTGTGTGCATGTGTGTGTGTGTGTGTGTGTGTGTGTGTATGTGTGTGTGTGTATGTGTGTGTGTGTGTGTGTGCGTGTGTGTGTGCGTGTGTGTGTATGTGTGTGTGTGTATGTGTGTGTGTATGTGT
Organism: Aproaerema taeniolella; assembly: GCA_949987775.1. NCBI lineage: Eukaryota > Metazoa > Arthropoda > Insecta > Lepidoptera > Gelechiidae > Aproaerema > Aproaerema taeniolella. Next base: position 3,294,823 of record OX465261.1, on the reverse strand, counting down.
GTGTGTGTGTGTATGTGACTAGGTGTAGTATAAAATGTGTAAATGTGAGTTTGTAGATGTATTCTGCAACAATCATATAATACGATCTAACAAGGACTCAGTATCAGCGTATGTTTTAGGCTTGATCCATTTTAATAAAAGTGTCTTGCATTCATAAATATTTTTGTCGTATATATTTTTTTCTTTATTAATTTTATTGTACAGGAAGGCCGACAGTGAATTAAATTGCCTACTAGCAAAAGTAGTTCTGGTAAAGGGAGTCTGTAAAACAATATCTTTACGGCGTTTTTCCGTTAAACGGGGGTCAAAAGTTAAAGATGTATGGGTTTTAAGGGTAGTCATAATTATATATAGTTTTCTTACAGATAGGAGGCCACTGATGCGATACAATTCTTTAGTAGGGAAACGTCTCTTCTTAAAATACATGACCTTAATTAAGGTTCGTTGTGCTCTTTCCAAATCCAGGAAATGGGTCTTCGCAGCACCCCCCCAGACTGGAATGCCATAGGAAATGATGCAATGTATATTTGGTTAAGGAGATTTTTGGAAGAGTCCCTCTGTTTGGATCTTAGTGGAATTACATATCTAAGTGTTTTAAATAACCATATAAGTTTTCTTATTCTACCTATGACATGATCCAAGTGTGGGTACCAGGATAATCTTTGGTCTATAATGATCCCTAAGTATTTGGTTTGTGAAACTTTTTCTAGTGTTGGACAGTTACAGGAGTTAACGTTAGCATCCCCCGAACATACATGTATTTTTAGGCTGAAGTCGTTCCGTGGCTGAGAGTTTATGTAGATACTAAAACAGACGTAGTTGGTTATAGAGGTATTTAGAGTAAGTAAATTTAGTTGCAACCACTGAGCGATTCGAGCCAGGCCAATTTCAGCACTTGACTTGACTGCCTCCCAGGATTCACCAGCGAAGACCACGGCGGTGTCATCGGCGTACGACAAAATTTTAGCGTTTGGTATATTCATACTGCAGAGATCGTTGATATAATTATATCAAGAATAAAGTAGGTCCTAAAACGCTTCCCTGCGGCACGCCACATGACACAACCACCCCCTCGCTAGTGCACCCATGTAGTTTTACTTTTTGTATTCTCTCCGACAAGTAGTCAACAAAGATAGCAAGCGGAGTACCCCGTAATCCTATCCTTTCTAACTTGTGTACAAGGATAGGGATGGAGACAGTGTCAAAGGCTTTTTTCAGATCGAGGAAAACCGACAGGCATTTTTTACTTTGATCAAGTTTCTCAGTTACAAAAGAGCTTAACTCAGTAATAGCATCTTCTGTCCATTTTCCCTGTCTGAAACCAAACTGTGTAGGTGATAGTATATCAAATTTATTTAAATAATTAACCAGTCTTTTATTTAGTAACTTTTCTATGATTTTTGATAGAGCTGGCAGCACTGAAATTGGCCTAAAGTTACTAATGTCGTCTCTGTCCCCACCCTTGTACACAGGTGTGATAATTGACTGTTTTAGAGGTGAAGGAAAAACACCTTTATCAAAGCATAAGTTAACTAAATGAGTGATAATAGGAGCCAAAAGAGATGTATTATATCGCTTACCCACAAAAAATCAGGACCAGACCCTAGAACAACCTAGAACCCAGAAGAATCGAACTAGAAAGAGGGTAGAAATGTGTGAGCATCCATGCACAGATCTCCTGTTCATCTGTGGTCACGATGCTTGCAATAGCGCAGAAACATCAAATGCTCATGAAAAATTATAATTGTGAAAACAAACCATTTAAACCTATTAAAAATGGTAATAGATATTTAATAACATTTCTATCTTAAATAACATTGCTAGACCAACGATTTTCGCCAACACTTACTAGTATTCCTTCTAAGCTTGTATCCAGCAGTGGAGTTCATAGTAGAGATGAAGAGACGTTCTCTATCACATCTTGGACAGGTTGGACACCGCTGGACCTGGCACAGCTCCTCGTATGACGTCAGCGTTGGAGGCCTGGACCCGTACTCGATCACCTGCTGGGTTGGCACTCGCTGGTTTGGTGGAGCATCTGTAAATTGGGGATTTGGAAGAAAATGAGAGAACATTATCTCAACATTGTTATTGTAGCTAAAAGTCATTGAAAAATTACAAATAAATCGTCTATTTTTTGTTCAACCTTATGCATTTCCATCTCATGACGGAAATTAGCCTGATGCTTAAAGAAAATTCAACGGCGTCTGGTCCGGACAATACGTCCATCTAGGTTTTCGCATTTTCAAAAAATCCTAGCGAGATAAAACAATCTAAAAACAAATAGCATCCAAAAACTCACTGGACAATGTAATATGTCCCTTAACAGTCTGGTTATTCAGCTCATTTTTGGCTACACAGCTGTACTGGCGGAGGTCATGGTCGCGGACGTTCGGGATCTCTAGTCTCATGATCCACCGCCAGCGGTCTCCTGTCTGTACCACCTCCGTTTTGAAGCGAGGGTTCTCCAGGGTCACTCCATCCATCTCCCAGGCCAGTACGGGTTCTGGCCAGGCTTGGATCTGAAACAGATGATATTTTTTGTGGGCGATGAACTGTGCCCCGATTTTGTAACTTAAGTTGTGTGTCCTCCATATAACGCAGGCCATTTTATCTGTCCAAGTGGCGAAATTGAGAACTATTTAATTTTCATATACTTACTGACAACCACCCGGACTAGCAGCGAAACCGCCCACCAATCGTAAAGTTGCAAACTACTTAGCAACTGAAAATTCAGTTGGCGGTGGCGCCACCAGTCAAAGCAGCCGTCATTAGATGTATGAAATTTGGATAGTTCTCAATTTCGCCACCTACATGGATAAAATGGCGATCATTCTATCGACACATAACTTAAGTTACAGAATCCCAATTCTGGGCCCCAGCTCAGCACGTTTTTCAAAGCGATTATTGCAATCCTCTATCTTATAGTTGTAAGCACAGTGCAGCAATTCACCAACTGAACTAATCATTGTTTACGTTTATGATAGTTTGTAAGTGTCCAAAAAGGCATATTTTCTTCTTCTGTCCTTACCTCGCATTCTATCTTAGCAGTCTTCTTGGCAATGTCGACATAGGCAATGTTGTTCGGCACTCTTATGTAAGGACTAACTGTTGAAATAAAAACAAATAAAAGATGGCTATGTTTAGATTCAATAAAAGATGGTTATGGTTATGTTATGTTAGATCCAATTTTCTTTCTTCTTTGATTGAATTTTTTGCATTTTTTTTTGTACAGAATAAAACCATACAAATACAAATCATGACCCAACTTATCGTTTTGCTCCGCATTGCTTAAAATTAAGCTGAAAGAAACACTGCCATCAATATGGCATAGCACTAGGCCAAAATAATTGACATTGATAAAAAAGAAGAACTTGTTGGTTGAATTAATATGCAGTTGTACGATGTACTTACAATGAATCTCTACGTCCGTAGTTTGATTGGTGGAAGGCAACATGCCATTGTTGGCCAGACAGACATACTTGCCAGTATGCCACCGGGACACGTTAGGGATGTTCAGGAAGTGACCGCTGACAGACGCGTCTCTCCAGGAACCCTGTGTATAAAAGATTCTTCAAAAAAAAAATTGTTTACTACTATTTAAAAAGAATGACACAAAAGTAACCTTCACAATTTGTGTCAAACGTGACATCTAGTGGTTCTAGAACCACTGATGCTCTACCTACCCCGTTAGGGATTATAGCCGTTAGCGTATGTATGTATGTATGTGTACACAAAAGTAAATAAAGTGAACAAGAACAGCAACTTATATATTCTAATTGACACTACGTCAGAATTCTTTGCTACGTTTAGGCTATAATATTGCATCAAGATCTATCAGTATTCGGGCTTGTTACATTCGCGCCGCTGGTTGAACCAGCTGAATCAGGATACATTTTAAATCACAGAAAATCTTACCTGGATAATAGGAGTGCCGTCAGATCTTCGCCATTCAACACTTGGCTCTGGCCGGCCAGTGGGGTTGCAGCTGATGCGAAGAGTGTCTCCTTCACGCACTATTAGACGGTGGTGATCCTCTGAACATAATGAGGATTTGTTTTGAATATGATCAAATACGACGCTGCGCTGATAGATATAAAATAAAAAATATTCATAGAAAGATTTGTCTTTAGAAATAGAAGAACTTACGAGCAAAAGTAGGTGGCACTAGTAACTCCTTCTCCTTAGTGTAGTTGTAAATGGACAGTCCTGGACGCCCCGGGGCCCCATCCCGACCGTCATTGCCTCTCTGACCCTTAGGACCCATCGGACCTCGGTCGCCTTTCAGACCTCTCATGCCAGGAGGGCCTTGTACTCCAACTTTTCCTAATTGGCAGAAGATTATTTTATTACTAGTATCTTCGTGTAATTTTTTCAAAGTGGTGTAGTTTTAGGTGGCCGTCGAGTTTTTAGTTGTAATTTGTATGTTTAATTGATTTACACGACACGATACTTAAAATAATATGTTTTCTCTTTTGGTAACATTACGGAAGAATTACATCTCGCAGAAAAAAAATAGAGGCTTACGTACTCCTGGAAGGCAGCTATCTTGCACCCACAATGGCTAAACTAAGAAGTTCAGTGTGGCCAAGTCATACTAACCGTAGTATTATTGTCTTGTCCAATAGATAGCATAGACAGCTGCAGATACCTGACCACCCCTATGAAATATGGATGAAGTTATTTCACGAAATGTTTTAGGTAGGTAATTCGATGATATTTTGTATATTAATATAATTTTGTCAATTAAACAATTACCTACGCTTAATTACGATTTTAATTTTTTTGTTGTGTCATAGACAACTTCATCTTTATCCGGTAGGGGTGGTCAGGTATCTCTGCAGCTGTCGGTACAATTTAAATGTAACTAAGTACTTTAAACAATCTGCCGGATCAGTAAGTCCTTCAATCCTATTTTAAGGTCATACCATCCTTCCCGTCCTTTCCATTCTTGCCAGGGCTGCCATCTTTCCCTGGGATACCATCACGGCCGTCTCGTCCTGGTGCTCCATCCGCTCCATTCCTGCCCGATAGACCATCTAGTCCTGGTTCCCCGGGAACACCATCCCGTCCGTCTAAGCCGGGATTTCCTGGGAAACCTCTTTCTCCTGAAACATTTAATATAAACCAATACTTCAAACCACTTCAACACAGTCCAGAACTTCTTTGTGAAGTTATTGCACAAAAGTAAATAAATGTTTGAAATCCGGGTTGAGGGTTTGGTGTTCTGGTAGCCAGAATGGCCGTTCAATTAGGAGTGTCGATTACCTTTAGGCCCAGGTGGACCAATCGGCCCTCTCGCTCCAGCATGACCAGGAGTGCCTGGTGCTCCTGTATCCCCGCGCTCCCCTTTAGGGCCTGGCTGTCCCACCGGCCCCTTAGGTCCTTGTACTCCAGGAGGACAGTAGTCTTGGGTAGATTTGCAGAACCCTTGAACCACTTTGTACTGGGAAAGAAAAAGGAGAGTTTCCAAAACATACAAGAAGCCAGTAAATGAAGGCATGGATTTGGCAAATTAAAGTATATTTCACCACCAGACTAAGCCTGGTGTCTCTTCTTGGCATTGTCAATTGGCCTCTGAGTTGTTTTATGAGTAACTGATGTACTCAATCGAGAACAACCGGGACCGACGTTTTATAGTATTATCAGAAGCATGAAAACGATTATCATAAATTGTCATTTCCCTACCCTCATGTACAGACAGCTGCAGAGATACCTGACCACCCCTATGAAATAAGGATAAGGTTATTTCTCGAAATATTTTAGGTATTTCTATGACACTGTGTATATTAATATAATTTTGTTAACTAAACAATTACGCTTAATGCAGATTTTAAATTTTTTATGTTTTGTCATAGACAACTTCATCTTTATCCGGTAGGGGTGGTCAGGCATCTCTGCAGCTGTCTGTATGTCCCTGAATCGATTCCGGACAGTACGCGCTATCACGCTACAGTGCTACAATCCATCTCACCGGTACTCTGGAGTAGCTGGTGAGCCAGACCCACGTATCTCCCCCTGGAGCAGGCCCCTTGGCTCCAGTGCGCCTCATTTCAGCTGCATCCTTCTCTTCAAGCTCTGCCCTCATCTTCGGATTGAAGAACTCCACGTGAGGAGTTACTGTGTTGTCTTCCTGGTCTATTGAAGATTTCTGAAGTCATTGGGAGAATTAGGGATGAATATTGATGGGCTTAGTTATTTCGAATGAATGCCCGTGTGCCTTGGTGTGAAGGTTTTTGGGTTACTATTGATAAAAAAAGGTTCCTTTAATAAATTTATTAGGCTGTAGGTATTAAATGATTTTGCTTTTCAACATGTTGAAGCTAATTATTATCAATTTTTTTTACAGTATTTTTTAATCAATTGTTAAAATAAGTATTGTTGGATAATTTAAAAAATTCACGCGTCTTATTTCTCTAACTTATTAGATTTTTCCACATTATCTTGAATTTATACTATTGAGTGTTAGGAACTCGGAGTATGTAAATTAAGATCGAAAGTTATTAACGATACTAAATAACTTACCAACATAGCTTCTCTCTTTACCCTGTGCGTTGCTTCTGCTACTTCCATAAAGAACGCCTCTATTTTCTCTCCTAACTTATCTTCTAGAACATTCTTCATTAGAGATTCTACTTCTAAATTAGGTTTATGATCATTTTGTATATAGTTGTAAGTGTGCACTAGTAATGATGCTAATGCACACATACAAGCAAGTAGAGATAGTCTTTTGCAACACCGAGTCTCTATATCTACGCATTGCGACGAATTCTTTCGTTTTGTTTGCATTTTTCACTTTACATTTTACACTTTAGATGCACTTTCATGACTCTTCCACTTTAGCATTTTTGTCACGATCGTCCACTGTTTCAGAACACTCGGTACCGCTCAATTGTTTATAAGAGTTCTAATTTTAAACTCCCATAGCAGTTGATAGTTTTATAAACTGTTCCAAATTCAAGTTGTTATTCGTCGATCGTTATTTTCTTTAGAAATATTTTGGCGTCTCGGAATTTTTATGTGGTACTTTTATTTAACGTGAGGTAACGGAAAGGACAAAATGTTCGCGTGTATTCCCTCCGGGTTATCTGGACCTAATCCGGGCCAATATGGTCCTTCCGGCACGATACGACGCTTGGGCAACGCCGCCGATAGTCTATTAAATTAACTGACTCAATCGCTTCGACAGTTGTACTATGGGTTTTTGTACTCGCATTGCTGTTATCATTAAATTGGATGTTTTTAGATCCTTTATTGCGGGAATAAATTGATAATCGACTTTCAAACGACACACTATATTTCTATCTAATTAAGAGTCACAAACATGAAAATTTCCAAAACATTATTTTCAAAAATAAAATGAACCATACTCAATCTTATTGAAATATAGTTTTTTTTTACTACCCTCTTGCTTGTGTATGTGTACAGTATGTAATGTAGTATGAAATGTGTTTGCAAACGTTATATTTAATATATTTCAAATATATAGTCTGATATACCTATCTATCCGAACTTTTCACACACACACACACACGCGCGTGCGCATAAAATGAGCTTTAAGCTAAGTTACCTTATACAACTTATATAAGTTGTAACCCATTCAAGCATAGTTACTTTAATTTTTATTAAATTTTAGTGTACTACTACATTTAGTCCCAAGTAATTTACTAAATAACTTTATTTTTGCCCCTTACTTAATTCATTAATGATCCATGAAAAATATTTACAGGAGACGAAAAATTTGTTTCAAATAAAAAACTCATTCTTTGTACAACTTTTGACTTTTGGTGCATTTGAAAAATTACGTCCACAATCGTGAATTTGCTAATGTCTGAGTGTTTTACTTAAAATTAAAATAAAGAATAGCGAAGTCACCAATATCAAGTATAGAATAATTTCTAATTTGGTACCGGCAGAATATGTGTCGTAAATACATACTTGTTATGTGCTTATGACAAAATGCTGACTTGAGGCCATTTCTTTGTGCAATATATTGTAGTATAAATGAAGGTAATTTACAATTTATATATTTGATCGAACTTTGCTATAATCATAACCTAAATTGTTACTATAATGTAATGAATAAATTATTTTCTTTCTTTTTTCTTTCTAGAAATCCTTTAGGGTTGAAGTACTTCAGAGTCTTGTCCGTTGATCAGCAGGGTGTGCCACTAGCTAGTGAGTTTTTATTTTATTTTATTTTTATTATAAGATGGGTTAACTCTTGACCTCAATCTTGACCACAAGGTCAAAGATGAGGTCGATGATGGAGCGAGTTAACTCAGAAAATGCCTATAAAGGCACTGGTACTCCCACGCACCGACGGAACACAAGCAACCTGTTTGGCGTCGGACTTCAGTAGGAGGGTGGTCGCGAACCAGACGGCCGTTTACAGAGCCTAACCACACCGCATGAGACCATAGGACGACACCTCAGATTCATAAAAAAATGAATAGGTTGGATTACTAGGAGGCAGGTCTCATTTGTGTTTCCTTAGTCGCCTCTTACGACACCCACGGAAAGCGATGGGGTGGTGTTATTCTCAACCGATCACCACCAGGCGCGGTCCGAAGGGGGGGGTCACAGGGGACATGACCCCCCCCAAAATCTAAGGTCAAATTGAAAAATCTCAAAAATTTGCCAAATAATAAAAGGAAATTTCTAGCTATCCCCTAACCGCGATAAATTTATAGTTTGCTGACATCTAGTGGTGTTTTTATGAACTACGCACGATGGCCAAAATAACTTGGAAATGACATCTAGTTTAGAAACAAAGAACCGAACTACGTAGTTTTGGTAATCCTAGCAAAATCGATATGCGTCGTTATGATAAAGATTGTATAACAATATTCTAATAATGTAATTTGTCGGTTTATTGTAAAGATTCAAGATAAAGGCTGTCTACTTAGTTGTGAATTGGGTGAGTGACCCCCTCCAAAATTTCAGGCTGCGACCGCGCCTGATCACCACACGGTTTGAGGATGACGATTTTGGAGCAATAAGATGTTGTGACATTACACCTTACTCGTTCGTTTTACAGATTACAGTGACGGGTAACGACAAGTGTCGGATGTATTTCAGTTGAGGTCTTATAGAAACCACCTAACGATAAGTGAATTACAGAAGAAGTGAGAATTGAAGTGCCTTGTGTATCTTTTATTCTAAACTAGCTTTCCGCCTGCGGCTACCCCCGCGTGGACATATCGTGCCCAACTGTGGGGTACAGGTTATATCGTGCCCAACTGTGGGATAAAATGTAGCCTATGTCCTTTCCCAGGCTCTAATCTATCTCTAAACCAAATTTCATGAAAATCGGTACAGTAGTTTAGGCGTGAAAGACGGACAGACAGACAGAGTTACTTTGGCATTTATAATATTAGCATGGATTACTAGACGGTTCCTTCTGCGATACTTCTATTCAATTGGCTCGTAAGCCACGTTTTGGATTACCAGACTCAATACCACTTCCATTATGCTATACATACTTAACTAATGAAAATTAGTTCCTTGCTAGAGGCGTTCTCTACCGCACCTCTCTACGTCGAAAATAAAAGCGTTCTGATTACCTTTGAGCTAAATTTTAAACACCAGATTAGGTCTCACAGTAATACGTTTTGTTTTAATCATTTGAAATATTTCCCTTTTGCCTTATATGGGTCCTGGCTGTTGTCGATTGAGTACTGTTGTTAAAACAAGTTACCAGTCGGTTTGAAAACTCTGGCAAAACTCTGGAAAACTCAGGCTAATCAAGTTCTCAACATACTTAAAACCTAGCTAGACGATAAGAAAGGAATTGAACCAGCCCAAAAGAAATGCGCCATATTATTCATTACTGAAATGCAGTAACTACAAATGAGAAAGCATCTCTTCGAAGTTCCCTCTTTTGTTGCAAATGGACTGCGCATGCCCGGAAAACTGTGTCAGGGGCGCGACCCGTTTGTCATACAAGGTCATCGGTGTTGCTGTCAGTAGTTGCTGTCATTTCAGCAATAGCTGTCGCCAAAACCGCTTCATATTTCTTTTAAAATACATTTCTGCCATCAAAAATGGATCTTGTGCCTCCTTTTGCAGCTGTCCCAGGTTAGTTTTCATTCATTTTCTTGTTATTTTCAACCTAAAGTCTAATCGAATAGCTTTTGTCTGATAATTCGATTTACTTCGTCGCTAAGTGCTTCGTAGATGTTGTTAGTAAATTTATGCGGTGGTTACGAGCGTTTTTCAGACATGCCGCGTTATCTAGTAATGAAATATTCTGTTTTTGATGATATTATGTACGTTGATGATAACATATTGGTACTATGATACAGTTTATGCTGATAGAGTTTTGATAAGAGCAGAAGATGGCTTGATAAATTAACAAAGTTGAAATTGCAAGTTACTTAGTTGTATTCTTTGCTTGCATTTTGCATAATTAGTGAAATATATCCAGTTACAGACAGATAGTTAGACTTTACGATAATCCAACTAATAGATGATGTTTAATTAGCTTACCTACTTAGCTTTATACTACCAAATAGATACAAAACTTTTCCAAACTAATCTTAAAACATGCTACAGTTAAAATTAAAAACCAACGCTCTTAAAACGACGTTGTTAAAAGCTTTCACTTTTATAACAATTCAGGGAATAAATTGCGGTAAATAACTTTACTAACGATATCACGATAGGATTATAGGCGTTAATGTATGTATGTAGACAACTTCAGAAATCTTAGTTCCAAATGAGGTCAAGGCTAAATTATACATGGTTTTGGTGTCGTATTACTTGTTTGTTTCATTTCATTACGTTACTTTTCCAATCAAGTTGATTAATGTTTGTTACATACTTACTGAGTTTGGTAAAGCCAAATCTAATTAAGTAGTTGATTTAAATGCAAAGATATACAGCCTTGCCATAAGATATACAGGGTAATCAGTACCCAATTTTTTAAGGTGTTAGTAACGTTGATAGAACTTCGTAAGTAAGGAGTAAAAAAATATTTTTTTCCAAAATTTTCAGATTTGATACCCCTTTTTAACGTCTTAGAGGATGAATTTTGTAAAACGCAGAAACACGGGTGTTACAAATTGTGTTGAAGAGTACTATTACCAAGTTTCAAGTCAATTGGACGATGTTATTTTTTTCCATACAAAATTTTTAATTTATTTTCATGCTTCAGACGATCTAGCTTGAATTTTTTATATGAAACGATATAAAACAAAAAATACAGGTCTGTTAAATTTTCATAAAGTTTACGTTCAAAAAATTTGGGTACTGATAAAAAAATCGCTAGTGAAGTTAGCTAGCAAAACCTAAAGCTAGTAATTTTCACACCACAACTGAAACTGAATATTTTTGATCGGAGAACTTAACATTTTTTTCCATCTATCGTAAGCAATATTAGAATGCTCCGTCAAATATAAAAGTTTCTAAATATGCTATATTTTTATTAACTACTATGAAAAGTATAGTAAAATATTTTTAAAAGAAAAAGCAAGTAGTAACAATAAAACACTTAATCTAGACAAGGGCACGGACATCAAGTCTGTGCATCCACTAATTTTTTTATTATAAAAAAAAAAAATGCTATATTTTTTGGTAACTGATTTAGTTGTTACTCTTTCTATCTAAACTCTACTCTTTCTCATTTCAGCAGCTTGCAGCATCCAGCCTTTAGAAGACTACGATGGTCCCAGAGCACCTCTCTTACGTCAGGTTTCTTTGGACGAGGAACGACGGGACGACTGCCAGGGTCACTGGCGGGGGTCCTATTTACTGGGGGAAGAGGAAGAGCGGGGGGTGAGACTCTTCAGAGCGCTGTTACTGCAGCATTTGAGGCTCGAGGAGCTGAGGCCTCCGCCTTGTATTGTCGCTCCAGCTAGACCTGATCATAGGTAGGTAATAAATGTTTAAGTCGGAAAATATCGGAAAATATGTTTGGTTGAATCCCTCCACTATTTCGAAGAAGGGCCTTGCCTCTTGGTGGGGATTTACATGGGATGATGACAGAATAGCAATCGCAGTAATAGTAATCGATTTTGTGCTTAGCATTGGAGCTGTGTCACAGATTAAATAATAGTACTAACGGCTGTGTGCCTGTTTTCGTATGAGCCTTTGAATGCGTCAACATTTACTAAAAGTTCTCAAACATTTGAAAAATCGGTCTGTAATTTGTAATAGTAGCCTGTCAAAAGTTATAGTCCACTTTAGGTATTCTTTGGTCCTTAAGTTGCTCCATTTCGCAAATGTTGAACCTCAAAATACTGTTGACTTATGGTTGTCTTATGGCTTAAAACTCATGGGTACATCATATTTGTCAAGGTTATAAGTTGTCGCCAAACGGTTTCATATATAAACATAACATAACATATAAGTTATTCTTAGCTTTACTTCTAGAAATACTATAAATAACAACTACCTGACCTTTGAAACAAGGCTATTGTGGTTGTGGTCAATAAGGCTACATGCATGGCTGATTTGATCGAGAACTGGGCCAGTAATCTAGTATTCAGAACAGTAAAAATCATAGCTATACATATCTCATCTCTTAATATCAACAGGAGACTGAATGAGGTACTGAAAAAAGAAAAAGATAGCCTGCTTATTCAGTTTATGTAGATTCTATTATTTAGGTTAAGCTATTGTGTTGGGGAAAGGAAAACAGATTGAAGTTAAAGGTTATCATGATGGCAGAAATATGTTTTTTCAAACCTATACACATTTGCATGCTAGATGCTAGCTAAATATGAGATACCGATCATACGTTACGAGTATTGTAATTAGTCCATCCGTAATGACCAAGATTACTTATTATTATATTATAAGATGGGTTAACTCTTGACCTCAATTTTGACCATAAAGGTCAAAGATGAGGTCGACGATGGAGCGAGTTAACCCAGAAAATGCTTGTTTAGGGCACTGGTACTCCCACGCACCGATTGAACACAGCAAACTGTTTGGCGTCGGACTTCGGTAGGAGGGTGGTCACGAACCAGACGGCCCTTTACAGAGCCTACCACACCGCATGAGACCATAGGACGACACCTCAGATTCAGAAAAAAAATGAAGTGTTGCCTGGGATGGATTACTAGGAGGCAGGTCTCATTACTTTACGTACATTGGTCTGAACTCACGTTGGAAAGCATGACAAAAACTAACTAAAAACTAAGAGTGTTTGTTATGATTTTTCAGAGGCTGGTGGATGTACTGGCGCGATTGGCGAGCTCTAGAGAAGGCGGCTAAAAGGTTCCGGGAGTCCAAGGCCCAGGGCCGGCTGGCGGAGCGGGCGGCGCAGATCCCACTCCTCTGCCTTGATGAGGTGGAATTTGAAGACATCATGCAAGAGCTTTGCCAGGTAAGCCCTTGTGTTTAAACTTATGTATTTTTTCATAAATTCTACTGAAAGGGTAATATATAGCTTTACAGTGCTTATAAAAAAATACCTTCCTTATTTAGCTGCTCCAATTTAGTTAGTTATTATGCACTATAATAGCGTACGCCCTAAAATTCGTTCCCATGGGAAGTCCGTTTAATTTATTTTAGGTAAGCTTGCTTCCACAACATTTGAAGATCACCTTTGCAAAATTTTAAACCTACAGTAACAAAAGTTTTGATTTTGTAAGGATATCTTTGTCAGTCGGTAAATAAATCCGATTCTTCTTTTGTATGGGAATTCTTTAATACCGATATAATTAAGACCAGAAAATGTTGAGGGGTAAACTTTATTATTTATACCTCCAATAGTGTAAATAAATAAGTGGTAAATCCATTCAGTGGAACTAGGTTCCGAGGTTTTGACGATTTTTATTCTAACACTATAAATTCCGGGACGAAAGCTACAAGCAAATTTTTTTTTTGATTTGCCACGCCAATAACAGTTATTGTACAGTAAATACACTAAACGACGCTTATTTAATTTATAATTTACATAACTGTAAATCTTGACGAAGCATTGTATTGCCGACTACTTTTTCTTTTTAAAAACTTTATCTTCGTCTTTTTCATTATGTCGCTTTTTAGTCTCGTTACTGTAAACGCAACAGTTCCATCTCTCTTCAATTTGGTCTTACAAGCCTATGTATATTTTCATTACACAGACATTTAGTCTGAAATGGACGTTTTCTGATCAAAAACCATGCTACCAGCAAGCCGTGTGGTGATCGGTTGAGAATAACACCACTCCATCTCTTTCCGTTGGTGTCGTAAGAGGCGACTAAGGAAATACAAATGATACCTGCTTCCTAGTAATCCATCCCAGGCAACGACACTTCATTTTTTTCTGAATCTGAGGTGTCATCCTGTGGTCTCATGCGGTGTGGTAGGCTTTGTAAAGGGTCGTCTGGTTCGCGACCACCCTCCTACCGAAGTCCGCCGCCAAACAGCTTGCTGTGTTCCGTCGGTGCGTGGGTGTACCAGTGCCTTTATAGGCATTTTATGGGTTAACTAGCTCCATCGTCGACCTCATCTTTGACCTTTATGGTCAAGATTGAGGTCAAGAGTTAACTCATCTTATTAAAAAAAAAATCCAACTCTTCTTTCTAGGCGGTCTGCCACGTGGAACAGAGGCCGCTGGTGGTGCTGGCGTTCCTGTGCGAGGTATGCGCGCGCGCAGTGAGAGTGGGCGGCTGGTGCAGGGCCACTGACTGGGCGGCCAAGCACGTGGCGCAGTGTGCCACGCCCTGGGCGAGACGGCACGGCGGATGGGTGAGTTAATTTCATAACATGTTAAATACATCATCATCTTCATTAGCCTGAGTCAGTCCACTGCTGGACATAGGCCTCTCCTATGGCAAGCCACTGAACTCGGTCTTTAGCTCTCCTCCTTCAACCACTGCCTACTATCTTACGAATGTTGTCACCCCACCTAGTAACAGGGCGCCCTACGCTACGTTTGCCGATTAGCGATCTCCTTTCTAGAGCTCGTCAACGGTCATCGGTTCTACGACAGATACGACCAGCCCACTGCCATTTAAGCTTGCTGATTCGCTAATATTTGATTGCTAATATGTGATTATAGGAACGAAAGCCATGAATCAGCATCAAGAACTTTTGACTGAGTCGTGAATAGATGAATTAGACGTGGTACGAGTATAAGGTGCTTACTATGTATGTTCTCTATTTCCTTTAAGTTGCCAAAGACGGGGAACAAATTATAACATAACCGGATCAAATGATTTTACTCTACAAGCAGTCTTCGGAGGTTTTATATGGTTCTAGATCTAAAATCCATGTCCAACCAATTAGCCAATGACTAGATTAGCTGCTTCGATTGGGAAATTAAGAGTTCTCGAAATGTTGTAAATTGAATTTGGAACAAAATGTGAGCTTAATGGATTCCTTTTCCTTTCAGAGTGCAGTTGTAGAGAGGATAAGCGGGACAAGGAGGGAAGAGTCAACATTTTTGGCGGGAGCAGCACTGGCAGCTCTCATAGCATTCATTCTCTTCTGCCGCACGCGCCTACGTCACGCACTACTGTAGATGCGGCCATTTTGTTAAATCCGCCAATGGAGCGGCAGGATTCTCTAGAATGAAACGCCCAGCGTTTGTTGCATTTGAATTTCAAATGTACTGGTGGGATTGAGTGAGATCGAAATGTGATGGAGTGGATTATTTTTGAAAAGATCATTTATATAGCAATGAATTTATTATACTCGTGAAACAGAAGAAAAGATGGATTTTGGAAGTCATGTTTCGAGGTTTTATAGACCCTATTTATCTATTACGTTATCCTGTTACTTTTATTCTACTTACTCGTATTAACCTTGATGTAATTCTTCATATATTTCACGTCTTCTCTCATAAAACCTAAATGTACGTAAGCTTTTTGTACTATCGTCTTTCAATAACAATTAATTTATAATGTGTCTACTTATTATTAGTTATAAATACTATTCGATGTTATTTCAAATCGTATGTTAATTAAAACGAAGCCAAATGGAGAGGACCTAATTATTTTAATATCTGGGTTGGACATTTAAGTCTACCATACATAGGATAATACCTTGCGTAAGCACAGTAGAAAGAGGTATTACGAGGAAACGAAGAGGAAGAAAGAAGGATTACCAGTTTTGTATTTAAACAAATTATTTATATTAAGTTTAAATATATTCTAAACTTATGCTGTTTATAAGAGTGCTTTTATAAGTAACTATTTTTTTAATTGTTGGTAAAAATCGATTACTAAAGTATAAGTACTACTTACATTTGTAACAAGTATTGAAACTTATGATTTCATACGTTTAAAAATAACACCGCAAAACCCGATGTCAAATCGCAAAAACACATAAGCGAGAAATTGGGAGTGCTGTCTTTGTAATTTCTTAGTGTATTATTAAATGGGAAACTAAAATAATGCCATTCGCCGTACCATACAAGTTAATATTATGTCTTATATTTAATAAGCAATTGAAAGTGTGGTCACTGGTCAAGTGGTTCACGTGTTGCTCATTTTGGCCTTTGATGAACGAAATTTGGTTTAGTTTTTAAGGTTAGTACAATTTTGTAAGTTAGCGCAAAACATGTTATTAAATAAATGTATTTTGATGGAAGTTTGAGTTTTATTTACATCAATGTACCTTATTTTTTAAGGGCTAGAGTGGTTTTGGATGATTGACTGTTTCCAGTGAATTGCAGTGGATCGTTTCATCAAATATAATATAAACTATGTTTGATTCAAGCAGACTCTACAACTTTTGATTTTTCTACAGGGTTACCATAAATAATTTAGAAACATTGAGGATGTTATTCAGCCTACTAAGATAAAAAATTACCTTCAAGGAAAACAGCTCGAAATATAAAAAAAAAATTCGCCTCTCCGTAAAACTTGTGTGATCTACTGTATGAATAACGGATTTTTTTGAGAATTTCTTATGGATTTCTTGACATAAGTTATTCAGTTTCATGGATCGAATCATCTCTCAGATTCCCCATATGATTAATTATTTATTGGTTTCATTTCCATAACATTAAAAATATTTAAGGGTGTATCATGCATGCTTGTCGGATTACACATGCTATTATAAGAGATTTATAGGGTAAATAAGTACACAGATTCACTCACTATTTTATAATTTTTATTGTAATTTTTCATTATAGCGTCGACAGACGTTTGGGATCGACGATGCTCCTGACAAACCTAAATAATATCTCATCTAAATTCAAAACCAATACCAACTTCAGCAATAAACTATTAAGAAACTATCACAATCTTCAACAATTTTATAGAAGCTTTAAAAGAGTAACAATTACTGGCAAAATACTTGGGTATTATAGAAGATTTCGACAGAAGATTTGTCTTTTGAATAGGCAACTTGTATTTGAGTTACGATATTT
The DNA here is from genome assembly GCA_949987775.1 of Aproaerema taeniolella. Lineage (NCBI taxonomy): Eukaryota > Metazoa > Arthropoda > Insecta > Lepidoptera > Gelechiidae > Aproaerema > Aproaerema taeniolella. The sequence continues at coordinate 3,277,512 of OX465261.1, read as the reverse complement.
GTAAACAGCTATGAAAAGCTACAAAGAAGATTGTTGGAGTCATAGCTTGTTGGAGTCATAGCTTGTTGGAGTCATAGCTTGTTGGAGTCATAGTTTGTTGGAGTCATAGTGATGATGTTTGGAAGCATTTGTTGTTTAATAACCTGGAGTTATTAAACAACAAATGCTTCCAAACATCATCACTAACATATCAATTGCAAGATGTCCTCTGCTGGATCTTTAAGGCACAGGCAGGGGAGGCTAAGGATGTCCACTTCGACCAATCCCTTTGGTGCATCCGCGGTTTCTCGCAATCTTTGTTCATACGAGTAATCCAACCTACGTTAGGTAACCACAATTAGAAAGCTTGTAAAACCGACCTCGGGTAAACTTGGGTTTATTTTTACAAACGACTGCTAAATCTTCTTAGTACCCAATTTAAAACGATTGTGAAGCTACACAAATGTAATACTGCTACATCGTAACAAATCGTTACAAAACATTACCCTCCTTTATTTCACTGCGTCATCGGGTAAATAGAATGTCACTGCAGAGCCTTTTCCCTTGATACAACATGATCAAAATTCCTAAAACTTATCTACTTTTAAAATTAATAACATTTTTATGTTATACTTAATTTGTAGTATCACTATTAACAATCTACGCTGGCATCTCGACCTCGAGGTTTCTCATTTGATACGGTTCTTTAAATTATAGCGATTTATTTTGTTTAGTCTAACAAAAGAATATGATCAAAATTAAATAAATAAAAGCTCTTGCACTTAAGGAAAAATACATAATTTTGTATACAATTTATTTACTCGATATTGCTTGAATGTATTTCACGTACATTTTTCTTGACTTTAGTTTGATACTAAACATTAAACATGACTAATATACTTCAATAATAAATTGCGTATAATTATATAATACTATTAGAGAGAGTTTGAAATGGTTAGTTAAAAACCTTACTTTCAGAGTGTAGTTAATAATAAAGAAATAATTGCCTAGACTCAATGCATTGTACTTAACTTTATGGCTAGCGACAATTCGTTGTATTTGCGATTTGCTAGAAAATTAACATTTATTGCACTTGATGGCGTAAAAATTCTAAATTTATGGTTGATTTTAGCAAGATTTTTAATCGTTTTAATTGATGTAGAACGTATCCTCGAAATCGAGATGTATCAGCTATGAACAAAATCTGTGATTAAATTCACTTCACGTCTACATACACAAATTTATAAATTAAAGCTGACAAGCTTAATAACACTAAATACATTATATGGTGTTCTGTCCATCTGTGTGCATAGACGTGAAACGCTTTTTTAGTATCTGCATTCTTTATTTTTAAATTTTATATAAAATCCATCACTCTAGTAACAATTTCTACAAGGATATCATATTTCAATTTGTTTATTAAACATTTTTTTATGTTAATGATAGCTGTAAGCCTAAGTTAGTCTACGAAGAAGTTCATAAAGTTTATAATGTAAATAGTATCAATAAATGGACAGAAGACAAGGTGTCCAATCCAAATTTTATAATTGGTGGTTCTGAGTAAATGATTTTGAGTCAAACTGGACGTGGTTAAATCAAAACGACCCAACTGTAATTTTGGGAAAAATGATATCATTTTTGGCCTAATGTTAATTAGATCATTTTTGTATAACTACGTATTAACTTGAAATACAATTGTTGCTACGACATTGGTCATTAGTTTTCTATCTTTTGTCAAATCGTTCGTCATCGTCATAAAAAAACAACGAATCAAAAATACTCTTTGGGCAATCAGGTGATTCAGCTTACTTAACACCACAATGTCGGTAGAGAAAAGCTAAAAATGATAGTGAAATTCATTCAATGTATTTGCCAAATAGCTTTGATTTTTTTATAGCTCGATTTAATTTGATTTTTTTAATCAAATTAAATCTTCTCCTTTTACTAATCAAGGCATCTAATAATTAAATTAAGAGAATTTTGATACTGAAATACAGTTAATAAACGTGTAAATAATATAATGGTGACAAATGATAACAGTATACAAATATCACTCACTCAGAAGCACCTATTGGATAAAAGTTTCACAAACTTTAAATTAATGGAAACTAGGTCGGTTAGTGCTATTTGGTATTGAACAAATGCATTTTAATGGAATCTACGCCGCATGAATAAAAATCAGACGTATTTATTTGTGTTTAATAGGCAATTATGTGCTATTGTTACATGCATAGATTACGTACGCTACAAAATATCTTCAAAAAACGTAATGTTGGTGGAATTGTGATAATACAGACAGAAAAATTAAGAAATAGTAATGAAAATGTAGTTAAAATACAAAAAAAATGCGTACTAAGTGGATAAGATGTATTTTTTTAAGATTTTCTAACTTGCTTTGTATTTGCGAAACATCTTCCGGAGCACTTTCCGATACGAAAAATAAATTACAAAAAAATCTTTGAAGATATTTTGTAACTTAAAATTTATAGTAAAAAAAATTCACCCGAATTGAGAACCTCCTCCTTTTTTTTGAAGTCGGTTAAAAATGTAGGCGCCGTGTCAGATTTATTAAAAAAACATAGTGAAATGGATTGAAGTCATTATAAAAAACTCAAACATATGTATTATTAATAGCGAATAAAATATATACGATAGATAGATCACAAAGAGATAATTGTAAATAATAAATTTTATATTTGCAATAAAAACTATTAATATACAGAGTGTATATAAAACTTAGTCCGATAAAGATGTAATAAACGGCATTAATTTTTCCATAAAAAAACCACAAACAGTTAACAATTTAAACAATATTGTATTAGTAGTTTTTTTTACTGCAGGTACTCACCTAATTTTATTAGAAAAGACTTGGAATTATTTATCGCGCGTTTAGTTTTCTCTTTTTGTGTTTTTTTTTTATTGTGAAATAGTGTTATATAAGTATATGAAAAACCTGCTATTTATCTAAAATTAAATTTTTGATTATATGAAAACATGTTAAAATAGACAGATTCTCAATTTGCATTCCAAGGCGCCACACCATATTTAGAAGACTTAGTCTTAAAGAAATAAGTACCGAACAGAATTTCCAACGGGAAACAACTGGACTAATGTTTTAAACTACACTCTGCATATTTGTTAGGATCAACAGTATCATATAAATATTCAAGTATAGTAAAGATATAGCGAAAATCGTTTGGAAGTAGAAGATCACAAGAATATCCAACAAGTCCTCTAGCCGCATCTCTATCTTTGAAGGATGAATAATTTACAAAGTCTACTTTATATTATTAATCAAGAGATAGATAGAAATCTAGTGTATATTGTAGTATATTAAAGTCTGTGCGTTGTTATTGGTCATGATTAGATGGTGTGGTAATTTAGGAGTTCCAAAAAATACTCACAAAGTGTATCCAGTGTTTTTAACTTTATGAAACCAGTAAGATAATTTATCTCCTACCTATTCTGATTCAAGAAAATAATTTTGTTGTAATTTCAAGATTGGCATAAGCACTGTTTTGATATGACGGATAAAAGTCTTATTATTATTTTTTTTGCATTTTTTGACATATATTAATGTAAGAGAGTTGTTTAGTGTAGTTTTATAGTTCAACGTATGTATACAGAAAAAAAATTAAAATCACAATACAATATCGAAAACTAATTCATGACCAATCACCACGCCCGGACAATTATTGCAAAGTGTAGCGTTGGCAGTACGCGTACTTGGTGCTTGCCATAATATAACTACTTTGTAAAAGGATATATACTAATTTATACAGCCCCTAAGTTCTCCTATTTTAAATAGTCGCAGGTACCATATCACCAACCCTTATAGAAATTTGTATTTGAATGAAATAGAGCAAATATCTGAATCTTATAGTAAAGAATGACCACCGGATCGCACAGTTTCATTATTTATATGTTATTATAAAGAATAGACTGTAAGATTATGTAGAAGAAGGGAGTAGGAAATAATAAATGATTGATATATTTAAGTTATTTTCGAAGACACTTTTAAGATTTTTCGCATATTGAACAAGTTTTTTATGAATTTATGAAGCGCGTATCGTCGTTTATGTGATTTGTAATCTTTTTTTCGTTCTTATGTTTAATTGCTCAGCAATTTTAGGAATATTATTTAAGAGGTTTAGTTCTATTGCTTTACTTTTATATACTTTGCATTTCAAGGTTTTTATCATCTGTTCTCTAAAGCAGTTTTTCAAATTATTTTATTTCATTTGGATTTTTGTTAAGCCACAACGGTTTGATTAAGTTTTATAGCAAGTATTTGAAAAAGGTTTACTTTAAAGAATATTAATTATTGTCAAAAAAAGACAGATTTTTGTATATTTCCTTATTCAGTAATTCTAAATACCTAGATGTCTTAGTCTGGTTACCAGATAAAGAAGATACTTGGCTCTTTGTCTTATTGCTTATTTCTTATGCAGCTCAAAGTACTATGCTCGTAGAATGCTATGACAGCTCATAAAGATCCCAACAAATTGTCACGTCAACTGTTGAAACTGTTTGATCTCCAGTGGTTCGCTAAGCGATCTACGGAAGGCTATCTTCAAATCCAAGCTTAGTATATACAGAATCTATGACCTGAAGAGTGAACTGACTCTATATCTTTATAAATACGTCATAAGCATGTCCTTATCACAGATTATGACCTACTCGATTTCCGGTACTCATCGATATGTCGTTATTTGTATATTATCCTACATGTTGAAGGAACAAACGTCGAACCTCTTATATTCTCAAAGAAAGGTTTCCTTTCTATAATAGATACGTATTATATTACTTATATAGCTTTCTTTAACTTTATAATTTTAATATAATTAACAGCACAGCACAATTTATGTTCCTAGAAATTCAAATCCTCGCTCATTCCTTCAACATTCTTTATATTTGTCTGTAGCAACTTCTCACTCCATCATTCTCTTTAGAAGTTCTTCTATTGAAAGTAATTAAAAATAATATAATAATAAATGGTTCCAAGAAAATTTTCCAAATGTCGATGAAGCGATGATCTACTTCTGAAATATTTTGTGCGTTTTCTTGAATGTTGTTATTCGAAGCTACTCATTGAATTTCACCGTTGAGCGTCAGAGTGTTAAAGCTTAACAATACAAATATTTAACTATCTATTCTAGTCTATTTATTGCTATGTCAAATAGGCGGGTTATCAATATAAAACTCTGTGGGATTTTAACAATTGAACTTACAAAATTGTTATTTAAAAAACTTTCAATGCACAACTGTTCAGCTACATAATATAACCGATACCATGTGAACTACTGAAGAAATATGCAAAAGCAATGAAAACATATTTAAACAGTTGAAAAAGAAATCTATGGACGGTTTCCAATGTCCCGATAAGTGAAATAATAACCTCGTCAATACGAGGCCTAAACCACGTCAGTTTATATTACAGAAGAAGAATTACTTACAGTACTTTATATATATGTATTTTTAAGAATTGACTATTTTGTCAGATGCAATACCAATATGTTCGAGTCATAGTTTAGAACTAGAACCAAATTAGAATGAAGATAAACTTGTAAATAGTCTAGTTTACAAGGATAGTGTAAAAATCTAACTACCGTATATATTGAGCGGGACACATGCTCCCTGAGTTAATACAGCTACTCTGTAAATATGCTTGCTAATAGATGAAAATTGTATGAAATAACACTTTTGTTGTTCAATACATTATATTATATCGAAGCTAACAATGTAACGAGTTCTCGAGAACTCTTAGGCACATTTTATGGAATGAGAATACGATGATTTGATTCGTCGCATTTGCCCCGCTCCCCCCGACTTTCCCTACTTGTGTATGTACATCTTCAATAGCCATTTGTGCAGACACAACAACTTCAACACGATCCGTATGTTCGTGGGCCTGTGGCCCTATTCCTTTACTCGCCGTCCAGTCAAACTCTACCAAAGTTTCTATTTACTCTTTATTTTGACTGGCTATATTACCGGCAGAGGTCGAATTGATCGAATGCAGCTTCTGTATTTTCTACCTATATCTCTTCTTTTATTTTTTATTTTATATTCGCTACATTCGACCATTACGCCATTTTACATATTTATCTAACATCACGACAGTAAAATTGAAAACTCATGGACTGAAGGCTGTTACGGCCAATCAAGAACTACTAAACAAACACTAGCCTCATTAATATTTGAAGTCAGCCTCAACTATACAAAAATCAATGAATCCATATTTACAAAATTAAGTACAGAAACAAAACAACACGTACACAGATCGCTTGAACCACCCTTAAAATGAAAGTACAAAGAAAAATTTATTGCAGCGTTTCAGAAATTTTTATTCTAGTATTCTTTCATTTTAAATTGTGGTATCTCTACAACTTAAACGACAACGCCAAAACCTCACTTTAAGCTTTTTATAAACTACTAACATTCATATAACTATCTACAGTCTATAGATGGCTACTATTTTGTTTATAATACAAAAAATTGTTTAATCGCTATCTCCTTTCGTAAGATGCGATTTTTTATAGAGTCCATCTTACGCGTTAACAACATCTGAATTTATTTGCATTATCGTCTCTTGAAACTATTAAATCCTTTTGTAAACAATACTGATGCTTTGATAAGAACACTTAAGTTGACTTTAGTGGTAACTTTGAATATTGTAGGTTATTTTGAATAGTTATTCCGTCTAAGATTCTGCTCTTTATTGTATTCACTTCATGTTGACCTTTCCTCATAAATTGACCAATTAGAACATAGTGCCAACCCAAAGATTCAAAGTTATTTTGGTTGACTGGATCTTCGTTTTCATAAATAAGCATAAAAGTTCTATAAACGCAATAACTTTTAACAACGAACAGCTAAAAGAATTTGAGCAATATAATCCTTGTGCTTTTGACATCAAAATTTAGTTACAATGCGAATCAAATGAGAAAAACCTTCAGATTTGGATAATATCTTCAATACTCAATCAAACTTGAATGAAGTAGTTTGACTAAAGACATTATGGATTTACGCAATATCTTTAAGTATGAAAGCTTGTTAAGATGCTTGTTAAGATGGCCGCTGGTAGTTATTGTTCACTCATTTTGATCGCATCGCAATTTATAAATGCTATGCATTTGTAAAAAATCTAAAACACGAAACAAGCACTATCTTGCTAAAGCAAGAATTCTGAAAATGAACACTTGAATCATTCGAACTTAATCAAAACAAGACTTCAGTAAACCACCTATCTCTATGAACAGTGTGCTAATCAGCCTATTCAGAATAGAACGTATTGGACTTATTCACTAGGACAATGTAGGTAGCCGTATTCGAGTCCAAGACTGACGGCTACGAAGACGAAGTAGAGAAGGAACATGGTGAAGCCGAGACCTCGGTTCATCTTCCACCGGAAGCAGGCTATGCTGAGGATCACGAACAGAAGCATGGCGAACAGCAGCACTATACTGCACACCATGCCTTTCGAGTTCACTTGCACCGGCTCTCCGTAGATCAGTCCATACAGCAGCCATGGAAGGGGTAACCTGGAATTTACAGAGGTCTTGTTATAATAAACTTTTGATCAAATCTAGAAAAAGTATGCATTCATAGTTTCAAGTCAACGGGATTTATATTATTATTATTATTATTATGCTGTTTATCAGTCAGGCAGTTGACTACAACTGGTAATTGCCTGTATCCCACTGATCATTGTTGAGTTTTCTTTTTGGTTGTTAAAATGTGCTTGTCCAGTCTATTCTTAAATTGGTTTACATTCTCAGCTGATATAATATTCTCTGGCAGTTGGTTCCACGCTCTGACCACTCTGTTGCTTAAGAAGTGCTTGTGCGGGTTGTTGTGTGAGAAGCTACACACATCAAAAAAAGTTTACGATCAGTAGCAAAATCAGGTGTATTCTTTAAAATATAAATTATTTAAAGAAACTGTTTACGTTTTATGATTTTATAATGAAAATGCACTAAGTAAATAAAAGAATCATTATTAATTATTTACTTTTTATTAACAAAAGCTAGGAAATGCAATTTTGGCTTAAATGTAATGTAATGAAAAATTTGAATTAATGAAAAAACAAACAAAATTTATTACGAAAAAATTAATAGTTAGTATAAAATGACTCCTCCCCTGGCTCGCACACATGCGGAAACCCTTCTGGGCATGCTAAGAATTAAGTTATCTAGCATTTCTTGTGGTAACCTGTCCCACTCTTCAATAGCAGCTGCCCTGATTTCTGACACTGTTCGCGGAGGTGGCTGACGGTTCCAAACAGCTCGCTTAAGAGCATCCCACGCATGCTCGATCGGGTTTAAGTCAGGCGAGCCGGCAGGCCAGTCTAACCTGGTGATGTCGTATTGCTGGAGAGCAGCATCAACACGTCCGTTTCGATGTGCGGGCGCATTATCATCTACCATTATGAATTGGCGCCCGTGGTTGATGCGGAATGGTCTGACGTATCCATCGATTGCAATCGTTTTGTACATGGCTCCGGTCATGGTGCCTTGATACGGGATTAAGGGCGTCCTAGCCCCAATCATTATCCCGGCCCAAAAGGACACTGATTTCCCGCCCTGCTGAACGGTTCCAGTGGCAGTTCTCTGCCTTTCAGAGTCGCCAGGTCTTCTCCAGACACGGACACGTCGGTTATCTGGATGTGTACTGATCCGCGTTTCGTCAACGAAGAAGCAGTTCTGCCAGATGCTTTCGTCCTCAATTTCTTCATTTTGACGGAGCCTAGCCCATTGCAATCGCCGCTTCCGTCGCTGTGAGTTCAGAGGTGCTCGCCAGGATCTCCTTGTTCGTAATCCAGCTTGGTGTAAGCAATTTCTAATCGTTTGGGTGCTAACTTCGCGGCCGGTGGCAGCTCGCAGCTCTGCTTTCATTTTAGTAGCGTTCATTGTTGGGTCACGGGCAGCCAGTAATCTGATATATCGCTTCTGAATTGCAGTAAGAACAGTTGGGTGACCACTGCGAGGTCGATCAGCTAAATCTTCCATGCCCTGATACCTCTCCAACGTGGTCACCACGCAGGATTGGGATACATGAACTCTGCGTGATATTTCCCTCGTGGAATAGCCTTCTCCACTTAAAGTTAGAATTCTGGCTCGTAAAACTGCAGTTAATCCTCTCGGCATCGTTACCAACTTAATTTTTTTTGAATAAATTGAAAATATTGATAAGTTGCGACTATGTCAGATTTCTGAATGAAAGCAAGCAAGGGTTGATTGTCTTTTTAAATGAAAAAACATTTGAATTACGAAATTATTTTATATTTAAATTTCATATTTTTAAATAAGGAATCAAAAGATAAAAAGTGATTAAGTTTTATTCTTCTACTATAAAAAATATTAGCACTTTTCCAAGTGATCGCAAACTTTTTTTGATGTGTGTAGTCCGCAGTTTTAAATGATGACCTCTTTGACGCTTGTTTTTGTCATATTTATAGATTAAAAAAAAATATTTGTATATAATCTAGGATTTAGTAAATTAAATATTTGCAATGCAATACGTCTGATCTGGGTCCCTACCACGATCGTTTAAAAGCATTTCTGATGGCGCTGCTTTTGAACTGTTCGGTAGTCTATGGTCCATTTTAAATGTGTAGGTACATAAATTGTAGCTGGTCTGCCTTTGAATCGCAACAGCGCCCAAATTGAATCGCTTATAAGCTATCACGGTACGAATAAGCGTTGCAGACTTGTTTAGGTCCTAAATTGGATCGCACTAAGCGATCATGGTAAACCTCCTGATCTCTGTTACTAAAGGATTGAAAGCTGTGATCGAAATGCTTTGTAAACTTGTACGGCCGCCGCCGCGCCTTCGCCTTTTGCTAGCAACAACGTATTGTTGTCTTCTGTCATTCAATTAAATTAATCAGAAACAACGTTTCTTGCCAGCTAGATACACGTGGATTCCCAAAGATATAATATTCAGAGTCAATCATAAATAAATTGCCTCTTATAGGGTGCCTGATACAGTTATCCTCCAAGGACAATAACATATCGATTAACTGTAGCACGAACATATCAAGATCGGGCCCTGACCGTATGGCGTTGCCTCAAGGGAAATTTAGACTATGCAGTACCGGATTAAGGGACAGTAAAAGTAAGGAGTTTCTGGTAATCTACTCGATCGGTATTAATAATAAAATAACTTCTAAAACATTTTTGGTTGGACCAGACGGGAGGATAAAGCTGTCTTTTACCAATCATATTATTCTAGCTTTTCACTTTTGATCCTTAATAAGTAGACTAATCTGGGAAAAAAGATTTTTTTCTAATTTAGGTTATTTTACTGCAAATTCTGTCACAATCCCTTCAGCTGATTTTGTGTAACAAACATCCAACCATCTGCACAAACTTACGTTACGCTTAGTATATTAAGAGAAGGACTCAAATACCTTTCATTTAATTTGCATAAGTTCAATTAAACATTATATTCTATTATTTAATTTTACTCCAACCAAATTATATAATTCGGAATACATTTGCCAATGACTCTATACAAGATGTTTCAAAAAAACCCAAAAAAGAAATTCCAAAATTTAATTTTAAAAGTGAAATAGTCGCAACTCTAGTAATCAGTTGCACGGTTTGACATCTAAAAAATGAAAGTTTAATATAATTAATATGACATACTTGTCATATTTGTTATAGAGCTGTGCTAAATAATTAAGCTAAATTTTAATTAATTTTGAATTATTTTTTTTTTTGGGTTTTTTGAAACACCTTGTATAGATGAAATGAAATATAAAAAGCGATCAGCAAACAGATTGCTGAGGGCCATAAAGGAATAAGCTTGTCACAAGAGAATCCCTGTAGGAATTTAATCTAAGCGAAATACATGCGAGCGAAATAAGTTTTAATCTACTCAGGCTGCGCATGAAAGAAGCCTTAGAAAATATAAAAGAAATAAGAAATGAAATTGAGTAGGTATGCTCTGAAATCAAAGATAGCGGGTTTATATATCGAAAGTGAATCTTCTAATACTTTTTAATTTGCTAGTAAGTGAAATACCACATAAAGAGCTCTAAACTTTAAAAAAGCTACTGATTTAGTATAAAATTTTGCAGCTTTTACAAAACGTCACCATAAGTTATTAAATTTAAAATTCAAACCCATAATGGTCGATTAATTTAATACATAATTCGAAATACATTTTATAAAGTAAAGAGAAAATTATGAAACGTTTCCGCCATTCTTTATGAGTCGTTAACCAAAACTTGGCCACTAAGTGCTAACAATTTTCTCGCAATGCGACATTAATTTTATACCCTAAGATTACAACCTAAAGCCTGCAGGGTGGAGAAGCCTAATAAAAATAAAATACCAACAAACTACTAAGCCATTACAAAGTAGGACTTTTAAATCTTAGTAGTTTGCGTGTTCTTTGACCTGCCTATTTGGGCCAAGGTTCTCAGCAGAATTAGGTAGATGAATATCAAGCTGTTACTTTTATCGTAACTTTTCACGTGGCCACCCCAGTTGGGGAGTTATGACTAACAAGTTATAGGGGTCACGCCACTTCACTGCTGAGCTGTGAAATAGGTCAAATTAATGCTGTTGTCTCAAAAACATATTGGCAGATGTTCAAGTACTTTAAATTCATTGAAATAACGTTTAGAATTTATAAAACACATATTACAGAACTTTGATTACACAATAGAGTTGATAAACTCATTCAATGCGTTATTTCATAAGCTACTCAAGTTTTGATTTTGTTTTACTTATTTAGAAGACTCCTTATGTTACCTATTGCGTATAACTTCATGTTAGATTAATTTGTGTCGATCGAAAACCCCATCTGTGGTATTTATGTTTCAAAGAGTACTGCAAATATTGAAATACAGGTCAGTTCATTTCTGTTTGGACAAAACTGTCATTACAAAGCAAACAGACCAACTCGAGCTTTCTTTGTCATATTATTGTCAAATATCGCAGTGCTTCTTGAAGTTTGCTTCAAAGCAAAATCAGACATAACTTCTGTACACAAGGTTCAAATTCACTTTCAAATAAATAAAGTGGCTTGAAATTTTCAAGTTGCGGCAAAGGATTTTGAACTTTAGGCCATGGGATTACAGTTGGTGTTGACTTTGCGATGTTTATTGATCGCGGATGCACCAAAACGTAATACAGCCTTTGCCTAACGTCTGTATTTCTGTATTGGCGAAATTAAAATACGGTAGCATTGTGTTGTGGCAGACATATAAAAGTAGGAGTCGGGTGTAGACACGGGGATACAAGACGAACAAAAATATAGATTCACAAGCTAGATACCTAGCATTATGTGGTGTAGTGTATTGTATGTTATGCTTTATTTTTGTTTTAACTTTGTCCACCGTCTGTTTTCTTGCTTATAGGTTACTTAGAGCAAGTTGCTACTGAGCAAATTATCTGGTCTGTTGTACGATTTTGTTTTCTTTTTTATTTTAATGTTGGTACTCAATTAATTTTACTCACTAGCTTTCCGCCTGCGACTTCGTTCCCGTGGAAATTTGTTAAAATTATGTAGCCTATGTGTTATAATTCAGGGTGTCAGCTACCTTTATGACAAGTTCTATCCAAATGCTTCAGCCGTTTGACCGTGAAATAGTACCAAACATACATACAAATTTTCGCGTTTATTATAGGTTTTAGTAAAGATTGAGGAAATTACGGTCAACAGCTAAGAAAATAAAAAATCTTGCATTAGCTACATAATCGCAGCAGAGCCTCTTGTCGATGTATCTCCCCCTTTATTTCCCGCAAAGACTTGTCTTTGAAGCTTAATCTCTTTTAAGAAGTACTAAGTGGTTTATATCTTTCAAACGGACTTCTTTTAAGAGCAGTTTCTTTACTTTCGTTTTATGTTTTGAATTTTATTCATTTTAGGAGCGTAGGTTTTGTCATTTTGTCGTAAGAATTTTATGTATTGTCTGGGAATGGGGAAGGAATCTTTCTTTTAGATTTAAAAAATGGAGGGGTTCAAGATTTGAAGGCTTTTTTCTGTGCATGTTGCGCAATATTCTTAAGATTGTAAACTCATTTTTACAAATAGGGACCACTTTTTCAAGGAAATAGACGTGATATTGTTTTCACACGAGGGACAGATGTTACAGAACTGACTGATATTAATAATACAGGCCACGGCTTTTCGTACTCTCGCTTCTCGGCTTTTCGTATTACAGAAGGAAACTCATGTCTTGATCTGTACTGAAGTATTGATTGTCTCTTTCTCTCACTAGCAAAATGACAAAAACGACTGCTACTCAATACGGACCTTAGTATTGACCGCTAGTTATACACAACGGCAGGCTCCGAACCAAAATATCTAACAACTAGTATTCCGCCCGGGACTTCGTTCCCGTAGGAATTTGGGAAAATTATGTAGCCTATGTCCATCTGGGATAATGTAGGATTCTTGGTGAAAGAAATTTTCATATCGGTGCAGTAGTTTCGGAGCCTATTCGATGCACACAAACAATCAAATCTTTCCTCTTTATAATATTAGTATAGATAACAGTTCATGTAACAATTACTAAGCCTAGCGTTCTGTTAACTCAGCTTTCACAAACAAACATAACGAATAGATTGGTTATGTTTCATGATAAATAGCCTGGAAGTGTTATACAGCCTGCGCAAATAACGTCTTTATGTCATGGCAATAAGAGCTACTGTGGAGAGTTATGGTTGAGCATCCCAAACACGTTCCGCCGCGATTTATGCGGCACTTCGTGAGGATGTAGGTTATACGAGTTGGAACATTGAATATACAATATACACTAACCACTACTAGTTTTTTTACTGCGATTTCCTTTAGTGCTTTTAAAACGCTTTCCCGCGTGAGCTCAGTTGGTTATAGCACCAGATCTAATGCCCCAGTATACTTGAAGGCACCGTGTGGTGATGGGTTGAGAATAACATCACCCCATCTCTTTCCGAGGTTATCGTAAGAGGCGACTAAGGAAATACAAACGAGACCTGCCTCCTAGTAATCCATCCCATTCAACGACACTTCATTCTTTTCTGAATCTGAGGTGTCGTCCTATGATCTCATGCGGTGTGGTAGGTTCTGTAAAGGGCCGTCTGGTTCGCGACCACCCTCCTACCAAAGTCCGCCGCCAAACAGCTTGCTGTGTTCCGTCGGTGCGTGGGAGTACCAGTGCCTTTATAGGCATTTTTTGGATTAACTCACTCTATCGTCGACCTCATCTTTGACTTTATGGTCAAGATTGAGGTCAAGAGTTAACCCATCTTATAATAATAAAAAAACAATAGCTTTGTTGGTTAGAGCACCAGGAAATGTGGTCGTGGTTTCAACTAGGACATAGTGGGTTAAAGTCCCTTTTCGATTTCCTCTTTGAAACAAACTATATTAGAAATGAAAATGAATTTAAACATCGCATTCGTATTTTTAAAATAAAATAAAATAAAATAAAATAAAATAAAATTCTCAATGGTGGCCAAGGGGAGCGACAAGGCCAGTGGGCAGACCACCAGCCCGATGGTCAGACGATGTCGTCAAATTGACGGGACCTCTATGGATGAGGCTAGCACAGGACCGTGACGATTGGCGCTACAGAGAAGAGGCCTATACCCAGCAGTGGGTTGAAGTGGGCTGAATATGATGATGATGATGATTATGATTCTCAAGGGCCCATATTAAGGTTTTCCCAACTATTGTAGGTACCTTGGGACATAAGTACAAAGACACGGACACTCGACCTGAAAAAAAAACCAGCCAACTCGCGCCTCGGACTCGCGCACGAAGGGTTCCGTACCATTATCTATAAAAACGAGCAAAAACAAATCACGTTTGTTGTATGGGAGTCCCCTTTTATTTTGTTTTTTAGTATTTGTTGTTATAGTGGCAACAGAAATACATCATCTGTGAAAATTTCAACTGTCTCACTATCACGGTTCATAAGATACAGCCTGGTGACAGACGGACGGCGGAGTCCGGTTTGTTACTCTTTAGTAATAGGGTCCCGTTTTTTACTCTTTGGGTATGGAACCCTAAAAATCAGCTTTTTAGAAAACATCACCTACAGATCAGACCAAATAGTCTGACACCAAGTACAACGCGATCGCGGTGAAAAGTGCTGTGGTCAAACTTTAAAAAATGTATAAACTGATGCCAATAGTCCCTTTTACCCGCTGGCACGGGCCACCTTGTCCCCAGTAGATAATTACAATTATTACTGACTAAATTACTTATTGCTTATTAGATTTTGTAAGCGTTAAGCGCGAAATCATCCCAATAAGCCCGGAAATCAGGCTTTCGTATACGTTTAAATCGTCCTACACTGATTTAAAAATTAATATTCAGTGTACTATTGCAATTTTCTATCACAGTCACAGGGGCCCCGTTATCGTAATGTGCCCAAGGCCTCCTATAGGTTAAAGACGGCCCTGCATTCTGAGGAGAGTTGATTGATGAAACAAAGTGAGTGTAGAAATAGAAAAGCATTTATTTTGTACTTTTACATTAAAGAAAACTAAGACTAAACTAATTATAAACTAAAAACTAAGTAAAAGAGTACCAAAAAGGCTTTCACTCAGCAAAATGCCGCGGCTCCGAAGAGCCATCTACGCTGGTTTTCAGTGAACGCCTGAGAGAGGGAAAGCTGCCGTATCAGAATATATACACACATCAACACGGTCTAGGGATATTGCACGATTTTTCATACAAAAGAGGTCTGTTTGAGAAGCTACAAAAGCATACTCGAGATACATGGAGCACTATAATTTTCAGACGAGCAAGTGCTAAACCTGAATCTTCAGTTCTAATCAATAAATTTCGTTTTACTTAAAATTTGTGAAAACGTGACGGAAACGAAAACGAAAATGCACTTTTTTCCTGCTTTTTGTGTAAAAATAGTCGAATTTACGCAATTTTTTTTTTCATTTACGTCACGCTTTCACAAATTTCAAGTTAGACAAAATTTATTGATTAGAATTGAAAATTCAGGTTTAGCACTTGCTCGTATCAAAATTATAGCGCTCCATGTATCTCGAATCTCGAGTATGTTTTTTATTCTCAAACAGACCTCTTTTGTATGAAAAATCGTGCAAATCCCTAGACCGTGTTGATGTGTATATTACACTGGATGGACATATATACTATTTAATCCTTTATTGGTAATATGATACATTTAACTAAGTACAATAATAATAGCATAAGATTTCATACAATTAAATAGAACAATAAAGAAAAATAAGAATACTATAAAATGAGGGAAGATTAAATGAAAATGAAAGCTAAGCCCGGTCACTTAAAAATGTATAATTTCTTGTTTTTTTTTAAGATCCAATAAGTGTTTCTTCAATTTAATCTTTAATTTTTAACCGACTTCAAAAAAGGAGGAGGTTTCTCAATTCGACCATATATATTTAAATATATATATTTTTTATGTATGTCCGCGGATAACTTCGTCGTTTATGAACCGATTTTGATTATTCTTTTTTTGTTGGAAAGGGAGTATCCCAAGGGTGGTCCCATGGTAAGGAAACCAGGATCTGACGGTGGAATCCTGAAGAAATTGGGGAAACTATCGAAAAAATTGTCTTTTTGGGATTGAAGTCGGTGACTCTTACGTTTTCGACGTGGAAAATTATCTAATTGATATGTTTTCATTCTTTTGCCCACGATACAACAAACAAAACCCTCGCGCCCCACATACTGGTTTCTGCAATATGTCTGGAAAGAGTTGGCAGCTGGCACATTCTAAGTTAGTTCTTTACTCTCAGTCTAGCGTAGAAGTTTAGTAAATATGTAAGCAGCATAAACTACCACTTAGAACCGTATGGTAACGGTTTTAATACAACTGTTGAGGTAATAGTTCTCTCTTTTATCGGAGAAAGGTTGTAATTTCCCCCGGGGCTAATCACCGAACTACCCCTGAGGATGTGTTAGTTTATTGCTAGTAGAACAGATTTATCTACCCCTGTTTAGTTGGGATGCTTTGGATCGGGTTCACTAGCTTCTTCTACTTATCGTGTAGGTGTAGTCAAGTTTGTGGCGAACTTGGCTAACCCTGGTGTCAGAGTTTTCAAACCGCACAATGGCCTCTGACTTTGTTTTAACGACTGTATAGTCAATCAACAACAGCCGGGACCGATAGTTTAACGTGCCCTTCGAAGCACGGAAACGGTCGTGATAAATTTCCAGTTTGGTCGCCCATCAGGTTCCCTGCCTCTGTGTACGTTGCTTAACCTCACTGATCGGTTGAGAATGTTCACTAGCGAGTTCACTAGCGTTTCATGACTTTTTATCTCGTAACTTCTCTAGTTTTCCACTCTTCGGTCGCTCTTAACTCATGGTATTTTATCTACAGTTGTAGCGCTCGTAGCCCAGTGTCGCTCGCTGATCGGAAACGATCACTGAAGTTAAGCAACGTAAAAAGAGGTAGGGAACATGATGGGTGACCAAAGTGGCAATTTATCATGAGCGATTTAAAATTTCCGAGATAAAACCTTGAGGTACTAATTTTTTGCTTAAACGATTTGAATGTACATAATCATTATATATAATAAAACTAAGTTAATAAAATGTGCGTGCCGATAAAACTTAAAAAGGAGTCCCAGCACATAAAGGGACATAAATAGTGTGATAGCCCTTTATCCCCCCTCGAACAAGAAAGTTCCCGTTTTAACCTAAAGGGCGTGTTTTTAAAGATATAAGGGCTTTTCCAACCCTTCAACTTGGAAAATAAGTGTAGTGGCGCCATCTGTTGTCGAGTATTTGAACTTCATTCAGAACAACGATTATTTGGGTTGCATTTCGAAAGGCGCTGCGAGCAATTGCAGCATGAGTAGAAATGGCGCGAAATTTAAAATTATTTGTTACTATAAGGCACACTGGTTTAACACATAGGCTACATAATTTTCCCAAAATTCCCATGGGAACGAAGTCCCGGGCGGAATGCTAGTACGTAAATAAAACTGACTGTTGATCGAATCAGACGAAGGGTCCTGCTGAGTATACGGGCATGTACCTACTTGAAACGATGTCGTCGCCGACCAGTTCCTAATTCTTGATTTTCCACGTGTGTAAATTCGCAAATTAGTATCGTTTGACTTCAGTCGTTTAACCAAGTCATAGGCCATTTGGTGGTTTGAAATCTTTGACACCAGGGTTATACAAATTCACCACATTATAAAAAGTTATATTTATTTAGCAGACAAATTATAATATTAAAAACTTACTAAAGAATTCAATAACCGCCAATTGATAAGTAATTTAAACTTATTTAACAGTTTTTTTTCTCAGTAAAATATACTTTAATATCTCATTAATAAACATAATAATCTGAGTACAATAAAGAATATACATAACTTATGATTATGACGCACACACGAGATTTTCTGAGACTTTCGAAACAACTCTTAGGTCAACTCTGGTGTCTACCATCAAAATAACAAAGACGACTGCTGCTTAAGTATACATCAGAGGAATTGTTCCCGAGTCGCGTTCTGTAAAACGGATGATCACCAGATTGAAGGTGGATACGAGTATACGAGTCCTTCCGAGGTGAAAAGATACTTGTGTTATTTATCTGTACCTTAGATCCTTCAGGCGTTCAGGCTCCAGGGGTCTACTTAGCGAATAGCCAACTTGTCATCATACCTATTTCTCTGTTAGACTACTTCGCAAATGGCTGGTTCATCTTCCGTTCATGTTTCTAAGATCAATATCGTTTTTGATTCCAAACAATGAATATAAAGTCCCTTGTAACAAGCAACTAGAGGATTTAAATTATGTCAATTTTAGTAAACATATTTTCCAATATAACGAGAAAGTAAATTATCTCCAATTAATTTGAGGAATTTACTTTCTTATTGATATTCTTATACATTATTCTTACTTTCATATCAGTTGCTGTTTTTTTATTGAGCTCATCTTATCAGTTGATGTAGCCAATATCGTTAAATTAGCCAATATGATAGGTAAAAACATTCAAAATGTATGACATCATTGACATGGTGATGGTGTTGGTGTAGCACCAGATATACCATGATAGATGGGAAATAACCTCAAGGACGTCTCAAAATACCACAATTTTTCCGATCTGCATACTCTTGACTTCTTTATGTCATCGTTCATCGTTGCAACTAATCATATTTTATTTTGGCTGCGTATCTTCGCCAAATTCACTTTTATAAGAACATCTTTCACTGTTCCACCGGGAGCATCTAGAAACAAAATTTCTCTCAAAGCACTATCTATGCTGCTGCGACACACACGATCGAATATTAAACGCTGTTCTTCAGTTATTCTCAAGACATCAGTTTATAAAATTTCGGCCAGTTCTACTGGATCATAGTTTATTTCCAGATGGAGAACCCTTGGGGACGCCTATGTCCAGCAGTAGACGTCTTACGCCTGACATGATGATGGTGATAGTTTATTTCCATCGTGTAAGATGCGTTCTACTTCAAAAGATGTCCGGATATTGAGAAGTAGGACCCCTAATAGATCCTAACATCCAGCAATCATGAGAGATGTAAAATACCTAAAGAAAATACCACCATTTCTCCGATTTGCCCACTCTTGACTTAATCTTCATAATAACTCTTTGGAACAAATTTTTCTGTTCAGGCCATTTTGTGTTTAATTTGCAGTCTATAGAATTGTTTTTGTTTAATAAATACGTAAAATAATAACTTTCTCATATGGGAACTGGGAACTGTATTTTTTTTGTTATTGGCAATCGGCCGAGGGGCCATTTGTGCCATTTTCAAGTACCATCTAATAAGCAACTGACGGCAGAATATAAAAAGAAACAAATAGAAGAGAAAATTTGATTACATATTTATAATTTAATATCATTACCGTGGATAAATGAAGCAAGAGCATAAAGAGTAAGAATTATAAAAACCGAGAAGAAGGGAAATTGAAGTGGAAAGAGAAATTTGGAAATGGATGAGATGAGAAAAAAAACCAGAATGATCATATAAAGGACAGACAAAAAAAATATGGTTTAAATCTCCATCATCAAGGCCACATTCACACAATGATGAATCTCGGACACGGATCTTGTGCAGGTGAACAGGGGTACAACAGTGCCCAAGTCTCATTCGAATAATAGCTGACGTGATTGATTTAGGAAGGTGAAGTTTGGAAAACCAGGGCTTAGGGCTTTCTCCTGAATACCCGAAAAGTCAAGATCTGACACACGTTCAGTAACATTTTTTCCTAGATTGGAACGTTCTATTTCATGTGACATAAAGTGGCCAGTTGTATACCGTGGACTTTATTTTTTGGGTTTTCCCAGAATTTCTCTCAGCAAAAAGTTTCCATACATTTATTTTGCGTTGCGTTCCAAACACATGATGTGGTCTCGCACACTGTGCAACACAGGTTTTCATGTAGAAAAATTCTTCCTTGTTCCTGCTTCTTCTTACCTGCCCATGTACGTCCCCACCCAGGGGCTCGAGCCTCCCTTCGAAACACGAAGGGGATTTAGGCCATAATCCACCACGCTGGCCCAATGCGTGTTGGTGGACCGCTCGTCTTTCGAAAACAAATTTTCTTGGACGGGGGGTTTCATCACGATATTTTCCTTCACCGTTGAGCAAGTGGTAATTAGAATTCCGTACATAAATCCGAAAAGACGAATTTAGTGGTACAGGCCCGCACCAGGATTTGAACCCACGACCTTCGGATTACAAGTCTGGCTCATTACCAACTGGGCTATCATCGCTTGAATTTGGTAACGGTAAGCTGTTCCTGCTTACCGTTACCAAATTCAATAGCAAAACAGAAAACTCCTGTGCATCTACGCTGCCTCCGATTCAAGCTCGCATGTTTATTGTCAGATACATAGGGACAATATTAGTGCCACAATCTAGAACTCTTCAGATAGGCTTTAACTTCATCAGCCGTTGTTCCACGTGGCATAACAGACTGAGTCTGACGCAAGTCTCCGCCAAAAAGTACTGTAATTAAACCCATGGGTTGGTCATTTTGCTTTGAAATCACGTAATGTTTTATCAACTACTTCAACCGCTGTACGGCCTGCCATTGTCTTTGGCTTCGTATCTTCGCCAAAATCACTGTGGTGTGAAAAGTCTTTCCCGTTCCACCGGGAGCATATACTTACATTATTTTACAACTGCATGTAATCTCCACATTTTTTTTAACCGTGTAATTTATCCATTTGTCAACCACACGACTTAAGAGTTACATAGAAAATACCACTTTTTTAGTCCTTTCTTTGCATGTTACCTAGTTGCTGCTTTTAAATAATGCTTAACACCTTCGTGTCAACCTGAATACGGCCCAGTACAGTGAAGTGAGGAACAAAACATCGCTCGCTCGTGCCAGCCACCGAAGGCCGAACCAAAGGTCGTGGACAAGCTGAAGGGCACCATCATTAATAGTGGCTCGACACTAATTAAAGTCAAGGCTGCGATTGGTTTTCAGGCTCTCCGGAAGGGGAATTTGATGAACTGTACACACTTGAGATTGTACAAACCGAATATTGTGACTATGACATGATTTTCCCTGATCTCTTATCATGTGGTTTAAAAAAAGGCTGTGTGGTTGACCGGTCAGTGCATAATAGAGTTCCCCTCGTGGGATAAGTCCGCCTTTGCACGGACGGCCACAACTGAGGTCTCTGTGCTATTGTGATAAGAGCGGTTTTGCAATGAAAATGGAGTAACCTAATACGCTGGCCTCTGTACCTTGTAATATTTACAATCCTCTTGATTCTATAATGTACTTATTTTGTTTGATGTGCAATAAAATATATTACAATACAATCCGCTGGGCCTAAAAGCATGAAATTTGGCATGAGCGTTCCTTATCTTAGCATTAGCACTAAGTAAGGATCTGCCGAAATTCCCATGGGAACTGTTTCACGCGTACGAAGTAGCGGACATAAAGCTAGGACAGATAATGAACTTGTAACGAATAAAGGTAAATATATAAACGCTACACACTCAAAGGCCCACACTAAGGCTTCTTGTGTAGGGGGTCCCTCGGAATATACATAAAGATAGACACAAACATGCCCCCAGAACAAACAGGTTACTTCGTGTTGCAGTAAATTTCTCAAAGGAAAACAGGATCTTCTGTTTTAAATATTCCAAGTGCCACGTAAAGAGGACGACTATCTTAAAATTTAAGCAAAAGTACTCGTTTCCTACGTGCATTTCGTGTTGGCTGCGATCCAGGAGTCGGCTACTTAGCGCAGTAACTTGTGTTTAGACCGCAAACTCTCAAGTATTCTTATCTGACTTCTTAAAACTCGTTTAGGAGGATTGTATGAAATTTTTCTGTCATTTTTATACGATGCCGCAGCTTGAAAACTTTTTATATTAGCTGGGTTAAACGAAAATATTTTCAGGTCGTTTTGGAGAGATTTGAGTTGAGATATGAAAGATACAATTGGTATTTCGTTTTTTACGTCCGAGACCAGAATCAAACCACTGAAATGGTTCCTTGGTTACCATAATATATATTATATATGTATATATAATATATTATGTATTTAACGAGTTAATCTTGTATTTATTTTTATCTATCTGGTTTCTTAAAAACTTTACATTAGGAGTAGGTATTTTGGGTCATAAAGTTGATTAATCATAATCATGCCTTTAAGATTTTTATGCATTTCTGGGCAAAAAAAGAAAAAAATCGTTCAAAAAAACGACAAAAGTTAACTTAAGATTTATGCATTTCTGGGCAAAAAAAGAAAAAAAATCGTTCAAAAAAACGACAAAAGTTAACTTAGAGTCTTGGTCTACAAGCTTCGGCTCATTCGCTTATTTTTCAAGTAAGCAAATCGCCACAAAATGAGAGATTTTCAGTAAGAAAGATTGATTTTAGAGGGTAGAGTTTTACCTAAACACTAATTAGTGTCCTGTGTTAATTATTGTTTATACTCTGTGGTTAATTAAGATCGTTTATTTATGCTCTAATTTCACTAATTTGAAGCTCTAAATTCTGAAATTTTCAGTCTTCTCTGATTTTCATATTTTCCGCAGTTTATCTCATAATCCCTCTGACTATTATTAGGGCACTGGAGTGTTAGGACCTTTAGCATAATTACTAGACAGTAATTAGCCTAAATTTGCATGGGACCAGACCTATCTCATACGAAGTCAGTTTTTATAGCAACCCTTCTGAAGATAATTGAAAAGGCCAAAATTTTGGAGCTGTTGGAGTATGTAATGACGATTATCACCTATCGCCTTGATTTTCAATAATGTTAAAAATATAGGGTGACTTTGACGTTGATTCTCCGCATGACACTGAAAAATTTCCGCTAGGAACCCATATCAAAATCTTTAAAAAAATTGTTTTTTCATACTTTTCACCCGACTGCGCGACGCAAAGGAGGGTAATGTGTTTATCAGCCTATGTATGTATGTATGTATGTGTGTATGTATGTTTGCACTATTTAGACCAAATGCGTGGGGGCCCATTTTGGTGAATGATACGTCGTTGGTACCACCCTTTAATGACGGCGCGAGTGTCATAGAAAGTATAAAAATTTGGAAAATCAAAATGGCCGATTTTGGACGCCATACTGTGAAAAAGAAAAAAATGAAAATCGACGAACTATGTCAAGTGGGGTATCGTTGAATAGATATTTAAAAATAATTTTTAGGTTTCTCATATCATTTTTCAATCAGAATTACCGTTTAGGATCTATGACGATTAGTAACAGTTGGTTAGTAACGATTTTTTGGGAGCTGTTCATCCTTTGCATGTTAGCACTATTCCTTGTTTTACTGATTGTGATTTGTCATGCTGTGTATATGTCGTGGCCATATCGCAGATTCGCTCACTTCATGAAATGCTCGAGAATTTCGTGAAATGGTCGCATATATGTAGGTATTATCATGAAGTGGCCAACTTAATTTGACCAGATCATTAAATCGTCAACGTTTAACGATTTTGTCATCCACGTTTGGCTGGATCGTAATAGGGTGTCGATATAATATTCAACTATAAAAATGTTTTATTTTGTCTGTTTATAAGTCATTCGACTTCTTCGTTCGATTACGACAGCCGGAACTGCGACAAGTAGGTCAACTACAGAAACCAGAGTGCGTTAAGCGGTTGTCGCGGTTAGGTTAGAATTGCAACCCCCAACGCACGAGCCGAGCTAGCAAAGCGAGCGTGCCGCCGCAGCAGCAAGCGAACTGCCAGAATAGACTGTGGTTGCGTTAAGCGGTTGTCGCAGTTCCGCTCAGTTGAGCTTTTTCATGATGTGGCCAATTTACAGTGAAACTTTTTATGAAATCTTGACCATTTCATAATGTTGCCGCGCGTTTAGTTGTCCATTTCGAGAAACGATTTCTTATAACTGATCTGTGGTGTGGCCAATAGATAGTGAAACATTTCATGAAGTGAGCAAATCTACGATTTCACATTGACCATTTCATAATGTTGCCGCGCGTTTAGTTGTCCATATCGAGAAACGATTTCTTATAACTGATCTGTGTGGCCAATAGATAGTGAAACATTTCATGAAGTGAGCAAATCTACGATTTGGCCACGACATATACACTCTTACAGTAGCTCAGATAACCTCTTGTGCATTCCAATAAATAAAACATAAATTGCTTAACAATTAGTAAGGATTTCTACTTACTAGCTTACTTTTTCTAAAGAACTATAAGTAGGATTTATCACACACGACACTCAAGTACTCAATAAAAACTTAAACAGTGCCGTTAATACTTAAGAAATATACCAATGTAGACCGAGGTTATGAATTTTAGATGGAAACGTCATGGACTAATAAGGTGTTTGAGCAAGTTCGTGACTTTGACAGCTGCATTGTAAAGATATTTGATGATCTTTTTTTTTACCAGCCTATATACGTCCCCACCGAGGGGCACGGACCTCCCTTTGAAACACAAAGGGGATTTAGGCCATAGTCCACCACGCTGGCCCAATGCGGGTTGGTGGACCACTCGTCTTTCGAAAATTTTCTTGGACGGGCGGGTTTCATCACGATGTTTTCCTTCACCGTGGAGCAAGTAATAATTAGAAATCTGTACATAAATCCAAAAAGACGTATTTAGTGGTACAGGACCGCACCAGGATTTGACCTTCGGATTACAAGTCTGGCTCATTACCATGACCAATATGACTTTAAAATAGAGCTGCACTAGCGTTAAGGTCATTTTGTAACAAAGAGGTATTGACTTCAATCCTCAGTCGACATGTGCGATGATTATTTCGCACACCACCCAAAGTTCTAACGGTTAGGGAAAACATCGTGGCAAAATATTTCCATACAACTACAATCCGTTTCGATCCCTTTAAAAAGGGCGAAGGAGGTCAATAATCTATATGTCACCGGAAAACCAAAAAAGTATCACATCACACCAAAAAGTATCACATTAGATACAGGAATTGTATCGCACGGCGGCGCGTAAGCTGGTGGGTGACTTATTAAGCTTGAAAATCTAGATTTTTAAGCTTAAACAAGGAAAATTTGTAAAGGTCTTACAGCTTAGCTGTCATAATAAAAAATGTTAAGAATAATGTGTCCTTTTGAAATGATAACTTTACTTTTTTGGCCGCCACTTTTAAATTTTGGTACGTTTTGAATGAAGTTCTTTAGGGCAATACAAACTGAAAGATCATTTCCAATCTTGTCTCTTGGGTCCTTATTACAGAACACGACTCAGACTCTAATCTATAATAAAGTAGCAGTCGTCTTTGTCATTTTGATGGTGAGAGAAAGAGACTTTTAATAATAAGCGTAGATCAAGTGTAGATGGTGATAGCCCAGTTGGTAATGAGCCAGACTTGTAATCCGAAGGTCGTGGGTTCAAATCCTGGTGCGGGCCTGTACCACTAAATTCGTCTTTTCGGATTTATGTACGGATTTCTAATTATCACTTGCTCAACGGTGAAGGAAAACCCGCCCGTCCAAGAAAATTTTCGAAAGACGAGCGGTCCACCAACCCGCATTGGGCCAGCGTGGTGGACTACGGCCTAAATCCCTTTCGTGTTTCGAAGGGAAGCTCGTGCCCCTCGGTGGGGACGTATATGGGCTGGTAAAAAAAAAGTGTAGATGAGTCTCCTTCTGTAATAAGGACTCAGAAAGGTAAAGTAAAATTGAATAGAACAGTAACTTACCCAACAGTAACATCAAAAATATTACTGCCCACGGAGCTGGAGACTGCCATGTCGCCAAATCCCTTCCTGGCGACGATTACGGACGTAATGAGGTCTGGCACGGAGGTCCCCGCTGCCAACAGCGTGAGGCCCATTACTTCTGGCGGGATTTGCGCCGTGGCCCCCGCCACATTCGCCCACCATACCATGAGGTACGAAAAAAACGCTATCCATACTATAGACCCTATGAACGTCACTGGAAATAGGCCCTTCCCTGGAAAAGACAGAGTGTGTATTAGAAGCAGACATAAAAGTGTACTCGTATACTGCGTTTAGTGTTTCTACTGTAAATATAAATATAATAAGTATCCACTTCGGATCGCTGTAAGCAAGTTTTTTAAAGAACCTGAAAACTTAGAATGAAAGTAAAAATAACTCTTGTCAAGGGTCATTCTCAATCATTTTCAACAAAATATATACCCATATATGCCCAGAAAAGGACTATTTTTTGTCTGCATTTTTTAAAAGAGATGTGCATACCTGAAAGGCTCTTATGAAGACTTTAAATGAAGGTTTGAAAGAGAGAAAAGTGTTTTTTAATAGGTCGAAAATGACCCCTGTGTTCCTTTTTTCTCATTCACAAACGAGTTTTACAGGACACCCAATATGGGTTAAATTGCTTCTTGCTTAATTTATAACTAAGCATAAATAAAGGTCCCAGTGTCCAAACTGATCCAGAGTAGAAATACTATACGTGCGACTAACAAATACGTCAATCTCTGGCAGTTATTCTAAATTAGACCTTATATTATCTAGTAATAGAGTTCATCTAGGCGTTATATTATCTAAACTGATCCAGAGTGAAAAGACCATGGGTACGACTCTTAACAGGCAAGTTAGTCAGTGGCAGTTATTCTAAATAAGACCTTATTGTCTTATATTCACTTATATTACTTATATTCGATTAGTATGTCTACGTATTTTAAATAGGTACCTATTATACTATTATACTACTTAAGCTTTTCATTTTTAATCAAATATTTGCACCACCCGCTTCTGTTTTACTTACTTATTATTTCTCCTTTACCCCAAGGTTGCCTGGAAGAGATTGCTTTTTAGCAATAAGGCCGCCCTTCTGTACACTTTCTTGTTTTGTTTGTTTTTGTCTGTGTTCTATTTATGTGTGTGCAAATAAAGAGTTAAATAATAATCTTATAATAATGATATATATAAATCTCCTGTCACGATGTTTGTCCGCGATGGACTCCTAAACTACTTAACTGATTTTAATCAAATTTGTACACCGTGTGCAGTTTGATCCAACTTGAGAGATAGGATAGTTTTTATTTCGATTCATGGCCTTAATAATTTATAATTAACAATAAACTGAATATAAATCTCCTGTCACGATGTTTGTCCGCGATGGACTCCTAAACTACTTAACTGATTTTAATCAAATTTGTACACCGTGTGCAGTTTGATCCAACTTGAGAGATAGGATAGTTTTTATTTCGATTCATGGCCTTAATAATTTATAATTAACAATAAACTGATTATCAATGTTGATCGTTGTCATTAATCGTAAATCTCTAACAGATGGCGCCACGGCAACGCGGGGCCGGGCTGCTAGTAATAATAATAATTGTCTGGAGGTAGAGCTCACCTCTCGGTGTCCTAGTGTTCATGAGGATAATCCAGCTTGGGGAGACTATTTATGGATGCAGCCAAAAACTTAGTCGCTGGCAGCTATTCTAAATAACACCTTATGGGGTGATATGATAGAGCTCACCTTTCGGCGTCCTAGTGTCCGGGAGGGTAATCCAAAGTGGGAAGACTATGGGCGCGACTAACAGGTAGGTCAGTCGCTTGCGGAACCCGGAGGGCCACGACATGTCCAGTGGCGTCGTGTCCTCTTCCAGGTCACCGATCTGATGGAGAATAGCTTCACGTTTAGTTCTTACTGATGTTGTAGTTAAACAAGAGATAATGGCAACACCAAGAAGGGAGAACTGTCACTGTCAGAGTAAAGGGGGTTGTGAGGTTAGGATTAGGAAGATGAAGCCATATGTGTTATTTGTCACTTACAATCCTGAACCAGTGTTTATTTCTACACTTACAATCTACGAGAAAGCACGGCTGTTGGTCTGTATGCGTTTTCCAAGCTGAACTGCTAGCTTCGAATATTAAAAATCTTGTCATATTTCATATTTTTAACCATCGACAATAAATAAGGGTGTTATAGGTCTGACGTGTGTATCTGTGTGTCTGTGTATCTGTATGTCTGTGGCTACGATGCCACAGACATACATTAAACACCGATGGACCGATTTCGATGCGTTTTTTTGCAGAAAATTCTTAGCTATTCAATTGGTTCAGTTGTTTAAAAGTTCGCATGTCGAGGTTGATAAAATATTTTAAATTAACTTTCCGCCCGCGGCTCCGCCCACGTGGACTACAGGTTATATTGTGCCCAACTGTAGGGTAAAATAATTCCCAGGCTCTAATCTATCTCTGTACCAAATTTTATCAAAATCGGTTCAGTAGTCATAGAAAGACAGACTTTCGCTTATAATATTAGTAAGGATTGTAGAGTGATTAGTTAACCTGGAGCCTTAAACAAATTTATATTCTGTTGGCGATGATTATGATCGGCACTAAAATTGGCATGCACTCACCACGTGAATTTGGTATCCAAAAAATCATTAAAGAGGTAAGAAACCAAAACCTATTTTAAATAAAGTATCCAAAATCGTGTTACTTAATTAATTGTATTTTTATTAATTAGACGTATACAACAGCCAACAATCAAACTTTAATACTTAATAGTAAACTAATACCCACACTACATATACTTGTGTTAAGGAGGCTAAAAGATCCTTTCGCTCCTCTGACAAAGAAATCCAGTCATTGAAAATGAAAATGGCTCTGGAAATATACTCACGACCTTTTCAGCATAAAATGTGTCAGAAAAGATCGAAATGGACATCTCTGCACGTTTTATGTCAAGAGAGGTATAGGAGAGTACTTCCGTTGAAGGCGTCAAACTCGACGGACGGAAAATTGGTAAGATTTAAGGGAAAAAAGTGAAAGATTGACATTTTGCATGATGCTGTACAGTACATGGGATATTATAACAAGATTGCTATTCAACTCAAAGACAGACTGTTGATTTGGTCGATAACCATCGACTCGGGGATGGTAGTATACAGGGACACTGATGCCAAAAAAATAAAATAATGAAAAGCACAGTATTTACCTCGGGTTAAAGACTTATTTAGTCTCTCGAATAATTGCCGCCCTTTCACCCCTAAAGTATCAATGTACTATTTATTACCAACACATGATTTTTACAATAGTTCCACTTATTTATTTAATATTTTAATGCGATTGGTTTCGATTATATCTTCTTCAGGCAACATACTTCTTCTTCTTACAAGCCCATATACGTCTCCACCATAAATAAATAGGTAATAATGTCGGAGGCCAAGATCCACTTTGGGTCGTTGGGCGAGCGAAGTAAGTACTTAAGTGTAAAAATCATTTCTTTTATTGGTATTAATATGGAGTTCCATCAAGAAGTAACAATACAAAGTATAAACTACACACCGGATGGGTGACCAAAAGTGGCAATTTATCACGAGTGTTTTCGTGCTTCGGAGGGCACGTTAAGCTGTCGGTCCCGGCTGTTGTCGATTGATTGCCGTTAAAACCAAGTCTGAGGCCATTGTGCGGTTTGAAAACTCTGACACCAGGGTTGGCCAAGTTCGCTACACACTTGACTACACCTAAACGATAAGAAGAAGAACCGCGCAATACCTCTTCAATGGCATCCAGCTGAATATCAGCCGCCAGCCCACCGTTGGGCAGGTCCAGGGGTGTCTCCTTGGCCTGCGAGGCCGTGGCCGCTGAGTTCCTCGCCGCTGCGGCCCCGGCCCCCCCGGCTGTGGGCCTCGTGGCCTCCAGAAGCACCTTGAGCGACGCTATCGCATGCAGCTGCGTTGCTTTCTCGTCCACTTTGCCTGGGAAACAATTAACCTGATTATTGATAGTACTAGCTTTTCGGGAAAATTGGGGAAATTTTATTTTTATTTTTTATTATAACATGGGTTAACTCTTGACCTCAATCTTTACCATAAAGGTCAAAGATGAGGTCGACAATGGAGCGAGTTAACCCAGAAAATGCCTATAAAGGCACTGGTACTCCCACGCACCGACGGAACACAGCAAGCTGTTTGACATCGGACTTCGGTAGGAGGGTGGTCGCGAACCAGACGGCCCTTTATAGAGCCGACCACACCGCATGAGACCATAGGACGACATCTCAGATTCAGAAAAAAATGAAGTGTCGTTGCCAGGTCTCACTTGTGTTTCCTTAGTCGCCTCTTACGACATCCACGGAAAGAGATGGGGTGGTGTTATTCTCAACCGATCACCAAATGGCAATAAAAATTATGTAATCTTTGTCACCCACTGATAAGAGAGATTTCTATTGGTGAAAGAATTATTGAAATTGGTACAGTAGTTTTTGAGTTTATTTGTTACAAACATAAAAATCTTTCCTCTTTATAATGTTACAGATTAATCAATATTAATGAATCAAAAAGGAAGTGATCAAAGCGCTTCAAAAAACTATTGCATTGTTTACGCAGATAATCAATGGGTTCAAAGTAACCGATTAGCAAGTTTCGAAATATCTGATAATGTTAATCATAATTACACATCACACAAAGTGACACAGAGACATATACAGGGCCTTAGGTAAATCTCTTTCAACCTCTCGGGTGGTTAATCAGTCCATGAAACGGAACAATTTTCCCAAGGAACATAGGTCAAAATACGAAAAAAATACCCACACAAAGTTCACCAGCATATAGCGCATTTTGTATGGTAGATTAAATTTTTTTTAATTTTAATTTTATGTTTCTTGGGAAAGTTGTTCAGTTTCATGAACTGATTTAGCACCCGAGAGGTTGAAAGAGATTTACCTAAAGCCCTGCATATGTATATAGTACAACAAACGGAACATAGATCATAGTGTACAACAAAGCGGCCTTATTGCTAGATAACATTCCTCTAGGCAACATTAGGGTAGGACATCAGTAAGGTATAGAAGTATAATATATACGAACAGCAAATTAAGATCACATTGTCACAATGTAGTAATCGTTTATTATACTCAAAAAAGTCGTGTACTGGCGCCCTTTCTACTGTTATCATTTTTACCAGAGATTAGTACATCGATTAATTCTAAGGCAGCCAAAAATGGCTTCGCCTTTCACAAGCATATTCACACAAAATCTAATTTGAAAAACATTGCCTCATTGCATGAAGAATTCAGCCAATATAACCGCATCAACAAATCGCATTACAGAATTATTGAAAAGGGAACACTTGGCAAGAGGCCAATAAAGCTAGTTTCAGCCAATCAGTGCAGCTTTTGCTTTTCAGTTAGTGTAGTAAGCCTTTTGAGTATGTTGCCAGACTAGCGGTGATAGCCCAGTTGGTAATGAGCCAGACTTGTAATCCAAAGGGCGCGGGTTCAAATCCTAGTGCGGGCCTGTAATACTAAATTCGTCTTTTCGGATTTATGTACGGATATTTTTCCCAACTCAAGTATCGTAAGATTACTTTCTGGGAAGCCCCTGCAACTTAATTGTAAAAATCTTTTTTTGAAATATATCATTTTTTTTCTTTCTAATTATCACTTGCTCACCGGTGAAGGAAAACATTGTTATGAAAGACGAGCGGTCCACCAACCCGCATTGGGCCAGCTCGGTGGACTATGGGCAAATCACCTTCGTGTTTCGAAGGGAGGTCCATGCCCCTCGGTGGGGACGTATATAGGCTGGTAAGAAGAAGAAGAAGTATGTTGCCTGAGATTTTGTGCGGAAAAGAGGGAAAAGAGTAAAGCACTAAGAGGGCCATTCCCCTCCAATGGCGGTGGAATGAAAATGGTCAGCATTTTATCCGACTGAATGTTACGTTGCCAGGTAGTTAAAACTAAACGTACGTTGGCGATTGGGGCGGTTATGATAAAGTGTATGAGGTATCGAAAGTTCTGGATGTTTCCACCTGAACGGATATATTGGTCACCATTGTCATTCATCTGCCATTAATTAGTGGAATATCCATAAACGGTTCGGTTATTCCTATATCGTATTTGGCGACCCTCAAACACTCGCGAGAGATGGCGCCATTACTTAATCTCTCATCTCTCTCTTTGGGGTCGGCTCTTCTTTTATTTTTTCTCCAAGATATTCTGTCCTAGGTCGTCATGGCTGGTAAATTTCTCTTTTTAGGTCCCGTGTCATGGTCGCCATTCATGTTTACCGGTGTCGTGTCTTCCTGGTCGTTTTGGTGATCGGTACACATTCAGCGGTAGGTGCATGGTGTCATAAATCCCACCGTGTACCTACCGCCGCCATCATGTAAATTGCTAGGTCGTTTGTTATTTAACTTTCGGCTTGCGGTGGCGCACCTGGTTGGAGCGGCTGTTTTTAAGTGTATGAGGTTCCGATCGTTCTCAATTTCCCCACTTGGGGCGAATGATTCAAAAATAATGCTCCTGAATGAATAAAATGAATTACTATTGTCATTTTGTCGCTACAAGAGGTAGGCTAACTATCTAGACTCGTAGCATTAATCCAAACAGTACAACTTACGAAATGAAGCCCCTATATGTACTATATATTCCAACTTCACCGCATATCAACTGTTAAACTGTTTACCACATCAAAAAGCGGACCACTTTATCGGAGTACAAACTGCAAACAATTCTAAACTTTATCATACATTCGTCATAATCTCATTCCGTGTGTCCAAACTCCTACCGAACGGGCGCACAGGGTCCTAGCTAGGGAAAAAAGAATGGACAATAAAGGTTAAACAATATTTCAATTTATAATAGGTTCAAAATAGAAAGGTAGAGCAATAAGAATACCTTCTTACCTTCATAAGCAAAGGTAAAGAACAGATAATAGATAAAGAACAGCATAGTGTAAGTAGGAAGAGATAAAGTTAGGAACAAAACATTGGAACCAGCTACAGGTGCCAAAGAATTTATCTAACTTATTCCCCCTAACAAAACCCTAAAGTTAGGGTTACAGCGTTTTTCGGGTCCGCTAGTTATTAATATTAATCATAATTTTATTTAATTAATACATAAATCCAACATATTACGATACATTATATTTAGCATAAGATAAAATAATTAGGTCGTGACATAATCTTTTCGAGTTCGATTAGCTATTTATTTTTTAATTTATTTATTTAAAAAATTTGAAAGCTTATAGATTATCAATTCAAAATTTTTACCAGTTTCTTAATTTTTTATCGAAGTATATGTTAGTTGATTTGATAATAAATACAACTTGAAAACATGCTTTTGCATGTACAGAGGACCGCACATCGGGTTACCACACGCGTACACTCTTTGCTGTTACGATAAGGGCGGTTTTGCAATAATCATGGAGTAACCTGATGCGCTGGCCCCTGTACATTATAAAATTATAATTATAACAGCGAGGGCCCGGTAAAGTACCTGAGTAGGTACTATTGTTTTAAATTGGTTACCAGCATCGTTCTGACAAAGGCGCTACTAAATCCAGCACTGCCTTCGTGTATTGTATAAACCTAGTTTTGCAGTTTGCATCTTGTTTCCCCGAGTTATGACCCATTTTGCAATGGTTTACTGTAGTGGAAAGTTGATGAAAAAAGTTTTTCATGCATTGAAACAAAGATACACGAAACAATAATATTCATTGCGATATTTTCATGGTAAGGCACTAAAAGTCTAGGCATTACTTGTCACGAAAGGTTCAGTTTTATGAAAGCAGAATCAGGGATTTTTTACTTTAGCAGAACTTTTAAAAATCGGTCAAGTACGAGTCAGACTCATGTAGAGGGTTCCGAACTACTATAGAGGATTTCTTTACAGCTTATGACGTTTTAAACTACATATATATTAGTAAACTATATTACTTAATTCAATTTTTCAATTCAAATTCTTTATTTCAGGTCATTAGCCCATAGTGTTAGAAACAATGTTGACTTACGCTAGTGTTAGTTACATAATTACATAATTGTTCTTCTTTTTATCACTTTTATATATTATTATTATATTTGTCTTATGACCCATAATCTCGGGAAATTAAGTCCCGGACTTTTGGAAGGCATGCGTGGGGCCGAAACCAACACGTAGAGGCCCGTTCAATAGACAATTTAATTTAGTAATGTGACACCAACTGGCAGTTATCTCTGTATGCACTATAGAAATGCACCCAAAGACAACCCCCGGTCAGTGCGGGACTATTAAAGGAAATGGAAAGAAAGGAAACTGGGCTATTGGGTTGAGAAGCTAGTGGACTGGGTAACTGGACTATGAGTGGGACTATGGCACCTGCCCTATCAATGTTAAAAACACGAGCAAACGGGCAGGTGGTGACTCACCAACTCACTAAAGATGGGCCGCCGCCCAAAACGACCGCACGCACAGTGCGACACGGGGGCAACATCGCGAGAGAGGCTCAGGGTGTCGAGAGGTGTGCACCGCTTTCTGCTCGGTGGCCGACCGGCTCACTTCACCAACTCGCTTCCACCCTGCGAGCATATAGCTCTGACACCCCACTCTGGCCGGCCAGTGAAGGCAAGCCAGAAGCGAGAGTCCTGCGGCCCCTGCTGGGGTCCACTCCGACCGACCGGCCAATGAAGGCAGGCGGAGAGAGAGGCCTGACTGACTCTCGGGGGTATGGGACCCAAGGGACGTTACTTCCCATTCAGCTCACCACAAAGCTGCCCTGGAGGCTTATTATTGTTGTTATTATTCATTAAGCTTTTGAAGCCAAAATTCGTATGTTATACTGTACGTCCGTGTTGTTCGTGCTTAGGTCACCTTCTTACAGTTATGTTATTTATTTTCGTCGAATAAGTTGAAAGCAAATATTTATATTTACTCCCAATAGCATGGATTTATATTCACTTAATTTGCGAGAAAATCATCTTTTATCAAAAAAAACAAGTGATAAAAGGGTCTCAATTGTTTTATCAAAACTACAGAATTCCAAAACTGTTAGTAAATATATATTTAACCCAATGTTTAAACTTTGTGCATCCTTAGTAATTTAATAAGTTGTGGACGACATGGATAGTGATAAATTCCCGTGGGTATATGAGAGAATTATGTACCGAGCTTAAGTGTTATTCGGATGTTCGGACTATAATACTGTAAATTTCATCAAAATTCATTCAGTAGATTTACGCGAAAGAGTAACAAACATCCATGCATGCTAATGTCAATACTATTAGAGTATTAATCAATTACTGTGTCACATCGGTCTTATTTGCGGTGGCCGGCGGTTATACCTGTGTACGCATCACATGAATTTTGTAGTTAACCGCGTAACACCATTATCGATCATAAAATCTTAAAATTCAGTAGTGCTTCCCTGTTTTCTTCCTCCGAATACAAAAAATAGATACTCGAAAAGAAAATATTATCAAAGGCGCACACTAAAGTTTTCCTTGTGTCGTAGGTCTTTTGGTATACAAACTAATACAGCAGCTACAAATTCTCAAAACAGAGAAAAGACATGTGTTAAACATATGTTTTCCGAACCAAGGAACGTGAAAAAGCAGCGTTACTAAATTCTATCTATTGTATCAAACCAAAGATGAAATTTCATTATCGTTTGTTTTCTTTATTCTTTGCTTCTTGCTCAGGATCTTGATTACAGTTGGTTTTTAGTACCACGGGTGTTAGTATAAAAGAGTATTTTAACTACTCAGTTGTACTAAACCCGTAATACCCATTTTACTTCTTAATTTTCATTGTTTCCTTTCGTCGTTGTCGCCTTATTCTTCACCACTTTTGATCTTAACAGCTCCTGTCTTTTAACAACAAAAACAGATAATTTTATTTTATATGTTAGCTAATATAATACGAGATACGTCTTACAAGAAGTTGAGCATCATATATTAAAGACAGAACGGAGAAAAACAGGTGACAAAATTGTTTTATCGAAACTAGAACTCCAAAACTGTTAGTAAACAGAGATTCAACCCAATGTTAAAACTTTGTGTATCCTTAGTAACTTAATAGGTCATGGACGATATGCATTAGTGATAAATTCCCGTGGGTATATGAAAGAATTATGTACCGAGCTTAAGTTTTATTCGCATATTGTCTAAGCAATATTAATTACTGGAAATTCCATCAAAATTCATTTAGCAGATTTACGCGAAAGAGTAACAAATATCCATGCATCCATCCTCACAATTCTTCACATACTTTTACGTATAAATAATATTACTAGACTTGAACTAAAAAGCTTTCAACTCAAACCCATAATCACGACGCTCAACTCAAGTCAATACTATTAGAATATTAATCAATTACTGTGTCACATCGTTCTCATTTGGTTATAATTGTACATGCATCAAATGAATTTTGTAGTTAAGACATGTGTGTTAAACATATGTTTTCCATGATCGAGTATCAAACCAAGGAACTTCAAAAATCAGCGTTACTAACTTCTAAACTTTTGTATCAAACCAAAGATGAAATTATATTACTACGTTTGTTTTCTTTATTCTTTGCTTCTTGCTCAGGATCTTGATTAAAGTAGATTTTTAGTACCACGGGTGTTTAGTAATGAAAAGTACCTCATGCATGGAACAATTTAGTACTTTATATTACTAATACCCGTAATACCAATTTTACTTCTTCATTTTCTTCGTTTCCTATCGTCGTTGTCTTCTATATTCTTCACCACCTTTGTTCTTAACAGATCCAGTCTTTTAACAACAACAACAGATCATTTTATTGTGTATGTTAGCTAATCCGATACGAGATAAGCTTTACAAGAAGTTGAGCATTATATAAAATCGATATAATGTCTAGGTCACGTCCCCAACCAACTCAACAGTCTTTCACATTCTCCAAAAGTTTATAACCAGCATTTGATTCTTAAATACCTTGACTTTATTACAAGTTCTTTCTTAGGTTAAGTGTATGTACACAAAAGCGAGTGTATAATTTTCAAGGACAACACAACAATTAGACAAAGTACTTAGCAGTGCATCGCGTGTTGCTGCACTCTCACTCAATATTTTAGGGCGTGATGTGCATAGGAACATTAATTTACATTCAGGACAAGGATTTTTGAATTACGAATATAATTACCTAGACATTTTTCAGTCCAAAAAGTAAAAATTGGGTGACTTTAAAAAAAGTTAACAACTTTTTCCAAAGAGCATACGTAAATACAAAAAAATAATTTACCTGTCAATACAAATATTTTCAGATGGGTTAAGCCGCTCGAGTATACTTGTTCACTTTACACGTATGTAAAGTTTCGTAAATGTAAAGACAGGTATGTATTGTATAGCGGTTTCAATGCGCTTACAAAAGGAAAGCAATTGTCATAAGTGCAGCCTTTCGTTTGCGCAAACAAGCCAAAGCTGAATGTGATTGATTTAGTGGACTCCTAACAGTTAAAGAACACGACAACTAATAGCGGACAGGTACGTTTACGAAGGGTGTTCTGTTATGATTGGTTGTTGGCGCCTTATAAGTAGACTTCTACGCAAGTACAGTTCGTCTCTCAATTAAGTATCTACCCAAGTTATTAGAATGAACTTGAGAATTTATCTTGAGGCATTTAGTGTACCAGGATACATTGGCGTAACTAATAAACGTGGTGGTAACGAACGTGGTAAGTGGAAACATTTAAAGGAGGAGGATACAAGTGTAAGAGTCAGTGTAATAGCAAAGCGCGGTGCATACCTAACTCACCGTCGTGCATTGGGTCGATGGTGTGAATCATGAGCTGCAGCAGACCGTGACGGAACTTGGCGGCGGGAGGGGCGCCCTTGCTGGTGCCTGCTGTCGCCGCTGTTGCTGTTGCTGTGTTTGTGCCCACTGATGTCTCGCTCGACGTCGTCGCGTTCCCGTGCTGTGAGCAAAAGGAAAGTTTTATTATTTTTGTTAATGTTCTTCATCGATTTTTAAATACTTGGGGCGAAGAATTATTTTATGATTGAATCATAAAACAAAGGATTTTTTATTAATTATCACTGCTCAGCGGTAAAGGAAAACATCGCGATGAAACCAGTACCTCTAAGAAAAATTGATTTGGAAAAACTCGCATTCGGTCAGCGTGGTAGACTATAGCCTAAATCGGGTTGGATATAGTTCAATTGGAGAGGGCTGGAGGGAAGATATGATAAAGATAGCCTCCCCTAAAAATCCATAGGTCCGGAAAGTTACGGTTATTGTTTTAAGAATTTTACAAAATTAAATTTTCAGGTTATGTTTTCTCTTTTAATCGACATATAAATTTTATTAAAATAATAAAATGCTTGATTCCTACAATAGAAAGAGAAACTAAAGAAATCCCAAATCTCATCTAAGATTATTTACCTCAAACTTCGTACCGAATAAAAATTCGTGGAGACGGAATAATCTGAGTTTTCAAAGAGTTTTCACGAATTGCAGAGTATCATGTGGTGTAGTGTTGTGTCGTTTAGTGTCGCTTAGTTGATACTCATTCAAACAATACATAAGTTAATATTATCTAGTTTCATCATATTGAGTAGTATTGATTCAAACTCAAAACACTTATTCAACACAAAATACATATATACATACTGTGATGACTGTTCTGGGCGCAAATGAGTAAAAGAAGTAGTTCTTCTTCAGGTACTATAATGAAAAACAGTCACCGCCACTTTTATACACTTATTTTATTGTTACAACGTCTA
Source organism: Aproaerema taeniolella (assembly GCA_949987775.1). Lineage (NCBI taxonomy): Eukaryota > Metazoa > Arthropoda > Insecta > Lepidoptera > Gelechiidae > Aproaerema > Aproaerema taeniolella. The sequence goes on along the minus strand of OX465261.1, from coordinate 3,238,689 downwards.
CACGGTTATAATAATTCAACAACGCTTATTAAAGTGCTATTTGCACGCCTACGAAACGCATACAAGAACTTATTCCGCGAGCTCTCTACAATGAATCCAAATCAATCAATGGCGCAAGACCTGATCTTCAATCATTTCGAATCTTGACATGGAATACCATTTCAAACCTTTTAAATTGATATTCGAATTATCTTCTTCGAAATGACCGAATGAGAAAGAAGTTGTGTTATGCCCGATCCTCCATGAAGGTCTGCATACCACAATATTATGTAGCTTTTAATAAATGCTGTCAGTGCCTAACAAAAAAGGCCCACACAGTGAAAACTTAACACCCGTTTAAATGCTTGACCTAAATACTACGCTGTCTCAAAAACTACTTGAGAAATTCTTCGTCTCGCCCGCATTTTGCCCAAACGTTACAAAAACATATTTGGCTCCGTTTCTCTCGCTGCATTCTTCTTAACCCCTGACAAAAAAGAGGGGTGTTATAAGTTTGACGTGTGTATTTGTGTGTCTGTTTATCGCATTGTAGCTCCTAAGCGAATGGACCGATTTCGATACAGTTTTTTTGTTTGAAAGCTGACATAATCGAGACGATTCGTGATATTTGATCAAATTTGGTTCCGCCGTTTAAAAGTTATATAAGCAATCGAATTTCGGGGGTGATGTAATTTTTTTATTTTGTTTAAGTTAAAGGTTGATTGTTTGTCTAACACTGACTCATACATTGTTATAACTTTGCTCAAACTGCAACTGATCAAGAGTGTGTCAGGCTACCCATAATAGGATTCTGTAGTAGGTACTCTACATTTACTTTACGTACGACACTATATTACTTTTCCAAGTTCTTGTCTACTACGGTCGTGAAATGAATAGAATAGAAATAATTTATTGCTTCCACGCCATACAAATAGTTACAAAAAACTATTAACAAAAAAAACCAACCAAAATCAATATACCAATTTAACATAATGTACTTCAGTTCCTTAATCTAGGTACTAATCTAATCTATGTAATAAAAGACACAGAATGTGCCTGTTGGCTGAAATTCTGAAAACTCTAGACGAAGCTCTGCCTATCCTGACAGGGATTATAGGAGTAAATATATAGATATGACTGGGCCACTTACATGGTTATTATTTAAAAGGTCTAGAGAGTATGAACCTGTTTTGCTGAAGGTTTCTTTTATGTTTTTTCGACTGCACAAGTGTTTATCATGTAAATAACAAAACAATAAATGATACTTTTCCACAGTTTTCCTGTGAAAATTCTTTCACATTTCAATTTGGCGCTCGGAACGGAACAAAAACAAATTTTGGCACCATTTCACTTTAATTTCGCACTTTGGAATGTGTTTATTTTTCACGTTTGTTCTGTTCTGAAAATGGCTCATAGGTACTTAACTTTTCAGTTTATGAAAAAAGTGTTGTACGAACGGATTGCTGCCCTTCAGTAAGGGACTCAATTATTGCATAATCTGACAAGTTAGCTTCGTTGTTACAATTCAAGTGGAACAATTTTTCAAATTTCCCCTATTTTGCGTGGAAATATTTGAAAATGCCTACATCATATAAAAAAGCGGCTTAGGCTGTATGTGCGTTGATCCTTCGTTCAATCATGCATCGGTCAGTCAGGACAAAGACTTTTCATATAGAAGATTCTTCTACCAAAAAATCAGCCTAGCTTAGGCTGAAAATATATATTTTCAGTAACTGCTAATCATGGTATAAAATTTTTGTGTAGTTTCAAACTTCCTTATATTTTAAATTAGATTTTTGTTCATAATTATTTCCTAACCATTCAACCCGATTAAATATGAGAGTTGATAGCGGTGATAGCCCAGTTGGTAATGAGCCAGATTTGTAATCTGAAGGTCATGGGTTCAAATCCTGGTACGGGCCTGTACCACTAAATTTGTCTTTTCGGATTTATGTACGGATTTCTAATTATCACTTGCTCAACGGTGAAGGAAAACATCCAAGAAAGAAAGACGAGCGGTCCACCAACCCGCATTGGGCCAGCGTGGTGGACTATAGCCTAAATCCCCTTCGTGTTTCGAAGGGAGACCCGTGCCCCTCGGTGGGAACGTATATATCCGGGCTGGGAAAAAAAAAAGAGTTTAGTGTGGCCGGCTCAGTAACTCGCACTTGGATTTACACGGTTAATTTCACATAATCACCAGACAAATCGCCGGCATTATGTGAAATGGCTGCGGTGAGCGGACCATTTACTCGCCTTTTTATAAAATTACTCTTTGGAGACGGATATTTATGTCTGCAGATTAGATTGATTTGATAAGATATTTTAGCCCCCAACCAAAAAAAAGGGTGTGAGAAATTTGTCCTGTGTATATGTGAGACTAAGGCCCGTATTATAGAAGAAGACTCAAGTTTTGATCTATACTTAAGTAGTGATTGTCTCTTTCTCTCACTATCAAAATTATAAAGACTACTGCTACTCAAGTATAGATCAGAGTCTGTGTCACGTTCTGTAATACGGACCTACGTGTCTATCTGTGGCATCGTAGCTCCCAAACGAAAGGACCGATTTCGATGCATTTTATTTGTTTGAAAGCTGACGTAATCGAGACGCTTAACCAAATTTTGGCAATGCATTAACACAATAGTAACTACAGAAAGGCAAATTGCTGATTTAATATTAAAATTAAGTATACACGTTTAATAAATATATATATGTATATATATATATGTAATATTTAATGTTTTTCATCATTTATTTGTGTGTATGTATATGTTATATATTTAGGTATAGATATGTATAAGGTATATTACTCTGTACGTCTACTGCTTCACCTTCTGTATCGGTTCCTTCACCCCCCGGTTGCCTGGAAGAAATTGCTCTATAGCAATAAGGCCGCCGGATTGTACACTACATCATGAACATTTGTTTTTGTTTAATGTTATGTTTTATGTTTTTTTTTGTGTGCAATAAAGAGTATTGTATTGTGTATTGTATTGTAATAAATTGATTATGTGACTGAAACCTAAACGATCATTTTATGTATTTTGATAATCATAAGCTTTAATTAATAATGATTTTTGATAGCCTCGTTATTTCTATGAAATAATAATTAATACGATAAGGGCTTTGGTTTTGTGGTATACGTTGTTGATTAACTAATTATGTAGAGTTTTATATTCATTAATAGAAGGAAAATATTTTAAAAAGTTTAACGAAAACTTTTAATTAACGTACAGTTAACCAATAAAAATAATCAAAATCTGTGTAACATTAAAAAAAAATGATGATTTTAAGTTTCCGCCATGTGGTGATCGGTTGAGAATAACACCAGCCCAAATCTTTCCGTGGGTGTCGTAAGAGACGTCTAAGGAAACTCAAATGAGACCTAAATCCACCCCAGGCAACGACACCTCAGTTTGTTTTGAATCTGAGATGTCGTCCTATTGTCTCATGCGGTGTGGTAGGCTCTGTAAAGGGCCATCTGGTTCGCGACCACCCTCCTACCGAAGTCCGACGACAAACAGCTTGACACTCAATCATTTATTGCATTCCGTGGTGTTTTATACATTTATTGCATAGACTACATACGTTTGCGGCCTTTTGATATAAATCATTTTATGGTGTTGTTTTAAACACTGACATACAAGTATACAAACACAGGTCAAACTTATAGCACCCCTCTATTTTGTCGGGGGCTAAAAAGAGCATACTAAAGATACGAAGAAAAGGTACAGCAGTAGTAACAAATTTTTTTTTTTCGTATTTTGACATATGTTCCTTGCGAAAGTTGTTCAGTTTCATAGACTGATTTAGCAGCCGAGAGGTTGAAAGAGATTTATCTAAAGCGTATACGCTTCTTCTTCTTATCGTGTAGGTATAGCAAAGTGTGTGGCGAACTTGGCTAATCCTGTCAGAGTTTTTAAACCGCACAATGGCCTCTGATTTGGTTTTAACGACTGTAGTCAATCGACAACAGCCGGGTGCCCTCCGAAGCACGGAAACGCTCGTGATAAATTGCCAATTTGTTCTCCCATGAGGTTCCCTGCCTCTGTGTACGTTGCTTAACCTCACTGATTGGTTCAGATCAGCGAGCGCTACTGGAATACGAACGCTGTCGGTGGTTAAAAAGAGAATACTAAAGGCACGAAGAAAAGACACAGCAGTAGAAATTCAATCTGGTTTGCCGATATAACCCAAATACACCTCCTGCCCCTGAAACGACTTTAGTTTTACTAGTTCCAGTAATATTTTATGACTACCCACACCGGAGTGGAATCCGCGGGTAAGCCGCGATATACACGAAATGTATTCTTTACTCGAACATTACAAACAATTTATTGTTTCCGCTGAAGCCTTCGCTTCAGGATAAGGTTTATAGGTGTTTTGCTACGGAAGCGCGGTGTAAGTTTTCTAAACGTTAAGTGAGTTTTATGAGGTATTCATGTAACCCAGTGGCTCTCAGGTTAAGCCACGTACACAGGGATAGGGAACCTGATGGGTTACCAAAGTGGCACGTTAAGTCATTAGTCCCGGCTGTTGTCGATTGCCTACAGTCGTTAAAACCAAGTAAGAGGCCATTTGGCGAATTGAAAACTCTGACACCAGGGTTAGTCAAGTTTGTCACACACTTGACTAGGTGTACCCGATAAGGTAAGATGAGGTATTCAGCTTTTAAAAGAGTAAATCTGTAATTTTAGAGATTTTAAGAATTTCGTTAGGCTGACGCTCACTTCCAGCAACGTTCATTAAAGTTAAGGCTTCTTTAAATGTAATGATGTCCTTTTTTTACGTCAACGGGACGAAAAGTGACATTTAAAGGAACCGTGTCAGAGTAAGAACCACGTCGTTCTATATAAATTTTATTAAAAACTAATTCAGCGTTTTAAAAAAAAAACATATACCCATTAATTTTTAGATGACGTTTTTGTTTGTGGTTACCTGCTGATCTGATAAGCATAACAGTTTTTATGGTGGTATAAAATAATTCTGCAGCAGAACTAAATTTCAAAATGGCGACCGTGCATCTACCAATATTCTAGTCTCAGTTCAGACAAAAGCGAAACAAAAGCATTGGCTGTGTCTTACTTGGAGATACCTTGGCCATCAGCCAAGCTAACGGCATATAGCTAGCCAAATATATATTAAGCAGACGAGCGAAAAGCTCTGAGTTATTGTTTAGTGTTTTTGGTATTGATATCGCATAACAAGCTGTGGAAAATGTTTTTGCTAAGGTTTTTATCCTACTTCAAAAAAGGTTTTTGATTCGATTACATGTTTTTTAATATAATTTTTGTATATTTGCTACGCGATAACTCCACCAATTTTTGGTCGATTTTCAGAATTTTAAGGACGAGAGTGTTCGATATTAGCTTAGCTCCAACGTAGCTAGTCGTAGCAAATTCATAAAGTATTTGTAGCAACTACGTAGCATATTTTTATTATTCATTCCTATTGTGTACACAGCTTGTTTAAATGTTACATTACATCGTGTTTACATCTATCTATTGTTTATACATAGAAATGAATCGCTAAATGTGTTGCTAAGCGCAAAAATTGAGAACGGAAAGACCAATTCAGCAATTTTTTTTTTTATTTTTTACATTTTTCAAGTTTCAACCGTGTGGTGATCGGTTGAGAATAACACCACCCCATCTCTTTCCGTGGGTGTCGTAAGAGGTGACTAAGGAAACACAAATGAGACCTGCCTCCTAGTAATCCATCCCAGGCAACGACACTTCATTTTTTTCTGGATCTGAGGTGTCGTCCTATGGTCTCATGCGGTGTGGTAGGCTCTGTAAAGGGCCGTCTGGTTCGCGACCAACCTCCTACCGAAGTCCGACGCCAAACAGCTTGCTGTGTTCCGTCGGTGCGTAGGTGTACCAGTGCCTTTATAGGCATTTTCTGGGTTAACTCGCTCCATCGTTGACCTCATCTTTGACCTTATGGTCAAGATTGAGGTCAAGAGTTAACCCATCTTATAATAAAAAAATTAAAAAAAAGTTAAAGAATTTTTTGGAAAACCTACTGGAAAAATTTCACTTGGACGAAAAAAAGAAAGTATTTTTCTGTTTCAACGCTTTAACTGCCCAACCAATCTTGATGAATTTTTTTTTCCCCAATGTTTCATGGGGAAAGTTCTTCAGTTTTGTGCGCTGATTCACATCCTCTAATTTACACACATCACATTAGTACTTATAAGGAGCGAGAATGGACATTTTATATCGACGTTTTAAAAAGTTCCTTCGGGAGCGCAATATAACAGAGTTCCATGCGAGCGAAGCCATGGGCGAAAATGAAACACCCCAGTCATATCAGAATCATTTAAAAAAATTGTGAAATGACCCGTTCCTACGATAAAATCTCTTTTAGAACGCGAAAAAATTACTGAACTGTTTTTAATGACCATTAATTTTATATGCGCAGCGAATAGCTGATGGCCGGGTTGGTTCAGGCGTAGGTGGTATAAATAAATAAATAAAAATAAAAATAAATAAACGCTACGACACTCAAAGGCCCACACTAATGTTTTCCCTTGTGTCGTGGGTCCCTCGGAACACAAATAAAGACAAACACAAACACCCATGACCCGAGAACAAACATCTGCTTTTCACACAAATGTTTGCCCCGACTGGGGATCGAACCCAGGACCCGCCGATCAAGAGGCAGCGTCACTACCACTCGACCAAACCGGCCGTCAATAAATGCTACAACAGTCCTGGATTTGTCATTGATAGACCTTAGAGGCCGCGGCCTAGGGCGGCAGATTTCAGAGGATGCTTAGTTTATTTCAGAACATAAAAATCTAACAAGTTCACCGGTTTTCTAATGATTTTTTGACGTGGCATCTAGTGGTTCTAGAACCACTGATGCTCTGCCTACCCCGCTAGGGACTATGGGCGTGAGCGTATGTATGTATGTTTTATACTGATACATTAAATCCCTATACAAATTCATTCCAATCGAAAATGATATTATAGATGATTAAAAAGTCCTGTAAAAAATTATTATTCTTGTGTTTTTTTACGCTATTTCTTAATCACTAATTCATTCGTTTTTTTGACTTTAGTGCGTTCCTTACTACAAATGGAAAAATATTATTTTAGAAAGGTACATGGGGCGGTGGAATTAAAGTGGCCTACACTCATCTATGAAGAGGAAAGATTTGATTGCTTGTTTGTTTGTTTGCATCGAATAGGCTCCGAAACTACTGGACCGATTTAAATAATGATTTCATCATTAGAATGCTACATTATTTCTGAGTAACATAGGCAACATATTTCCCGGATTCCCACGGGAATGAAGTCCCGAGCGGAATGCTAGTAAAAAATATAAATCCAGCACTGCGCTACACGCAGTGACAAAAAGTATATCGGGATCAATTTATTAAAATGATTTCCATATACATTATACAGACACCGAGTGTACCTATTTATAAGACCCAGAGTGAAATGTGCCGTCCTTTGTCAATATAATTTAATAGAGCCATTAAAGTGAAAATCTGACCAAATTAAACGCGATGCAGAAAAAAAAAACCGGCCAAGTGCGAGTCGGACTCGCGCACCGAGGGTTCCGTACAAACCTAGCTTAAAGGTATTGTAGACCTGAGTATTTGATATGAATTTCAATTTAATACCTCAACGCGTTCATGAGGAAAGGGGTAGTAAGTTTAAAAATATTAAAAATATTTTTATGATATGATGTAATTAAAAATTTATGGTTTTCGCAATTTTTCCTTTATCTGTGCTATAAGACGTTGCTTCGTACCAAATTTCAAGATTCTGTGTTCACGGGAAGTACCCTGTAGGTTTTGATTCCTTTGCGAGTGTCGAAAATTTGCGGAAATTTGCGGCATAAACGGCTGTATCTTTTGATTGCGTTGGCTTAGAAGTTTGATTTTTTTACAGCTTCAAGGGACAGTAGACTTGAGTAATTGATATAAATTTCAGCTTCATACCTCCACGCGTTCCTGAGAAAAAGGGTCTTGACAGACGGACGGACGGACGGACAGACGGACAACAAAGTGATCCTATAAGGGTTCCGTTTTTTCCTTTTGAGGTACGGAACCCTAAAAATCATTTGGGTAGGTCGTTAGAAATAAAATGCACGGAACGATCTTTTTATTTTGCGTTAAGCACTTTTTTTGAGCATTAAAATGCCGATTTGGTACATTATCTCCTGACCTTTATGCGAAATTACCTAAAAAATTAACATGAGATATGTTAGAATCCGTTAACATAAAACATGTGTACTATTTTATATTCGTTTATTTGAGATTACCAGATAACGCTCTCATTCCCTTTTAAAATGTAAGAAAAGTTTTGAATTTGCGATTGTCTCAGATTTTTTTCCATACCCACTTAATCTCAACAGATCTCTGTGAAATTTTGTGATCACCGAAAACTAGGTCCATGCGTTTCGATTTTTTAGACGCGTAAGATGGCGTAAGTCTCTCATTAACAATACGCTCATGCTTAAAATCCCTATCGAGGGTAGGCAGAGCATCAGTGTTTTTAAAACCACTTGATGCCACGTTTGACATTAATTCAGAGTGACATAAATTAAGACCCATTTTCACCATACTCTGTTAGTTATTTAACAGACAATTAGTAGCTAACCCGAGATTTAAAATTTTCATACTTTTTGTTTGACGTTTTGTCTGATTAACTTCTTAATTGCGGATTAACAGTATGGTGAAATTGGACCTAAGTCTCTTTTTGGTAGTATTTGGTCATCTTTACTAAAAGGTGAGCAAGTTACTCTCAACTCAATACAAGCAAGCTTATTGCTTGCTACTGGGCTGTCCTCAAATACTTGTATTTTTTTGTAGTATTTTTTATAGTGCCCCAGTTTCAGTAGATATTTTATAATTACGAGATTCGTAATTCATTTAAGTAGGTTAATTCAAAGTTTTTCTATTAGCCTATATGTGTTATACTATCCTATATCTAGTTGAATTATTGCAGATAACTTTGAAATGACTTACAAAATACCACTGTAATGTAACTTCTCTGAACTACGTGATGGAGGTTAGAAACTCGGTAAAGTAATTCTACCTCATTAATGTTTAAAAGAAAGTTAAACTAACGAAAGGAACTTTTGACTGTGTCGCTAACTGTGTTATTGTTTTGATTGTTTGTAGTCTCCTGTGGAAATCGTGCGAAATACCTTGTGTTTAATGAAAATATATCCACTGTAAACAAGTTTACTCTATTATTTTAAAATATCATCGGCCATATTAACTTGTTGAACACAAATATTACACAACAAAGACAAACATTGTTTTTTTTTTCAAAGGCAAACAAAAAAGGTTTGGTTAATAATAAAGTTACCTGGAAAAAATAGTAGAAATTAAAAAGTGTCGTTCCGTTTTTCTTAGATTGATTTGAAAGGGACGAGGCTACAGTGTTGCCACCTTTTTATTTCTACTCTTTTTTGCCAGACTGTACAAGCAGTATAGATTCTTGTGATATTGATTTCGGATAAGGACCAGTAGCAAAACAGTTTTGCTTCATTTTTGCATTAGGATCTCAAAAGTTTTTGTTATAATGTATGATGCAATATTCACATTTTGTAGTGAATGGGCTATGTGCAAGATTTTTTAAAATAATTAGATTTTTTATTTTAAGCAGGTTTAAGTTCCCATATTCAAATAAAAATGATATCAAATAATTTTGATAGTAAATAAAAAAATAATGAATTTTTTAATTTTGATTACGATTTGTTGCTTACTACAGCATTCTGTACGGTTTAATTCCTTTGCCAAAGTAAAAAAAAAAGTTTGACAGTGGGTTGACACTTGTGTGTCGGTTAGGTTATCCTAACCGTTGTGTTTTTGAGTTGTTGTTGTTGAGTTTATTTCTGTTTCGTGGTTTTGATTATTTGGATATTTACTGACGACTTGGCTTTGCTACCTGGACTGTACTGTTTACCTTTTGTTTCATGGTTTTGATTATATGGATTGACATTTACTGACGACTTGGCTTTGCTTCCTGAACTTTCGCAATATACTGGATTCTGACACTATGGATACCTTCCAGTTCGGTAGAGCTGATTCTACCAACTTGCCTGAAGTAACAACCAACCAAACTCGAAAACAAACAACCAAATACAAAATGAAATGGTTTTGTTTTTTTTCTTATTTGACATGACAGTTTGGCAAAGGAATACGATTGCGTATAATGCCGTACTTAGGATTTGTTTACCATACTGAGAATCTTTTAATTATTATATTTCTATTTCAAAAGATAGATTTTTTAAATATTTTTTTTACAAACGGAACCTTGTTCTTTTATGTTAAATAATAAATCAAACGAAATTAAAAATGTTTTTAAAATGTCATACAAAGCCCATTATAGTTACATATATTTATCGGCTAATCTAGCGTTATTACAAAAAATAAGTGTTCGCCATGGTCGAATGCGGTTCAGTATCATCATAATCCAGTAAAAATAATTTTCTTAGAAAATAATCTTAATTAACACAGGTTTTTCCAAAACACACATTTTGGAATCACCTTTCAAAGATATTATATACAGGTTGTCATCAAATATTTCTTCTTGTTTATTTGATTAGTTGTTGTTTCATTCTGCTAAATAAAATAAAATTTGGCAAAAATACAACCTGTATAGTAAAAAACAGTTAGCTCGCCCGCACATAGGGAAAGACTAGGTCATCTAAAAGTCTAGAAAATTTTCTAGATCATGCTCTAGGAGTCTAGAAATCTATAGATATAGGGATTGGAACCTATATGGGATGCAGATGAACATTCTCGTTAAGGAAATGATATAGAAATAAGTATAATGAAATTAGTCTAAATAAAAAAATAGAAAAAAAGTGGATTTAAAAAAATATTATAATCACAAACAATTAACGTTTATACACCTGTAAAATATGAAGTAAATTAAATACATAACTTTTCTGCTTATCAAACAATGAATTTACTTATTGTATAATACTGGCTGTTTTTTATGCCTTTGCCTGAAAAAAAGCGCTGATGCGCGCGCATCGCTAATTTGTGAACAAGTAAAAATTATACCGCACGCTTTTTCTTTTCACTGTATTGTTTTGCTTTAACAAGTGATTAAAGATTTATTCGTTTAAGAAAGTCCGAGTTTTATTTATTTCCGCGCAAATATGTTATAAAACGTCATAATATGACATACATGCGCTTTGATAATTACAGCCTCTGCTTTCTTGTAGCCCTCGCCTACAGCTCGGGTGTAGCTTCGGCTGTAACACCTAGATTAGATTCAATATTGGATATTTGGATAATAAATCATGTTCATTTAACCACCGTTAACGTTGCGAAGGTTAGTTATGTTATAATTAAAATACAGTAAGTACACGCTAAAATAAAGTACTAGCATACGATTACTCTAATCCACATAGTTCAAATTATTTTTATATTTTTAATATGAGATGGGTTAACTCTTGACCCCAATCTTGACCTAGATAAAGGTCAAGGTCAGGTAATTATTCCCAAAGATGTCCTTTGTTTTTGCAGCCTTATATTGCACATGATGGAAAGGCGATTTTTTTAAATATTTCGACTTAAGTTCCTTGGGGAGAGTTGTTCAGTTTTGTGGGCTGATTCACATCCTTAATTTGGGTGACTTCAAATCAGTTTGCGCTAACTGATTTGAAGTCACCCAATAAAGGGTTACTAGAACGCTAAAAGTGTAGCTATGCCCTAAACAAGAACGCTAATATGGACTGGTTAAAAAAAATAGGCTGGCTGGAATAACTAGCCCGAAACAAATCACGCACAAAGGTCCATATCGTGACGCTAACGATCAGTTGCAGAAACGTTAATAAAGTTAAAGCTTCTTTAAATGTAATGCCGTCCCTATTCTTGTTGACAAGATGGACGTGACAATACGATATTTAAAGTAGCATTAAATTTAATTGAGGTTTATGCAACTGGGCGTAAGTGCGGAAAACATCCGACAAACATAACTAACATAATTGCGGAACGAGTAAAAAATACAAAGTCAGACTAACAAATACACTAGAATGAAAGAGATCCCTTTATGGATAAGTCCGCCTTTAATTCAAATTACATTATAAATTTATAAGCAATAGAGACTTTACATACATAAAAATTTCTATAAGATAATAGATTCTTACAATAACTAATTCATCTTTCAACTTCCCAAGTTACTGCAAACTCGCTTCACTATATCAAAAGTTAGAAGTCCTAAGTACGATCTATATAATCTAGCTTCTAGACTTCTAAGTGCTAAGCTAGTGTTTAAGTCATTACTCCCGCGAGACTAGCGCTGCCAACTTTGGCATTTCAGACCTAGATCTAATTTAGCAGCTAGGGATAGGTTTAATGTAAAAAGTAGCAGATATTTTCAGGTTTGGATTTTGAAAGTGATAGATGAAATTCAAAGCTTGTGAAAATCATAGTTGATTTAATTAACAAAATTGTTAATAGTTTATTTTATTGCGAAGGGGTTTAAATTGTAAGGAAAAATCGATCTACGAATCCACATTAAATTAGCACAAAAAATAGACTTCCCCGTACCAAGGCAAATTGACATATTTTTAAAAAGGCTGGATAAACAGGCAATCGACATAGTTTTAATCTTCTTCTTATCGTGTAGGTATAGTTCCGTATGTGGCGAATATGGCTAACCCTGGTGTCAGACTTGTCAAACCGCACAATGGCCTCTGACTTGGTTTTAACGACTGTAATCAATCGACAACAGCCGGAACCGACAGATTTACGTGCCCTCCGAAGCACGGAAACGCTCATGATGAATTGCCACTTCGGTCACCCATCAGGTTCCCTGCCTGTGTGTACGTTGCTTAACCCCACTGATCGGTTGAGATCAGCGAGAACCACTGGGCTACGAGCGCTTTACATATTTTAATGGAAAATGTTTATAGTTACGACCTGATTGACAGCCTACATTTTTCCAACTTATTTGGAATTACAGAAATACAGAATCCTACCCTTTGTATGTACTCAGGCAATAACAAATTAAATATCTAGTATCACACTCAACATTCGATTACTTTTAAACGGCTGAACGAACTTTGATCAAGTGTAGCTTAGAACCATCTCGATTACGTCAGCTTTTAAACAAAAAAACCCGCATCAAAATCGGTCCATTCGTTTATAGATAGATTAGATATATTTATTTCACAACAAAGCATACAATGTCAATTGTAATGACGTACCTTGCTCAAAGGATTGCGTTGGCCATACAGCGCGGCAATGTGGCCAGTATCATGGGAACCTTTGAGCGGGGTGAACTTTGGGGGGGCTTTTTTGACTAGGGTTTTAATTTTGTATATATTTTTAGGTTTTTTTCGGGGCTGACGAAGCATGTTGCTAATTAATTTTGCCTTAGTTTTTAGTTATGACGAAGCCTGTTGCGGATACGTTTTTGTAAAAAAAAAATCCATTAAATATGTCAAATTAAATTAATTAGTCAGTTCAGCTTATATTATGATCGTCACAAAAAACAATAATAATAATAAAACGTAATTAAAATAAAATAAATTACCTAAATGTCAACAGTAAATAATAAAGCAATGTCAAAACAAATAAATTAAAAATATAAATTGTATACATAAGTGTATGAGCTACGATGCCACAAACAGACATACAGATACATAGATACACACGTCCAACTTATAACACCCCTCTCTTTAATTGGGGGTTAAAAATACGCAGTCCACACACAGTTACCTATACCCGTGTTCAGGTTAAATGGCACACAGGTTGAAATGGTCCCTCTTTTGTAATAGGTACCTAAGTGTGAAGCCCTAACGTGTGAAATATTCACAATGGGCCCACTTCGCACCTCAGTAATGACTGGGTTTTACGTCATTCGGCTGGAATTCTTCTAAATATCCTTTTAGTCTGGCCACAGAACAGTTTAGATAGAAATATACTGAACAAAAAATCTAATAAAATACTAACTATGGAATTTATAGCAGCATAATGTTCAGGATATCATCGTACTACGTTTACAGTGTGTTTCATAAATCCATACTAATATTAAAAATGCGAAAGTAACTCTGTCTGGCTGTTTGTCCGTCTTTCACGACTAAACTATTGAACCGATTTTGATGAAATTTGGTACAGAGATAGATTAGAGCCCGAGAAAGGACATATGCTACATTTTATCCCACAGTTGGGCACGATATAACCTGTAGTCCACGCGGACGGAGCCGCGGGCGGAAAGCTAGTATCCAATAAAAAAAATCCAAAATTTAAAAAATAATAAGATTAATGCGCATCTCTATTTCAAATACCTATGTCAAGCTTGTCAAATTTTCATTTTCAAAGATGCCATTGATTACTAGAGTTGGGACTGTCTCAATTTTTTTATGTAATTTTGGATTTTGTTTTTATTGGGTATTTATGAAACACTTAGATTTAAGTAATTCACTTGATTATCAAAATGTCAAATAAGCTAGTAAAATATCAACCCGCTACTTGGTTGTTTGAAAACTCTGACACGAATTAGTCAAGTTTGCCACATACTTGATTATATATCTACACGATTCTCCTTCATAATTTACAAAATGAAATTTATAAAGAAGTTAAGTAATTCGAACCCTAAAACTGTAAAAGTGACTTACGCTTAACAGTATTTCTCCTTGGAGGCGACACTCTGATTTTACAACGCAATTACTCGAAATATCGAATGAAGCACACTCGATAAAAAACGAATAAACCGAACGCCGGCGCTACTAACCAAATGAAAAATATATCCAGAGTTTTAAACGTTAATGTTAACCCTGGGAACTAGATTTTTTTTCTAATTCTAGTTCCCAGGGTCAGTGAGGGAAAACATCGGAAGAAAACCTGCGCATTCAGGCGACTGAATATGTAACCGTGATCTAATCTGGTGAGGTATCCCTGAACCAGTCTCAACCAATCAGTGAGGTTAAGCAACGTACACAGAGGCAGGGAACCTGATGGGTGACCAAAGTGGCAATTTATCACGAGCGTTTCCGTGCTTCTCAGGGCACGTTAAGCTATCAGTCCCGGCTGTTGTCGATTGACAAAAGTCGTTAAAACCAAGTCAGAGGCCATTGTACGGTTTCAAAGCTGTGACACCAGGGTTAGCCAAGTTTGCCACATACTTGACTATACCTACACGATAAGAAAAAGATCCCTAGTAACAGAGTTTCGGAGGAAAGATGGCAGTCACTCCACTGTAATGACATGACCTGCCAAATCCTGGATCATGGTCAAGCGTACCCCGAATGAGGAACAGGACTAAGCGCTAGGAAGAAGAAGAAAAGTTTTAGATTGTTAATTTATTTAGAACACATTAGGGAGGTACTTTGGCAGACAATAAGAGGAATTTGTATAATGGATATGTATGATTCTTTTAAACGGAGCTATTTCTTGTAAGATGACCTTTTTTTACCTTTTCATCTGTATGAGACAAGACAGGATCATTCAAATATTTGTTTTTTTTTTTTTTAATTTACAAAAAAACGTCAAATTAAATTAAATTATTTTTGGCCAATCTGAACCTTTTTTTAATAAATCAAATAACACCTCACTAGGAACTCAAATTCCTAGGACGTTAGGAGCTACTTTTTTTAGGTTTTGGAGGTTCAGTTCATAATATGTACACTCAAGAGCACGTCAAGCTTGACACTTTGGACTTTGGACCGGCCCTGCATTGTATGGCGCGCAGTATAAATCAGAGCTCAGCTTAAACTGGTACTGTAAAGCGTGACCTGCTCTTGACTGTACTTATTTTCAATTAAGTACAAAAAGTATTAAAGATTAAGGCTTGCATCTTATGACTGTCTGGATTTATGTCAAACGTGGCATCAAGTGGTTTTAAAACCATTGATGCTCTGCCTACTCCAAAAGGGATTATAGGCGTGAGCTTGTGTGTGTGTCTCTTTGTGTGTGCTTACATCCACAATGCCTCTACAAGCCTGAGTAGATTGCGGTTAGTAGGCGCTGTGTAAATTACTGTCCAAGAAATCTTTTTACTTCTAAACTCTACCCACTAACAATATCCCCCATATGTATCGCAAAGTGTTAACAATGTCCCTGGAATTGGTATTTTCCTTTTTCTTCACAATAATGGTTTGGACACGTATTTGGGTCAGTAGGCGTTTTGTACGGAACCCTCCGAGATAAGGGTTCGGCGGAGTTCTATAGGTTTATGGCCCAACCGCTGCGGGCGATGAAACGAGCTGCTTCTGATAGAGAGATAGATTTCTATGATGAATTTAGGTATAGGTACTTAAGAGTCAGTTTAGCTTGAGTTTAGCTCTTAGCAGGGCAAGATTGTGTTTGTGCAACTTGATCTAATCTTGACGATACGATGTAAGAAGTTTAATAATTTTCAAAGTTCTCACGTACAACGCTTCTAATTTCTTGTCATATTTCGGCAATCGTCGATTTTCCCAATGCACACGATTGTTAGATTTATCACCTACTAGCTTCCCGCGCGGGACTTCGTTCCCGTGGGAATTCGTGAAAATCATGTACCCTATGTCTATCCCGGATGTTGTAGGATTCTAATAGTGAAAGATTTTTTCAAATCGGTCCAGTACTTTCGGAGCCTATTCGATGCAAACAAACAAACAATCAAATCTTTCCTCTTTATAATATGTATTGGTGAAAGAATTTTTCAAATCGGTCCAGTAGTTTCGGAGCCTATTCGATGCAAACAAACAAACAATCAAATCTTTCCTCTTTATAATATGTATAGATAGAAGATATAGATAGATAGATATAGATATAGATAGATAGACAATAACTTAAATTCAGAGCTACTTGCTTTATTCACAACTAGCTTTCCACCCGGGACTTTGTTCCCGTGGGAATTCAGGATTATGTAGTCTATGTCATCCGCTGATAAGAAAGCATTATATTGGTGAAATTAGTTTTTAAATCGGTCCAGTAGTTACAGAGATAATCTTCATACATATAAGTAGAGATTTATAAAAATTAGTTTAGAAGAATTGTTATTGTATAATAACAAGAAATTAAAAGCTCTTTTGCGAAACTAAAGAAAAACATATATTTAATCTGCATTTTTTTCACATACCTAACTGTAATAGAAGTCGACTGGGACCTCAATCTCTAAGGAATTTTGAAAAATTTAGCCCCATTCTTTTTCCACATAATACACTGGGCGTCAAAAATAAGTAGTACACTTTTCAAATTGCAATTACTCCTAAACTATAGTAGTTACACTTATGAAATAAAAAGCAGTTTATAGTAAACTTAACGAAGTTTATTAAAGTTATATTTTATTTGGCATGAATAAAGTTTCAAACTTAAAATTAAGATAAATACTAAAAAGTATCAATTTTTAACGATATGTCAACCACTTAATTTTCACGTTTTGGAACTTTTTCACAATTTAATAACTTGTGTTGCCGCCTCGGGCTCTAATTACAGCTTGGATCCGGTTTGGCATGCTGAACACTAAGTTTCGGAGGCGGTGTTGGGGAATATTTTCCCATTCTTCTATCAGCGCATGTTTTAGAGCCCTGAGTGTGGCAGGAGGTGGACTGCGCCTTCTGACTAGCCTCCCAAGCTCATCCCAGGCGTGTTCAATCGGGTTGAGATCTGGGCTTCTCGATGGCCAAGCCATCAAGTTGATGCCAACCTCCTGAATGTACTCTTGTACGTGGTGAGCAGTGTGTGGCCGGGCGTTATCATGCATTAGGATGGCTCCATCACCCATATTTATTAAATATGGCCCTGCATACTCGTTGAGGATCTCCGAGGCATATCTTTCACCAGTCAAAGTCCCATTTTCTATTACCACAAGCTCTGTGCGACTCTCTGAAGAGATACCAGCCCATACGTGTACAGAGCCCCCGCCATATTGGACTCTTTCCGAGATACAAGCTTGAATGTATCGCTCACCGGGTCGTCTGTAGACTCTCCGCCGTCCATCTGAAGTGTATAAAGAGAATCGAGACTCATCTGTGAATAAAACTCTAGCCCATTCTTCTTCGCCCCATTGTACGTGTTGACGGGCGTAGCGTAGTCTTGCTACGCGATGCTCTGTCTCAAGTTTGGGGCCATTTGCTGGTCTTAGAGGCTTCAGGTTAGCTTCAGCAAGTCTTCTTCTCACTGTACTCTCACTGATGTAGTCTGTTCGGGTCCGAAGAAGCTGTTGCTGAACCTCAACTGCATTAAGGTGTCGATTTCTTAACACAGTGGAAACAATAAAGCGATCTTCTCGGGTACTTGTGCACCTGGGTCTGCCATTACCTCGTCTCCTTAGATGGTTTCCAGTCTCTTCGTACCTTTGCTTTACTCGCTGAACCGTTCTTAAAGTTACACCCACCCTCCTTGCAGTACGACGCATACTGATGCCCACTTCGAGAAAAGCTAAGATTCTTGCACATTCTTCTGGTGAAAGAGGCATGATTAGTCAAATTTACTCTCTGAAGATACCTATGCTTTTCAATTACAATTGCTTTATCAGCAGCGAATGTGTCAAACACAAAAATCCTAAGTAAGACAACACCTTTCAACAGTTTAAAAAAAGTGTTTTTATTTATTCGTTTTTTTTAAAGTCAAGCATTATAAGTTCTTATAATGCATGAAGTTTTTATTGAATAAGATTAAATTTTCTTTTTAACCTTTTTTGTTTCAAAGGTCTAAGTTTTATAGTTTGGGAGAAATCGCAATTTTAAAACTGTACTACTTATTTTTGACGCCCAGTGTATCATAATGGAAATCTCTTTGTATTTGTAGGTTCAAGAGTTTCATCTGGGCCTCGTAGCGTTAATGTGATGAGATGCCTGAGTGAAATTAATCTGAGGCTTTCTAGATCTAGACAATGTCACGAAATTTTAGCGATTTTTATTTTTAAATTTATAATGAGTTCGCTTTGGACCAAAATCGAATTCAGGGCAAAGATTACTCGTACTTTAAAGATATTCGGGTTATATGCGCTAGAAAATACAGATGCCGGCAGAGAATTCCACACCTTGGTAGTGCGCAATATAAAAGATGAAGAATAGCGCTCAGTACGCATTGAAGGGATCCCTGTGTTAAAGAAAACCGAAGCTTATAAAATGTATGGGATTAATAGACACAATAGAAAAGTCAAGTGGTCCAAGTCAATGGGCCTTTTTATAATTCGGACGGCACGGCACGGTACTTCAAAATTTGAATTACCGTTGCCTTCTATGCTCTCAGCTTCCAGTATTACTATTTCATAGGAAGCAATGATAATAGAATTTTGTCGTGCCGTTTTCGAATTATAAAAAGGCCCAATCGCATACATTTCAGATCTATTGATCTTAGCAATCGCTAACAAAATGTGGCTTTGTGCCTCCAAATAACTTTGAAATATTTCTCGTAAATTAATAATATGCAGCGAATGGCTCTAAAGAGGCTATGACGAAATCAACGATTCTATTAACGATTACTAAGAACGATAGCCCGGTTTGGCAAATAACCATTCTTGCGAGCGAAAGATTCAAATACTGGCTAGGCATGTACCACTTTTGTCTTTTCGGAATTAAGTATGGATTTCTGATTATCAGTTTTTTAGCAACAAAGAAAATCTTTGAAAGGCGCAGCGCGGTCTACCAAACCGCATAGGGCCAGTGTGCCTGAACTCCCTTCACTGTTTCGAAGAGAAGTATATGAGCTGATGACGACTCGACTATAAAAGAATGTGACATTGTCTAGAAGTCAAGATCGTAATGTGATCGTAATGTCATCGACGCGCCGCCACGTTTAGTTCACCATACATCTAATACATATGGAATTTAATTTCCATATGAAACTGTAGACTTCAAAGGACATACTATTAAAATTTCTGAGACAAGGAATTTCTCTCTACGCTAGAAGACAAGGGTATCCAACGGAAATTGTTCCTTTAACACTTCTGACACGACTGGTTTTGCTTTAGCAAGTTATTTCTAGTCGAATTGTTTGATGATAGGAATTTTGTGAGAAACATTGGAAAATAAGTGAAGTATTTGGTAAGAGGACTTTGATGCTAAGTATATGAGGTGGCTTTATATTAATTAAAGATGTGAAACAATCAGCCCACGAAACTGAACAACTTTTCCCAAGCAACATAGGTCGAAATGTGAAAAAAAAGTTTTTCCACTCTATAAGTACAACTTGTGCGTTCAGAGCATTGACGGCCGGTTTGGTCGAGTGGTAGTGACGCTGCCTCTTGATCGGCGGGTCCTGGGTTCGATCCCCAGTCGGGGCAAACGTTTGTGTAAAAAGCAGATGTTTGTTCTCGGGTCATGGGTGTTTGTGTTTGTCTTTATGTGTGTTCCAAGGGACCCACGACACAAGGGAAAACCTTAGTGTGGGCCTTTGAGTGAGTAGCGTGTGTAGCGTTTATATAAAAAAAGAGCATCATTTCAACGTTAAATACGTCTAGTGACCGGCCATTCTGACGCTAACAGTTGATTTGCCTTTGCATGGACAGTCGAAGAACTTTTTTTCAAGAATTTCATTTGGTTCCTTTGGAAAAGTTGTTCAATTTAATGGGAAAAATCACCCCCTAGAGCTGTGCCGTAGTGTGTGCTATCCAAATCAAACGAAATTTGGAAAGAACATTCTCAACTCTCCGAAAACCCTTCTCACATTTTGAGGCGCAACCACGGCAGCCACAGTACACACATAAATGAAAGTAATGATACTAGTGACGTTGGAAAAATAACTAATTTAGATTTTATCGATTTCTTCCTTTCTTTCTTCCTATTAGCAAAGTTTCATTCATTTATTACGTAAGACTATTTTTGCTAGTTTTTGACCCTTATAAGAAAAAATAAGAATAGGCCGACCCCTGTTTAATATTTATTACGTAAGAATCTAAACGAAAAAATGAATACACGTTTGGTTTGTTTTAATGTTTTTCAAAGTAACAATTTTTAGAAATGTTTATTTGTACTTAAAAAGCAGGTACTAATAGTTTTAATTTTTTGGTAGTAAAAATTTTTTTTTCAAAGTATAATTTTAACTTTGCGCATTTTTGTGATCTTACGTAAGAACTATCGAGACGCCCACCATCTTGTAAGAAAAAATAAGAAATGGTCGACCCCCCCCCCCCCTAAATCGTCTTACGTAATGAATGAATAGCCCCTACCGTCTTTATCCATTTAATTTCACCACTCGATAGCTAAAGAATCAAAGATTCATTTTACGTTGTGCGGGGACTGTGACAAGACACGACGCGGTCGTGTCCACGACATGCATATCCTGATTTTTTTTGTAAGTTTTGTCATTCTTTTTTCTTCTAAATTATTGTACAGTTCCATGAAAAGGCAACAACCCAAAAATGTTTAATTTAGTAAAGATTCTTATTCCATCATGCTGGTCCATCCTATAGTGACGGAGCTTTATTAAGAAACGAAATAGACTGGCAATCTCTCGTTTTAGTATATAGCTCTGCCTCTCTCTTGTCCGGCAAGATGGACAATGGATAAGTCAAGGCGCTGATTGTACCTGCCTCTCGCTCTCTCTTTACACTTATTATTCCCACCTAACCTTCTCTACTACTTGTCTGCCTCATATATTGCAAACTAACGCCGGTTTTGAAGTGATTAATTGAGTAAAGCATTGTGAACATATTCCTTTGTCCTTATACCTACTATTTGTACAGCACACTTTACACAAATGAACTCTACGTATTCGTAATAAGAACTATTTTCCAACAAAAATGTTTTACCTGATGGGCAATTCATTGTGTACAAGGGTGTTCCGTAGGCAGGCAAGTTCTGTGATTAGAATAAATTCAGATTGTGCCAGATTAGCTACTATAGGCAGTTCCGTTTTGTTTTTAAAACACTTTATGTAGTTTTTCCAAGGACGAGTTTAAATGGCAAAGAAAAAGTTCGTGTTATTAAGTCTTCTGTGGCTTAATGTAGGGTTTACTTTAAAGTTCTAAGTCACTTTAGTACATAACTTTAAATATAAGTACTAAAATTACATAACTTTTCCCCTTTTAGCCTTCAGTCGCTTGATTAAGCGGGTGTTTCTTATGATATTCTCAATTTCTGTGGGGGTCTACCACGGATCTTGAAGCCGATTTCCATGCGTCGAGATCAAAATCAATTTCATATATACATAGCTTCTGCAAAATGTGATTGTAGCCTTTGTAGCTGAAGGTGTAAACCAAATGCAGCAATGTACTTCATTGTTTAGCCGATATCATTCATTGGCTGTCATCGATGGTTGCCCCCAGTTAGTGTGCAATTAATTAACTCACAAGTCCTTCATAGGTACAGAGGGCCACTCATCAGGTTACCACACGCGTGCACTCTGTGCTATTACGATAAGAACAGTTTTGCAATGAAAATGGGGTAACCTGATGCGCTGGCCTCCGTACCTAGGGTCCTACGGGAATCGTATTCGGTATCTCTCGCTTACGAATCCGTCATACATAACCACCAAAAGTTTATATTACATAACATAGTTGAAAAACTCCATATCGCTCGCAACTTGCGAATAAACTTGAACCATTTGTCCTAATTATCCAATTGACCCAAATTGGCTCCTGCCGACGCTTCAATCCAGTCGGCCCGACCAAATCTACTTAATTACCTACCACAGTTTTTCCACTTCTGCGCTCTCTGAGAGCTTTTGACGCCTGCTGCTAGGCACTTAGAAACGTGAGAATTAGCGGGAAAATGTTATTTAAGGTCCTTTTAACCTCCAGAAAAAAATGAGGGGTGTTATAAGTTTGACGTGTGTATCTGTGTGTCTGTCTGTGGCATCATAGCTCCTAAACGAATGGACCAATTTCTGCGGTTTTTTGTTTGAAGGCTGACGTAGGTAATCAAGATGGCTCTTAGATTATATTTGATCAAAATTGGAACAGCTGTTCAAAAGTTCAATTTTCAATTCTATTGTTTTCTTTCAACTCTTTACCAACTTTAATATTGCCTTTGTTAAAGAGCTTCTTTCTTCACATCAAATTGCCGATTATTAATGCATGCAGAGTTTACTTGTAATTGGTTAAGCATTAGTGAACAATGTTAGTAAACATAGGTTTTTTTTTATTTTTATTATAAAATGGGTTAACTCTTGACCTCAATCTTGACCATAAGGTCAAAGATGAGGTCGACGATGGAGCCAGTTAACCCAGAAAATGCCTATAAAGGCACTGGTACTCCTACGCACCGACGGAACACAGCAAGCTGTTTGGCGTCGGACTTCGGTAAGAGGGTGGTCGCGAACCAGACGGCCCTTTACAGAGCCTACCACACCGCATGAGACCATAGGACGACACCTCAGATCCAGAAAAAAATGAAGTGTCGTTGCCTGGGATGGATTATACTAGGAGGCAGGTGTTTCCTTAGTCGCCTCTTACGACACCCACGGAAAGAGATGGGGTGGTGTTATTCTCAACCGATCACCACACGGTTTGTAATATTAAGAAGGTAATAATGTATTAACCGTTAGTAAACCTAGTAAATAAAATAAAAAATAAGTAAAATAAAAAGTTATAAGCAATCGAATGTTGATAATTTTTTTTATTCGAGAGTTAAATATTAATAAATTTATTATTTTTTTGCTATCATCTTTCATTCCATTTTAGACTTCTATTTCAACATTATTAAATAAATGAAAATAAATCAACGCTACACACTGAGGTTTTCCTTTAAGTCGTTGGTCTCTTCGAAATATACATAAAGACAGACACAAACACCTGCTTTTTACACAAATATTTGCCCTGACTGGGAATCAAATCCTGGACCCGTTGCTCAAGAGACGTGCCACTACAACTCGACCAAACCGGCCGTCAAAAAGGTACAGCTAATTCTACTATACAAGTGAACAAGATCCGATAGCGCTCGAGTTCGATTCTCATTCCCCGGGGGTGAGGTAGGCTGCCTAGGGGATTAGGAGGGGGAGGGTCGTGACAAACGGCAGGATTTCCCGGGCTCGGCTCCTGGGCTCTAGTCGTTGCTTTCCGGGGGTAACAGTGGTTCTCGAATGAATCTCACATTTATAAAAGTGCTGAAGAGTATATTTTTGTATATTCGGATGGGTTTGCCACATACTCGATTACGCGACATGATAAGACCTTAATACGGGCCTTTTTTCTGTCAAATAAGCAATTTTGTTTGAGATATTTTTGGAAACGGCCTTTCTTTTAGAAAATCAAAAATCAGTACTATTTTGGCACAGAATACCTATCAACTCTAGAAAAATTGAGGTTAATTCTGCAAGTCAGTAAGAGAAAATAATGTTCTTTTTAGAGTAACTCCGAAGGCCTGGTTCAAAACCCTTGCCTAAGTTCTATACCCTACTTTTTTCTCAATCTTAAGTTTGCCTGTAAGAGATTGCTACTTAGCAAAGGGTGTTTTTGTACACTTATTTTGTACTAGCATTCCGCTCGAACGGAATTCGGGAAAATCATGTATCCTATGTCCATCCCGGATAATGTAGGATTCTAATGGTGAAAGAATTTTTCAAATCGGTCCAGGAGACATATTTTTATTAAACGGTTTTTATTATTAAACGGTTTTATTTAGCTCACCCCGTTTGTTTTATTTATTATTCTTGGGTCAAATTTAGTAATTCAAATTTCACCCTCTTCCTGTCAACCGATTAATCTGAAATTTTGTATACACTTTGGATTTTGGTGACAATACAATTATGTTTATTCATTATCATTATAAATTCAAGATGGCCGCCGCTACAAAATGGCGGATAATTTATGTTTTATTAATCCCATCAATATGGGTATCAAATGAAAGGGCTCAACAAGCAGAATACAATATACTATAAAAAATTGAAATACAAGATGGCCGCCGCTACCAAATGTATGTTTTTAATAAAAACTAAAAACTAGAAAATAAAAATAGGTAAAAAAACTTTTTAAGTTAAACGGTTTTATGTTAAACATACATTGCAATGTTTAAGATAAATGTACTAAAAACCAAAAAATAATAAAATAGATACAGTCGTGGGAATTATAAACATATGCATAGACTAGACTAAAATAAAACCGTGGGGCACATTAAGTCGATAATTTGTAGACAATTGACGTGCCCCACGGTTTTATTTTAGTCTAGTCTATGCATATGTTTATAATTCCCACGACTGTATCTATTTTATTATTTTTTGGTTTTTAGTACATTTATCTTAAACATTGCAATGTATGTTTAACTAAAACCGTTTAACTTAAAAAGTTTTTTTACCTATTTTTGAAACAGTAGAATTCCAATTCGCATACGAATTGACAAGATTTGTATGCGATTCTCATGCGAATCTTGTCAATTCGTATGCGAATTGGAATTCTATTGTTTCAAAAATCAGGCCCCTGTAGTTTCGGAGCCTATTCAATGCAAACAAACAAAAAACAATGAAATTTTTCCTCTTTATGATATGTATATATAAATAGATGTAGCTCATAATATTGTTGTTTTGATTTTTGTGTGCAAATAAAGTGTATTGTGTAAATTCAGGGCGAAGTTTTTAATCACTGACACCACAGTGTGATGGTAGGGGTTTCGCTCTAATTCCGTATTTTTTCGCCGCGGCAGATATTCATCGTTATCAAGTTTTCTACCCTCGTATTCATTAGCGCGGCTTTCTTATAACGTTCCAAGACAATTTTTTGTCGTCACCATTGAGATATTGTTATTTTTGTAATAAAAAATAAAAGTTCTTATCTCGATGAGAAATATAGTCTTTAGTGTTGGGATATTAGGAACAAGCATTAATATTAACTCCTAATTAAACTAGTAAGTACAGTCTACCTAAGAGACCGCTACACATAATAGTAAAAATAAATTGAGAGTTAAGTTGCAGTTAATAAAACATGGATTAGTAATAACGTTCTTAGCCTTTCAAACACAATACGAAAAAATGCCTGCAAAGAGCTGGCACCGGGAAAAAGCTGTTTTATATTATAAACGTGAAAGTTTGTATAGATGTTTGGATGTTTGTTACTCTTTCACGCTAAAATGGCTGGACAAATTTTAATAAAATTGAGTATAAATGTAGCTGACATCCTGAATTAAACACAGAGGGTGGAAAGCTAGTTACTACATATAATAAGTAAACTGCTTCATTTCGATAAGATTAGATATGTAAAGGATTTGGGTCGGACAGATAATGTGATAAATGAGTTATGAGAGAAGATCAGTCGTGCAAGATTTATTGTAACAGATAACGTAGGTAGCTATACTATCGTCGGGACTATAACTGTATCAAGGAACAATAAATCTCACGATAAAGCACTAAAATGGTACTAAATGGACCACAGACAATCTCCATATCTTTATAAACTTAGTATCTTTCCGCCCGTGTGAACTACAGGTTATATCGTGCCCAGCAATGGAATAAAATGTAGCCTATGTCCTTTTACAATGTCTAGTCTATCTTTGTATCAAATTTTATCAAAATCGGTTCAGTGGTTTAGGCGTGAAAGCGTAACAGACCGAGAGAGCTATAATAATAGTAGGAATTAAAAAATACCTTAATATTTATGCTTTAAAAAAGAACTGACAAATTTTCTTGAATCTTGGTAAAATTGAGTCCATTGTGCACATAAAAAAGCTAATTTAATTAAATACGAAAGAATAGGATGTAAATAGAAAGAATCATTTGAAAGAATAAAAAAAACATAATAAGTATGTGAGTGACAGTCGAACAAAACCTCCTTATAACGATTGCCAGTGTTGTGACATTGTCAAGAAAATGCAACATCAAAAACAACACCGTAAAGGAGAGTGAGCAAAATCTAATAAAAAACTGTCTTCCTTCGACCAACATGTCAAATCAACGAAATATGGTAAGCAGTGAACCCGATCTTAAGTGTAGTTTTTTAATAAAACAGGTCTCTCAATTTTCTGATGAATTGTGAATTTTGGTCACTGGTAAAGTTGTCTTAATTACACTTTACTAAGTCTAATGTTATGAAAAGCTTTAAACCTGCTTAGATATTCTTTTCATATCCTCAAAAAATAAAAATAGAGGCGCTCTACCCAAGACGTACTTAGCAGTTAATTGTTGTTTGATAGAGTTTAATAGAAATTGGTGAAGTGCTTTTTTAACAACTAACTTTGGGAAAAATATAGCGTAAGTAGCGATTAATTTCTGAATACATATCTTTAAAGTTTGAGTAAATACGATTCTTCTAGGTGAGCTCCTGCATCCACGACCACTTCTCAATAAAAAATAAATCACGAAGACAATAGAGAATTTGGATTTTGTAATATGAGAAAAACTCATAGACATAGAAAAAATAAGTTAACGAAAAACTACATATTATTGGCGCCTTTATTAACGAGATAGACCCCAAAACAATAACTATTAAAATTTTTGTTTGTTTATCTGTTTGTTTGTACGCGCTAAGAAACGAATTAAAACGGCTTAAGGTGCGGCTTCACCTGATGTATTGTGGTAAGTTTCACAAAAAAAATGTGTTAGTTCAAAATCATAAGTAAAAAACTGTACAAGGTGTTTCAAAAAAACCCAAAAAAAAGAAATTCCAAAATTTAATTTTAAAAGTGAAATAGTCGCAACTCTAGTAATCAGTTGCACGGTTTGACATCTTTCAAAATGAAAGTTTCATATAGTTAATATTACATACTTCTCATATTTGTAATAGAGCTGCGTAATAAGCTAAATTTTAATTAATTTTGAATTATCTTTTTTTTGGGTTTTTTTGAAACACGTTGTAGTATCACATAACGATAACGAAGTTACGGGAATCAGCTAGTTTGAAATAAACATGAAGGTTGGTGTTGTCAGGATCTATAATATATTTTGCTCTTTGTCCTTTAGTTTACTTTGGTTCAAAACCTTTTCAAAACATGTCAACATGATTTTGACAATTAATAAGCAAGAGCATTTTGAAAAAAACAGTTTTTGATAATTTATCAAAAAAAATGGATAGTGGTAAGCAATATACTTTAAAGATTCATATCCATTATGTGGTAGACTTTACTTATCGCTTAATACAGGCCTAGCAGAGGGATCTGACGAGCCAGAAAAATACATTAATTGCTTACAACTTAATCATATTTGTGTACCAGGCAAATTTAATATTTTTGTTACTGTGTTATATTTCTGGGTGGTCAATAAATGAGCAATAGGTCATATGGTTATGATGTCATCAGTCAGAGGGTCATTATAACTCTAAGTATGACCATGTCCCATTTTAGAACTATGAAATAGAATAAACTTTATTTTTAAAACGCTACCATGCGCCACCACACATATTACGAGTAGACAAGTTAGTTGTAACATTTCCATTCCTCATAAATATTATTTTCAGCACTATTAGGAAGACTAGAAAAGATTTCTTCATCTTTGAAATTCAAGCAAAAATAATTTTAATCCCTGCTAACACAAATATTTGAAAATGATTACATTTGCACTGATTTTCAAGATGTTGTAAGGAATCTAGGTGTACTTAAGTTATCTAGCACCCATATTTATTTTTTATAAAAATTATTAGACATTAAATTATATTGTTTCTTAAAAATTAAGCCCAGCAAAACTGCTTGAGCAGGTCGTCTGCGAGGGCAAGAGTCTCTATCAAATAAACTTAATTAAAAAGGTGATGAAAAACATAAGTCATTAGTTTCAAGCGATTGCAGTAGGTAGGTGCTTTTTAACATTTTTTTTAAATCTAACTATTTTGGTCTCTGATCTTATGAACTTAGGCCTCTAGTACAAAAATTGCTTAGTTTGGGGTTCGACAGCGTTGGGTAAGTTGTCTAATTTGTATTTTTTACACTTAAAGGCCCACACTAAGGTTTTCCCTTGTGTCGTGGGTCCCTCGGAACTAACATAAAGACAGACACAAACAACCATGACCCAAGAACAAACATCTGCTTTTTACACAAATGTTTGCCCCGACTGGGACTTGAACCCAGGACCCGCCGATCAAGAGGCAGCGTCACTGCCACTCGACCAAACCGGCCGTCTAATAAAAAAAAAAATGGTCGAGCAGTAACTTGTTTAAATCAAATTTTCAATTGTAATACAGAGATTAGGACCCTAGAAATGGACCAACTAGATGTTGAGTCAGCAAATCCTCTCACTGACCCTAATCTCTCTTCCGCCGCCCCTAAACAAACTAAGTACTTTCACTCAAAACATATACAAAAAGCCTCATTCTTGAATCACGATAAATGTTCGTTTATCGAAAACATATTGGAGCACTTAATTAATCTTTAATTGATCAGACCCGTATCGGCGAGCATAAAGAATTCATTTTTACCATTTGCTGATAAAAATGATTTAGTAGCTGCTAGAAACATTAAATCGCCATGTCATTGTACAACGCATTTACATCGTAAGAAATTATTGTTTTCCTTACTTTTTATAAACAATATCATTTTAAATATTGGAATATTCAATGAATCATCTCAATCGTTGACAAAGTTATGTACTCTTTACTTAGGCTATTCAAACTATCAAAGATTATTATTTTACCTATATATAAAACTTCAAACTATTGTTTCTTTCAGTCAAAGGGTTATCTGGAAGAGATCACTTTTATTGTGTTATTATTTCCTTCTGTTTTTGTTTTCTTTACGTGTGCAGTAAATAATTTATTCATTCATTCTAACTGTTATGAGTGTCGCAACACTAGTTGTGCTACCATAGTGGACAACACTATCAAGCCACTGACAACATGGCGGTCGTGCTAAGAAAACTTGTATTATTACTAATATTTGTGATCTGTTATTAAACTACATAAATTGCAGTGTTGTTATCATTACGAGTTGGCACCCATATAACAGAACACAAACCATCCCCCGAGAGTAAACCTTTTACTTATTTACTACAAAAAAATTAAGCATTAAATTGAAACTTTCGACCGTTTCAAGAATGCAGCCTTAAACTTGTAATTAAATAACTCAAGTGCGCCCACCGCAAGGAA
Source organism: Aproaerema taeniolella (assembly GCA_949987775.1). Classification (NCBI taxonomy): domain Eukaryota; kingdom Metazoa; phylum Arthropoda; class Insecta; order Lepidoptera; family Gelechiidae; genus Aproaerema; species Aproaerema taeniolella. Next base: position 3,208,858 of record OX465261.1, on the reverse strand, counting down.
GAATGAAACTTTGTTCTTGTAACTCTCGGTCTTGGTAACTTTCTTTTTTGTCCTTGTCCAGCCTTTGCTTATACAAAGACATCATTTATTTACCACCATAAGAGATAGAATAATACAAAAAACAAAGGATAACTTAGCTCTTAAATCGTTTACAATAGGTAATATTCATTCCAATCCAACTTTCCAATCAAGACAAGGCCATTTTTCAGACACGAAACTAGTTTTGCATACATTTTTGCTTTGGTTTTTATTGCACGGGCCGCAAAAACTAGATTGTTTTACAAATTTATTATTGCAGTTAATTTGAGTGTTTTCTCTGTGGGAAGAAGATAGTAAACAAGTTTTTCAATAGCATTATTAATTTGTAATCTTAGGACAGCAGGTTCGGAATGGATTATAACTATAAAACAAACAAAATACACTCAATTTAAAACTAGGTCAACCCTCTATTTTGGTAGTGAATGGGCTCTTGTTAGACACAATCTTGATAAAAATGTATTACATTCAGTTACTGCAAACCAAAATGATATATTTTCCTATCAGCTTTGACAATATCCGGTATTGAAATAATTTCCAAATTAAGTATAGGACTTTCATTGTGAAAATAAAAAGACGAGAAGACATATACGGGATAAAATTAAAGTATACTGTAACAGACAAAAACATAAAGGTTACAAATCTAGATACAGTTGGTTTATCTTTTTAATTATTTAAAGAATAAAACATGCCCAGGGGCAAGATGAGGTCGAGTAGCAAGCTCACCCAGAAGATGCCTATTCCCTCGAACATAAAAGAGGTTCGGGTTATATGAGCCCGGAAATACAGGCAGAGAATTATATCTTAAAGATATTCACTCATTTTCCTTCTCCACTGGTAATAGGGTCCAAATTAGAACGAATAAGATGCCAATGGAAGGATCTGCCTGTACAACTTGTACACTTGACCCAGAAAACCATTCTTCGTTTCTAATTTGTCGCGAGTGACCCGAACAAAGTTATCCTGTTGAAAGGATAACAAATAATCTTTTCTCTTCGCTATATTTTCTGCCAAATCTTCAAGCATTTTGATAACTTCAAATATTGAAGGATTTATAAAACACTTCACATTCACGTCCTAAGTAAAAGTTGAAAAGTTGGTCTCTCCAATTTTGGATATAAGATCGTATATGGGGTGTTATTAAATTAGTTAGCGAAACTTTAGGGGGTGATTCACCCTATGAGACTGAATAACTTTTCCCAAGGAACACTTAATGGATTCTTAAATGCACGATTGTCAATAAAAAGGCGAATCAGCTGACCGCACAAGTTGAATGGAGAGGCAAAAGATTCCACACAGACGAAGTCGCTAGCAGAAAGTTAGTTTGTAAAGAAGAAACTAAATTAAACGTCTAAAACGTACAGTCGGGTAATTTTTCTTGCCGCCGAGACATTTGCCCGGAAAAACTGGTACCTCCTAATTGCAGGCCATAAATACTACGTTCCGACTGCACAACTTCCACAGGCAGCAGAATTAAATTGTGCACTGGCAGCGTTATGGTAGACAATTAGCCATTTATTTTGCTGAGCTGTATCTCTACTGTTTCGGGAACATGTGATAGAATTCCGAAATAGCAAAGTTTTGTGGACAATAAGTAAAAAGTCTAAAAACTTTAATAAGTGAAATTAGTGAATACAGGGTGACTTTCACTGGAAAGTAATTTTATTATGTAATCTGTATAAAAAAGGACTATTTTATTTAAATTTTACTATTTGTAAGGTACCCCTTTTTGACCTTTTAGGGGATTTATTTTTGTGCGGGGTTCTTTGGCTAGTGAATAAAAGACACTTTGTATATGTCAGTGATTAATGATTATACACAACAGAGAACATATTGTTATTATTTACTTATTCAAATTTCGATTGTACAGCGGCCAGCGCATCAGGTTACCCCATTTCCACTGCAAAACTATTCTTATCGTAACAGAACAGAGTGCACGCATGTGCAGAGTGTACGTAACCTTTACACCTATACCATAACTTTTAAGTATGATTGCCATGATTGTACCACAAACCTGTATTTAGACCTAAAAGACCATGGAAAGCAATAAATTTTATGATTATGATTATGATTAAGTAGCAAACTCAATTTAACCAATAATAAAAATTCTACTAGGCTTTTTCGATTCAACAAATTTAACAGCTTAACCTCGCAATAACTACTTAAGATTTTTAAATTATATTTATAAGCGTTATTTTAAAAGACCTGTTACTTTTACAGATCCTAAGGATTGTTACCGCTTAAATCTAAATGACTATTATCCTCAGGAGATGAACTTCAACTCTGTAGTTTATGTACATAAGAGAGTTGCAGAAAAAAATCAAAAGCCGCGTAAAGAAAAACAAAAGAAGGAAAAGGAGCCAAAGGAAAAGAAATCTAAAAAGAAAGGAAAGCATGTCAAATGTGACAAGTATCAACAGTACAACGGTCAAACCGCAGCTGTTGAGTTTAATAATGAAATGATTTCTGCCATAAGTTCACAAGTCACTAAAAACATCATGCCAGTTCTAATACCATCAGGTGGTACCGACTCTCCGGTCTACTACACGATAAAAGCCTCTAAAAAGCCCAAGAATAAAGTAGATGCCTCAACATTTGTACACGATATCACGTATAAGAAGGAGAGATCGAAAAAAATTATCGAAACATACGTGAATGAAAGAGCAAATCAAAAAGAAAGTTTCAGCGTCAAAGAAACCATTAGTTATTCGTCCAACAATGATACTTTGGACGAACTTCATGTAAATCCCTCGTTATGTTGTACTTTCTCCGATGTTTCGGAACAAAAGAAATTGTACATGAAAAAAGAAAAACGGGAACAAACAAAACACAACTCTCAAAAGTTACTTCCATCCGAGTCGTTTGAAGCGTTAGCTACTGAATTTTTAAACATGGCCGGCGAATCTAAAATAAAAATCCATTTGATGAATGAAACAGAGAAAGATTTACTCGCTGAAAATATCAGGCTGCCGCTTTTGCGAGCTATAAAAGATTGTGTGTCAGAGTTAAATAGTAAAACTAATTTAGATTCGGAACTGGTGTCAGTATCAAAAATAGTGATGAGTAATAGTAGTAAACTGGACTATGTTGCCCAGAAGTTAAACAATATAGAAGAGAAAGTAGATCAAATTATAAAAGAGACAGAGAAAGTTAAGGCAAAACCCACACCCAGGCTACAATTACCAGTGAAGGCGTCCACGTCAGAAGAACTGGCACAGAACCGGGATAATGCTTCAGGGGAGAGTTCAGGTGATGAATATTTAAAGACTTTGGAAGCGAGAAAGAGAATTAGAGCTCAGCTTATAGCCGGCAAGAGGATAGAAAGAAAACAAATCGAAAATGAAATGGTTGAAAATATGGGTGGAGGAGAGACAGCAATAGACCCAGACCAATCGGTGCAACCAGACCGACCGAACCGCATCCCAGCGAGATTTTGCTGGACCGACGCAGGCGCCAGATTGAATACAAAAACACAATAGGCACTAGTTATAGATAATCTTACAATATCTTCCAAAGGAGGTAATCAAATCTCTTTCGTTTCACCACTGTAAAATAACTGCTCTGTAAAACGCAAATGTTTAGTCAGGAAAAAAAAAGGTTTAGCACAATATGCAAAGACGATTCCTAAATCGTTGTAACATACTGAACTGTTGCAATTAAGGTAACTTACTATAATGTTATACCTATATTTAGTTATTATTTTATAGTTTAGTTTTTAGATGTAGTTTTCTTCGTTAGTTTGTAGCTTTGTTGTTATCATTATTAGGTAGTTTTCCTGTTATATTAGTGTAATTGCTATTGACGTTTAAATTATATCTTTTCCTCGTTAATGTTAATGATTAAAATTTTAATTTACATAGTCATGAAATATTGTTATTTATTTGATTAAAAATGTATTGATAGTTATACTGAGTGGGTCACTTAGAAGAACAACTTTTTCATACATTCTCGCCATTTCTCGCGGTTCCAAAACGAATTGACGCCACGGTTGAAACAAACAAATTTGTTTTCACATTGCTGTTGTGTAAACAAGTCCCTAGTCATATAAATGAACTGAAAGGTACCATTAATCCACATAACCTCCAGTAAACCGATAATGTCTTTTCCAAACTGTAAAACTACCAAAAGAGTTGCATAACAGAAGTTACTGAGCCATAAGGTGAACTTCACAAAGCGTGCATGGCCTGACCTTAGCACGATTACAAGCGGGTGAGCGGGCCATCAATTTTATGAGTGAAGTACACACGCTATTCGGTATTGCTGCAAGTCTCAGCGGTTGGGTGTCACGGAGGTCATGACCTTCTTAATCAGATATTTAATGTCAATTCAAAGCTCGTGGCCCAGTCGTACATGCTGATATGAACTGTTATGTGAGGTTAAGCAACGTACACAGAGACAGCGAGCGTTTCCGAGCTTCGGAGGGCACGTCGTTCCGGCGGTCCGGACTGTTGTCAATTGACTACAGTCTTTAAAACCAATTTAGGAGCCATTTGGCGGTTTGATATCTCTGGCACCAGGCTAAGCCAAGTTTGCCACACACCTGACTATACCTACACATTAGGGAAGGAAATAATTCTGGGCATATCCTACTAGACTTAATAATATTATACTATACAGTTAACGTTAAAATCTGTATAGTTTAATTTAAAAGTTTGTTTTTGCGAGTACTAACTTCCAGTGAAAATTAAGTTATACAGAAAATTACGTTATGACTAATTTGAGATCAATCGTTATCTACTTCACCAAGAATAGTAGGGGCCCCTTTCTTCCTGACTCCGGTCCTAGGTCCAAGGTCATGTTACATAAAAGCAGTGTATGACGAAATTAAGATTAATCGTAATGTACTTCACCAACAATAGTAGGGGTCCATTTTTCCCTGACTCCAGCCCAGGTCCCTTTTTCCCTGACTCCGGCCCCAGGTCCAAGGTTCTGCTTCTCATTTCCCGCCGGCAGTCGCGTGCCAGCAACCCATAACTCAGCGCTGGTCGATGTGCTAGGGTTGCCTTTATAGAAAGACAGGCATTTCCGGGATATATCCTGTTTTGATTCTTGTTTCATTTTATAAACCTCTGACGAAATTTAGAAAGAATTTTTAAAGTTAGGTGAGAACGATTGAGACGATTTCAGACTGACCTTATAATTTGGCATTTTATTTTCGCTAGCAATAACTCTTGGCTTTCCGCCCGGGAGTTCGTTCCCATGGGAATTCGGGACAATCATGTAGCCTATGTTCATCAGGAATAATGTAGAGTCTATTCAATGCAAAAAAACAAAACAATCAAATCTTTCCTCTTTATAATATTACTAGTATGGATAAATAAACAACTTATGTTCCTCAAGATATGTTTTTAGATATAACACTTTAAACTTTCGCGTTTTGAACATATAATTAAATTCTAAAACGGGTCTAAATTAGCGTATATATATTTATTTACCTATTCTCGACGTTTCGACGGGGTTGCACGCGCCGTGGTCACGGATCACGGGTTTTGTAGATATTTTGAAAACTGATTCATAAGTACGAGTATGTATGTACATAGGAGTTGAAAGAGAATATTTAGAAGAACTGTAAATATTTTATGTTTATTTTTAACCCCCACAAAAAAGAGGGGTGTTATAATTTAATGTTTATATCTGTGTATCGTATTTCCTTAAAGAATAAACCGATTAAGATGCGGTTTTATTTGTTAGAAAGCTGATGTAATCGAGAAAGTTCTTACCTATTTTTTTTATCAGCCAATATACGTCCCCACCGAGGGGCATGAGCCTCCACGACAATATAAGTGAATAATCCAGGGCTTGAATAACCGAAAAAATATCGGTTAAAACGGTTAGCGGTATGAAATCATACCTTTAAATTTTAGGTACCCGTAAATAACGGTACCGTTATTTTCCGGTAGCTAAAAATTTCGGTAGCGAAATTATTTGGTAGCGCTAAGTAACGGTATCGTTATTTTTTGTGGTACATAAATGATTAAATAAAGGTTTTCTTTACACCCCACCGCTGCCGGCAACGTCGCGCTGGCGTTTTTTCGGTACGGAAATAATTTCTGTTACGGTAGCGATAAAAATAAAGGTATAATATTATTGTAAAATGATAAAGTTATCGGTTAAGGTATCGGTATAAACGGTAGCGTAACCGTAATTCTTAACCGTTTTGACTCTACCTTTTAATTGATACGGTATTGAAATTTTATACCTGTACCATACCGTTATACCTTAACCATTTTCAAGCCCTGGAATAATCTGTGAGCCTCCCTCCGGAACACGAAGGGGATTTAGGCCGCACAAAAAACAAATTTTCTTAGACATGCGAGTTTCATCACGATGTTTTCCTTCACCGATGAGCAAGTGATTTTATTTTATTTAGTAATGAAAAATTCATACATAAATCCGAAAAGTTCTCTATACTTGATCAAAATATAAGCGATGAATGTCGAGAGTGATACAAAATTTTGAAATTTAAAGTTATTCTAGTTTTCATTTTACTATTTTTGGAATAGCTACCTAAATTATTTATACCTGTTATGGACCAAGTGATAAATTGGGCATTTTTAATAATGACCGGGCATTATAAGAAAAATTCCCAATATGAGAGGGCAATTTGATAATAGTTATTCAAATAATCAAATTGACAGGGCATTATACATAATGTCCATCACCTTATGGGCAGAGTAATACAAACATATTTATTTGCAATTTTTTATTATTACAGTCATTTAACTTAAACTAAATGTTAAACAATTTAAATAAATCAAACTCATTATTTGGATTAATTAGTAAGGTAAAAGGCGAGGCCGAAGGCCGCGCTCCGCATAGGGCGACGCCCGGAGCGTCCCCTCTCCCAATCCAAGATGCCTGCCATTATTAATAATGCCCGCATTAATCACTTGGTCCATAACATATCCACTGTTTATCTTTATGTCTATTTATTTATCAGGTTGTCTATTTATATTACGTTGTGTTGTAGTTTTCTGTTTGTATTCTTGTCCTGTTTTTTATATTTCATTTTCTGTTGTGTTGTAGTGTAAATTTTTAATTCCTACATAAATTATAAATGCAAAAGTAACTCTGTCTGTCTGTCTGTTGCGCCTAAACCACCGAAACGATTTTGATTAAATTTGGTACAGAGATATATTAGCCCATGGGAAAGGAGATAGGCTACATTTTATCCCACAGCTGGACACGATATAACCTATAGTCCACGTGGGCGGAGCCGCGGTCGGAAAGCTTGTCAAATAAATGTTTTGAATCTTGAATCTAACGACAACCCTACTCTGGCATTGTAATTCCGCTCGCTTCGCAGGTATTCCAGATATTTATCGATCTGGACTTTGGATAGTGTAACGCCACGGAGTAGTAAGACAGAGATATCACCAACTTAGCCTTGCAAAGTCTGATTCATCGTACTAACAAATGATAAGTAAACGCGAAAGTTCGTGCAGATTGATGTTTGTTTGTTAGTCTTTCAAGTTTAAACTAAGTATACGGCCTTGTATGCTAAGTATATGTGGGGTGACGATATCCGTAAGGTAGTGGGCAGTGGTTCAAGAAGGAGAGCTGAAGACCGAGCTCAGTGGCGTGCCATTGGAGAGGCCTATGTCCAGCAGTGGACTGACGAGGCGAGGCCGAAGGCCGAGCCGAGCTTCGTATAGGGCGAGGCCGAAGGCCGAGCTCCGCGTAGGGCGAAGCCCGAAGCGTCACCAAGCATCTTACCGGCCGACCGCAATCCGAAAATTTCATATCCGCCATCTTGGATTTTTGGTGGGGAGAATCGAGACGCTCCGGGCATCATATCAGACTATTGCAGTCCACTGCTGAACATAGGCCTCTCCTAAGGTTCGCCACTTTGCACGATCCTCCGCTTTTTTCATCGAGCCACTACCCGCTATCGATACGGCCTTTATTGAAAACGTTCGACATAAATTCAAAAGATTTTAAGGTGAAATATTATGTAAATAGCGAGAGGTTGTCAGCCCACAATATAAAACCCTCTCGCGTTCCACTGACTGACTTTTACAGTATGCCTGGGAAGAGTAGGCAGCTGGCACATTCTATGTTTTTCTTTTACGCCCGGTCCAGCATGAAAGTATTACGGTAATGTAGCTCTTAAAAGACTTTTTACCCGATTGCCAGAGAAGGTTATGTGATTTGCGGTATCTATGTATGTATTTATTTATACAGGGTGTAAGGAACAGGTTAATAAAAAGTGAAACTCTTCTTCTTCTTCTTATAGTGTAGGTATAGTCAAGTGTGTGGCGAATTTGGCTAACCCTGGTATCAGAGTTTTCAAACTGCACAATGGCTTCTGACTTGGTTTTAACGACTGTAGTCAATCGACAACAGCCGGGACCGACAGCTTAACGTGCCGAAGCACGGAAACGCTCGTGATAAATTGCCACTTTGGTTACCCATCAGGTTCCCTGCCTTCGTGTAACTGAAACCCTGAGACCATCAGAGCATCATTTTAAATGATTTTCCTATGGAATACATTATTTTAGTAGCAAAGCCCAAAAGGTTCTGTTATTGGCACTTGTGACGTATGGCATACAGCCTGAAGCTGCCTCTGGGACGTCGATTAATCATTGATATTTCGTGTTATGTAACTTTGGTCATAGTTTGGCTTGTTTTCTGCTGCTTATTCTAGATTTTTCTAGGAATCATGAAAAACTATGTAGTAACACTAAACGCTGCGAATCAAATCATTTTAAGAACAACAAAAAATTACAAATAATTTTAGAAAAAGAAAAATATTTGGCGCGAATATCTCTCATGCGGGTAAACGTTTTAAAAATAGTAAAATAAAAAATTACCTTTTGACAGTTCAGAAATTAGCGAATACAATCAAGATGCCTAGGGAGGCGCGAAAACAAGTAACACTGTTGGGGAAACTTTAGTTAAAGTTAAAGCTTCTTTAAACATAATTCTGTCCTTATTTACGTCAGTAAAATGAAAAGTGGCAGCATAAAATTTAAAGTAGCATTTATTTTAATGAACGTCTCTGAAACTGAATGTAAGACAGAGAATATTATCTCTCATGTCTTATAAGGAAAACAGAGTAAAGGTAGAGTATACTCAGATTTTTTTCATATTAAGACCTGTTCAAAATTTCTAACTACTTGCGCGTATCAGTTCACTTATTTGAGACAATTTTGTTTAGATATTTTAACTAATTTTACTCTTCAAGCACCGCATTAATTTAACTAATTGCTAGAGATAACGAAAGTTAACATATCACATGCGATACTTAGGATTCAACCAATATTATGCTGAGCTTAATAGCGCCATACAAAAAAAGGTAAAAGCCTCATATTATACAAAATGCCTCGTCCAATTTTCAGTTTTTTAATTCCGAAACCGTAATTTCGACGCGTTTTCAGGCTGCACGACCACAAACAGAGGCCATTAGGCGTAAACCGCTTTTAAAGAAACGGCCTCTTCGCCTCGCATTCTGTGAATCACCCTGTGTAATATTCCACTGGAATGGCGTATACAGAGCGTACATTTTAGTGCAATTTTCGGTCATATAATGGCATTGCAACGAGGGAGCTGGAATATTTCGTGACACAAGTATTCTGAGCGTTGGTAGCGAAATATCCTAATGGGACATGCCTTTAAAGTGCTTTCTCTGTTTAGGTGAACAATGAACATGTCTGAAATTTCATATATAAATATAGAAATAAATAATGCTAAGCATTCAAAGGTATTATGAGTCTCTTTAGAAAACACAAAATAGTTTTGGACAAAAAATTAAAACTCTAACTTAATGTGTATTTATTTATGTGTATATTATGACATATAATTATATTATTGTTTGTATATTATAGAAATAGGTTCATATGTTAATTTTTACTTTTTTATTTTTTTTATTAATTAATTAATTGGTAGTAATGCAAACATTATTGCGTTGTAACCCGCACCACATCTGTTTCTCTCTTGCCATCTCTAAGGTAGACTGGAAGAGATCCCTTCAGGGATAAGGCCGCCTTTGCACATCTATGTATCTTTTGTATTAGTCTATAAGAGTTTGTAATAAAGAGTTTACATACATACATACATACATACTTACAAGTTTTTTATTTATTATGAGAAGGGTTAACTCTTGACCTCAATCTTTACCAAGGTCATAGATGAGGTCGACGATGGAGCGAGTTAACCCAGAAAATGCCTATTAAGGCACTGATTCTTCTCACCGACGGAACACACTAAGCTGTTTGGAGTCGGACTTCGGTAGGAGGGTGTTCGCGAACCAGACGGCCCTTTACAAAGCCTACCACCGCATGAGACCATAGGACGCCACCTCAGATTGAGGTGCCGTTGCCTAGGATGGATTTGATAGGAGGCATGTCTCATAAATTTTTGTTTCCATAGTCGCCTCTTACGACACAAACGGAAAGAGATGGGATGGTGTTATTTTCAACCGATCCCCACATGGTAAGTGCGTTTCGTTTTCCTTTTGTGTCCCTATAGTTAAGTGTGTTAAGTACTGTTTAAAACGTGAGCCCATTTGAAACACGAGCAAGGTTTTTAAGTGGCTCTAGTGGTACGTTACTTAACGCAAGAATATCGTTCGACGTTTTACAATCCAGTAGCTGAGGAAATAACTTTGATTTATTTACATTAGATGAAACACAATTTTCTGACTTGCTAGTCAAGTCAGCTACTCTTTATTGCGTCATATATTTTTGTCAGTATATTATTTACCTATGATTGATATTAAAATTAAAATTAAGCTTTGAGTCATAAAATATTAATAGTATTTTGTTATTTAAATAATTTTCCACGTCAAAAACGTAAGAGTCACCGACTTCAATCCCAAAAAGACATTTTTTTCGAGAGTTTCCCTCAATTTCTTCAGGATTCCACCATCAGATCCTGGTTTCCTTACCATGGGACTACCCTTGGGATACTCCCTTTCCAACAAAAAAAGAATAATCAAAATCGGTTCATAAACGACGAAGTTATCCGCGGACATACATAAAAAAAATATATGATTACATTCATTCTTTATTTTATTTCTTAAAATTATTGACGTGAAATAACATAGCACTGTACAGCCATAATTATGGAGTTATATCCAAGCACTGCATTGTAAAAATATATTATTTAACACCACTTAGGAATTCTCACTTCAACAAAACGCTCAGAAATTAACGGCTTGGAAACTCTTACTTTAATGATTTAAAGCTAGTCTCAAAGGCTCAGAACTCCTTCAGTCGAGTAAAAAGAGGTGTGATAAAGCAGCGATTAAAACTTATAATAGATAGAACAAAGGATGGGTGTAAAACGTTTACCAGTAATTACTACTTGTGCCTTAAACAGCCGTAAGTCGAGTTACAACATTATTCGTTGTTGTGAAACTCTAATCCTTACTAATATTATAAATGCGAAAGTAACTCTGTCTGTCTGTCCGTCTTTCACGCCTAAACTACAGAACCGATTTTGATGAAATTTGGTACAAAGATAGGTTAGAGTCTGGGAAAGGACATAGGCTACATTTTATCCCACAGTTGGGCACGATATAACCTGTAAGTCATAAATATTTTTACTTTAAAATGAAATTTGTTATTTATGAACTAACAGAAGGTTTTCACCTTGAGAGAGGGTGGGGTGGGGGGCATTCCAGGGTATTGAGTTACCGATTCGAAATTCTATCATGGACGTCAAAATACTGATACTTCACACAGAAATCCTTTGAAAAATCAAATAATTATCTACAATCGAGAAATCCTACCTATTACCTACTAACTTACCTATTATTACATACTATAATACAGTACATTCCATTTATAATAGTTACTTTTGAAAACACAGCGAATTAAGCTAAATTACAGATACGCCAATGCGATTAATCGACACTTGATATAAGGCAAGACGCAAAGGAAATTTCATCCAATAATATTATTAAGAATCCTATACTATTACTTATTCTGGGTGATCAAATCGATGCAGCCTATCTATAATTTCCTGGAAAGTGCACCGTCATTAATGGAGTAGGCAGGGTATACCTATACGTTCGACTATAGACTGTATTTACCAAGGAATAAGGTGCAAGTCATTTCGGAAGGTGATTAATTTGGGGCACGGTTCGTGATGGATTATGCCACTATCATTTGTTAAGTAGAGAGATTTCCTCCAGAATGGTGATTGTTTTTTTGTATACAAATAAAAACTAATTACAGTACCCAGATAGAAATTTAAAACACTAATTAATTACAGAGAATAAAGACTAAAAAAAAACCATAACAAAATCGGGCTATTCGCTTAGGGGCTACGATGCCACTGACAGACATACAGATACACACGTTAAACTTATGACACCCCTCTTTTTATCGGGGGATAAAAATACTCACTAGAAGTCCTAATATGATATGAAAGAATAGAGACAAAAAGATCAATGTTTTATTGAAATATAAAATAAGTACAAAAACAGGCTTTGTCAACACTAAAAAACTAAAACAAAACCACTCTGTAAACCCTAGTCGAAAATACCCTCCGCAGATCCCTCCGCTCAAAGGTGCAAAACTTTTCTATACTTTGGAGAGCTAAACACACATAGTCACTGAAGATTTGATAGTCAATCGTTAACAGCCACCCACAGCCCCACCAAGGGGCATGGGCCAAATAGGTTAAATTTTAAATCATTTCACGGCGTTGAATTACACAATATACCTTATAGAAAGAACCATAAAAAATAAAAACCTTTAATAATTAAAAGAAAAAAAACCTACCTTCGAAATCCGTAGCAAATATTCCTTGGAAGATGAAAATACAACTTAATAAGAGGAAAATCTTATAAAACTTTCTTATTCATGCATCGTTTTAAAAATATTAGTCTTGAATGTGTGTTTGTGTTAAAGTGTGTGACATGCGAAAAAAATCGTGTAAGTAAATGTGACAAAAACCTCACAAAAATTAGACATTGTAAAATGCTGTAATTTTTTAATAGACCCAGAATTATTTTACTTAAACTAACTATCGAAGGACAGTATAGGATTTTATTTGATCGAAAATTCTGAGAGAAATACCAATATATTTTTTGCTAAGGACAGTTTAAGAAAAAATTCAACAATGGTTTCAAAATTTTAAGAACATGTATTTTAAATAAGTATCTAGCTTTGTATTTGCAAATAACTATGTAGCCTCCATTATAATTACTATTGATAAATAAATCATACGTTACAATGAACGATTTTACAACCTTTACTATCAAAAACACAAATTTCTACTTAACCAACTTTCTATTTCGCTTTACCTAATTTATAAAAGTTAATCAAAATCCTTTATAAGTTATTTCATAGATCGTCGTAGAAGTTTTCAAAACGCTTTGAAATATGCAAGGCGAGTAATCAAAAACATTTTATCCGATTGCTGGCCAACAGCGCCGCCCCTCCACTCAAAGATCGTTATTTTGTTACAAATGACCGACACAATTCTGAATTTGATTACTACAAATTGTATTGCCTCAATGAATAAAATATGAATCACATTATTGTAAGATCGATATGCGTTTGATGAAAAACTTGGCAGTGACTACAAAAATAATGTTTCCGAACGGTAGTACTTACACATTTAGATATGCTATCTTTGTAATAAGTGCAAGAGGCAAGTGGGTAGTTTTCTGTTTAAATTATTTCTATTAAAACGGAACTAGGTCTTTTGTGAAATAGCCATGCAAGCTTTGCTTTTGGATTTGTGAAAACTTAATTAGCAAATTACATAAAATATCTTTCTTACATTTCAAAATAGTTTTGTATCGTAAATTAAGTAATTAAAACCTACTTTTTATTGTAACTTTGCACGCGTCCCATGCATTAACTACAGTGTGAAGCGCTTATTAAAAATGTTAGGAAAAAGCTTTGAAAAGATAGTAAATTAGTAATTCTAAAATAAGATTTGTAAAAAGATCAAGTGCTAGTGGAAAGTCGTTCACTCACCAACGTCTGAGCAGCCGACTGGTGCTGAAAAACAGGCTTCAGTCAGTCAGTAAGCCGGTAGAAGAGTTACTTTAGAATTACTTAAGCAAAGAATAGGGTTTAGAGTAGTTCACAGCGCAAAACTTAGAAGTTACATCTGTCAAAGTAACGTGTTGAGAAAATAAATAAATCAAAATCTTTTATTTCAGGCATGTCACATACATGTAAGTCCCATATAGTATGCTATAATTTTAACATTAATTTTAATATTCTATTTTAATTTCAGAACTGAAATTTGAATCAGCAATATTAATATTAAACAATTTTAAATTAGTAATTCCATTATATTAATATTTTACATTCGATTTATTAACATTATATGTCCAAACAATAAAATAAAATAATTAAAAAATTAAAATTACCAATATTAAATATCATTAATAATTATCATATTTTATCAAGGCACAGGTCTCTTAAAATACACTGTACTAAATGTTTAGGTAAATATCATATCAGTTTTCTATACAATATAGGTATACTTGAGAAGCTGTAGGTTGACGGTTTTAGCATAAGTGGTCGCATTCTCAGTTCTTGTGAAGGATTTTTGTTCAGCCTAAAATTGGTGAAATTGTAATCGTCTTCATACAAAATCCACGCGAAAAGTACATTTTAATACTCATCTATGTCCCTTTTTTATATATTTTAAGATAAAGCATTGAATATGCACGTAACTTTTTCTTAATCAGAAAATTTTAACCTTTTAAGTGTCTCAAATCATTTTTGTAGCTTATCAAAAAGGCCTGTGTTGTGATAAAAATGGGATATTATTCAGAGACAATTTTGATATTTTTATCCTGTTTCGTCTTGCTGAATTAATTAAAGAGTGAGTGTGATGCAATTTCTGAGCCATAGAGAGCTGTTGCCCGAGACAAATGACAATAAATGAATGCGTCACAAAAAAAAGGATGGGCTTGTTACATATGTATGTAGTACACGTACTGCAGAGTTTTTCTGGAATTTTTTTTAAATAAAATGTCAATATCTGATAGCTAGTTTTAAGATTTAATTTTAATGTAGAAGAAGAATACTAATTATAAGATCATGAGGAAGGCACTAGTGTCTAAGACACAGGCAAGGCCTAGTTTAGACACTAGTATTCAACCATTGTGACAGTGTTTATATATTTTTTTAATAAAGTTTAATAAAGTTTAATAAAGCCCATAATAATCCACTGCTGAGCAAAAGCCTCTTTTATTTTGTCCACTATTCCTGACGTTAAGATTCGGCCATCGTTCTATTATTTTTGAAAATTAAGACTTATGTCACGCCATTTCATTATGTATAAGATTTTCAGAATATAAATATGAAACTGCATGGATCCTATAATTATAACATATAATTTTTCAGTGTAAAAACTAGCAAAAATATTACGGGCTAAAACAATATGAAAGAAGACTGCTTTCATAACGAGGTTCAGTTTTTGCATAAAAATGTTTCCAGAATAAAAAGTCGACCCACTTGTAAAGAAAGTTACAGTGGAATGATATTGTTAAAAAGCTCACAAAATGATGTCAGAAACAGGAGCTTTCAAGTTTCTGCTCCGCTACGCCGCGCCGTAGCATTTTGCTACGACAGCTACGATCGTAGCAATCAAAAAACGGTTTTTATGGCTTTTCTTTCCTGACAGTTCGTTTATTTTAACACAATGGGAAGTTGAGGGTCATTTTTGAACAAAAATTGTTTTTTTCTATAGAATTTCATGGTAAAATTGTTCAGTTTCAGTTCAAAAACCCTGTTTGTGTCGTTTTAAGTGACCTCTACTACACATAATCCAGCCAAACTGAAAAACAAAGACACCGTAAAACGGAACGTTGTCCATTGTTAGACAGTGAAAAGGTGGGCTCTAAAGAATGGGCCCAAAACAATGGATGTGCTGAAACGGGGGTGGAATTCCACACATAAAAGCGCCACATGTAATTATAAATTAATGTTGAAACTAAATGATGATTACCCCGTTTTCAAAAGAATGTTTGTTTTAGTTTTCTGAATTATAATTAATAAGCTAGACACCAAGACCTTTCGTCATAACATTGCACTCACATTAACATTATGTGAAAGACAAGAAAAATATCACTCAGGACAACCGTACAATAAATAATCCCTACCAATACTATTAATTCTGTCTGTCTGTCTGTTACGCTTTCACGCCTAAACTACTAAACCATTTTTTTATTATTATGAGAATGGTTAACTCTTGACCTCAATCTTGACCAAGGTCATAGATGAGGTCGACAATGGAGCAAGTTAACCCAGAAAATGCCTATTAAGGCACTGGTACTCCTACGCACTGACGGAACACAGCAAGCTGTTTGGCGTCGGATTTCGGTAGGAGGGTGGTCGCGAACCGTTTTGATGAAACTTGATATATAGATAGATTAGACCTTGGAAAAGGACATAGGTTATATTTTATCTCACAGCTGGGCACGATATAACCTGTAGTCCACGCGGGCGGAGCAGCAGGCGGAAAGCTAGTATTTTTACTAAGAGAAAATTCTATATTACACCGAAGATTAACCCTCCACAACATAACCCGGCTCAGCAAATCACCGTTGTTTGTCTGTTTGTCTAGTCAACATAATGTCTTCGTTAGCAACTTCACTAGAACGCAGTTTTGTAACGATATTACTTCAAACACGTATAAAAGCCTCTTAGTGGCTCTTGAACACCTTGTAAATGCTAAAAGCTTCGTCCAAGGAAAACAACTTTATTTCATTTTCAAAAAATGCTTTTTTTTACATACCTACTAAGGCAAATGGTTGACTGGTTGCGAGACCACCATGTTTTCTACACCATTCGATTCGAAACCACGCACGGAAACACACAGTGCGTCCCTCTCTTGCGGTATCTAGATGACAGTGACGTGTATAGTATAGTCTTGTCACTATGGTATAAGAGGAAATGCACTTAGGCTTCTGGAATCTTATTTGTGTAATAGGATCCAGAAGGTTGAGGTAAACGGCACTAGATCACCTGGGTCCACAGTCTGTATGGGCGTCCCGCAGGGTTCAATTTTAGGACCATTCTTGTTTCTCCTGTACATTAATGATTTGCCTTTTCTTGTTAAAGAGGCCCATGAGATCGTATTATTTGCAGATGACACATCACTTTTATTTAAAGTGAAAAGATATGACACTAATTATGACGACGTGAATATTGCGATCTCAAAGGTAGTTGAATGGTTCACTGCAAATAACCTACTCTTGAACGAGAAAAAAACCAAATGTGTTAAATTTACCTTGCCTAACGTTAAACAGTTTAATACCAATGTACAGGTTAAAAATGAAAAACTGGAAGTTGTAGAATCTACTGTATTCTTAGGTATCACTATTGACGCAAAGCTTCAATGGGGTCCTCATATTGATAAGTTAGCGAACAGTCTCAGTTCAGCAGCTTACGCGGTTAAAAAAATCCGTCAATTATCGGACGTAGAAACCGCGAGAACCGTATATTTCAGTTACTTCCACAGCCGAATGTCATATGGCATTTTGCTGTGGGGTAATGCTGCCGACATTTATAAGATATTTGTCCTGCAGAAAAGAGCTGTTCGCGCGATTTATCAAATGAGACCTAGAATGTCTCTTAGAAATAGATTTAAGGAAATAGATATTTTGACATTTGCGTCCCAGTATATATTTAATAATCTTTTATATGTAAAGAAAAATGAACAATTGTTCAAGAAAAATTGTGATAGGCACAATGTAAACACTAGAAGCAAACATAACTTGGATATACTAGACAGCCGTCTCTACAAAATAACAAACTCTTTTATAGGTCAATGTATACGCTTCTATCTATCTATCTATACATATAATAAAACTGTAGAGGTCGAATTTCTGTACATAGAAAAAAAATGCTAAAAACCGAGTCAGGGGGATGTAAGAAGAGAAATAAAACAAATCCCGATTTTTTTAGATTTTTTTGTTTCTCTGTTTGTCTGTTTGTCTGTTTGTCTGTTTGTCTGTTTGCACGGGCTAATCTCCGTAACTGTTGGACCGATTTAAATGAAATTTTGCATAGGGGTACCTTATATCCCCGATCAACATATAGGCTACATAAAATCTCGAAATTTTGCCAGTAAATATAAAACCAACAACAAAAACCCCTGAAAAAATTCAAAGCTAGGTGTTTTTCAGAACATTTTACTCATACCATAGAGATCAACGTATTTTTGACATATACATGGGCTAAAAGCAAGGACATGTTGTTTTTTAAATTTATCTCTTTCGAGAAAGGCAAAGGAATCTGCATCCATACAGCCAGGTCTTCAATATATGTATTTCTTAGCTATGTCTTCAATTTATTTTTATTTACTTCTCTCATTCTCCGTAAGCCGATAGTGTTTTGTTTACGAAGAACTATGGCGGCGAGAAGCACTGCCGCTGGATCGGAGCGGATACACTGTACCACTTGAATTACTTTTTAACCGACTTCCAAAAAGGAGGAGGTTTTATGTTCGACTGTATACAGGGTGGAATTTTGTAATGCCACCTGAAGGGAAAGTACTCTTAATACTGTAGATAGAAAATTGTACACAAAGAAAACATTCCTTTATTTTTGAAAAGAAAGAAAACTGTATTCAAGAATTTTCGAAAATTCGCTTGCCACAACCGGGAATTGAACCGACTAAAATCTGTAAGAATATCCTGTACTTTTATTGTGTCGATCGTTAGGGTCAATTATAAGGATGAAATCTTTCTAACAAACTTGGTTAATTAAATGAAAGGAAAACTACGAAATCTTAAACCATTGTATATCTTTATTTTATGTATGTTCACCGATTTCTCCGCCATTTGGACCGATTTTCAAAATTCTTTTTTTTTGTTCGAAAGAGTATATATACTCCAGAAGTGGTCTTATTGTCACCAAGTCAGGATCTGATGGAATCCCATCAAAATCAAGGGCAACCCTTGAATGGAATAGACACTTACAATGTTTCTCAAGTTCTTTCTATTATTTACGCCAAACATAGAAAAATATACACATCAACACTGTCTAGGGATATTGCATTATTTTTCATACAAAAGAGGTCTATTTGAGACGCTATAATACCATACTCGAGATACACGGAGTGATATAATTTTTAGATGAGCAAGTGCTAAACATAAATTTTCAATTTTTATCAACGAAGTCCCGGGCGGAATGATATTACCTAATACATAAAGTATTTTATTTTTATCAATGAATTTAATTTTTCTTGAAATTTGTGAAAACGTGACTAAAATGAAAAAAAAAATTGCGCTAAACCCACCATTTTCATACAAAAAGCAGAAAAAAGTGCATTTTTGTTTTCGTTTACGTCACGTTTAAAAAAAAACAATTAAAACAAAATTCATTGACGAGAATTGAAAATTCAGGTTTAACACTTGCTCATCTTAAAATTATATCCCTCCATGTGTCTCGAGTATGCTTTTATAGCTTCTCAAACACACCTTTTTGTATGAAAAATTAAGCAATATCCCTAGACTGTGTTGATATTTAACTTATTTTTTCTATGTCTATGAGTACGTAGCATTTGATAAAAGGACCGGATTGAGATTTATGAGATACTAGCTGACCCGACAGACGTTGTCCTGTTTTCTTTTTTTTTTCAACTTTCTTAATTTTTTCTTTCATAAGAACCTTCTCCTGATAATAACAAACAGAACAACAAAAGAATTAGCGAAATCGGTCCTGCCGTTCAGGCGTGATGCCGTGACCAAGGGAAATAGGGATTCATTTATATATATATATATAGATTTTGTATAATAGATCCTTTCTTAATTTTTTGTAGGAAGTTTGGTTGAGTAGTAGAGTTACACAGCCTGTGAATCGACGGTTTCTGGGTTCGATTTCCGGTTTGGGCAATTAAACCATACGAGGGAAATTTAGTGCAGAAAGTTACAGTGTGAAGTGCTAATTAATTGATTTTATGATAGATAGATAGATAGATAGATTGACACTTTATTCAATTGACATAAAACAGCACAACACAGTAATATACAAATAATAAACATACAAGTAAACATGAATCAGCAAGCAAACAATGAAGTAAACAGAGTAAGAAACAGAAACAAATAATTTTATGAAACTATTTTACACCGTGTTATCTGTATCATGCCAATCAAATTGGCGCTGACTCAGCATATTGCTGCAGTACCAGACTGCAGCGCTGGTATTCTGCCATGATGCTACTTATTGAGTTTTCTTTGTAGGTAACCTTTTTGTATAACATCATAAATTCACCTTTAAAAAAGTAATTTATAAAGAAAATCTGAGGGTGCTTCTCTATAATTAGATAGATGTTATTTTTAAGAGCTATCGTCAAATATAAGTGAGTCGGAAGAAATTAAAATTATTGTAACTGACCCACAAATATCCAAAAATAAAACAAAAACTTCTGTGCTGAACTGGCACTGAACAAAAAATTTGGAATGTGCCAGCTGCCAACCAAATACATTGCATTGTTGGTACAGAGGCCAGCGCATCAGGTTACTCCATTTTCATTGCAAAACCGCTCTTATCACAACAGCACAGAGTGCACGCGTGTGGTAACCTGAGTTGGGGCCGTCCGTGCATTGCAAAATTTAGACAACGTATTATATACTCATAAACAATATGCCATTTTTTAAATTTTCATGACATGTAAAGTTATGTGACTTATGTTACCCCAACGAGGATTATATGCGTATAATATCTAAAATATCGAAACTTTTGTCAGCTTCCCCATTAATAGTTCGGCTATTCTGCACTTTTTTAACGAACCAAAACTAAATACTTAATACAGTGTTAATAAGAACGAAGTTGATTAGGTATTTAGTCTTCAAATCTTAATTCGGCCCTAACTTAATGACATTATTCAATCTTCAGGATATCACTTTTTGAAAACAATAAAACGGCTTATTTTTATTTTTAAGCAAAGGAGTCTATGGCCGTACAGCCGGTGTTTTCAATGCATTTCTTATTTTTAAAGGCGGGAAACTAAATAGAAACTGACAATTGACATTTGTTTTATTAAAACCACTATGAATATGGTCTATATAGGTTTGATCTATAAATAAGGCTATTTATTGATTTTTTTATTTTAGTTTACATCAAGCGTAGCATTGCGTATATAAGCCATGGATTAATATCATAATATTACTATTCTAATAAGTTTCTTAGTTTGGATCAAGCACTGACACCTTTGCTTATTTCTATAAATGTCCATTGAAGGGAAACGCTTAGTCATTTCTATCTTAAATTTAATTTTTTATTGAATCATTTTCACACAATTATCGCAAAGCACAATAAAAGCAGCGTGCTAGCTGAAATCTCAAATGCACGGGGGTTGTCTTAGATACTGACATAGGTGACCTGTTTCAGAAACTTCTATTCCACTGAAAATCAAAAATAAGTCCGTGATTAGCACTAAGGAATTCGCGTGCCATTTATTGTACTTACCTAAGTAATAGGTCTTTTAACATACAATTTTCGTAAATTTTTTACTTCACATATTTTGATTTTATCAAAATTGATTTTTTATAAGTAAAAAATAATTACGTTTTTCACAGAAACGCGAAATACTATATTAATTAACCACTTTTTGTGGGATTGTTAAGACAACAAGATGTTTTAAAGGCACCACTGACTCATGTTAAGTGTTGATTGTCTATCTCTCTCAGTATCAAAAAAACAAAAACGACTGCTACCTACTTAAGTATAGATCAGAGTCTGAGTCGCGTTCTATAATACGGACCTTAATCTATAAAAAGCAGCAACAATGGTGTAGAAAATATAAGCGATAGAGGAAACAACTATGTTTGACCTTTGTTTTCAGATCCAAAGTAATGTATTAAGTATCAACCTTATATGACATAGTTAGCCAAGTTTTCAAATAAAAAATATTTTTAGAAATTGCTTTTCCTCATATGAACGAAATAGTTGCTATTCGTTCATATAACGAAAATATGAACGAAATAGTTGCTTCAATAAAAAACGGCAATTCATGTATCTGTAGTTGTGTCAAAGTACAAACTCGGTCTATAAAAATACATACAACACGCAGACGAAGTTGCGGGCATCAGCTAGTCTACAATAAGATTCCCATGTGTATTCAAAACCTACCTTTAGAAAAATTTAAGACGATAATTAAACAAAAACTTTGTAAAAAGGGCTATTATAGAATTTCGGATTATCTGTTAGACAAGCAACCATGGGAATAAATTGCTCAGCTCCAGAGTTATTCAGATATTAAGTCAATTAAAATTAAAAAGTAAGAAAATTTATATGATTGACTTAAAAAGAGCGACCCTCGGAGTTTCTTGCCTATTCTTCTCCTGAGGAAGACTGCACCTTTGCGAATAGGCGCAAAGTCAAATGTGCTAATGTAATTCATAATATTGACGTGTTCAAGTATCATTTTATATGTTCAAATTTTGACTTTGACTTTGACTTTGAAATATCGGATTCGAGTCGAATACTTTAGAATACGGGTGCTGGACTCAAAGTTATAATTATTATTTAAGTTAATTAACAGTGTATGCCTACAATGCACGAATGCCATGAGATTAAATAAATAGGGCAAATAACTGATCGCTAAAATTCTATAGAGAGACGAAATATTCGTCACTTTTTAAAAATATATATTTATTAGTGCGTCAAGTGAACTTTACACAAGACCGTTGAAGAACGATTTTCAGTTTCAAGTAGGTTCATGTTCTTTTCTCGCAACCGAGTTTAAATTTTGACATTAACTGTTGTAAATTATCATTAATTTGACTTTGTTATTATTTTGACATTATTGTAATTTTGACATTGTTATTTCATTAATCAGTCAATACCATTGAAATTAACTCTATAACTTTATATAATCATGCATTCGCTATTTTCAAAGTGTTATTAATTTATTGTACAATAAATATTACTTCAAGAGCAAATTATGGTACTTATCGTTAAAATTAAATTCAAGGCATTTACCTGTCAGAGTAAGTAAGCGCCTTAAAATTTCATTCTTCAAGCTCACAAATGTTTTGAATAACTAAAATTTAATTAAAGTCCCCAATATACCGAGTAAAGTAAAGGCTGCTTTGCCTAAAAGTGAAGGCTGCTTTGTCAACTAAATTTGATCAAAGAGCAATTTTTTTCCGAAGGTCATGAGTTTTCTTGTTAAGTACTAGCTTCCGCTGCCCTTTTGCCGCAGTTATTGCCTCGTCTTATCTCGAATGCTCCGAGCGTCCGCGCCAAGTCCTCAACAAGCACCTGCCAAACAAAGTGTGAAGGCTGCTGCGGCTGGCACTCCGCCAGATCTCCCGCAACTGTCGATATCAACGTTGAGCGATACTGCACTGTCCTAATTACGAATTTTCAACTTTATACCGTGTGAGAATTCATAAAGTGCACATGTATTCGAGTTTGAGATGCCGTGTAAGTAAATTAAGGTTATATCGTATCTAAAGTCTCTTTACTCTTTCTTATTTATGGATTTTAAATTTAATATGTGGTCGGAAGAGTTACTATGCTTCAACCAACAGGGTTGTCCTACAATAAATATTAGATTAAGGGGCTTTTTATATTGGTTTATATTGGTTTGATAGGTAATAAAATAAAGTCATAGACTTTTTCGGGAATGGATAAGACAGCTAGAGCCTTCAACATAAGATTGCTAGAGCCTTCACCGATGGAGTAAAAGTGCGGAAATGAGAGACCCAACCATTTATCAACTAATGTACCATGATTGTACCATGTAAACAGACACGTCCCTTAAAATTTACAGGTTAAATATTTCTATACAATGCTTCTCAATTCTTGTTGTTTCTCGGCAACTATAAGTTTTCCGAATGCACATAAATAATTTTTTTTTGCGTGATCGGGATAAAAGGCAAAAACAATAAGTATATTCGCAAATTCTGATTTGTGTTAGTATTAAACCGGATCGCAAAAGTTTAAAGTGTAAATGTGTAAATCTCTGAACAATTAGATTTTCAACACATTTGCTCAAAAAGTGGGTCTTCGATCATTGTTTTAAGTTTCATAATGATATATTTAAATTAAATTATTTAAATTTAACAAAAAATATCATTTATTTATACTATAAAACGGTGAAAATATATAGTACAGTATTTTTTAATATTTGGCTATATGGTATACTTCATCATCAGTCTGTGTCAGTCCACTGCTGGACATAGGCCTCTCCTATGGCACACCACTGAGCTCGGTCTTCAGCTCTCCTCCTCCAACCACTGCCCGCTACTTTACGAATATCGTCACCCCACCTTGTAACAAGGCGCCCTATGGCATACTTCTCAATGTGAATCTTATTTTGCAAGCGAAAAAAGAAAAAAATAATCGCGCCTTTTTTCAGATGTTTTCACTTGGTTTTCACAAACGGCATTCGTATTCATTGTTGTTATAGATATTAATGTAAATTAAATAGACACATAGCGAACATTGAGTAGACATATTTTAACTTCTTTTTTTTAAATCGGTAAGGCTAGATAGACTATGGAATTATCATACAGCCACTTAAAGGGGAGTCCCTTAATTTCAAGTCTTAGTCTTATTTTAGTATTAGTTAATTAACAAACTTATAATAGCAAACTTCTAGCTCAAACAAAATATAACTTTTAAGTTAGTGACGTAAGAGACAATTTTAGAAAAGAATCTTTCAAAATTTATCTAAATTTATTTAAATTTATCTTCTGTAATATTTCTGCAACCCTTTTTTTCTCTCATCAAATGTTTTTATATTAACGCCTTTTTCAATAGCTATAACAGACAAAATTCTTAACGGACTGTTGTTGATCACAGGACTGAAGGTCTCTTCGTAATATTTTCCTTCCTCTTGTTCAAGTCCTCTTATAACAAATTTCGCTTTATATTTATTATTATCTTTTACTCTTAGTACCCATTTGCTTGTGAGTATCTTTTTATCTTTTGGAACTGATTCCCTCAGAACTACTCTCCAAATTTCATTCTTTGAAAGTGACTCATTTTCTTCATCTATGGCTTGTTTCCATTTCTCTTTATCTTCTCCTTGAATAGCCTCTTGATACGTTATTACTTAATCTTCAAAGTGTTTCGGCACTTTCTTTATACGTTTTATTCTACTTTCTTGTGTATTTTCTTCCATTTTAGTTTCTTCTTCATTTTCTTTTGTATTATTTTCCTGTCTTTCTTCTATTTCTTTCGTTTCATCTTCTTCGTGTGTTTTTATTTTAAAGTTTCTTCTTCCTCGTCTTCTTCAAATATTGTAATTATTTTATTATTATCTAGTTTTACTTCGTCTTTTGACGTTTGATAATCTTCAGTATCTGTTACAGTTTTGAATATTTGATCACGTCTTATAACAATTATTTTCTTATGTTCACCATAAAGTCTATAGTCTGTTGGCGCATATTCAACCATCTTAAACTTTTCACTCCTGCTATCTAATTTCTTTCGAGCTTCTTACTATTGGAATCGCATCCAAACTGTTGAATCAATTTTAGGTTTGGTCTCTCTCCTGACCATTTTTCAATGGGAGTTTTGTCACTTTCTGCTCTATACTCGCCTCTAATGTAATATCCAACTTAGCACACTTGTATCTTAATGTATTATTATTTCGATTTATCACCTATACTATAATCTTTTAAATTCAGCAATTACGTACTTTATTGTCATGTTGTTATAATTACAAAAATTGCAGCACAGTAAGTTCACAAACTATCGTACATTTTTTTCATTACTTTCATTAATAAACGCTAAATGAAATAAACGCTAGACACTCAAAGGCCCACACTAAGGTTTTCCCTTGTGTCGTGGGTCCCTTGGAACACACATAAAGACAAACACAAACACCCATGACCCGAGAACAAACATCTGCTTTTTACACAAATGTTTGCCCCGACTGGGGATCGAACCCAGGACCCGCCGATCAAGAGGCAGCGTCACTACCACTCGACCAAACCGGCCGTCGGCATTACAATAAGTTTCCAATATTCATTGACTAAAAGGAGAAATTATCCTAACTCGACTGTACTAAACCCTTAAAGCGTACTATAAATAAATAAATTGTGAAAAATACTACACATTTTTTAAGCCATAGGGACACGTCCGCGACCACCTGTTCTATAAGCGGGCAGTAGGAAAAGAATTACAGAACATTTGTCTAAACTGTGCGGATTACGTAAATGGCCTCGCCAAACGAGCTAGGCATACGTAATAGCTGACGAAACAGGGAAGTAATTGGTTTTCTGTGGCCCTAGGATAGAAAAGTAGGAGGTTGTTAATTCCACTGTATGTTTTTCTTAAAGATTTTTATTGTTTGTTACGCGACAACATTTTCAAAATTATTTTCAATACTGTTGCTCGAAAAATAAACATAGTATTGCTATAAACTTAAACATAAAGTAGCTCTTACATAACTTGCCTGCGGCTCGTGCTCACATATGTCAACTCGTTTACAATAACCTCCTTTACACCCTCGTATCACAATGTACCTACTATTTTTGTTCAAAAGAATATAATGCTGACTTGAGGTGCTCTCGTATAGACTTTATCTAAATTGAAAAAAAAAACAACAAAAACATAATAAATAAAAAAACTTAGATTTTAAAATTGTAATGATGCGTTCTCCTTTAATTATTGGAGCATTTATCAATTTGTTTGTGTAAGTTCTTTAATGTTGTAAAATGACCCCACTGTTGGAGATCCTAAACCAAATAAATAAAAAATGTCATCAATGTCATCCAAGGGACCCACGACACAAGGGAAAATCTTAGTGTGGGCCTTTGAGTGTGATTAAAAAAAAATTACGGTCCTGTATCCTTCAGTTCTATTTATTGAATATTTTTCGTCGAAACTGAGCTCGACAAATTGAATTCTGTTTCAATTTGGTTGAGACTAACTAGATCAATTATTTATTATTTTTATTGTTCCAGTTATGCCCGAGTTTGATGATAAAAAGCAATGGCTCTGTATTATCAAGCTACTAAATACCATAAAGTACTTTATTTTAATAGGTTTTGTTAACATTATAAAAAATAATGTTTTACGCAGTGTATTAATTAGTAACTTTCTGTTATTTGTATCAAAAATAGCTAAGAATCATCTCGAATACGTAAGCTTTCAAAAAAAAAACTCACAAGCTACGATGCTATACACAGACACACAGCCATACAGATACCCTCGTCAAACTCATAACAAGCCTTTTTTTGTCAGGATTTAATTAAAAATTATTACAATCGTCCACCATTCGCGGAATGAACCGCCCCAGTAGAAATTATACCTAATTTTACGTTACAAAAATGTTACGACGTGAACTTCCCCGTAACAGGTAATGGGTTACGTTTTCCGTCAGGCACCTGACTTCACTCTTGATTACAATGCATCAAGTTAATAGCTAAGCTATTATCGTAACTTTCGTAGCGGTATCTACGTCGTAGCTATATCTACGAGTAACAGTTACTACGCTCGTAGCTTGAGATTTTTAAAAATCTTTTACGTTTTCTTACAAAATCATTTCGGTCGTAGCTCTGTCGTGCTCGCTGATCTGAACCGATTAGTAAGGTTAAGCAACGTACGCATGCAGGGAACCTGATGTATCACAAAAGTGGCAATTTATCAGTAGCTCTTCATGTTAAGTCGTCGGTCCCGGCTGTTGTCGATTGACTACATACAGTCGGTTAACCAAGTCAGATACTGCTTGGCGGTTTGACAGCTCTGACATCAGGATTAGTCATGTTTGCCATGTATTTTATTATACCTATACGGTAAAGAAAGAAGGGTTTCAGGGGTATTGAGCATTTTATAAGTAATTTAAAAATCATATTTGTTCCTTATCTCTGAAAATGCTCAACATTTACACAACAGTTTTATGACTAACTAGAGGATGCCAGGGACTTCGTTCCCATGGGAATTTAGTAAAATCCTTCCTTAATTCTTGCCTACTGTAAACAACCTTTATGTCAAATTTCAGCTTTCTAGTTTCAAAGGTTTGAGCTGGGCGTTGATGAATTAGTGAGTGAGTCAGAACCTGCAATTTTATGTATTGAAAAATGTTTTATCACCATCATCATCATCAGCCTGTGTCAGTCCACTGCTGGACATAGGCCTCTCCTACGGCACACCACTGAGCTCGGTCTTCAGCTCTCCTCCTCCAACCACTGCCCGCTACCTTACGAATATCGTCACCCCACCTAGTAACAGGGCGCCCTACGCTACGTTTGCCGATTCGTGGTCTCCATTCTAGAACTTTTCTGCCCCAAAGGCCATCGGTTCTACGACAGATATGACCAGCCCACTGCCACAAGCTTGCTAATCTGCCGGGCTATGTCGGTAACTTTGGTTTTCTAACCTGCAATTGAACCTGCAATTTTATGTATTGAAAAATGTTTTATCTCAAAGTTTATTTTCCTAAACCAGTTTATTGATAACATTCATCATAAGCCTCTATATCTTGACAAAGCCTGTAGCTTATGACTAATTGCACATTTAAAATTAATTGTTAAGACTACATATCACTTCGAATAGACTGTCAGACAAGGGGCGTATACAGAACGCTTTATACATGGTTTTTAATTAAAACACCTGCTGTTTTGTGCGTGTACGTAAATGAGCAATTCAATTACACACTCAGGGTGGTTTAAAATTTTCCGATTTCAGATTTATACTCGTATCTGAGACAACTCGTTGTTTATTATGTAATAAAGTTTAAAAACATATACATGTTCATATATTACTGCTTATGCTAGAACGGCTAAACACAGGCTTATGTTCGATTTGGATGGCTATTCGGCTAAAACGGGGTGTAACCAATAAGGAGAAGAAATGGTGTTACCCCACTTCAGGTTTTAGTTACTTACTAGCTTTTCGCCCGGGACTTCGTTCCCGTGGGAATTTTCCCGTCAATTTACCAATGTTTTTAATAGTTATTCTGCTATTCGGGACGGAGAGAAATACAACAAATCAAAAACCATGGAAATCGGTCCAACCGATCTCGAGTAAATAAGTGGTGTAACTAACACGACTTTGTTTTATACCTAGTGTGTTCATAAGTTTTGAGACAAACTTTTTAATAAAAATAAATGAAAAATTGTACCTGGCAGCTGAGAATTTATTTTTCCAAATTTGAATTTGGAATGTTTTACGTCTGTCCGCTTGGTTTTTATTATTCATTGATATTATTTTTTTCAATATGGAGGGAACAAAAGAATTACGTGCGACTTGTATTTCGCTTCATTTGGCGGGAAAAAAACCAATGGAGATTTTTCGTGAAATTAAAAGTTTTGGAATCAGTCGTAACTTTGTGTATTACACTATAAAACGTTACAAGGATACAAAATCTTTACAAGATCGGCAAAGAAGTGGTCGACCGCGGTCTGTAAGGACGGCTGCGAATATCAAAATGGTAAGAGAGCGACTTCGCCGAAATCCATGCCGCACCCAGAAGAAACTTGCTCTACAGACTAACATATCGCGTATTTCAATCAACAGGATACTGAAATATGATCTCAAGGTAAAGGCGTACAGTCGTAGAAAAGTTCATTTCCTAAACGAACGCCTTCGCAAATTACGACGCGAACGTTGTCCAATGTTGCTTAAGAGGCACGATCCGAAAAAGATACTCTTCACAGATGAAAAAATCTTTACGGTGGAAGAAAAGTTTAACCGTCAAAACAATAAAGTTTATGCCAAAAGTAGCAAGGATGTTCCAGCTTCAGCACGGAATGTCTCGCGTGCCCATCACCCAGCTAGTGTGATGGTATGGTGGGGGGTCTCATATGAAGGTGTCACTCCGCTCCATTTTTGCCAACAAGGGGTCAAGAGCAAAGCAAAAAATTATCAAAGTGATATTTTGGAGACTGTCGTGAAGCCCCTGTCTGAGACCCTATTCAAGGGCAAGGAATGGATTTTCCAGCAAGACTCAGCGCCGTCCCATAAAGCAAAAACGACTCAAGCCTGGTTAAGGGAAAATGTACCGGGGTTCATCTCGGTGGAAGAATGGCCCCCTTCCAGTCCTGATCTCAACCCGCTTGACTATTCTTTGTGGACTGAGTTAGAGCTCAGGGCCTGCCGAAAGTCCCACCCAAACCTGGAATCCCTGAAGCGAGCCCTTGTCAGGGAAGCGAAGCGAATCCCTCTAGAAAAGATTCGTGCCGCGATTGATGAGTGGCCCGAACGTCTAAGGGCTTGCAGTAAGAATAGAGGTGGCCATTTCGAATAGTTATTACTTCTAATTTTTAGTCATAATCCGCTTATAATTTTCTACAAATTCTATAAATATATCTTCATTGTTTATTTTTTTATTAAAGTTTTATTTCGTCTCAAAACTTATGAACACACTAGGTATTACCAACTTATGTAATACCTTTACGCTTGAGTTTTGTTCCCTAATAGACCCACTTATAACAACCTAAATAACCATAAAATACATATATGTAATTTTCTCGTGTAAGTGCTTAAACTTCACTGTCTTTTAATTATTTGATAAGTAGGCTCAACTTTCTATGATAAATATTTCAAAATGTATTTTATTTAGGATGGTTATTTTATCGAAAAAAGTTGTCATAGGACGTTCTGGAGAGAATAACATATGGTCTGGTGTATACATATATCTTTGTGCCATTGCTGTACGGAAAATGGGCATCAGTCTTAAATCTATTTCTTAAAGGACCTTGAGTGCGCCTTATTAAGGAAACTCGTGAGTCGAATTCTTTGCTAAAAAACTTCACTGGGCATACGGTTGGGCATCGTGCTTCGATGTGACTCACTTCAAGAGCTATTTCACGTTTAGATATTTTTTATAAATTCTCTATATCATTATCAGTCAGCAAATTTTTTAAAAACTTTTTACGGAAGAGTATGAGACAGTTTTTTGTTAATGGGTACAATTTTGTGAATCTTCACTTATATAAGTATATCTACCAATTACATGCATGTAATAATTTAGTTTAGTTTCTGATCTTGTGGAAAGGAAGTATTGTCTTGGTTAAATGTGTAAGTTTTATGCTTTAGTTGGATAACTAATAGTAACTGCAAAGTAACCAAAATACTTGATGCACTATTTGGCTAACATGGCTAAACAAAATTATTTTTAAACATAACTTTTATAAATATGTAAACACATTCATTCAGGCTCATTCTAAGGAGATAACACTGACGCACATTTAAACGAAAACCCTAGTTTCATGTTTTTAAACATTTCAAATTAATGATTACTGAAAATGATATTTTACAACTATCAATAGGGGTTCAATCATGGGTTCCAAAACTGGCTATTTTACGTAATAAAACCTTTCTATGGAAACAGATGTACTGTTGTGCTCCATTGATAGGCGTAAAAACTACGAATATGAGCGGTGAACGTGTAAAAGGTAAAGTAAAACGTAAACATAGCGGGTCTTACTTACACAACGCGTTAGCACTGTTTAATGAGTAAACACTCAAAGAGATTTAATTTCTATGAGTGTTCATTGTGGATTTAGCTGTACAACGTTTGAAGGAACTAA
This sequence comes from Aproaerema taeniolella, assembly GCA_949987775.1. Taxonomy (NCBI): domain Eukaryota; kingdom Metazoa; phylum Arthropoda; class Insecta; order Lepidoptera; family Gelechiidae; genus Aproaerema; species Aproaerema taeniolella. The sequence continues at coordinate 3,177,402 of OX465261.1, read as the reverse complement.
AACTTGCTAAACAGCGCTCAATATTTTGTAGTAAGGCATATGTCTGTTCATTACTTTGTTAAGCACGTTCATCGTTCATCAAGTGTTTGAAAGAGTAAGGGTACTCTAGTATTGTCATTGGGGTTATAAAGTGGGTGCATGCGGGTCGTGCGAGTCTCAGAGTGCTTGTGCGGGCGAGCTTACCGTCGGCATGAGCTGGTCCGTGCTGCGGACGCGGGTCACCTTGTTCTTGTAGATCAGCTTCTTGACGGCCCGCTCCACCGGCTGGTTCCACCTCATGAACATCACGTACGCGCCGTACAGCGAAAACAACACCAGCGCCTCCTGCCAGTAGATGGTGCTGTCGCGGAAACAGTATATCAACACTAACAGACTGATCGAGTAGAACGTGCAGTCCCGAAACAGCGGCCACCAAGTCAACGACAGCGTCGTCCGCGAGAACAACGCGCACGCACCGATCACGAACAAAATGTTGAAGACGGCCGAGCCGACGATCGTCCCAATGCCGACGTCGTCGAAAGAGACGAACACGCCGATGATGGAGGTGAAGAGTTCCGGCGCGGAGCCTCCCGCCGCCATGAAGGTGGCCCCGGCGACATCGTCGCGGATGGCGAGCCGTTCGATGATGACGTCCAGCGCCGGGACGAAGAACTCATCGCAGACGATGGCGAGGGCGACGAACATGTAGCCCATGCCGATGACGTGTAGTATAACGGCGCCCTGGCGGCGCTGCTCCTCCGTAAAGAGGTCTTCGGGGAACAGCGGTGCCTTCTCTGGTTCGGGCAGCGCCGTGCTGGGGGCGAGTGACGAGCGGGCGGCGGGGGCGAGGTCCAGGTCGGTGGTGTTGGCGTGCTGGGCGCGCGCCGCGGCCACTAGCAGCAGCAGCGCGGCCGCCATGCCGCTCGCGCGAGGCTCGGGGGCGCTCGCCTCACTGCCGCCGCCGCCGTCGCCCGGCCGCCACGCCGCTCGATACGCCGCCGCACTGCGCCGCCCCCGCCCCGCCCCACCCGCTAGCCCGCGCCAAACGCTCGACGTACGGTGCTCCGGACCGCCGCTGCCGGCGCGACGGCTCGCTAAATCACAAACGTGGATATGACACAGCTGTACTCTACTCCGTCGAATACTGTAATCATTTTTGAAAATTCTTCAGCAATCTGAATCACTCATGTCATCAAAGGAAATTAAATGTTTTAATCACGTTCTGTAAAGTCTGCATTTTAGCCACTTCAAGTTGCGTTTGACGAGATGAGGTCAGTCGTATCTTGCCTCACATCGTCCAACGCAACAAGAAGTGGCTATTCTGTCATTGGAAATGTAGTAAGTAATTATAATTAAGATAATTAATTATAATTAATGACTAGGATATGCTTTATATGCTTTCGCAAGCGTTAAGCGCACAGTGCTGAGGGTATGCCCGAAAATCAGGCTTTTGTATTGCGTTTAAATAGTCCTACACTGATTTTTTAAAAATAATTTTCAGTGTTCTAAGCAATTTTCTGTCAGACACAGGGGCCCCATTATCGTAATGTGCCCATGGCCTCCTATAGGTTAAAGACGGTGTCCTGTGAGTATGTCCACTTATTTCTCGCTTAACGCGGCATTCCGACTCGCGGCTGGTACGGCCCCGGCGTCAGAACGGAACAGGCCTTCGAAACTACACCGAAATTCGTGCATTAGGCGCCAAATATAACAAATTCTATAGATAAAATCTTTACTTTTGCAAGTTCGGAAAAAGCTATGAGTGACTTCATATTATCTTAATAAAAATTGCCCCAAAAATGTACCCCAAATCGCAGTTACTTTTACTACATGTTGCCTTTTATGAAGAAACACTCGCCACACATTCTTTTCTCCACACTGCAATAATAACATGAGAAGAGAAGATTTGGATTCATCGAAAACAGGCAAATCGAGTTTTAAATACTTAAAGCATTTAAAAATTATTTTTTAGCTTACGTTAGAAAACTGTGTCAGATTACAACAGATTAATTATTTGGTAATATTTTTTAAAGTTGTGCACGTGTCGGGATTCACTTTGAAATTTTACTATTAACCGGGCAAACCTTACTGTGGGTCTTTGAGTGTGTAACGTTTAAAACGTTATAAATAATAATATTTCTTAATAAAATTGCAATTAAATACATATCAAAAACCAAAATAAACTATCGAGAACTATTATAGTCTAACAGAAATTAAGAGTAACAAGGTAAATCTCAGCGGGCCAACGTTGATTAAGCGACCATACTGTCACGACCTTATGTCGATACATCAATTAGTGAGCCAGGAGATATATTATAATGTCTTTGTGCGTTCTTTGCTGAAATTAATAATTCTTCTTTTTCTTTCAAATATATGAACCAACTTTGAAGATGAACCAACACCAAAAAAATGTCGCCGTGCACGCAGCTCGCAGAAACAAATGATCGTCTCGTTTTTTTGTAAGACCAGTCATATCGCAACTGTGGCTAGAAGATCAAAAAACAGTTAATTCTGAGTGGTATGTGTCAGTTTGTGTCGCAACAGTTTTATCAACTTGGTGTGACAAGCGACCGAAGTCAGGAATCCGGCACCTTCTGTGGTACCACGACAACGCCTCGCCGCACACGTCCGCCAGAACACTTAATTTTTCTAAATTCAAAAAATGTGTATATCCTACCTCACCCACCATATTCCCCTGACTTAGCACCTTGCGATTTTTACTTGTTTCCCAAAATTAAAGAAAATTTGAAAGGCAAGAGATTTGAGAGTAAGGATGATGCACTAGCTGCCTATAATTTCGACATTTCTGAGGTATCTGGAAAGTAGTGGTCAGAGGTATTTTCCAAGTTGTTTAAACGCATGGAAAAGTGTATACATGCCTAGGGTGAATATTTTGAAAAGATAAGAGATAGAAACTAGGTATCTAGTGTTTTTTGGCATGCCCTCGTACAGCCGAGACCACTAGCTTAACTTGTCCTCCGAGGTATGGAAAGGCTCATGATTCATTGCCACTTTGGTCACTCATCAGGTTCCTTGCCTCTGTGTGCGTTGCTTACGTTCAGTAGCTCGAGTACGATGGTGATAGAGCGCGTAACGCGACGCGGTCCTATATCAAAATGTCTACATTGACAACGCTAGAGGGCGAACAAGCCTTTGCGCGGGGCCAATCATGCTCGAGCTGCTGATCAGCGAGTGCTACTGGGCTACAAGCACTACCTATAAAACTAATACTTAATTTGATTGTTGTTTCGATTTAGATTGCTTCTATTTTCTTATTGGTGTGGTTAGGCTTTCGTATTTCAAAGAGGTATAAATTTATTGATTTTCAAAAGACAAGAACGAGATAGACACTGTTTTCCGAGACACATTAAGAAAATGGAAGCACTCTATATTTTGGTTTTGTGATAATTTCGGAAACAAGATGTTTGCCGAAGAGACAATAGGAAAATAGGAGCACTATAAGGAGGTGTCAATAGTATCTCCATTGGACCATGTAAAAAGTTACTCCGGAGTCAGGTCATCCATCACGCGTAACGTTTTTTGTGACACCCTTTACTTACGGCTTCGGGAATCAATCATTTCGTCGTCCCATTATTGTAAACGTTGGGGAATAACGGTGTATAATACTACATGAAAACGCTGTTACAGATGTTAGAAGTAGTTCCTATTTTCAGATTTTTATAGCATTTTATAAAAAACCAGTACACTTTCACGTTTATTATTTTACTAAGTAAGTACATATACATATATGTACGGGTTTTTTACAGTGAAATTTTTTTTGCAGCAATTTTGAATTTTGTTTTAATTTTTTTTAGTTACTACACCTTCTAACCTTAAGTTTCATATTTTAGGTCGCGATTCAGACTGATCTACCTATTCTTGAGTAACAGTCGTCTTTGACATTTTGATAGTGAGAGAAACAGACAATCAATACATAAGTATAGATTATGTAATACGGGCCTAAAACTAAGAGTAAAAACCATAGCTATAGCAATAGATAATACCACATCAAAATCGGTCCATTCGTTGGAGCAACGATGCCACAGATAGACACACAGGATACACGTCAAACTTATAACACCCCTCTTCTTTGTAGAGGATTAAAAATTGAGTTCTTAGGCGAGTAACGTATTACTGAAGGAGTCTCAAGTTTTGATCTATACTTGAGAACTAATTGTCTCTTTTTCTCACTATCAAAACCTGATACTTAAGGCGACTACAGCACCCGATAAAGGCAGCACACATAGGAATAGTGCCATCTCCGTCTCTCAAAAGGCCTGGGCCGGCAGTGCGAACAGTGTCGATACACGAAGTTTACGGACTATGAAAGCGTGCGTGCGTAAAAACATGTTCGAAAGTTAGAAAAATGAGATTTATGGAAAGGTAACAGCTTAAATCGAAAAATGCGTTAACTACTTATCGAGAGTGTTCAATCACGAACATTTTGATAGCAAATTCAAGTTCCTGTTTGCATTTTACTATCGTTTTTACAGCTTAAAAGATACACAGTATTGGTATTTAGAGATGACTTTGTGAGCTTTTTCTATCGAACCAAAAGTGCTGAATCATGTTTTCAGCAAACTACTTATCTAGTTTATGTCCTGAATATTACCGTAGTATTTTTTCTTCGATTTAATGCAGTGCGTCTTGCTTATCTACGCATCATAAAATCGTAATTAAGGTGCTGTAGTCGCCTTAAGTATAGATCAGAGCTGTGTCGCGTTCTGTAATACGGATCTTAGTTTGAGGGAAGTACTTTGTTGGTACAGAGGGCCGCTCATCAGGTTACCAAACGCGTGCAATCTGTGCTGTTGTGATAAGATATGTTTTGCAATGAAAATGGGGTAACCTAATGCATCAATAATAAAAATTAAAAAAAAATTGTTCAACCTAATGCGCTGGCCTCTGTACAGACAGCAGCACGTCAGGTTACCCACTGGCACTACGAAAACCGGTGACGACGTCAAGGTCAGCATGTATAGCCTGATGTGCTGTTGTGTGTACATAGAGGCGTATATAATATACAGAGTAAGTACTTCCCTCCAGAGCCTCCAGTGACAACGACTCGCGTCCATAACTCACGGCGGCGGCGCCTTGTAAAAATCCACTTAAATATGTCCCGTGCCAAAGACAAAGCAAGATAAATTTCCTCTTGCAAAGGGGAACTGATTGGTAGCTGCAATGCAGTAGTATTCCTGTAATTTTCTTCCATGCTTGACTGGGAGTGAAAGAAAAACTAAGAATGCGTGCGAGCTGCCAACTCTTCCCAGGCTTACTGTGAGCTGTAATGGGGATGAAATGAAATATGGAATGAAATGATATATAGTTTATTGACTTTATCAACTAAGTTATTGCCTACAAAAAAAACTTAAGGTAAGTAGGTAACATAATATTATTAAATATCCAAACAATTCCTGGTTTTTCAACCAATACCTGGTACCTATTAACCTAGCTTAAAAACTAAAATTTCAATTAATTATTGGATGACAATCGTAAGTTTTTTAATATTATTATTATTATTTTATATGTGTATGTGTTTATTGTTCTATATGTGTAATTTATTCTATGTAAGTAGCATGTATTATATTTGCACCCACATCTAAACGGTTTGTTACTTCTTCTCCACACCCAAAGGTTGCCGATAAGATATTGCTTCTTAGCAATGGGGCCGCCTTTTGTACCCTGACATAACTTTTTTGTATAAAATGTAACTGTACCTTATCTGTGTTGGAGTGCAATAAAGTATATTGTATCGTATTGTATATTTAAGTGCATTTTTTGTGTGTTTGTATATGTGATTATGAGTGTTAAGTGGTACCTATACATACAGTGTTAAGTGGTGTGATTGCGTAGGTTCTTGAGTTTCGGTCTCAGAGCATATGGTATACGTTTAATTAGGGATTTCAAGAGTCTTCCGCTATCAATAAATCTAGTTTCAAATTCCAATTTGTATTTGAAGCAGGTGTTGTTTAAATTTGTTTTTAAAAGTAGTTAGACTAGTGGCAGTGGGCTGGCCATGTCTGTCGCAGAACAGACGAGCGTTGGAGTAGACAGATTCTCGAATGGAGACCACGTCTTGGCAAACGTAGTGTAAGACCAGCCAGATGGTCAGATGACCTAAAGAAGATAGCGGGTAGTGGCTGGATGAAAACAGCGGAGGATCGTGCAAAGTGGCGCACCTTGGGGGAGGCCTATGTTCAGCAGTGGACTGCAATAGGCTGATATGATGATGATGAGACTATTGGCTGACCTCACTGATGGAGGCAAGTCATTCCAAATTTTAGATGACATATACTTAAAAGACCCTTTAAATCCCTGACTCCTGTGCTGAGTAACGCATAGCTTATTACCTACTTGCCGTATTACGTGTTTCTCTTTGGTATACAATTTTGCACAATGAAAGCTTGTCATACAGGTAAACCGGTGTTTTTGAGTGAACTACTTTGTATAATAAACCAGCGTAATGTAATTTCCGTCTTTTTGCCATTTTAAGAATATTGTTATTACATTATAAATATACCTTGTACACGCATTTTGCACACTCTGAATCACTGCTTCAGTCTTTAAAAGCCTTGGCCCGTAGGTACACTATAATTATCATATCAGTGTTCAAAAAGAGACATTACTAAAGAGTCGAAAGAGATATTATGAGGGTTTTGCTGTAGTGTGGGCGAAAGCCTGATAACTTACAACAAATAAACATAAATGCCGGTTTGGTTGAGTGTTAGTGACGCTGCCTCTTGATCGACGGGTCCCGGGGTTCGAATCCCGGTCGGGGTAAATATTTGTGTAAAAAACAGATGTTTGTTCTCAGCAGGCCGAGTACGATAGTGACAGCGCCGCGACAACACCGCAGTCCTATGTCAAAATGTCAACATTAACAATGCCATAGGGCGAGCAAGCCTTTGCGCGGGACCCTCGCGCAATCAAAGTGAAGTTTCTGCGTGAGCCGAGCGCGAGTTTGTCGTTATCGTGCTAGAGCTGCAGGTCAAAGTGTTCGTGTATTTCTGAAACCTTTAGTGCGGGCCTTTGAGTGTATAAAGTTTATTTTTATTGTTTAAATAGCGCTTAGAACGTAAGTCAAACGTGGCGTCATGTGGTTTAGGCAATAACTATATGATGCTCTGCCTACCGCGACAGGGATATCAGGCGTGAGTGTACAGAAAACAGACAAATGAAATTTTTGAATGTCACGTAAACCTAAATAAGTAGGTAATTACTTTCTAAAATGCAATCTCGGGACGAAAACATGTCTTTTATATCGTTTTCTGAAGATTTACCTACATAAATAAGCATTTATTTTATAGACATAGAAAAAAACAAGATAAATACTACATACCTATTTATTTTTAAATTGTAATCTTTCCCCGCCTGGTACTTCTCAGGGGCGAAAACTACAAAAACATATTTCGTTACGGACATACGTAGAATGGAACGTAAACCATAGACAATCTGTCAATACTGCAAAAGTGTTACCAGCAGTACCAATTTTTCCAATAGCAGGAGTTTTTAATATGTGACTCGGTGGTAAAATGGCTAAGTTAGTTCATCTTGATCTCTAAGGGTTTGTAAAAATATGAAAATGCCTTTAATTTTATGTTATTTAATGTATCGGAATTTTTCATTACGACAGTCTGATTTAAATACAAAAATAATTTCTATAAAAAAATTCAAATTATTTTGTATCTTAAATTTTTTTTTGATCCAATTACGAGCTCAAGTAAACAGCGTTTTAGGTTTAGAGTCAAGTTTGCCGTTATAGTTACTATTTAACGCAGCGCACATAGGGTTGTAAATAGAAAAAAAACTAAATGTTTTTTTTTCAAATTTATTAAAAAATAACATGAAAAAAAACCTGACCCCTTGTTTTTTTTTCTAAATATGTTTTTTTTCAGGGAAACAATAATTATTTAATAATTATGGTTTTATTCAAAGAAATCAATAAACTTTTACTAAAACAAACTCTTACTGTAGTATTAGCCGTCAAACTTAACGTCAAGCTGGCACACACACACACTGACAACAGACTTTATCTCCTAAACTAAAGAAGAAGAATTTATTTCTTTTTTACAGTAATTAGGCAGAATTTATACACTAACATGGGCATATCCAAAAACAAAAATTCCGACTTGTGTACGCTAACTCTATGCTCTCACAATTCCCTCTTGCGTAACTTAGCTTGTTTGGGAAATGCCCGTGCGTAAACGAAAACTTCAGTCAGTGTTGTTAATATCCCACCGTGTGGTGATCGGTTAAGAATAACACCACCCCATCTCTTTTCGTGGGTGTCGTAAGAGGCGACTAAGGAAACACAAATGAGATCTGCCTCCTAGTACTCCATCCTAGGCAACGACACTTCATTTTTTTCTGAATCTGAGGTGTCGTCCTATGGTCTCATGCGGTGTGGTAGGCTCTGTAAAGGGCCGTCTGGTTCGCGACCACCCTCCTACCGAAGTCCGTCGCCAAACAGCTTGTTGTGTTCCGCCGGTGCGTGGGAGTACCAGTGCCTTTATAGGCGTTTTCTGGGTTAACTCGCTCCATCGTCGACCTCATCTCTGACATTTATGGTCAAGATTGAGGTCAAGAGTTAACCCATCTTATAATAAAAAATAATAAAAAAATATTTTCATAAACTTTAGTTCTACCTACTCGTATTAATCCAGAAAAATAGATAAGTTTAAAATTAAAATATAAATATAAACTCTAAAACAAACATATTTTCGGCTCACTGCTGAGCAGAGTGCGCGGAAGCAGTAACAGCGTCCTGAAGGAGATCGCCGAGAGTGGAGACTGTCCGCTGATCGGTCATTTAATTAAAGTAACGAAATCGCTATTAGAATTTAAGTACTAACAATAGTTTTAAGTATTTTACTAACACAAATGGATCTTGGTTGTCTGAAAATAAACAGTTTTATTTTTTTTATTTATTAAAACGTTAACTGCCTTGCAAATTCACATTCTGTACTTATGAAAAAAACATGTTTTGTTTCACGGTTTTTTTTCATGTTTTTTTTTCAAGTTAGAAAAAAAAACGTTTTTTTGCAACACTAAGCGCACACCATACATGTGTAACGGAGTTCTTTAGTCCTTTAATATATATATGGGCACACTGCAGTACAATAAATACTTAATACAATGGAATGGATTTAGTCTAAGAAATGTTGATCGGTGTGATGTAGGAATCCTAGTTTAACTGTACACTTTTAAAAGAAAAACCTGGTCACACCGAGTCACGCAAATGTCATTGACCGACATTTCACACACGTATTCTAAGGATTCTAATGGGATTATATTGTTAAAAAGGCTGTTTCTGTGATAGTTTCATTTAGCGCTGTGTGTAATTAGTCTGCAAAATGTGGCTAGACGAGGCGGACGGCTTTGCCGAAATATTTAGAGGGTATTTACCCTATTATTTGCTAGTGGCACTACCTATTTTTATCATCATGTCTCCTATAAACCCTGTGGCTGCTTCCCATGAGTTTTCAGTCTACAGAATGCGGCAATACGACCTTCACACCGTTCCCCATGGTAAGTCTATTAATAAACCTTTAGTTTAATTTATAATTTCGAGTAATCGATCGATGAAATTTTGAGGTTATCTTTTGGGTCTTTCAAGGAAAGACTGTCTCTATACAATGATAGTGGCCTTATCATGTCCTATTTTTGTTTGTTAAACTAACATACTGTTCTCGTTTCGTGATAAAACTAAATCTTCAAAAATCTCGGCTAGATACGCTATCATTTGATGCCATTTTCAGAAGTGAGTAATTTCAGATTAATCAATAAATTCATTAATTTACCAGACAATGCCAGTTCCGAGAGTGCAGTGCTTTAAAGCATGAAAAGTTATTTTGGAACTACCTATAGTTTAAGTACAGTTACCTAGAGAAACTACAATCCTAATGTTTCACTATTTTGAAATTCATACCATTAAGAAAAATAAGTACTGTTTTGGTAGTGTTTATGCTGCTTTTTGAGGTTCGATTCCTGTTCTAGGTACTCATATATTATTAGTGTAATTAAAAAACAAGGAAAATGAGGTCCTCAGCAGGCCAATTTTATTATAAAACTGCAAATGCGTGCAGGCTGAATTATTTTCAACACTGTAACACTGATCTTTTTTTAAGCCTTCGGGCGCCAAATGCACAGATGGTGTGTGAGATAACTATCGCAAGTCGCGTAAACAATCATGCGACGGGTTAAAGGCTTGGAATAATGTGGTTTAGCTATTTATTCTTTTTATTGTTCCGAGCTGTGAAAAAAGAAACTGACAGTGAGTTACTGAATTTGACACATATGCAAAAGCTGTTTTTTTAATAGAATTGGCCTCGGTCATATGTCTATTTTGCCTGTTTCTAATATAAGGAAAACCTTGTGTGTTCCTAGTAGTTATTAATAGCCTTTTTATTACTGCAGAAACAAGATAGCATGTTAATTATTATAAAAATAAAATAAAAATTATAAAGTAATATTATTTACTTTTTTACATAAACATAATTACAAATAATTTTCTAATAATCTTCATCTTCATAATCTTTTTAATAATCTTCGTTTGTTTGCTTATCTCCTGCAAGAAAGCCGTCCTCCAGCCAGCTCATGCCATTCGTTTCAAAATTTCGCTTTTCTCCCTTTAATAATTATTTTGGTAAAATAACTTAAATCATTTTTATCTTGGTGCCAGGATGCCGAAGTGCAAGCTTCAACCTGGAAGGTCGTTCACTATCCTCTTGGAGTAACACTCGGCACTGCGTAGTGGCCCGTATCCAGGAGATCACTATAGAACAGTTCCTCGAGATCCGAAACAAAGCCGGCGCCTTGCTGCTGGTCATGCCACAGAATGAAACTACTTTGACGGTAGAGGAGAAAGAGGTTGGTTTTTGTATTATTACTTATGTTTAAATAAAATTCACTTTAGGCAACAGATGTGATCCTCTTTTTGTTAAAAATTTTAAAAAGTCCTAAAAACCATTTTAATAAGTAAGGAGAAAGTGTGAAAAGCTTCACACAAGATGTCCATCGATTGCAAACAATGGAGGAGTGATAATTTTGATATTAAAAAAAATTAAAAGAGAAGTGTGTATTATGGTGCTGAATAATTTTTATGATGGTGATTTGTACTAGAATTGGCCATCAATTTGTCATAGTTTCTGGAATGAAGAGCTTATATTTTCGACGGCCGGTTTGGTCGAGTGGTAGTGACGCTGCCTCTTAATCGGCGGGTCCTGGGTTCGATCCCCAGTCGGGGCAAACATTTGTGTTAAAAGCAGATGTTTGTTCTCGGGTCATGGGTGTTTGTGTTTGTCTTTATGTGTGTTCCAAGGGACCCAGACACAAGGGAAAACCTTAATGTGGGCCTTTGAGTGTGTAGCGTTTATTTTATTTATTTATTGAAACAGTTGTTGGAAGAACCTAGTATTCCAAGGGAACGTACATAAAGTCAGTGTACCTTTTGTGTGTAGCATTTATTTATTTATGTAACATACCTGGCAAAGTGGACTGTTTCGCACCTCGTAACTAATTTCTTCTCCTATTCCCCATCTGCAGCACATTCAGCTGCTAGAAATGGCGATGGTGCAGCAGGAGATATCAGCGCCAGTGTACTTCGCCCAGTGGAGGCCGGAGTTCGAGGACATCATCAAGGATCTGCAGCATAGCTTTATTACAGACGACCGCTCCGGGACCGCACTCGAAGCCATGTTCAACACTGTGTCTTCTAATGGATATCAGATTGGTATATTTGCATAAATATTTAAGAACTTCATTTATCTTTTTTTCTATACTGAAAGTGTAAAAATATCATAAAATGCCAGTTATTTCCAGATAAAACACAGTTATAGTTTTATATAACACCTAACCCTAGAATGGTTTCATGACTAGTTCCTATTTGATTAAGTGCTGGTTCCTCTGTCTCTTCAGAAAATGTTTAATAACTCTAGAACACAGGTTCCCAAACTTTTTTTTCTCATAGACCACTTTCAAAATTTTGCTGGTTTCGGTGGACCCCCTCCCTGCAGCTACATTTCTACCATATTCCCAAAACTCGACAAAAAATGTGAAGATTAGATCTAATTAAGAGAATTTGCGTTGCGGCTGAGTTTCAACCACGAATTAACAGTTTTCGAAAAAAAAGCGAGAATTGATTGGTTTATTAATTAATTGATTGTGCTGTGAGTGGATGTCAGAAAAGTAAAGGTGGCCAATCAAAAAAGTTATTCCATCCAACTTTACATTTTTGACATCTTACTCTCAACACAAGGAGCATTTTAGTTTTTCACTATCGAAAACAGATACATTTTTGTGGACCCCCGCTTATACGAATTGTGAACTCCCATTTTTTGTCACACCAACGTAGACCCCCTTCAAGTCTCCCGTGGACCCCTGGGGGTCCACCTGGACCACTTTGGGAATCAATGCTCTATAATCTTGTTAAATATGTGTAACAAAATCATATTTCTGTGCAGTGGTATCGGCAAGTAACCCTCAGAAGCTGGACTCGAAAGCGGTGACCATCCATGGCAAGCTTGCAGGCCGCACAGGCTCTGCGCAGACTATCGTCATCGCCGCGCATTATGACTCCAATGCCGTGGCTCCTGTAAGTATCGTGCCAAAGTTTACTCTAAAACACTGGTTCTTGTATCTTGCTGAAATTGTGAAGTTACCTTTAAAGCATTGGCTTCTGTAAGTATCTTGCGTAAATTGACTCCAAAACATTGATTCATTTAAGAATCTGGCAGATGTTGACTCCAAAGCATTGGCTTCTGTGAGTATCTTGCAGAAGTTGAATCTAATGTATTGGCTCCTGTAAGTATCTGGAATAAGTTGACTCCAAAACATTGGTTCGTCTAAATATCAGGCAGCTGTTGACTCCAATGTATTGGCTCCTGTAAGTATCTGGAAAAGTTGACTCCAAAACATTGGTTCGTCTAAGTATCTGGCAGATGTTGACTCCAATGTATTGGCTCCTGTAAGTATCTGGAAAAAGTTAACTCTGATATATTGGCTCCTGTAATTATCTTGACACCAACGTTTAGTTACAGTTAACTCCAAAGCAATAAATAACCATTCACAGCAAGTTCGCGGATGAAATTACTTCTTTACTAACAAGTTTATACTTATAATGCTGCTACCAATCGTCTGTTCCTAGTGGTTAAGAAGAAGCCCTAAAATTAATTGTAAATTGAATGTTAAAAGTGATTTTTAGTTAAACTGCGCAGAGTTGCGTCTTTTTAATGTATGCTCACTGATTTCTCCATCATTTGTGGACCGATTTTCAAAATTATTTTTCTGTTCGAAAGAGTATACTTCAGAGGTTGTCCCATTGTTACCAAGTCAGGATCTGAAAATAATTTTTATGATTTTTAGTTAAACTGCGCAGAGTAAAAACCACTACATTGTTTAATATTTCGTGACCACACCCGCAACTGCGTCCCAAGTTAACGTCAACACGTACTTAGTGTGATGGTGCGGATCTTTTCACGCAATTTTTTTTGTGTGTGTAGGAGTTATCATTTGGCGCGGACTCTAACGGGTCAGGCGCCACCGCAGTGTTAGAGCTGGCGCGTATTTTCTCGCGTCTGTACGCATCGCCCGCGACAAGAGGCGCGCCTAGCCTGCTGTTTCTACTAACTGCCGCGGGACAATCACTCAACTACTTCTCGGTTAAGAAATGGTTGGAGGAACAACTTGACTCTTCTGACGCTACTTTGCTACAGGTAAGAAACTCCTACCTTCCTTTTTTAACCGAATTTAATAGGCATATACTTTTTAATATTTTCACTAAAAATGAAAAAAAAAAACATCCGACGCGGTCGCGACTGGCGTGTCGTGTCATAGCCACGTTAGAAGCAAGACAGTCCACGTCGCAAGATGCAAGACGCAAGACGCAACGCCAAATGTGGCCGAGGCGTTAGAATGTTCTAGCTACCTACTTTTCCCAGGTATACAGTAAAAGTCTGTAAGAATAACCACCTCTCACCGTTATGCAATTTGTTCCATTCAATAACCCTAACAATTAGTGTCGAACGTGGCATCTAGTGGTTCTAGAACCACTGATGCTCTGCCTATCCCGTTAGGGATACGGGCGTGAGCGTCTGTATGTATGTTTGTTTAATTGACTTTAAGTTCATCTGGGGAGATAAAAGGTGGACAAGGGTGGCCGAAAATAAGCATGAATAGAGAAGATTGGAGATGAAGAAAATCTACTAATATTATAAAGAGGAAAGATTTGATTGTTTTTTTGTTTACATTGAATAGGCTCCGAAACTACTGGACAGATTTGAAAAATTCTTTCACCCTTAGAAAGCTATATTACCCCGGATGGACATAGATACATAATTTTAGTTTAATAAGAAAAATAATAAGCAAATTCTGAATATTCTGAATAAAGGCTATAAATAAATAATTAAAAAATTGTGTATCCCACAGGACGTATCATTCGTGATGTGCCTGGACTCTCTATCCAGCTCCGACTCCCTATACATGCACGTATCGAAGCCCCCCCCGCCTGGGGGCGCGGCCCACTCTTTACTCTCCCGGCTGGGGGCTCCGCTACAACATAAGAAGATCAACCTGGCGGACGAGGTTCTGGCCTGGCAGCACGAGCGGTTCAGCATCAGGAGGATGACTGCCTTCACTCTTAGCGCTAGACAGGTCAGTTATACAGGGTGTAAAGGACAGGTTAGCAAAAACTGAAACCCTGAATTCAGACCATCATTCTAAATGATTTACCAGTGGAATGTCATTTTTTCAAGTTTTTTAATATTTTCTGCTTTAAAATTAAATTATTTATTCGAATACAATCCATTTTGCATTAAAAAACAACAGTAACAGCGTAAAACACGAAAATCAGCAATGTATATCGCATTTCGATAGAGGCGGGGCGCGGTTATGCGGTTCGTTGTGTAGCGCCAAAGTAGGCAAAAAACGAAAACCCCTAAACATGACATTTCCGGGAAAAAATAATGAGTTATAACTGATCATAGTTATTAATAGATTCCACAATTTAATTATTTGCTAAGCTGTCCTTTACACCCTGTATTTGACGAAAGCATTATTGCATGACACTTTTGACATCGAATTATTATGATTTGATGAAAGCGGTGATAGCTGAGTTGGTAATGAGCCAGACTTGTAACCGAAAGGTTGCGGTTTAAAATCCTGGTGTGGGCCTGTACCACTAAATTCACCTTTTCGGATTTATGAATGCATGAATAAATTCTTTATAGCACACTTAAATAAACCAAATACAGAAGGAAATTATACATATTATAAAGAGGAAAGATTTGATCGTTTGTTTGCATTGAATAGGTTCCGAAACTACTGGACCGATTTGAAAAATTCTTTCACCATTAGAAAGCTACACTATCCCCGATGGACATAGGCTACATAATATTCCCGAATTCCCACGGGAACGAAGTCCCGAGTGGAATGCTAGTAAATCAAATACAGAAGGAAATTATAACTTATAATACAAGTGCAAAAGGCACGGGCTAAGCATTGATGAAGCAGTAAATAAGACAGCCAATAATTATCTTGTTAAATGCTTAGTTTTTCTTTCATTTTCGAAAATGTTCGGCGCGAATGGGACTTGAACCCATGACCCCAGAATTATATCTCCTGGTGCACTGACCAACTGAGCTATTGTGCCTTCAAGTCAAACGGTGAAATTTTGCATTCTCTTACTAAGCACATTACGTCGTGCTTATAGATGGCCTATACATTCTGTTTGATTTCTACTTTAGAGCCACAAAGAGCCCGGCAGAGGTTCGGTTCTCGACACGGCATCGGAACCAAAACTGAAGAACTTACACAGCAATGTGGCACGACTAGCACGCGCTCTCGCGTCACACATATACAACCTCACTGAGGAGACAAATGAGGAGGACGAGAAACTATACGGGCAAGCATTGGTGAGTCATTAGTAATTAGATTTTTTTTGTGTCAATAGGGATGTTGACAGTGTTTGATTGTATGAATTATTGTTTGTAAAACAAAATATAATGTTAGAAATATATTCATATCCGAAAACAGCATTAAAATTGGTGTATAAATGAACAAGTTATTGGCATTTATATTATAGTAAGGACTAAGCTATCTCGTTTTGTGGGGAGAGCTAGCTCTCTCGTTTTTACCTACGAAAACCAATGGCGGTGACGTCACGTGCCAGTAAGTGCATCTGTTTATCGTTGTTTGACAGTTTCCCCCTCTATTGAAATTTAATAGCTTGTAACTTTTTTATTTCTCAATAGTTTTCAAACATTATTTCGGTTTTGGGTTTTGAATTCAGTTCCTTTTTAAGATAAACAATTAAAAAAATTTGACAACATCCCTATTCCTATTCTTCTTCTTCTCCTATTAATATTTTGGATTATGTCGTTTTGTTACCCTTCCACAAAAAAACTAGTGAACAAATCTTGATGAAAGGTTAATATAGCTTACACATCATAACTAGTATGGTCCGACAAACGAAAATGGGTCAAATGAGATCCCATTATCATTTCTTGGACCATCTACCAAACACCTGTATAATATGTAGATGTGACTGTGAAAATGGAAAGGTACAACTTTCGTGATAGTCGTTAAGGTTCACAATTAGTGTGATGAGCTACGAGGAGCTTTCAATAATTTATCTACCTAAGCCAGAAAAAGATAGTGTAATTAAATGAATTTATTTTTATTTTTCAATGTAATCTCCGCTTAGCTTAATACACTTAGTCCACTTATTTTGCAATGAGCTTAAGCCCTTAAAAAAAAATTCGTTCGATTGCTCTTCAAACCAAGTGGTCACAGCTGCCTTGACCTCTTCATCACAAGAAAATCTTTGTCCACGAAGGAATTTTTTCAAGTTTCTGAACAAGAAATAATCCGATGGGGCCAGGTCAGGGCTGTAGGGTGGGTGGTTGAGTTGTTGAAACCCGCAGTCTTGAATGGCAGCCTGTGCTTTTGCACACGTGTGCACCGGAGCATTGTCGTGAAGGAGCAGGACCTTTGATGACAGCTTTCCACGCCTTTTCTCCTTGATAGAGTCTCGTAATTCTTTCATGGTATTAGCGTAGGTCTCTCCTTTAATAGTAGTCCTATGAGGCATAAACTCCAACAGTAAAAGTCCTTCCTCATCCCAAAACACTGTGGCCATGACCTTGCCTGCAGACTTTTCAACTTTAAACTTTTTAGGGGTAGGTGAGGTCCTGTGCTTCCACTGCATGGATTCCATTTTAGACTCGGGATCACTATGGTAAACCCACGTTTCATCTCCTGTCACCAACCGTCGAAAAAAACTTGCTGGGTCCCCACCAATCAACTCCAAGTTCTCTTGAGAACATTTGCATCGGGCGTCCTTTTGAAGTGGTGTCAGAAAGCGTGGGACCCATCTTGCGCTGACTTTAGACATTAGCAAATGTTCATGAATTATATTCCAAACTGTGCCTGCAGAAATGCCCATTTCTTCAGCTATTCGGGAAACAGTCACTCGTCTGTCGGCTAAAATAAATTCTTCAACTTTTTTGCACATTTCTGGAGACGTGGCCGTCACGGGCCGCCCAGTGTGAGGGTCATCTTCTATTGACTCTCTTCCCCATTTAAATTGCTTGCTCCAAAATTTTACTTTATATTCAGAAGGCGCAGACTCCTTATATATCGCTGTCATGCGTTCAAATATTTCTTTAGGCTTCTTTCCCTCTTTAGTGAGGAACTTTATGACCGACCGCTGCTCTAAATCAAGCAATTTTTTAGTAGGCTCAGACATCGATGCACCTGCCATGCTCTCACACTGAAAGTATCAATCGCACTGATTTGAAATTTGGTACGCGTCATATGAAGAAACGTAGTTACACGCGTGAACATGTCTCGACTTGTTCAGAAGTATGCTTCGCTCTTAGGTAGATAAATTATTGAACGCTCCTCGTATTGTAGATAGCTCTTATTGACTACTCCGAAAGTTGTACCTTTTACTAGACATAGTCACAAATACAGGGCTTTAGGTAACTCTCTTTCAACCTCTCGGGTGGTTAATCAGTCCATAAAACTGAACAACTTTCCCAAGGAACATAGGTCAAAATACGAAAAAAAAAATTGAGCTCCCATACAAACTGCATCAGCATATAGCGCATTTTGTTTGGAAAGTTGTTCAGTTCTGTGGGAAAGTTGTTCAGTTTCATGGACTGATTAACCACCCGAGAGGTTGAAAGAGAGATACCTAAAGCCTTGTAGATATTACTTTACTACTATAAATTACTTATAATTATTATCTCCTTTGCAGAGTGTGGACGAGTCTGCCGTCCGTCATTGGTACCAGTACTTGTCGTCTCAATCGCGAGCGCCGCACGTCATCACCACCGCACCGCCCGCCGCAGGTCGGTCACGTATATTATTTTATTTTGAAGATTTACAGCCAAAAAAATAAAACTATAGATATACACGGTTATTTGTTCTAAGCCAATTACAAATCTTCGCCATTAGATAGGTTATTGAGGTATTGTTACTAAAATAGGAAAAGGAAATAAAACCTACGAAATAACCCAAAAAAAAAATAAGTTAAAGAAGGTGGTTACACAAGTCCAAACGGAATTAACGTAACGTTACTTAATGTAACGTAACGTGTCTAACGTAACGCGCATGCGTACCCTTGCGTGCTTATATGTAAATGTGCGTGTATACCTTATACTAGCTTTTTATATAAAATTCAATCGCTTGCTTTTTTTAACCGACTTCAAAAAAAGAGGTTTCTCAATTCGACCGTATATATATATATATATATATATATATATTATGTATGTCCGCGGATAACTTCGTCGTTTATGAACCGATTTTGATTATTCTTTTTTTGTTGGAAAGGGAGTATCCCAAGGGTGGTCCCATGGTAAGGAAACTAGGATCTGATGGTGGAATCCTGAAGAAATTGAGGGAAACTCTCGAAAAAATTGTCTTTTTGGGATTGAAGTCGGTGACTCTTACGTTTTTGACGTGGAATTATTCTCATTCTGTTTATTTTTAAGTTCATATTTTTGTTCTTTTTTTCGTACCGTGTTAACTTACCACTAAATTTCTAATATTTGGATTTCATAGTAGGGGTCTGTTATTGGCTTATGTTAAGTGATATTGCTTATTACATTAGTAAAATAGCTGTAGATCTAAGATAAATAAAAAAATAAAAAATACGTTCGTGAGAACAAATTTTTGCGTGCATGCGTCTTATAGTACGTATTTTTGACTGCATAGATCGAGATAAGTTTGTATAAACTCATTGGTAAGTTTGAAATGGCCTTAGTGCCAACGCCCTTACAGTAGGTAACACTTAACTAATCCTTTTTGTACCAACTTTGACTTTTTGTGAAAAGCGATAAAGATACGAATATGAGAGTTGAGATTGTGCGTGCATGTTTTTGTAAAAGCACGTATTTGTGTCCGAATGCGAATTGTGCGTGACGTGAGTACACTTTTATTCGGATGTGTGTGTATGCGCTCGCGCCTGCGTACTCGTACGTGTATTGTGTATGTATAATTTTATGCACATGTTGGTGTGTGCATACGTACGTATTTATGTGTCTATGTGCATAGGTCTGTTATTTTTATTTATACACACATCCACAACACGTACAGAACTACAGACGCATAATATCGTGTGTGTGCATGTATTTGCGAATTTAACTTGAAGTATTATATTAAAGTGAAAAATACGCTACCTTAGTTTTTGATTACAAGAACAGTTTTTCTGAACACTAATTCTACTATGTGTTGATATATACGTAGTAAAATTGAATTTATATCTAAGCGCAGGGGCCTCCTAGCATTCTCGTACAGAGATACCTGACCACCCCTACCGGATAAAGATGAAGTTGTCTATGACAAAACATAAAATTTTAAAATCGTGATTAAGCGTAATTGTTTAGTTGGCAAAACTATATTAATATAAAAAAAATAATTGAAACACCTAAGACATTTCGTGAAATAACTTCATCCTTATTTCATAGGGTGCTCAGGTATCTCTGCAGCTGTCTGTACCTAAAAGGAGGCCCTGCCTAGTTAGACTTAAGAAATTGTGAGAGATATATACTTTATTTTTAATTTGATTTTGATTGACTGTGAAATTAAACCTAATTAATGATTCCAGGTATATCCGGCGCCCTAGAACGCGTGTTATCTCGCTACATGGAGACGTCCACCAGCGTCCACTCGGCGGACAAGCGCGAGCCGGAGTACACTCTGTACGGCCCGACGCGAGCAACGCTTTATGTATACAGGTATTTTTTTTTAAGTCACACCAAAGCGTTCAAATAAAATAAATTAGTCACTTTTGCTCCTGTTATGTTACAGTCGCCACAAAAAATAATAATAAAGTGTAATTAAAATAAATTAAATGTAATCAGTAAATAATAGGTCTTTACCTATGAAATTGCCGATTATTTCTCAAGCTTTATTTTATTCATAATTTATTTGATTGAACAGCTATTACTCAAATGGTTTTTTATTTAAAACCTTGGCCGTATAACGGAGATATTGAATCAAATTAATACATATTTAGTTTAGATTTATTTGCTGAAAAAGAAGCTCAAATATAGCTCGTTTCATCCGTTGCCCGTTTCATTGCTTATTTTTGCTGTACCGTTGTTACAGTTACAACTTTCAATAAAGTAAGTATGATGAAAATTAACTTAATGTTGTCCGAACCTTACCACAAAATTTTGATAAATTTGAATTTCGCATTCCCGAGAAAAATCCAAAAACGTTAGTATGGAAAATTCAGTTTTCCAAAAATATTGTATGAAAAACGGCAATTTCATAGGTAAAGACCTAATATTAAAGCTTCTCAAAACAAATAAATTAAAAAGGCGTAAGTGCATGTATGTTTAAGACCATCCTCCTACCGAAGTCCGACGCCAACCAGCTTGCTGTGTTCCGTCGGTGCGTGGGAGTATCAGTGCCTTAATTGGCATTTTCTGGGTTAACTCGCTCCATCGTCGACCTCATCTTTGACTTTATGGTCAAGATTGAGGTCAAGAGTTAACCCACCCTATAATAAAAAAAAGGTTAACCCATCTCATAATAAATAAAAAAGTAAGTTAACCAGTAGACGTCCATTTTCTTTTAAATGCACCTCTGTTGATTACGTTCTACCGTGCTATCCGGTTCATAGTCTTGAGTAGTTTTTTAATTTTTTTATTTCAGTGTGAAGCCAGCAGTATTCGACCTGGTGCTAACTTTAGCCATCGTTCTGTACCTCTGCGTAGTTTACTTCGCCCTTCAACTGTTCCCTACTTTCTACGAGCACTTCGCCCGCTACGTGGCTGGGAAACAGAAGGTACATTAGGGTCTTAGGGTCATTTATTCCGGGATTGACTTAGGACCTTTGCTGAGATTGGCTTTATAAAATAAAATGGTACAATGCCCACTTAAATGTCAAGACTAAGCCGCTGTTTATACAACGTGTAACAGAATGGTGACGTCATATTTCAGGATGGTGATCAGCCCACGAAACTGGACAACTTTCCCCAAGGAATCCATATCGAATTCTCAAAAAAAAAAATTCGACTTTTCATACTAAGGTGATTGGACAAGTTGTATGGAAAGGCGACATTTTTTTCTCATATTTTGACCCAAGTTCCTTGTGAAAAGTTGTTCAGTTTCGTGGGCTGATCATCATCTTGAAATATGACTACACCGTTCTGTTACACGTTGTATACAAGCGGCGTGGCGCGGCGTTGAAAAAAACGTAATATGAATCTTATTAGCTACGGAGCAACGGTTTTTTAGCCGAAAATAGAAGCACGAAGAGACATACGCCGCTTGAAGATGGAGCGACGAATGAAAAAAAACCTTTGCTTTTTTTATATTAAAAATGGGTTCGCTCTTGACCACAATCTAGCTTAGGGCAAAGATGCGGTCGAGGATGTAGCGAGCTCACCCAGAAAAAGCCTATTCACTCGTACTTTAAAGATATTTGGGTTGTATGAACTCGGAAATACAGACGCCGGCAGGGAATTCCACTCCCTGGCAGTGCGCAATATAAAAGATGAAGAATAGCGCTCAGTACGTATCCGAGGGATCTCGACAAGATAAGGGTGGTACCCCGCAGTGCGTCTGGACGTCTTATGGAAGAAGGGGCAGGCGGAATGAGTGAGTGCAGCCTCTGAGCACACTCCCCGAAGTACATCTTATAAAAAAACACATAGGCAACTTCGCGTCTATGAGCTAGGCTTTGAAGCTTATCCTTATCCGCAGCTATTAAGATTCATTTTACGTTACTTTGACCTCCGCACCTAAGGTGACCCCGGTACAAAGGTCTTAAGCCATTAATTGGGATGGTTGTAGTCTATATTACCTCAAAAGCAATGTTAGAAATGTACTGTTACAAAATTCGCGTTAAAAATTAGATATTT
The DNA here is from genome assembly GCA_949987775.1 of Aproaerema taeniolella. Classification (NCBI taxonomy): domain Eukaryota; kingdom Metazoa; phylum Arthropoda; class Insecta; order Lepidoptera; family Gelechiidae; genus Aproaerema; species Aproaerema taeniolella. Next base: position 3,155,050 of record OX465261.1, on the reverse strand, counting down.
ATCCTACTCGAGTATATTAAGCAACTAATAAATACTATTTCATTGAAACTAATGTGTATAAACAGATACACAAGGTACAAACAGATATTATTTGTGAACGAATACACTGCAATTGTTTAAAATGACAAATTGTTAATTTAAAATGTGCGTAATGTATTTTAGTACTCCGAGCGTAGTACGCTATCCAATTTAACAGTTAAAAATTTGCACCAAATTTGGGGACGCTTTTCGAATCCCCAAAATTGGTGTAATTTGGTTCAGGATTCGCTGCAATTTTTTTTGAGCCAGCCTTATAGCTATTTATTAATTGGCAAACAAGCATAACCCATTATTAATATAAAAAAAGCTCAGTATAATGCGGAACATCCAGTGAAAGCCGTAATCATTATATTTCGTGAATTTTAATTAACTAGCAAAATTAGGGATGTGGGTCACCTCAATAAACTGAATAACTTTCCCCAAGGAACAGCTCGAAATATAAAAAAAAAAAATTTACCTCTTCATACAACTTGTGCGATACGTTTGAATGAGCAATCCCCTTATACTTCGGAGAGTTGTGAAGATATTATATTCAAAAAAGGTCCAAAAGACGTGTACACAAGAGCTGTAAGGTGCAAAAAGAATTATTCGAGAAAGTCAAAAATGAAAAATGTTATGGCCGAAATAGTGAAAAAAAAACATTTTTTTCCGAATTTTTGATTTTAGCGCTCGATATTTTGATATCAAGAAGAATTATATCAAAAATTTGAGTAAAACTGCTTTGGAAAATTTAGTCAGCTACAATTTGAGGCTAAAACAAAGACGATCGGGTTAAGGATTTGTCCTGTAGCTCAACCTTTTTGAAAAAAGTCAGAACGATATTTTTTCGAATTCCGTAGTTTCATTTCGATAGTCGTGTGAGGCACGAAATCTGTGAATTTTTTTGAGACTCTCGTATAGGTATCTTATGGAAAGTTGTTCATTTTCAAGGGGAGAATCACCCCCTAAAGTTTCACTAGCTAATTTAAAGACACCCCATATTTATTTCTGTGTACTTGTCTTTTAGTCGATAGTATACTAGAACCAAAATCAATTTATTGATAAGTGCTGAACAACTTTAGACTAAGTTGCTATAAAATAGTGTATTATATGCATTTAAATGTCGTGCAGCCGGGCTATGATGATCGCAACGACCTTTTATCTCACGCGTTATCTCGTGGTCACGTGACTGTTTCGACCAATGAGATTACGAGAAAGCGTCACGTGACCACGAAATAACGCGTGAGATAATATGTCGTTGTGATCATCATAGCCCGGCTGGGCAATCCTCATTCTCGCCGAAAATGCTGTACAGTACCGCATTGCTTAGTCATTTAATAAAAAAACTCATAACGCCAATGTACAACGTCCTCGGCACTTCTCGGTGAGAGTGGCGATGGGTCTTTATTAGTATTCGTAAAAAAAACGACTAAAAGCAAAATTGTTCTATAAATGTAACTATGAAGTTATTTTATTTTATTATTTATTCATAAATTATTTCGTTGAAAAGTATTATACATTCTTATTCAATTTAATGAATTTTTAAATAATCAAATTATATACTTGGATCTACTTACAACTTACATGTTAGGAGAGTGTGAATTTAAATTATAGTTAATCTTATGCATTGATAATGATACCTGAACTAATATCTGTAACCTATAACCTCAATATTCATAAAGCAATATTTTTGACCGTCCTACCATATACCTTTCCATGGTAAATACTTATTAAATATTTATATCTTGATTACCATTTAGCAATTGTGTATATGTTAGAAATAGCTTGAGTGTAGATAAAGGAACTGTCATTTGTACTAGGCCGCCATTTTGTCTAGCTGAAATCAAGATGGCGGAAATGTTTTTTACTTCTTCAAAAAAATTTCGTTTCTCTTTTCAATCACGAGATTCAATTTTGTCTTTCCGTAAAACCTATGCAACGAATATTACCTACTCACAAGCTATGCCAAAAATGTTGTTAATATAAAAAAAATCCTAGTTTATCAGGTTTTGAAGCAAACTATTGTTGTTTTTATTATTTATGGAAGGTTTGTTACGTTGTCTCGTGTTAGATTAGAAATCAAGATAATGCAATGTAAATAGAACTCTATGGTAAATGGGTTAAAGTCGAATTTGATTAGTGAGAAATGAACTATGTATGGAGTACAGAAGAGTAACACAATGGTTGGCTAAAGATGATCAGTTTAGGGATTATCCGTTAATCACGTGAAAGAGGGGTTAAAATATCACAAGGGGGTGGAAGTAAGATATCACGTTTATTCATTGAATGCGTGATTTTTAGACCCTAGCACGCGGGAACGCGCGTTTTCTACGCCATAGATGCCGATTTTTGCGTTTTCATAGCGTAAAACGCGATACAAACGCGCGTGTGAAGCGCGTTCGAAACGCGTTTGAAGCGCGTACAAAGGGTCGGAGGAGTAGAGGGGGAGCGACTACAGCACGTTTGTATCCATGCCTATTTTATCTCATCTTACCAGCGCGTACATTGGACACTCAGTCACTCGTTGACGTTAACAAGATAGGCATTACATTTAAAGAAGCTTTAAGTTTAATGAACGTTTTTGCAACTGAGTGTAAGTGTAAAAAAATGTGATTATTATGCGTTCCCTCAGTTTAAATATTAAAGAATAGTTAGTGCAAATAATAGTTATTATTTTAAAAGAAAGGCCGAACTCCTCCACACTATAAAGTTACTCTTCTGTACCCAAGTCCGCTATCTGTGACGCTAATAATATACGTCACAATTAGGTTATAAAAATCATGTGTGAAATATCCATATTTTTTAATTTGTTTGGATTGTTTTGTTAGGAACAAATACATAATTCGGTTGATGTAAGCGAAAATGGTGGATTTTGCATGGAATTGAAATAAAATACATTTTGTTTATAAAAATATATATTTGTTTCCTTTTAGGTACTTACATTGAATACTAATAATAATAACTTTAATACAAAATTGTATAAAAATAAAGTAAATTGTACTTTCAAAATGTAAAACTTAACGCAATATTTTCTTATCATTTATTACGTAGGTAGGTATATTTCACATCTTCCATGGCACATTTATTTATTAATGAGAAAAAAAGGAAAAAAAGAATGTGGCTAGAGGTATTCCAAGTACACTCCGCGTGAGATAGAAAGTGGTTATTATGCTTAAAATAAAAATAGTGGGCACGAATCTTGTTTGACTATTTTAATACTGCACAATGCTCGTCTAATTTAGTAGGATTATACTGTTCACATTGCCCAGCCAAATTAAAGTGAACACTATACAAGCGTAGTACCTACACTTTTATTTCAAAGTGTAGCCGCTTTCCGCCTTTCTATCTGCATAAACTGATATTCTAGCTATTAATATAGTACATACCTTACATTTACATTTAGATTTTACAGCACTGGTCATATAATTTTGACAATGGAAATGGCTTTTCGTTCGCTCCAGTATAGGCTCCGATTTCACGTAAAGTGCGATCCCCTTCTATCTCGAAGAGTTGTGAAGATATGATATTCCAAAAAAAAGCTCGAAAGACGCGTTTTCAAAAAGAATTATTCGAAAATGTCTAAAAAGAAAAAAGTTATGGCCGAAATAGTGAAAGAAAAATTCAATTTTTTCAGAATTTTTGATTTTGACGCTCGATATTTTGGGAATGAAGAATTATATCAAAAATTTGTGAAAAACTCCTCTGGACAATTTAGTCAGCTACAATTTGAGCCTAACACAAAGACGATCATGTTAAGGGTTTGCCCTGTAGCCTAACACTTTAAAAAAAAGTCAAACGACATTTTTTCGAATTTCGTAGATTCATTTTTTTTTAAAGATGCCGTGTAAAATTTGTTCGAAATTCGACCAGATGCTAGTAATAAGACATGACCGCGGTCTATGGTGTTGTGTCTATCCTTCGAAGACTTCCACAGTGGCTGCTCCGTTGATGTCCTTCAGCTCATTCGATCGGTAAGTAGCTACGATGTTGATATTACCGACTTTCTGTAATGAGGACAAAAAAACACGGTTAGAAACTAACTTAGCAGCTTCACTTTCAGTTGGCAGTGGCGCCGTTAGTTAGCTATCATCATGTATACTGGGTGAAAAAGAACCTCCTAGCTATATTCAAAATCCTGAACCAGTATCACTCAAAGAACACATTTATGAATTTTTATTTATTTTTCAATGGGAAAAGTTCATTTTTTACCTAAACCTAGACATTACTCCTACACCAGGCACGTGAGGGGTGCGAGTAGCGCTCGGAGGGTGCGCCTGAGTGGTGTCTACATTTAGGGAAAAAAAAAATACCCCCCCCCCCCCCCAAAAAAAAAAAGTTTTGAGTAAGTGATACTGGTTCTGGATTTTCAATAAAGCTAGGAGGTTCTTTTTCAACCAGTATAAGGTTTTGATAGTTCTCAATTTCGCCATCTGAAGGGATAAAATGTCGTCACCATAGGGTAGGCCCGTTACCCAACCAGAGACAAAAACAAATTATTACTACCTTGCTCTAAATTAAAGATTTTTGACTCGGGATTGCCTAAATATATAAAAAACGAAACAAACAACATATCCTTCTGCTGTAAATTAAAAAATTTCTTACTAGAAAAATGTTATTATAATTTAGACGAATATTTATCTGAGAAATTTTAAAATTTTAACACTTTGACAATTATACATAATTTATTTTGACATTCACAACTATTAATATTATTAGCTACAATATTTAATATTTGACATCTAATTTGTACTTGATATTAATCCTGACATAAACCAATTCTTTACTAATGACATTTTAATTAACAGTTTGCATTTATACTATTTATACTATTTGCATTTATACTCATTCTGACATTTTAATTCTAACATTTACATTTACTTACAACAATGAAATAAAACATATTTGACCTATTATATAGAATAGAATAACTAATAATGATAACTTAAGCTAATAGTACTAATATTGACATCACATATTATTTAACCTCATATTTATTTTATAATTCAATATATTATTCAAATACATTATTCATTATTAATCATATTATTCAAATACATTATTTCGATAAATTAATAAATTTTACAAATAAGTTACCAAAATGCCAGTCTGCCTGCCGTTCCACTTTTGCAATGCTCGACAGGGTTCATTAACCCCCGACGCAAAAAGAGGGGTGTTATAAGTTTGACCGCTATGTGTGTGTGTGTGTGTGTGTCTGTGTGTCTGTCTGTGGCACCGTAGCTCTCAAACGGGTGAACCGATTTGGATGCGTTTTTTTTTATTTACAAGCAGGTTTTTTGGCGATGGTTCTTAGATACGTTTTATCAAAATCGGTTCAGCCGTTTCAAGGTCATCAGCTCTTTTGTTAGCTGCGGTAGGGTTCTTAGACTCTTAATGTGTATTTACTTTACTTTCAAACATACATGTGACCTAAAACTTGAAACACTCATGTATGCTTAATAACTATGCAGGATTATGGAACTCTTGGTCTGATGCTGCAGCCAGGATATCCAGAACACTAGCACACTCTTAAAAAAATAATAGCAGATATGTCGTGTTTGGACTCGTTTTGTTCAGTATTTGATTCTGCATACAATGCAATGGTGGCAACACGGTGAGCTGATGCTGCGGCCAGGATATCCAGAACACTAGCACATCCTTGAAAAAATAATAGCAGATATGTCGTGTTTGGACTCGTTTTGTTCAGTATTTGATTCTGCATACAATGCAATGGTGGCAACACAGTGAGCTGATGCTGCGGCCAGGATATCCAGAACACTAGCACATCCTTGAAAAAATAATAGCAGATATGTCGTGTTTGGACTCGTTTTGTTCAGTATTTGATTCTGCATACAATGCAATGGTGGCAACACGGTGAGCTGATGCTGCGGCTAGGATATCCAGAACACTAGCACATCCTTGAAATAAGTTAAAAATTTTGAAATAAAAATTAAATTAAAAATTTAAAAAACCCCCCCCGCAAAAAAGTAAAGCGGACATTTAAAAAGTAAAAAATAATACCTTTCGTTGAGCCATCAAATTCATTTCAGAAATACCTATACATATATATATATATATTTTAATTATCGAAATCGATGGATGGCACGATAGGGTTTGCTCATTAAAATGGCGCTATAATGTCGCGTCGGGGTACCGCTTTAGTGAATCAGACCCAATCAAATGAAGGGTCAATCAAATGAAGGGTCTGATTCACTAAAGCGGTACCCCGACGCGACATTATAGCGCCATTTTAATGAGCAAACCCTATCGTGCCATCCATCGATTTCGATAATTAAAATATATATATATATATATATATGTATAGGTATTTCTGAAATGAATTTGATGGCTCAACGAAAGGTATTATTTTTTACTTTTTAAATGTCCGCTTTACTTTTTTGCGGGGGGGGTTTTTATGTATATAGAAGAACATATTGTAGATAAAGACCTTTTATACTCTGTACATATGAATAGCAATAAATGATTGAATTGGGAATTGAATTAGACCATTTATCCATCTATGACTGATGTTGAATACTAAATATATATTTAGTAAGATTATGTATTAATAAACGAATTCGAAATTAAATTTGCAATTGGTCGATAAATAAAAAACTTATAGCCAATCAAACACTTTTGTATCCTTCTCCCTTTCTTACAAAACAAAATGTTTTATGGAATTTATATGGCGGTACTCAACTGTGACGTCACCGTTTTGTAATTCCCTCTCCGTCTAATTGAGGGTTTTGAACGTTCATATCTTTCTTATTTAAAATATATTAAAAAACAATATATATTTAATTTAAATAATAATCAAAAAGTAGTCGTACTACCGCCAATGAGGCGACATTGCTTAGGGATCATTCAACATGCTTGTATATACATCGGATTATTTGGGGGGGGGGAAGAAGCCATGATTACGTCATCATTTTTTAACTTTAACTAACGTATAACGAAATGAATAAATAAATTATATTTAAACATTTACGTCCAATTTTGAAGTCTATTACTGGTAACACTAACTATTAGATAGATGGAACGGAATTTCCCCTGCTATAGACAAACTGTGGAACAGTGTGACCAGATTCAGTTTTTTTCTACTTTTTCGGCATATTTTATCGTCTTTTCCAAGCATCAGTATTGTTATAGGTATATTGGAGGAAGTAAGTATTTTGGGCATATTTTAGGTAAAAAGACCCATAGAAACATAACATAGGAGTCAGTGCTAATACAGCAAAAAATTTAAACACGGACGGGTTACGTAATCAAGGCGAGGGGGGGGGGGGTTAAAAACAAAAGATTACGCTGTGATTACATGGGAGGGGGGGGTTTAAAAAAACGGCCAAAAATGATCACGTAATTGTTGAACGATCCCTTAGTGTAAAAGTCGCTTAGCATTGGTGGTTTGTTATCGTAGGACAATTAATTGGTTTTGAATGTTTCATACGTACATTAGGTTGTACCGGGACTTCAATACTAACTCGTCCCTGCGGCGCGGCGGGCGGCGCGGGCAACTTAATAACCCTCCCGGCTATACCGGGGGAGGACACACGGAACTCTCCGGGACCCAGCTCGGAGTCCAAAGGGTTCACGAAGGACAATATCGCTGTGGCCGGCTGATTTAGGATCAGGTCTTCGTTGAACTGTAAGTTTTAGAAAGGAATAATTACATACATACATACACTCATGGCCGTAATCCCTAACGGGGTAAGCCGAGCATCAGTGGTTCTAGAACCACTAGATGCCTTTAACACAAATTGTGAGGGTTATCAGATGGAACAAGTTGCATAATGGTGAGAGGTGTTCAGCCTTTCGCCCATTATACAGCAAAATCTTATAGACTTATCTTCGATCAACTATAAAAAACTAGATACACAGTTCCATACAAAATAATGACCGAACTACAATACGTACTCTCGGAACGCCCGAATTGCCCGAATGCTACTGAACGAAATGTCAACCCAAAACGTCAAGTGGGCGGTCATTTAGTGAGGACACTTTTTTGTTGTGGATTGTGTACCTACTTAGTTTTTTATACTTGATCGAAGAGCTTATAGATTTTTACTGTATACCTGGGAAGAGTAGGTAGCTGGCACATTCTAAGTTTTTTTTCACTCCTAGTCTAGCAGATAAAATATGTAACGTAAGTAGGTATCAAAGTTTTTTCAAGAGAAACACATACCTACATCAAGTGATATAGACAAAATGGATGAAAAATTTGTCTCACGCAATAACTAGCTGGTACTACACCTTTTCCCGTCTTTATGCGTCTATCCATTCTTACCCTAATCTTATCTAAGTGTGAAAAAAACGAAAAAGGTATTAGGGAATATGCATGAATTTTTTAAAAAAAAATTAATTCTCATTCATGTAATAAACAGTTTAGTAAAACTATTTTTCGAATAACTATGAAATTAAAAAAGATATAAGCCATCGAAGATTCTATTTAACACGGAGTTTGTATGAACGTAGTGACATGTGACGTCACAGTCCATGTCGGATCTCTCTGTCTAATCGGTGCGTAATTAATAGTTTTAAATGCGTATATCGGCCGTATTTCTTGGCCGATTTTAATTTTAATTTCACTTTTTGTCATCTCAACTTCGGTATTTTCATATTTTGTTAATCAATGCGATAAAAAAAATTCATGCATATTCCCTATTGTACAAAATAAGGATATGAATCAGTCCACTGGACTGAACAACTTTCCCCGAGAAATCGTGACTCATCTTAAGGAAATATTCATACCGTCACTGTTTTATAAGAGAAAATTAAGATAAAAAATACCAATGATTGGTGATGCAAACGAAACTTAAGAAAAACATGGAGGCTAGAGATAAAGACCGTGAGAATAAAGCCTTCGTATACTTTTTCTTTTATTTTGTACACCATGAAATCTAAGTGCAATATAGGAAAGAATTTGCAATGGATAGGTCGAATTAAACAATTTGATATTGGTGCCTCGTGGAAAGTTGTCCAGTTTGATGAAGAGAGTCACCCCCTAAAGTTTTATTAACTAAGCTAAATGCATCCCATATAAAAATGTCTTTGTTAAGTAATTACCTTGATGACAATATTAGGTTTAAGGACTTGGAAGTCGTCATCATCAGCCCAGGCTTGCTTGGTTTGGTCCACAAAGGCCATCGCAGAAATCTTCATATTACAGTACTCCACCAGTTTAGGTAGGTAGTCCTCTGCGTTCACCAGGATACTGATTTGTTCATCTAGGACAGAAAAAATGAGTTTATAAGTAGTGTGGTATGCAGACCTTCACGGAGGATCGGGCATAACGCAACTTCTTTCTCATTCGATCATTTCGAAGAAGATAATTCGAATATCAATTTCAAAGGTTTGAAATGGTATTCGATGTCATGATTCGAAATGATTGAAGATCTGGCCTTGCGCCATTCATTGTTTGATCGTGGCGTATTGAGTATTTGATCTTTACGGATTAATTGTGTTTAGCCCGCGGAGTAATTGTATTCGATGATAGGCGTGCAATAGCACTTTTAAAGCAGGTGTCTGTTTTACAGTTGTGATTTTATAAATGAAGTAAATGATTATATAACGAAGAAATTACTGTTGTTAATTATAATCAAGAATAACGAAGAATCCAGCTGTTTTATTAACGCCCCCCCCCCCCCCCCCAAAAGACACCTTGCAGTAGTATATTAATTTCCCTAGCACTCAGGTAGGTAACTAATCAGTACAAGCCTTATAGTAACTAAGCAAGGCTTGGGCTTATAATAATAATAACGCATGCCTTTCAAAAGTCCGGGACTTAATTGCCTGAGATTAGGGTCATAATAATAATAATAAAATCTTTATTAATAAAACTGTAAAACAAATTATTTTAAAACTAAACACACACAAAATAAAGGTCAATATAATTACAAACGTGCCTGAACTAGGATATACCTGTGTCTCAGACGAAGGAGGGCTTAATACAAAGTTATTAAAATCACAAGCAAAACATTATTGTTATTAGTTATTACACTACACCTACAAAAATTTGACAATAACATATAATTAGATATTTTAGACTTAATGAATACTTTACCTATTCATTAACCTATTTTACAACAGTTAATAATTTCTCGGTACCTATCTTCGTAGCATAGTTTTTTAAGTTCGTCTGTAATTATTTTCTTAGTGCTACTGTACGTAAGAGAATATATGGCCAGATTGGCGTTTAATCTATTGTACAGTATCTAAGAACACATGAAATCTAGAGGAGAAGGCACATTTTGTAGTCAGGTTTTGTGGTCGGGTTTTGTGGATCTTTCCGTCTTTAGGCTTATAGTATAAGCCTTGCTTAGTTTGGGGTTAGATCGCACTGTGTGGGTTTTGTTTAGATGGATTTTATTATTAAGGCAACATTAACTTCCAGCTAGAAAGCTTTAGAAGAGATATTAAAAGTAGGTACCCACGTTTTTGCGGCCCAACAAATATCTTGCCCTCAACCTTCTTGACCAGTTCTGCCTTCACGCCGTTGTAGTAGACGCTGGTGGCTGACAGTGTAGCTTTTATGTTGCGAGGCTATCAACAAAAAAAACAATTAAACATGGGGATTAGCCACAATTTCAAATCTGAGTTCAAAACATTTATTTGAATCAAAAACTTGGTCCCAACATGTAATTGTGACTTGTATAAGTCTTCTATGGTGGACTGGAAGTGAAAGAAAAACTTAGAATATTCCAGCTGCCAACAACTCTTCCCAGGCAAACTGTAAAAGTCAGTAATAGGAACGCGAGGGTTTTGCTGTATTGTGGGCAAAAGACTGACAACCTCTCACCACTATACACCATGTCTTATCTAATAACCCTCAGAATTATGTCAAACGTGGCATCAAGTGGCTTTGATCCACTGATGCTCTGCCTACCCCGTATGGGATTCCGGCCTAAGCGTATTAGTTGAAACCCTACGCAAAAAAACCGCAAATCGGTGTACAGTTTAGACGTTTGGCACACGCAACATTTTTGATCCGCATTAGTATAAGCGTGCGTGCGTAAAAACATGTTCGAAAGTTAGAAAAATGAGATTTATGGAAAGGTAACAGCTTAAATCGAAAAATGCATTAGCTACTTATCGAGAGTGTTCAATCACGAACATTTTGATAGCAAACTCAAGTTCCTGTGTGCATTTTACTATCGTTTTTACAGCTTAAAAGATACTCAATATTGGGTATTTAGAGGTGACTTTGTGAGCTTTTTCTATCGAACTAAAAGTGCTGAATCTGTTTTCATCAAACATATTATCTAGTTTATGTCCTGATCCTGAATATTACCGTAGTATTTTTTTTCTTTCGATTTAATGCAGTGCGTCATGCTTATCTACGCATCATAAAATCGTAATTTAGGTGCTGTAGTCGCCTTAAAGAAAATCTTGCTAATCCGTGGTTCCAGGACAATGTACCTACATTAAATATGTTCATGTGCAGTCAACGGCACATCAGGTTACCACAAACTGTCAAATTTCCCCAATGGATTGTAAACTCTAATACTTAGAGATAAAATTGAAAATCCATTGAAGAAATTTGACAGTTTTGGATAGCATGATGTGCTGTGCTGTTGTCCCTGTACTATATAGTACAATATATGTTTTTCGCTTGATTACACCATTCCTTTAATATTATTTTTATTCCAGTCAAAAACAACCTGCAACATTTCTGTCTAGACATTTTTATCATGGTCCTTTATTTCAAAATAAAATTAGATTATACTTTGTACCTGTATATAAAGACAATATTCTAAAAATTTCAAGATTCTTTCTAGGTACTAAAAAATACACGTGATTTTGGGTGGGGGAGGGGGGTTAGTCTTAAACTTCACAACGTATCACCAAGGGGAAGAGGGGGTTGAAAAATGCTAAAAAAAACATCACGTAATTAATGGCCCCTAAGTAAGAAAATAGAACGGTGCCAAAATTTTAAAATGTCTTCAAGTAAGCCATATAGTCAAAAATTTCGTGAAGAATGGCTCTCTGAGCCGGCTTTTCAAGGTTGGTTGAAAGAAGTAAGCACCGACAAAACCAAAGCGTATTGCAGCTATTGTCGATGTGAATTAAATGCGAAAAAAATGATTTACTGAATCACATTACGAGAAAAAAACACGTTAAAGCAGCAGAGCCATTTTCGAAAAAACAATTAAAATTGACCTTTGTACTCAAACCAAAATATGATGCTACACAAAGCTCAAATGAGGCCTCTTTATCATTATTCATAGCTGCTCATACTTCTACATTACCTACCCGTAGATCACCTCGGAGTATTGTGCAAAAAAGAATTTAAAAATGAAATCTAGGCAAGTTTCATTTATGTTTCCTTAGTCGCCTCTTACGACACTAGGGTTTATGCTCGAGCTTTCTCGAACTCGAGAAATTGGGATTCATTCGAGACGAGAAAAAAATTACCAGAACTCGAGAATTCTCGAGTTTCGAACTTGAATCAAGCCAGACGCGCCGCGCGATTTTTTTTCGACACTTATCAATCAGTGAACGCGCTCCGTGCTCGTTCAATCGTTTGTTCACTCACTGCCTTTCGTTCGGCACGGCTCTAACAGTAAACTGAGATTCCAGGGCCGCCAGACCTTATTTTCTCATTAACCAAATGTGTGGGAAAGAGTAGTGCTAATATGTACTATTAACATATGAAAACCTGCTAGCTTGGGCCGACGGCCAATTTTCAGCTACCAGGTTCTGAAGGTACTTCCAAAAGTCACTCACTTAATTGTCTTGAAGTCTGGATGCTGATGTCTTATAGAATATAATTAATTAAATATATAAATAAATTATCTACACCGCTAGATACATCAGTCGGCTGTAATTTCTACCAGACACTACAGCTCGCAAGTAAATTATGCGATTGTACCTACAATCTGAGCCGTGATTCTTTTATTTGATGTTCAGGGAACTATAACAATACTTTTTATAGCATCCAGACTTGTCCTGAAAGTGAGTAATTTTTGCAAGTACCTTCAGAACCTGGTAGCTGAAAGTTGGCCATCGGCCCAGGCTAGCTCGTATTCATATTATTATGTTAATAGTACATATTAGCACTACTCTTTCCCACACTTTTGGTTAATGAGAAAATAAGTAAGGTCTGGCGGCCCTGGGATCTCAGTTTACTGGTAGAGCCGTGCCAAGCAAAGTGTGGCAGTGAGCGAACAAATGAATGAATGTCTCTTCTTCAGCCTAATGTCTTCTCGATACATAAAGATACATAGGTTAAGGTCGTCTAGATACAGTTTACCTTATGATAGATAGATAGAAGATTCAATTCTAGCCTCGTGGCGCCCAGAGATTTTTTGCGTCTTCTTTGATTACAACCCGAATGGCCTTCTCAAAGTACATATTTTTTATAGTCCTAAACGCCCAAGGTTTTGAGTTGAAAATTGAATGTGTAAGAGTTGTCGGTTTGCAGTGAAACTTTTAGGGTAAAGTCATGATTATATTAGCTTTTATTTTAAAATTAAATTATTTATCTATCTTTTGTTCTTTACAGAGGCGCTTGGGCCACACTTACTACACTAAGTGAAAATATGAAATGATATGAAATTAAACAACTCTTTAGGATTTATATGTTTTATTAAGCTAAATTTCAATGGAATAACCCTTCTCAACTTTCTTTTTCTCTTTCTTATCTACTACAGTTATTTCATCATCATCATCAGCCTGTATCAGTCCACTGCTGGACATAGGCCTCTCCTATGGCACGCCACTGAGCTCGGTCTTCAGCTCTCCTCCTCCAACCACTGCCCGCTACTTTACGAATATCGTCACCCCACCTAGTAACAGGGCGCCCTACGCTACGTTTGCCGATTCGTGGTCTCCATTCTAGAACTTTTCTGCCCCAACGGCCATCGGTTCTACGACAGATATTACCAGCCCACTGCCACTTAAGCTTGCTAATTCGCCGGGCTATGTCGGTAACTTTGGTTTTCTGACGGATTATTTCGTTTCGAATCTGATCCCTCAAAGAAATACTGAGCATAGCCCTTTCCATAGCTCACTGAGTGACCTTAAATTGGTGGACTAGTCTCACTGTAAGTGGCCACGTCTCGGCTCCGTATGTCATCACGGGTAGGACGCACTGATTGAAAACTTTCGTTTTCAGGCTTTGAGGTATGGGTGACGTGAAGACCCGGCGGAGTTTCCCAAACGCTGCCCAGCCCAGCTGTATCCGTCTCTTAGCTTCCCCATCGAAGTTGTTTTTACCTACTCGGAGCATCTGTCCCAGGTACACATATTCAGAAACAACCTCGAGGGGGACTCCGTTTACCGCGACCGGCCCCGGGTCAACATGTTCGTTGAACATGACTTTGGTTTTATCCAAGTTCATCCGGAGCCCTATACGCTGAGACGCATTAGCTAGACTGTCCAGCATCCTTTGAAGATCCTGCAGCGTTTCAGCCATAATGACGATGTCGTCTGCAAATCGTAGGTGCGAGATGTGTTCACCGTTTATATTGATGCCGTACTCTTTCCAGTCCAGCGTCTTGAACATATCCTCCAGAGCGTTAGTGAACAGTTTCGGTGATTTACTACAGACTTAAAGGTCTTTGTCATCAGGCCATAAATAAATAAAAAATACTCCTAATACTCAATTCGACCCAACCGCCCTTTCAGAGTACATATTGTTTCAACCCAAGATAATACAGGAAGCCCTAAAAATGCCAACTAACTATTTCCTTGTAAGTAGTACTCATTATTGAGCAAATTTTTGCGTAAACACGTACTTAAAAATCATTAAATAATGTAAATAAATATGATTTACTTACCACGTGCTCGCAACCCAGCCATTCCGTCATCTATTTTCTTCAAAATGACGTCTGTCAAAAGCTACAGCCAATTTATTTATTTATTTTATTTTATTTTATTCAGGATAACAAACAGCAATACTATATGTACTTACTCATCTAAATAACAATAACTATGATTAATAGTACAGCCAGCATCGTTTTCCACATCTAAATATAAACACTTAAGAGACTTTACACACAGTTTTCACAAACAATCTAAATATGTGATTTAAGAAACATAGATAGAAACACTTTTACTAAAATATAACAAAATTAATTTTCTAGTGAATGTTTAAAGCGTTACTTAGAACTCCCAGAGCATGACATACTTAATCTTTACATTTTTATTGATTACTTAGCAAGGTTTGATACACGATCTTTCTAAATGAATAATATGACAAAGAAAAAATATCTATATGAAGTAAGTTATCATTATACATGTTCAAAATGCGTTGAAGCGGTAGACGCTCACCAGCATGCGTATTACAAGTATTAGACATAAACAGACGGTGAGGATACGACTCTCTGATACGTTGAGAACTACTAGGTATACGGTAGTTGATTCTGTTTATCAATTCAGGACAGTCAAAATAATTACACAATAATTTATACAGGAACATGGAATCCAGAAGCCAATGATAGCATACCGGAAACTGTTCTCTAATATTTCGTTCAGAAATGTAATAGATTATTTCGTTAAAAGCGCGAAATTAAAAAAAATTGTTGCTATTTTTTGTTATGGCTCTCTGAAAGGCTCGTGGGCGGGAATTAAACGATCCTGGGAAAAGTGTCTGGGCTGTAGTCGCCATGTTTATTTTGGTGTTTCCAAAGGCGCTTGGGCGCCACGAGGCTAGTGTGCAAAAGGAAGACAACAGTTTTACCTGCCTTGTAGGTGTTATTATCACAAAAACTAGTTTTTATCCCATCTGTTGAATATTAATAAAATGCGACTAAGTACAGGAATTTAGCGAATTAGTGATGTTACTAAAAACTTTTCATAGCTTATTGCATACTATTAGAAAGCCGACAGTCCAAAGATGTTTTGGAAAAATTGGAAGAACGTGATCACTTTTTTTTTTTTTTTTTAATCAAGTCTAAATTTGAGGTATCAGTTTAATGAATTAACTTCAAAAAACTTTGCGGGGCTATATAAGATGTTGCTGGCGAGTAATTTTGATTTCGTTAGAACCGCATACCGATAGAAATTACAGATTTAAAAAAATTACAGCAGCCCCAAACACTTTTTTTTCAGTGAATGTTAAATGCGGACTTTTATAATTTTTCAAACCAAAATAAAAAAATGGCATAAAGGCTGAGGAGGTAGCAAAAGATCCCTCTTACGGCCCATTCAATTTGGCAAATAATGCACCAAACACCCTGTATTTCAGCAGATTTCAAAGGTTTTAATAAAAAAGCTCGAGACCCGAGAAAACTCGAGAATTTGACCTCGAGAATTCTCGAAACTCGAGAAACAAAAAAGGTCGAGAAATCAGAAACCCTATACGACACCCATGGAAAGAAATGAGGTGGTGTTATTCTCATCCGATCACCACACGGCATAAAAACTAAAAAGATTTATACATTTTTTCATTCGTTAAATGCCTAAATTTGTGAATTTATATATTTTTTAATTAGGGGTAGTTTTCACCCCTAAGAGTCAAAAGCACACATCGGCATAGGGTAGATTTTGAAGTGGATGGCAAGTAGAGCTTAATTCCAAATTTTGAAGAAAATGCATCTTTCTTGAAAGAATTTCTAGCTTGTACCATCTTTTTACCTAATAGCTGTACTATATGACGAAGTCAAACTTGGGCGTTTTGCAGATCTCTATCTTACCCATAGTGTTACTCATACGGAACTATTTTTGTCTTACTCTGAATGAATGGCGCTTTAATTTTTGATATGGCAACATTGAAATTCAGTCACCCGAACTATTTAGAAAAAAAAATGATTAATTTTTATTTTTTTATTTCGCACGCAAAAAATTCCGAGTAAAATTTCGAAAATGTGTATATTTTTGGCTTACACAATGTGTTTTATGTATTTTTCTTGTGCAAATATGACATAGAATCCTATTTAAATAATAAAAAAGGTAGGTCGTCGATTTACTTTTCGAAATAAACGTGTTAGAAGCATGGACTTAGTACTTTCTCTTTTAAAGGACCGATTACTTAGAAAAATCGTATTAAGGAATATGAAACTTAAACCCATAGCAATAAGGTACATTTTCGACTGCTTCTCCGACAGCCTCTATTGAAGCCGAAAGGGACACCGATAAGCGAGGCGAATTGTCTCTTTCTTTTTTCTTGCCAATTTAAAAAAACTTCATTAATCAAAACGTCTGGCTTTGACAATGAAGATAATAACGAAGAAATACGTTGCATTTGAAATGAATTTCAGTTCAAATTGATGTAAATTAATTGTAATCATAATAACTTCGTCATCTTTTCTTAAATTACCAAAGAAAACGTAAATTTTTTTCAAATCATTTATTTCTACTGGCATCCCGTAAAGTGTCATCGTAATGTCATGGTGGCATGCTTTAAATCGTATAAAAATAATTCGTAACGGTAAGGATTATACCAGTTTTTTAAATTAAAATACTCACAAAATGGTAAAAAGATGTTGTGTTCACACTTGTTCAAGTGAATCGTATGGTGGCTGTAATATATCTTTTCACAAGTAAGCTAAAAAAAATTCTTATAAATCTATTACTGTGTTGTCCATGATTTCTTGTGTTTGGCGGATAAAGTTTCTCAACAATGCTGTGCTATTTTATTGCAGAGTGCCTAAAGATTCAGAACAAAGACAAAAATGGCTCAACAGCGTTGAAATTAGACAAAAGATAACAAAAAATTCCGTTGTATGCAGCCGGCACTTTGTGCCAAGTTGCTTTTATGCTGGAAATTCCCGCCAGTTAGTCAAAGTGAACACAATTCCTACTATTCCTCAAACGGTAAAAACTATTTACTATTGCGAAATTTTATTTTTTTGTATTCGCACACCAACACACCATAAATACACGTTACAGGCAGTGGCGTGCATAGACATTTTAGGCAGGGTAGGCAGTGAACTTTTAGTGATGAAAATTATTAAGATTTTAGAAAGTTAAAACAACCTAAGGTTATTCAAATCAAAATAACATGTGCTTCCAAACTTTTATATGTATAACAGTTTGAAAACAAAATGCACGGAACACAAAATAAGCGGTTAGTATGCACATAGCCCGTGAGCCAATTATTATGAATGTCTTATACTTTAGTATTAAAATGTCTTACTCGGCCTTTGCGATGTTTACTTTTTCTTGAAAAGGTAAACTTGAAAATTACGCAGTTTCGGCAAACAAACACCATCACCACATTTTTCACAACTTATTGTACTCATTTTGTTCTAAACAAATGTCTAATAATCACTATAAACTGATAAAACATTAATTTGCAAAAAGTTTTCGTTCGTAGTTGCAAAAGAAAAACAATCCATTAAGAAAAAAATGCCGCAAAATTAAAAATCTATAACAGCCCTTCCAAACTTACCAAATATTGACACTTCTCAATTTGGTAGCATCGCTTTATAGGCAGAGCTTTTTTCGCCATACAATCAGTTCGTTAATTTTTCGCGGGGGAGGCGAAACAGCCAATCAGAAGCCAGCATTTTTCAACAAAAAAGGCATTTCAAACGAGTGCTTATAAGCTTCGCCATCTAGCGGCGGCGGCGAGCGACACATTCTAATGTTGAACTAGTAACTAATTTAGATGGCGCTGTTTCGAAAAAGTTTAAATTCAGTAAAAATATAATGTAGATAACGTGGTTTAGTAAAACATTTATATTCGTTTGATTGTGTGATCGTTAGTGTACATTACATATTTAATTTTTGTTTTATTTTCCTTGAATACCCTAGGGTAGGCACTGCTTTTCTGCTTGTATGGAATGCACGCCACTGGTTACAGGTCTACAAAGATCTTTTGGCCCGCGGTTTCCATGGTGACGCCTTTATTTACAATACAAGTTCTTCTAGCTACAACTGTCACCCGTCGGCCACAATATCTTTGTAGACCTATAAAATACTACTTAACAGTTATAGTTTTAAATGCAAAGTCCCCACCGAGTGGCACGAGCCTCCCTCAAACAGTGAAGGGGGATTCAGGCCATAGTCCACCACACTGGCCTAAAATGAGGGTTGGTGGACCATGCGTCTTTCGGAAATAACCTTTAGAGGTACAGGTTTCCTCACGATGTTTCCCTTCACCGCTGAGCAAGTGATAACTATTAAATACGAATTAAAAGACGAATGTATAGTGATACAGGCCTCAACCTGGCATCGAACCCACGACCCTCCGCTCACAGGTCCCACTCACTATCCAGGGTTAATTTATTCCGCTCTCATTCCAAACCGCCCCCGTCCAAGTACAGTTACCATCATCATCCTTTTCAAACTTTGAGTTTTGGAAATGAAACTTCTTTGGGCGCGTTGAGAGTGAAATTTCAAAGTTGCGTCACGGTATTCAAAGTTTACCTTTAGAGAAATTTAAGACAGTAGTGAAACAAAAACTTTACAAAAAGGGCTATTACAAAATTTCTGATGACCTAACTGACATGGAGCCATGGGAATGACTGCTCAGCTCTAGAGTTATTTCAGAATTAGTTAAAATTAGAAAATAAGAAATTTTTTAATGCGATTAAAAAGAGCACCCTCAGAGTTTTTTGCCTGTTTTTCTCTGGGGAAGACTGCATCTTTGCGAATAGGCGTAGAGTCAGTAGGGTCAATAGAACGAATGCGTATGTATGTATTTAAATGCGTATGTAATGTTTGTTTGTATGTATTTCATGTAATCTTGACTTGTTTTAAGTGGCATCCTGTAAGTCCTTTAAAATAAAGATTTTTTCTATTCTATTCTATTTTATTCTATTCTGTGAAAGGGGGAATTGACAAAATTTATTATTTAATAATTTCTAATAAAAAATAACATAAGATCAATATTAACTTACAGATACTGGTTTCCCTATGGAACTAAACGGGCTCTCCCTAAGGTCCGTTAGATAAAATAGGAAAAAACAAATTCTGAGCAAAAAACTCCAATTTTACAAAAATCCAATATGGATTGCTTGGGGAAAATGTTTTCATGGGAAAAGTTTTGAAATTAAGTTAAAAGCATGTTTTAATGATTTGATTATAAGATGAGACGAAAGGTAAGTTTTTGTTTTATTTTTTCGCAACCTAACTTCACATTCCCGATGTCCACTACTCTGTGTCCTCCTTGTATATTATCATACAATTTGGTGTTTCATAACAAAAATGTAGTAACGTAAATGTTGCTGATGGTTTGTTATATACAAATAAAATTACAGGAAAACTTCTATCCTTAAATGGAAGCCTGTATTTGTCTGTTACGTATACTTTGCCCTCCCAAAAAAAAACTATAATACGAGTAATCGCGTTGTCACCCTACGAGAATGAGACGTTCTGCCTCGTTGCTCTATCTCTTCCTCGGCCCGCGTTTGAGCTCGAAGATTTTTATCCTTATGTATTAGATCCATGGTTCTAACCACATGGTTCCATGGTTCTCACTTCTAAGTGATACAAAAAAAGTTGAATGAATTAAACTCGACACCGATGTTTACAAGTCAACTATCAACATGTAGGTAGTAACATAAATTACAACGAAACATACTCCACTTGACACGTCAACTCATTAATAATAACAAAAACAGCACTTCAAGTGTTCCATTTCATTCTCTAACTCATTCATAATAGTAGATTACCCAACAAGTGAAAAAAGGTGAATTCTTTTCGAGGGATACAAGAGCCGAGATGATTTTTTTCACGTGTTAGGTACTCTACTTTTACCATTGACTACGAGAAAAAGAAAATAATTACTCTGTGACAATAAATTATCAACAATAGCTGCTGCTTTAACGCGAAATGACTCTGGAACGAGAGGTTCACTTTCATCACTGGATGTCGAACTCATTTTATGATTTTGAGACAAAAACTTTTAACAGAAACTTTTAATTGCATGAGGCGCAGTAAATAGGCTGAATTCCTTATTCTAAATTTAAAATTTTTAACCGAGCCATATTCCATACAGCCAAGTTTTAGTACGCAAAGAGTATGTCACTGCGTTAGTACGTTTTTATCTAACGAGAGTATCCAACCTCCTTGCACATTTTCTTTTGTTTTCTTACTAAAATCCGTATATTCGCGCTTGTTCCAAATTCAAAATGTTTTATTCACTCAGTGAATTAAACAGCGTTTTATTCACTGTTTTTGAAGAACAACGGACTCTTTTTCAAGGGACAAGGTAATAATTATGTATTGTACTATATGTTGACACCGGAGCCGCCGGGCGATAGCGCGCGCCGCTGATGTCATCGAGTGGGCGTGTAGAGATATCATGTTTCAAGGGGGCGGGGCACTCATGCGCAGTGTTGCCATATATACGGATTTGTTCGTATTTGTACGGATTTTGCAAGTTCAATACGGATGAATCAACATTACGGATTTTTATACGGATTTACTCTAAAGACAGATTTAGCTTCAGAAGAACCCCGTTTTCGAACTTTTTCTACTTAATTTTGACCAAATTCGTCTCTACCCTGATGAGTTTGCACCACTGGAATGCGACGGTAGAACGAAATTTCGCCAATGAAGACTAAACAAAGAAATAAATCTTTTTCCTCGACTAAAACAAACCTACTATATATATACCTAACAAAACAACTTTTAGGGAAATAACCCTGTTTTGATTAAAATCTTGACTCAAACATGTTAAGTTTAATCTTTATACGGAATTCAATCATAATACGGAATTTAAATCAAAATAGAAATACGTATTTTATACGGATTTTAAAAATGAAAATACAGATTTCACATTTACTTCATGTGGCAACACTTGAACACTCGTCATGCGGATAATGGTGTTTACAAAAACTTTTCTGGTGCAATATCATAAACTTTTTTGTAATTGCTTCTAAAGCGTCTAGTCGTGCTTCGATTGATTTTTACTGCTAGAAGAAAATCGGTAAGTAAACCTTCATAATATGTTCCCAAGCTTGTAAGGTCCACGAATTTCGGCTTCACGAATTTTCTACTTGTAAAACGCCATGGTCGATGGCGTGTACCTATGCTGCTTGTGTAGGTACTGTTACAATGATAACTCATAATTCTAGCCCATCGACGAGAGCAAATTTTTACCTTAGGTTTGCTGAGGCGTCGCTTTATTAATGTGTCCTTGAGAGCTAGGAATAGGCGCCAAGTAAGCTCGTAAATCGGCGCGGGGTCGATAATGGAGTACAAAAAAGCGGTAGCTGCGGTTTAGTGATATTTGTTTGTTTTGGAATTTTAGTAATCAAGATGGTGACTCAGAAAACCTCGGAGGCAGCCGAGGAAAACGACGGACAGGCAGAGCAGGGGGACGAGGCCGCGGCCGCCGCCGACGGCGCCGACGCACAGAACGCTGACGGCAAGAACGCAGAAGGAGAAACACCAGAGAAGAAGGAAGAGGAAAAAGTAGAGTCTGGTAAACTACGCGTGGAGAACCGCTCATCGAGCTACCTCTTCGACTACCAAGAGAAGCTCAAGGAGTTGTTCTCAAAACATGGAGAAGTCAAGTAAGTTCAGTGTTTTATTTGTTTGTAGCACTTCTTTGAAACATGTATATTGCTAACATTCAAATATTAGTCATTTTTCCTTTATCTCCCCCAACAGAGAGTCTCTCTCCACAGAGTTGAAGGCGTTCTTGAGGTTCAGCATTATAATAATCCTCCCGGCGCTCTCTGGTCCTATGGCGAATGTACGGGTTGCGTGAATCGCAGCCTCACAACCTAACTGAGTCCCAAACCCCAACTGGTGTGGGCGTAGATAATCGGCTAACTCCTCACTCACAACGCGGCAAACCAGCTTAGCCCCTAGGCGACGTAGGGTACTACCTACAGCTATAGGCCTCAAGCCTCCATCTTTTTTTGACAAAGCGCACAAACTAGCTACATACATGAGCAGGAAATTACTCAACTTTGTAAGGCTTTCTAAAAGCTTCTGACCATTGTCACCTGCCGCAACCGACGTTAACTCTTTTAAGTGCGCAGGACGGATGCCATCTAAGCCCGCAGCTGACCCGTTATGAAATGTGCTAAGTTCACAAACTGTGGTTATATGGTCCAGGGGTTGGGGGAACACCAAGGGTCGGGAAGCGACTGTGTCAGGGCCTGCGGGGGCTACCACATTATCTGACATCAATAGCCGAACAGCTCCCCTCAGGTCCCCCTCAAATACTTTAGACCCTATTGCCATTAGCACTGAAGAAGACCCAAAGCAATAGTTTCTGCCGTCACTATCCCCCACTACCGCTGCTTCTATGTTGCTTTTTACTTAAGTGGTAAGACTACCCGCAATTGTTTTATCTGGCGCCTTTAAAGCTGCATATGCGAACGTCAAAAGGGTACACCTATTAATGATATCGCTCAGCTTCCCAGCCGCCAGATTCCTTGCTCCCCTCCGAAAAACCTTTACACCCTGCCTTAAAGCAGGCAGCTTCTCCTGATAGGCCACTTCAGACCGAGGCAGGCTAGACTGGGTACCACTTTGGTAAGGGCAAAACCTGTGGAGACGTGCCAGTATCGTTTTTATGCATATGACCAATGTGGACTTTGAGTCCATGCTCACTGAATGTGCGCACCGAATTGTAGGGGCAGTGAGGGCAACTCAATTCTGAGGGAGGGGAACTCATCATAGTACATGTAGGTATGTTGAAGTTACAATTAAAAATAATAAAATATAGCTGATAATATATAGTCAATGCTACATTAAATAATGCAACATTAAATAATTTAAATAAACGAATCAATTAACAAAACATCAAAATAATCTAAATGTCAGTGGTAACAGATAGAAAAAAAAACAATTTACAAAAAATATTAATGATTAGATTCTAGGTTGCCAGAACAATAAGTACTAATAGTCAATCCAATTTAAAAAGTTCATTACCTACAAAGTACTCTACAAATTATAAAAATAACACCTGCAATACACCTATTTAAAAATAGGTGTACCAGTCAAATTAAAACTAAAAATAATTTAAATAAATACATAAATTAAAAAAAAAAAAAAACTGGAACATCCACCTATCAACATATAGGTTCGTTTCATACTACCAATTAATAAAGTTTGTACAACCAAAAATAAAACACCACAGATTTACTAAAGCTGGTACACAATACAACTAAATTAAAACAAATTAAAATTATTTTAACACATTAAAATAATTCATAGATGTGTATATATAAGAAGCATATTTATAAGTCAAATAATAGTGATAAGCGTCCGGTTTAAATAAAAAAAAGCTGTTATAATGTATCTAAATACACCTCGTATTCACCATCTATTTTCCAATGAAGTAACCGTAGCGCCCTTTGTTGTAAGCTTGGAGAACTACCAAGCTACTCGGTCCGCACCTGTCCAACACACGACGAGCGTCACTGAGGACTTCTTCTTCTTATCGTGTAGGTATAGTCAAGTGTTTGGCTAACTTGACTAACCCTGGTGTCAGAGTTTTCAAACCGCACAATGGCCTCTGACTTGGTTTTAACGACTGTAGTCAATCGACAACAGGCGGGACCGACAGCTTAACGTGCCCTCCGAAGCACAGAAACGCTCGTGATAAATTGCCACTTTGGTCACCCACCATCAGGTTCCCTGCCTCTGTGTACGTTGCTTTACCTCACCGGTTGAGATCAGCGAGTGCCACTGGGCTACGAGCGCTTCTGAGGCTACTGAGGACTGACTTTACTTGTTCCATTCTTTTATTTATTTTTTGATAGTTCGTTTAGTACGTGATGCTCCTAATCGTTATAAATTCGATTAGATATTAATTTAAATCGATATCAATATAGTTTTTGCAAAAAAATACCTTACTGCTTTTACCGCACAAAAATGCAAGATTTACTAAAAAAAATACGTGTGCTAATGTGATCGAAAGAATCTTACCCTGGCATCCAGCTCGCCCTTAGCTCCATTCATCCGGATATAGAACTGGGCTGGTTTCTCCACCTGGGCCGAGTCAGGGAACTAGGCCACCTCTAGGAGGTACGCGTCTCCAACCTTCCTAAGGTTGGAGACGCGTCATCGAAAGAACGAAAAAGTATAAATTGTCCGGCTGGATCATGATGTTGCGTATGATTTTTGAAGTCAAGAATTAATGATAATTGTTACTGAAGATTCAAGTAATGATTCCAGTTCATTTCGAGAGTAATCCGATGATTCATGATGATAATAGTACTTTATGCTACAAGCTACAAGTGTGCTAAGTTGCGCACACGTGTCATACGACATTTTTCAACACATTTGCAAGAAAAGAAATAAATAAAAACTTTCCTGATATTGACGGCAACAAGTTATCACTTGCATGTTGCGCCTCGGAAAGTATTTCTGGCGATGTACCCACGTAGGTTTCCTGTTCTGCACTTGAAGAAGATATTTTTTGTGTTGTGTATTTCTGACAATAATAACCATCTGATGAATACAAATGCCGTTTGTGAAAACCAAGTGAAAACATCTGAAAAGGCGCGATTATTTTTTTCTTTTTTCGCTCGCAAAAATGAGATTCACATTGACAAGTATGCCATACAGCCAAATAAAATAAAAATTCTTAACCATATATTTTCACGTTTTAGCATAAATAAATGATAAGTTTCTGTTAAATTTCAATGATTTAGTGGAATTTTATTTTTATTTACAAATACTTAGTTTAATATTTACACTTAATTTTAAATATAAAATAAGATCTGATCTCTTTGCTGAAATTTAGAAAAAAAAAACCATTACGTACTAGTGCTTTATTTTTATTACTCACGGGCTGGGTAATACATATCATTATGAACCTTAAAACAATGACATAAGACCCACTTTATGAGCAAATGTGTTGAAAAATACATTTTTACAATTAAAGTACCCTCTATTAATTTTATTTATAATCTAAAAAAGGCGCCTGTATGAATGCACGACATAATGCCGGATTGCAACGCGTTATTATTCGCTTGCTGCAAAATTGTTGTAAGGCGCAATTTTTCAACCAACTTCATCGCCTAGTAATTCAAAAAGGTTGCGAGAGGTGGCCATACAATGTTCTAAGAATATTTAGAGTAGACGCTTATCTTTTCATATTTGGTAAAATGAGGTTGCGGTTTAACTATTTTACTATTTTTATAAAAATTAAAAAGTGCTTTAAAAAAATATATAAAGTTAACTATTCAACTTAAAATAAAATAAAACTATTGTGGAATAATAAATAAGTCTATATGTACGATTTGATGAAAGAAACAATATCAAGTCTGTCCTAGGAGCTACCATAATAATTTGAAATATAACATGAATTTCCGATCGGACGGAATACTTCAACTTTGGCATAGCTTTAAGAATACTTAATATCAAATCTTGGAAAAAAAAAACCTATACCTTAGAGCAGGGGTTCCCAACCTTTTTTTGTCTACTGCCCACTTTAAGAATAAATTATTTTTTAACGCCCCCCTTTTTAAACATACTTAAAAACCGCTAAGTACTTATAACTGATTATTGAAACGCAACTTTATAGTATTCGGACAGAGTATCTTTTATTGAAAATAAAACAAACATAATCAATTCTTATATAAAAACTAATGTGAAGGTTGAATCTGATGCTGTTCAATAAGTTTGTTGATATCAGGTTCCAATTTACTCAAAAACAGCCGCAAGTCGCCACGTTCGGTAACACGCAAACGATTTCTCTTTTTAGTAAGCAGCGTTGCCACAGCACTAAATCCACGTTCACACAAATATGACGATGGGAATGCTATCAAGAATCGTTGAACAATTGACCACAATCCAGGGTACAATTGCAGGATCGGTTTTTGTAGCCAAAATTCTTGATATCCATTTTTGAACTTGATTTTTATTTCTTCGTTTGTTGTCAATTCTATAAGTTCTTCTTCCAGCTGAGGTGACATTGCTATGTTGACATTTGAAAATGGATCCAACACCCAGTCTGGTATTTCCAAGTTTAAAATGTCCTGGTATCGTTCGGTGAAGTCAATGTGGAGGTTTTCCAAATGTTGGCAGTAGGCAAACAAGTCGTCGTTACTGCAGGATACTGATAAATTCGGAAAATTGTGAAACTCACGTCTGCCCATATTTTTTTTTGTGCAGAAGCAGTTTGGCTGCGAAAGCAGCTACGACATTTTTTGTTTTAATTAAATTTAGTTCATCGCCTTGCAGTTGGAGGTTCACGTCGTTGAACAATTTATACAGGTCTGTCATGTAAGCTATATCATTCTTTGATGTTATGAGCTTGTTGCGCAGTTCTGTATCTTTAGTTTCCAAGAACTCTATCACAGAGTCAAACAGGTTATAAAATCGAATCAGACAATTGCCTCTTGACAGCCAACGAACTTCAGTATGAAGCAACAAACGGTTGAAATCTTCGTCATTAGTAACACAAAGCTGATGAAATAATCTATCATTCAAAGAGCTGCTACGGATTTTATTGAATGCTTTGATGACATATTGCAGTGATTGAAATAGTCGTTCACTTAAGTTTCTAGCAACCAAATGTTGTCTATGAATAACGCAATGTATAGCAAGGACATCTGGAATTTTATTTTTTAGGTACGCTATGAAGCCTTTATGGCGCCCTGTCATAGCCGGAGCGCCATCCGTAGCAACTTGTATAATATTTTTCAAAGGAATCTCTTTCTCTTCACAAAACTTTTCCAATGTATTGAATATGGTTTCGCCTTTTGTATCTGTCTCCAAATTTCTGGCAAACAATAGTTCTTCACGTATTTTCTCATCTTTAATAAACCTCACGTAAGATAGCAACAACGCTTCATTAGTTGGTAAAGTGGACTCATCGAGCTGAATTGAGAATTGACTAGTCCTCAGATGATTGCACAATGATTCTTCAATGTTTTCAGCCATTTCATCAATTCGTCTTTGCACAGAATTATTACTCAAAGGAATTTTTTGGATAATATCTGCGGCCGGTTTATGAAGCACAGTAGTTATTACTTCCTTTATTGCTGGCAAAATTAACTCTTCTCCGATGTTGTGTGGTTTGCCTTTTTGAGCAATTAACAAAGGGATATTGTACGAAGCTCGAAGTCCGTCGTCATCTTGCTTAGCAGCCGCCGAAAATAGTTTTGATACACTTGGCTGAGTATTATGCTTCTTCTCTAGGTCTTGAAAATATGCTACATTCTTGTCTTTCTTATCTGGATGCATTTTATTCAAATGACCTTGCAGTCTTGAAGGCTTCATTGCTTCGTTCGAAAATGTTTTTAGACATAGAAGACACAAAGGCGACGACGGGTTTGTGGGATTTTCAATAAATCCGAATTTAATATATTCCGCAGAGTATTGCCGTCTCTTCTTTTTTACTTCCGACATTGTTTTGTTTTGAGAAATACGTAAGTGTCATAATGAAGTACTGCTTATCTATTATGCGCGAAACCGCAAATGAAAATAAAATAAATTTACGTCGTTTATATAGGATTGCATAAGCAGCACGCACCAACAGGAATAAGACAAACGTGCATAAACTCGTTTATCTCATTCGACGCCCAATCGTACTCGACAAGCAAGAACAAGTATTATAGAACCAGCCGATTGATACAGGAATGTACAAATCGGATTATTTAACAAAAACTTGTTAAAACATGATTGCCCGCGGTCTATTATATCGAACCGAGTTTGAGCTATATCTTAATTAATATTAGTTGATGTTCACAAGATGTAGTCGAGAGTCGAGAGCTCAGTCGGTATCTAAGAGTCTTCCTAGCTAGGTAGATGAAATTATAAATCGACCCCAAAGCCCTACACAACGCCCCCTTTTTTTTTCTGGGTCTCTTACCGCCCCCCTTTAGGCCTGCAGCGCCCACAAGGGGGCGTTATCGCCCACGTTGGGAAAGACTGCCTTAGAGTTACAACGGTTAACTTTCCAATAGTAACAACTTTAAGCCATTCTAAATAGAATGAATTTTCACTGAATGTCCGGCCGCTCGTGCAGTGTCGGCGTGTAATTTTGTCCTCGGTCTCCCGGCGGAGTATGAAGGAATATATACTTAGCCATCCAGGATGGAGAGGGGCGGAGCCGAGCGCGATTTATTTTTTATTTTTTTTATTTATCAGCGGCATGGAGCGGCTGCCGGACGAGGTGCTGCTCGCGGTGCTGGAGCGGCTGAGCACGGGGGATCTGCTGCTGCGGGCGGCGCGCGTGTGCCGGCGCTGGCGGCGGCTGGCGGAGTGCGTCGGGCGGCTCGTGTGTCGGGGGCGGGACGCGGCGGGCGTCGGGCGCGGCACGCGGCGCCTGCTCGTGACCGAAAGCGGCGCCCGCCTGGTCGACCTGCTGGCCGCCGTGCCGCTGCTGACGTCGCTGACGGTGCACGCGCGCATACCGCTGGCGGAGCCGGAGCTGGCGGCGCTGGAGCGGCTGCAGCACCTGCGGCACCTGGACGTGCACGCGGCGGGCGGGGTGCTGGGCGACGCCGTGCTGCCGGCCGCACTCCGCCTGCACGTGCTCGTGCTCAACGACACGCCGGCGCCGGGCGTGCTGCGCCAGCTGGGTGCGGGCCGGCTGCGCGAGCTGCACATGTACGGGCGCAAGTGGCGCTACTCGCGGAGCGAGCTGGTCGAACTGCTGCGGGCGCGCGCGCCGCACCTGTGCGAGCTGACGCTGCGCTGCTCGGAGCTGGAGGACGCGGAATACCGGGCGCTGGCGAAATGCGGGGGGCTGCGCGCGCTGCGGCTGTACGCGTGCCGGCGGCTGCGGCCCGAGGTGGCGGTCGAGCTTTCGCGGCTGCCCCGGCTGCACACGCTGCACGTGACGGACGCGCTCCTTATGTTGCCGGAGGCGCTGCTCGGCTGGCTGCGCTCGCTGCCGCCGGGGCTGCGCGAGCTGTCGCTGTCGGCGGGCTGGTTCGGCGACGAGCACGTGGCGGCGCTGTGTGCGCGCGTGCCGGAGCTGCGCGTGCTGGAGGTGTGGCGGGTCGCGGGGCGGGCGTGGGGAGAGACGCGGCGCGGGCTGTCGGCGCGGGGGGTGCGCGCGCTGGCGGCGGGGCTGCCGTGGCTGCGGGAGCTGGACGTGGACGTGTGGCTGGGGGCGGAGGACGTGGCGGCGCTGGCGGAGCACGGCGTGCTGCGGCGGCTGCGGTGCGCGGGGGAGGGGGCGGGAGAGGAGGAGGGGCTGCGGGTGGAGTACGCGACCGGCGCGCCGCGGGGGAGCAGGGAGGGGCCGCGCTCCGACCTGTTCTACAGCTGGCTGTGTGTCTATAATTAGCGGGAACACCTGTTCTTTGAGGTAGTAGACTGAGATCCCAGGGCCGCCAGACCTTACTTATTTTCTCATTAATCAAATGTGTGGGAAATAGTAGTGCTAGTACGTACTAGTAAAACGTATGAATACCAGCTAACCTAGGCCGACGGCCAATTTTCAGCTACCGGGTCCTGATTTTCTGAAGGTACTTACAAAAATTACTCACTCGTCTCGATGTCCGGGTGCTACAAAAAATATTGTTACAGTTCCCTGAACAGCATATAAAAAACCGGCCAAGAGCGTGTCGGGCCACGCGCATTATAGGGTTCGGTAGCAGCATGGTTCAAATATGCAGCTGGCTTCTACGAGCATATTGACGGTTAAACCGCTAATAATGTCTAAACACGAGTTCACAAAGACAGGTGGTAACTAAAGGAGTTAAAAATTCCAGCGCCACAAGGAAAAGAAAAATACCATCTGTTTAAATAACCACCTCGCGTGGATGCAAACGATTGTATAAAAATCGTTAACATTACGTATTCATTAAAAAGAATAACTTTAGTTTTGACCTAAATACAACAGAACGAAAGTATAACAATAAACGCGAGCGAAGCCAGCGCGAAATTTTTTTTTTCGACAATATTAGGAATAATATCGAGCTGCTGCTAAAGCAGGTTGCGTGGCAATAATTTTGATGTCGTTTTCGTAATTAGCACCTCCAAATAATAATAAATAATAAATAATTGGATTGGATCCCATACAAACGGACCTTTGATTGTTCCATGCGGGTTAGAATTACGAAATTTTACCATGAATAGAGTGTACTAAGACTATCATTTTCAGATGTGGAGGGAAGATCGCTTCCCCCCATGAGCGCCGGGGGAGGAGGTGGAAGGGGTCGAAAGAGGCACCTCGAGATTTTTTTTTTTCTGATTGGTAAACGATACTACAGCTTGTGTGGTATCGTTTTCATATAAAACTAACACTAGAAATTCATTTTTACTATGTAATGGGTACGTTTTCTCGCAAAAACTACAGATTTAAGCGAAAAATTAAAAAATGACAATTTTATTATTTTCATCGCCAAATCTTGGAAAAATATTCACTAATTGGGGTTAAAAAAACATTGCTCTAACGGCTGTTTCATCTAGATTTCAAATATACACACATCTTGTATACTTGTAACACAATTACCACAAGAAAAAAATTAACAAAGCGGCGCAGCGAGGTATCGCGGATCTCGGGCTCAGCGCTGTGGCCAGTGACTGTGGCCTTAGTACTTATATAAGTAAATACTGTTTTTATTCAAGTCATTTAATATATAAACTAGAAGTGATTTTGTATAAATAATAGGTATATTGTCATGTAAAAAGTACAATTTTTAAGGGATCCTATATTTTTTTGTTTATAAAGATTGTTATTTTTTATTCAAATCATCATGGTCTTTAATATGATATTAAAGATTGTTTTAGTAATAGTCTTTCAAACTCTACATTTATTTATATGTTAAATATAACAACTATTACAAAAAAATACATTTTAATTTTTAATAAAGCGTGTAGTGGATGAAAACTAATAATAACCATCATCATAACATAAACAATCAATGAAACTTGAATTCAGTGGTAATAAAATTTTACACCTAATTTGCCGGACTCATCACAATGAGGATGGATAAATGATGAAATAGAGTGGCAACCTCTATGGACCACTCTTCCCGAAGCAGCAGCTTCATGTTCAGAGTTAAATGCAGCTGCAAAAAAGGATGTTCTGGACGCTGTAAATGTATATACCGCACTTTGTTTTTGTGCTGGTGACTGCAAAGTGAATACTCAATGAATAAAAATTGTATTACCACTGAATTCAAGTTTCATTGATTGTTTATGATAGTTATTATTAGTTTTCATTGAAACCGCTACCCATCTGTCGGCGTAATTTATATGTATGATCATGCCAAATTTCAGATCTGTAGTACCAACGTTTCATAGGAAACCCGCGGACAGACGGACATGGCGAAACTAAAGGGTTCGTAGATTACTACGGAACCCTAAAATCACGGCTCAGATTGTAGGTACGGTCAGTTGCAATAATCCATTCATAGCTTAAGGTTTATAATCGCATGTACCTACTCAAATATTGTTGAACACGCACACACATTAAAATAAATATGATTTTATGTAAAAGTCAACCTTATTGCAATTACTTAAAGTTCAAAACAGTTTGTTTACTCGCATCTGAGCAAAAATAACCATATATGTATAACTTCGTCTATTCAAGCCCGCATGCAACTACCTCCAAAGCCGTAACTTATTTCATTTGAGTTCACTAACTACTGGGTAGCACAGTGGTGGTAAACGTAGTAGACTATAAAAATAAAACCGGCCAAGAGCGTGTCGGGCCACGCGCATTGTAGGGTTCCGTAGCAGCATGGTTCAAATATGCAGCTGGTTTCTTAATTCTACGAGCATATTGTCATAGTCGATGTTAAAATCCCCAAAT
Source organism: Aproaerema taeniolella (assembly GCA_949987775.1). NCBI lineage: Eukaryota > Metazoa > Arthropoda > Insecta > Lepidoptera > Gelechiidae > Aproaerema > Aproaerema taeniolella. Next base: position 3,122,463 of record OX465261.1, on the reverse strand, counting down.
ACTATAGTATCAAAAAGAAATGTATTAAAAAGTTTGTAGTTTCAGAAATAATTGTAGTTTTGGTCTAAATATAACAGAATGGAAGTATTTAATGCGCGAACGAAGCGTTTTTTTTTTTAATAGTTTTTTTATTTTTATTTTTTTTGGTTTTTGATTTTTTAATTTTTTTTGCGATAATATTATTGTTAGGGATAATATAATAATATCGAGCTGCTGCTAAAGCAGGTCGCGTGGTGATCTTGTATAAATTTGATATCATTTTCGTACTTAGCACCCCCAAAAACCTATTAAACGACACCTGAAATGTCAATATGTTACAGCTTGGCTTTCGGCTCGCCTCACTTTAAGCGTGGAACCTTGTATGGCGGCCATTTTGGATTAGTGTACACTTCGTCGTGAATGCTACTCTCGTGAATTATTCCACATTTTATTTTTATAAAAATTTATGTTTCCAAACGGATTGCTGAATCGAAAAACTTTCGTAGTAAACCCCATCTATCTTGAAAAAAGCTATCCTATGATAACCCACTCGATGATATCGGCGAGAAAAAAAAATCCCTCGCGCTTTCACGTGTATGGAAAACACCCGAAAAACAATTTTTATCCACCATTTTATTTTTTAGATCTGTCGGCGCAATCAATATTACGACCATGCCAAATTTTAGCTCTGTAGTACCAAGGATCTAATATTAGTAAATATATTCTTATTAATCCCAACAACGTTTGGCACTTGGTCGACTATTACTCACAAGCTTGAAGGGCCAACTTATGTGTGATAGTTTTCCTTTTAATATCACCGTGAATTTTTCCACATTTTTAGAAACAATCGTTTTGCTTGTGGTGGGGGACACTTGTTTTTAATAAAAATGTTCACTTTAAAAATTAATTTTTCGCAAAGGGAATGCTGAATTGAAAGACGTTCTTAGTAAACCTCTTCTATCTTTTAAAAAGCTATCCTATGACATTTCATTCGATGATATCGGCGGGAAAAAAAATGAAATAAATTTAATGAAATGGAAGTATTTAATGCGCGAGCGAAGCGAGCGGGAATTTTTTTTACTTTTTTTTTTTGGTTTTTGTTTTTATTTTTTTGCGATAATATTATTGTTAGGCATAATATAATAATATCGAGCTGCTGCTAAAGCAGGTCGCGTGGTCCTTCGAGCCGGATGGACCACTTGTAGCGTACTCGGCTGGTAGTTGAAGCAGGCGTTCTTGATTGAAACCACGGCACTTTTAGGGGAAAAATTTATATTTCGGCAGAGAGACGTTAGTGTACAATTTTAGCTATCGAAGCAAAGAGAATGAATGCTGAATGAATGAGCGAATGCTGAGTGAGTTTTGTTGGTGTTGCCAACAGTGATCGTGTATAATTTTGATGTCATTTTTGTAATTAGCACCCCCAAAAACCTATTAAACGACACCTGAAATGTCAATATGTTACAGCTTCGCTTTCGGCTCGCCTCACTTTTAGCGTGGAACCTTGTATGGCAGCCATTTTGGATTGGGGTACACTTCGTCGTAAATGCTACCCTCGTGAATTATTCCACATTTTTTTCATTATAAAAATTAATGTTTCTCAAACAGATTGCTGAATCGAAAAACGTTCATAGTAAACCCCTTCTATCTTTTAAAAAGCTATCCTATGATAACCTACTCGATGATATCGGCGAGAAAAAAAATCCATCGCCCTTTCACGTGTATGGGAAACACCCTAAAAACTATTTTTTTTCCACTATTTTATTTTGTAGATCTGTCAGAGCAATCAATATGTATGACCATGCCAAATTTAGATCTAATATAAGTGAATATATTCTAATTAATCCCAACAACGTTTAGCACTTGGTCGACTATTACTCACAAGCTTGAAGGGCCAACTTATGTGTGATTGTTTTCTTTTAATTTTGTTGTATATTCTATCACCGTGAATTTTTCCACATTTTAAAAACAATCGTTTTGCTTGTAGTGGGGGACACTTGTTTTTAATAAAAAATTTCACTTTAAAAATTAATTTTTCGCAAAGGGAATGCTGAATCGAAAAACGTTCTTAGTAAGGCCCTTCTATCTTTTAAAAAGCTATCCTATGACATCTCATTCGATGATATCGGCGAGAAAAAAAAAACCATTGCCCTTTCACGTGTATGGGAAACATCCTAAAAATTGTTTTTTCCAAAATTTTATTTTTTCAATCTGTTGGCGCAATCAATATGTATGACCATGCCAAATTTCAGCTCTGTAGTACCAAGGATCTAATATTAGTAAATATATTCTTATTAATCCCAACTAAGTTTGGCACTTGGTCGACTATTACTCGCAAACTTGAAGAGTCATCTTATGTGTGATAGTTTTCCTTATAATTTCATTGTATCCACTACCACCATGAATTTTTTCACATTTTTAGAATTAACCGTTTAGCTGGTAGAGGGGGGGGGGACACTTGTGTTTGACAAAAATTTTCACTTTAAAAATTTATATTAGGCAAACAAAGTGCTGAATCGAAAAACGTTCTTAGTAAACCCCTTCTGTCTTTTAAAAAGCTGTCCAATGACACCCCATTTAATGATATTGGCTAGAAAAAAAAATTCATCGCCCTTTCACGTCTATGGGAGACACCCGAAAAAAATTTTTTTTCTAAGATTTCACTCTACAGTTCTGACGGCGTAGTTAATATTTATGACCATGCCAAATTTCAGCTCTGTAGTACCAAGGGTTTCTTAGGAAACCCGCGGACAGACGGACAGACGGACATGGCGAAACTATAAGGGTTCGTAGATTACTACGGAACCCTAAAAACGAGGTTTAGGTGGCCAAGGTTCGAGTCTCGAGTCAAACCATTGTCTTTTTCTTTTTTTGACCTTTTTTTTAAACATGTTTATAATTTTGTTAGTTAAGTGGTAATGTAATACAATATTAAATAAAAAATAACATTCTCAAACTAATTAAATCAAGTTTATTCATTTTTATCATAATGTAGGTACTTAAATAAAAATCGTTACATTAATGAACAATCCCACCATAAACATCAATGTGAAATATGACAGCCAAGTTCAATAATAAGAATATGTTTGGTTGTGGACTTCGCCGAAAAAAGTATTGAGAATGCTTTGTAAAAAGTTATTTACTTACAGACTTGTTTAGTGTATCCTCCCCTGTTTTCAATTATTACAGAAAGCAAGCGCCGCCGCACAGATTCAACCAAAAAACAAATGTCTTGTCACTAAAAATAGTATTTTCCCAATCAGAATCAAGGTATTCTCTTGCAAATGCCAGCCAGTCTTCTTTGTTTATGCCTTTCAGTCAGATAGGGTTTTTTTTCAGGCTTTCTATGATGCCATTACTCACTGTGCAGGACTCTACGAACAGTATGAACTGAAGTATCTAACAAATTTGCGAATTCAGCAGTTGATTAGCTATTATTTTCATATTGTGCCATTATGAAACCCCGATGTTGTGACATTGCCTTCAGCTTCATGGCGCAAGATCCAACGTTATACTTACGGTTGTTCACTAAAACAATAGAATGAAAAACAGTTTACATTTATTTATTTTTTTTGCTATTGCAATTTATCGATTTTATCGGAACTCGCAATTTAAAAAGAAATATCTTTTATTCAAACATAGCAGATTTAATGAAGAAAATACTTACTCAATAACCGGTTTCATGAGATATGTTTATATTATATCCATTGTTAAGCATCTCATTAATGCGGGTTCGCCCCTGCATATCAATATAAGCTTGCATTTTAAGTCCAAAAAAGAAACAATAAAACGCACAATAAATAATATTCACACTAGGCAAACTATCACTCGCCAGTACCAGCTTTCGAAGTGAACTGTCAAAGAAAGGGTAGTTCATTTAAATGAATCCGAATATGTTATAATAGATTACCTAGCATTTTTGTCAGTTATTTGTACCGTAGGTACACGCCTGATGCCATTCTAAGTACTACCACGACAGAAGTCGGTGCACGATTCGTACCCGAGAGTAATCGGAACTCAGTACTACAAAAAAATGTTGATTTACTAATAGCTATAATTAGCGAATTACTATACTTCGTTTTTTTAGCATTTGAAATAATGTAAACAAAGAAGCAGTGGTAGTAAGTAAAAAAATTTTTACAAACACAAAAACTACGATAAATACAAGAGTTGAAATAAAATTATTGACAGGCCCAAACTGTGCCACCAATAAAATCTTTTTGTTTTTCTCTACAACAATGACTGATCATAAGTGCTCTGAATATTGAACGGAGAGCAAGTTAAAGCTATTTCAGATATAGATCTGAAAAACAAAACGAAATAAGATTTAGTTTAAATATTTAAAAACACTGTATGCCATTCGACCTTTTCTGAGCGAGTGGGTAAGACGGAGGTTGATGAAATGTTTGGTTTTGTTTCACTGAATTATTGTGATACAGTGTATGCTGAGAGTGCAAAACTCGTGTATCAGGTTCTGTTACCACGTCCCCAATCGATTTCATAATCACACTTTTCTTAAATATTTACAACATACTAAATATGAAGAAAGTAATGCCGTTAAGTTCACATTTCTTTTATTTTATTGTTTACTTCTGCCTGAATTTTGTCAAGTGTTGTTTAATCTCATTATCGAAAACAAAAGTTGTGCACTTTTCTTCGGATTCCGAATTCAATTTTAAGCCATTTTTTAAGTAGTTACGTGTAGTTTGTTTAAACACTAAACAAACTATAAACTATACCAACTGATGGAAAAACGCAGTAAAAGGGTTAATGAGGTATCCTCAGTTGGAAATATGGATACTACGTATCGTTATATGATTAATAATGTACCGTATCTGCATTACAATTCCATAAATCCCCTAAAATAGATAGTTAAGTAGAACCATTTTATTTCACTCCGAAATAATGAAAAATAACAAAAAAATACCAAATGATATTATTTTCAAAATTGCTTTCTTGAGGTTGTATATATGAGAATATTACCTATCATTTGAAGTATACACACATCAAAAAAAGTTTGCGATCACTTGGAAAAGTGCTAATATTTTTTATTGTAGAAGAATAAAACTTAATCACTTTTTATCTTTTGATTCCTTATTTAAAAATATGAAATTTAAATATAAAATAATTTCGTAATTCAAATGTTTTTTCATTTAAAAAGACAATCAACCCTTGCTTGCTTTCATTCAGAAATCTGACATAGTCGCAACTTATCAATATTTTCAATTTATTCAAAAAAAAAATAAGTTGGTAACGATGCCGAGAGGATTAACTGCAGTTTTACGAGCCAGAATTCTAACTTTAAGTGGAGAAGGCTATTCCACGAGGGAAATATCACGCAGAGTTCATGTATCCCAATCCTGCGTGGTGACCACGTTGGAGAGGTATCAGGGCATGGAAGATTTAGCTGATCCACCTCGCAGTGGTCGCCCAACTGTTCTTATTGCAATTCAGAAGCGATATATCAGATTACTGGCTGCCCGTGACCCAACAATGAACGCTACTAAAATGAAAGCAGAGCTGCGAGCTGCCACCGGCCGCGAAGTTAGCACCCAAACGATTAGAAATTGCTTACACCAAGCTGGATTACGAGCAAGGAGATCCTGGCGAGCACCTCTGAACTCACAGCAACAGAAGCGGCGCAGATTGCAATGGGCTAGGCTCCGTCAAAATGAAGAAATTGAGGACGAAAGCATCTGGCAGAACTGCTTCTTCGTTGACGAAACGCGGATCAGTACACATCCAGATAACCGACGTGTCCGTGTCTGGAGAAGACCTGGCGACTCTGAAAGGCAGAGAACTGCCACTGGAACCGTTCAGCAGGGCGGGAAATCAGTGTCCTTTTGGGCCGGGATAATGATTGGGGCTAGGACGCCCTTAATCCCGTATCAAGGCACCATGACCGGAGCCATGTACAAAACGATTGCAATCGATGGATACGTCAGACCATTCCGCATCAACCACGGGCGCCAATTCATAATGGTAGATGATAATGCGCCCGCACATCGAAACGGACGTGTTGATGCTGCTCTCCAGCAATACGACATCACCAGGTTAGACTGGCCTGCCGGCTCGCCTGACTTAAACCCGATCGAGCATGCGTGGGATGCTCTTAAGCGAGCTGTTTGGAACCGTCAGCCACCTCCGCGAACAGTGTCAGAAATCAGGGCAGCTGCTATTGAAGAGTGGGACAGGTTACCACAAGAAATGCTAGATAACTTCATTCTTAGCATGCCCAGAAGGGTTTCCGCATGTGTGCGAGCCAGGGGAGGAGTCATTTTATACTAACTATTAATTTTTTCGCAATAAATTTTGTTTGTTTTTTCATTAATTCAAATTTTTCATTACATTACATTTAAGCCAAAATTGCATTTCCTAGCTTTTGTTAATAAAAAGTAAATAATTAATAATGATTCTTTTATTTACTTAGTGTATTTTCATTATAAAATCATAAAACGTAAACAGTTTCTTTAAATAATTTATATTTTAAAGAATACACCTGATTTTGCTACTGATCGTAAACTTTTTTTGATGTGTGTATTTTACAAAAAAAAATCTGCCATATCGTATCTGTAGGTCCCCAAACTTGATATGTTTTGAAATTTTTTTTTTAAAACAAAACTGGCTAAATGGTGATAATGTGGTATATTTTTAGAACCGCCTTTAAAAGCCCTTTCATTTGATACCACCAACGATAGGTTTCAGAAAAAAAAATTTTTTTCTTATTCAAAAAAATGATGTCTCAGCACAGCTCTCCTAAGGGAAACTTTTTTAGGAATTGCGGATCAAAAACTTTTTTTGGACCTCTAGTATACGTGTGCCAAACGACTAAACTGTACACCGATTTGCGTTTTTTTTTTAAATTTAATGCGTGGGGCGCCCACTATATGTAATGAATGTGTAGGTAATATATAAAAGTCAAGCGAATACAAGGTTACCGTTTTATAAGGACATAGTAAAAACATTGGATAGATAAGAAACGATAATGATTATAACTTACCTGATTAGAATTGTTTTGTATGTCCACTACGACCCTAAAGGGCTTGCCAAGTGGAACCACCTCAATTTCCTTCATCTTGAACTCCAGGTCGTTTTGAGTATTGTTAAGTAAGGAGTAGTACCTGGGGAACATAAATCAATTTAGTTTTACATGCACACAAATCATTTGATAGCTTTTCAGTTATTAATTCTTAGTTCGATCTCAAAACTATACTACTAACAAACATAATTAGTATTCAGCAAAGCTTTTGACTCAGTTAATCAGAACTACGCGCTTAGATCAATTGTGTTTCTTTAATTAAACATATTGAGGAGTAAATTATTCATAATCAACTTCTAAATTCAATTTAAAATGCTGCTTAAGTACATAATAATATATTCTTTACCTCTTAGCCCTAGCGGAGTGGCGGACGCCGTTCATCAAGGCAGCGCGCTCGGACCCGCTGTGTTCCTGGTGTTTGTATTGGAGAGTAATGTCTTCGCGATCGTTGTCGCCTATCGGATCGAACACGTATGGCTTTTTTGTCAGGATCATACGTCCGATGCTGTAATGAAATTAAATTTTTAGGAGTTTCAATAGTGGACTAATTTTTAAATGATACAGCTCTGGGGCTCTCTTTTTGAATCGCTCGCCTCGTGTCGAGCGATATCTTTTATTGTTTTACGCGGATTCTATTGCAAAATATTTTATCACTATAGGTACTTCGACGAACAGATCTAACCACACAATGAATTGTAAGGGTAAAACAATTCCAAATAGGGGGCCCCTGATTTAAATAATTAGGGTTATGGTTATGGTCACTATATGGCAGATGATAAGCCTAGTTAAGAATTGATACCAGTGATAAGAGTCACACTTACTGATAGTCATTAGTGTCCACCATCGAGAACCCAGTTTCAGCATCAGGATCCCGCCTCCACCTCATCATGTCAGCGTTAACTGACGCCAACATGAACTCTACGTCGTATCCAAAGCCAGTGTGGCCTTGTTTGATGGCTTCAAGAGAAGCTGGGCCGCACTGGAAGAATCCTGTGGAGGTCTCTTGAGGAGTCGCGTCTACTGCTTGCCAGCCGCCGTAGCCTGTTGAATTGGGAGGGTAACAATAAACTTGGCCTCTTTTTTCCATATCCAGTTTGCAATAAAGTGTTTCTTTCTATTATTATTAAACTTGTGATGCAGTCCAAGAAGACCATTTCGCTGTTTCAAGCGTCTGTTCGTCTCTTAAGTTCCAAAAAAAGTAGAAAATTTTTCAACTGTCAATATTTTTGTGTTATGCAGCTTGCAGCTTTTTGTGTTCAATGTGTGTTTGTGGCGTTTAAAAATATATATCTTATTCTACAACAAGTTTTTTGCTGTCTTACCTGCTGGCAGATCAGGTCTGGCCATCCAGACGTCATTCCAGACGTGATAGTTCCAGATGGAATCGGCTCCCTTTGGGTTGGTAGGATCCCCCTCAATTTCCTCCATAGTTTCCGTGTAGTACTTGTCCACTGTTAGACTGCTGTTGGCATCGTGAGCTGACACCAGGTTGGAGACAACGCGCGAGGGGATGCCTAGTGCTCGGCATACTGGGATTGAGAAGGAAAATTTATGAATCATTTATGAACATGTGTAAAAATGTGTCTTATTTATTTCGCAGACTATAGTCTATAGTATAGTTTACAAACGTTTCGAATGTGGTGAGTATTATACCTACTCTCGTTGTGTTTAATGCTATGTTATGTAATTGTTTTTGAATAAGTTTCAAAAGAAGGTTAGAACTAGAGCTCTAGAAAGGGTGCTTTTGCGATCGACTGATTCGTTCGAGGGTTCCTTATTGGATAAAGAATCTTTATTATGAATACACCAGGCTCTCGGCGAATATAGAGACATGGCGAGGCAAATACAGTAACCATAATAATTTACATTCTCTGTAAGAGCGAAACGATTAGGTAAAGATAATGATTTGAAAACTAAAGAACTCACAAATGGAAGACCTTTATAAGATAAAACGACGTTCATTAAGCACAAAAATAACGATGTATAGAATCAATTAATTGAAGTTATTCTTTACCGATTTCAAAAATGGAGGAGGCTCTCAATTCTACTGCTCGTTTTATTTTTTTAATGTTTGTTACGCGATAACTAAGTACGTCGATTATAGCCTGGTTTTCAAAATTCTTTTTCTGTTCGAAAAAATATACTCTGGCGGTGGTCCCATATAAGTTTTATGAAAATTGATTCTGTGCTAAAAAAAAATCAACAAAAACAAAAAACGCATACATGATGACATTTTGGTTTGTAGTGATCTGCTGATAGGCATTATTGGAATTGATTTCTCTCGTTTTTTAAATGTACAAGTATTACCTGTAGTAACAACTCCGGCGAACACCCAACACTGTCCGTAAGAGACAGGCGCTTGAGTTTGTAAGAATTGGTCCAGGATCTCCACAGAGCCCGTCCATTCGGATGGAGCAGTACCGTCTTCATACTGGCCATCCCATCGGCCCACCAACACGCCATCATCGTCGTTAGAATTGACGATCTTAGAGATTATGCGTGTTAGTTTGATAGGGTCGCCGCGCCTGGGTTAAAAAAATAGAAACAAAGAAAGACGGATTCATTATTTCGGACTTTACAACAAGGCAAGATCAATCAATAATACAAAAATACATAAGAGAGAAACTTAAAAACAATTACAAATAACCTTTACATGCATCGCTATTTGTTGAAGGGTCCGAGATATAAAGGGTCCTAAACTCGGATATATGTATGTTGTGACTCGGGAATCGGGATATTAGCGAGCCACAACGCTAGGTATTTATGTATTCAGTACAATAATAACATTTCTTAACATACAAGCTTCATACAGGGATAAGACGCGCTTCAGAAACCTTCTAGATTAAGTTTATATGAGCGAGAATTTGCTCACTTTATCACATCAGCTACTGTTGTTTACCCATCAAAAGTCTGATACAAATGTGAGCTGCAGGATCTAGAAATAATTTTCATCTGTACACTTACGCCAGTAAGGAGCATAATTTTATTTTATTATTTTTTATACTAATTTTTACGAGGTTTCAGGTGTCTAATTAAGCTCAATTAGGTACAGCCTCATAGTAGACTTTCTGTAGAAAGATATAGTTTTATTTATCTCATCACATTCACGCCTGTAATACCTGTACGGGGAGGCAGAACCCCTATGTAGCTACAGAAACATTAGACGCCACATTTCCTTTCTCTCACTGTCAAAATGACAAAGACGACTGCTACTCAAGTATAGATCAGAGTCTGTCTCCCGTTCTGTAGACGATACGGACTTTACGGATCAAGGAGCGATTCTATATTCCAAGACTTTTAACACATTTACCTATATCTGCTAGAGGTTCAAAGCCGGCCGTTAGAGCCAGCAGTAGTTTAAAATTTGATATTATACGTTTATTATTGACTAGCTGATGCCCGCAACTTCGTTTGCGTGTTATTTTTTTCTTTTGAACAGATTACACTTGATTTAGTTTAAGATTTAGATTTTTACATACAAAAGTTTTTTCCCGCTAACTCCCGTTCCGGTGGGAATTTTGCAATATCCTGTTGCAACTAAGTTTTAAGTTTACTAAGGTATCTGCATGCCAAATTTCAAGCGTCTAACTTAAGCGGTTTAGATTTTTCATACAAAAGGATTTTTCCGCTAATTCCCGTTCCCGTGGGAATTTCTGGAATTCCTTTCTTAGTGCACCTCTACGGTACCTAAGCTACGTCCCTTCCAAATTTCAAGTGCCTCCGTTTAGCCCTTTAGGCTGTGCGTTGATATGTCAGTCAGTCAGTCAATTTCTCCTTTTATATATTTAGAAGATAGATAAAGGTAGGCACACGCTAAAAAGACATTTCCCAAAATTCCCACGACAAACGGGAGAAATCGATGAAAAATAATAAAGGATAATGTGTTCCTTCGTCAATTTCGAACGGGTTCAATTCTGCTCAGTTTATTTTTGTTCCGTGTGAACTAAACCGCGAACAGGAAAATAGTGAACAGCACCCGTAATCTACTTACATCATTCGACTCGAATCCGACATTCGCAAAGACTATATCCTATCATCTGTCATCTACAAAGATACCGCAAGAGAGGGATGCACTAAAATTTCCTAACATCGATTTATAATCGAAGGGTATAAAATACGGACGCAGGTGCATCACTTACAGATGGAAAGGCATCTCAGCTCGATCCAGCATGAGCATGCAAGCTGGCAGGACCGTGGCGTCGAACTGGCCGTAGACCCAGGGCTTCCCCCGGGTGGTCTTGATGGGGCCCACCCACACCTTGCCCACGTCGTTCAGGACGTACTCTTGCAGCAGCTCTGAGCTCTCCATGTATGTCTGGTCATCTGGAATTTTAATATTTGCTAGTCTCTTTTTTTTCTGTAGAAAGATATAGTTTTATTTATCTCATCACATTCACGCCTGTAATACCTGTACGGGGAGGCAGAACCCCTATGTAGCTACAGAAACATTAGACGCCACATTTCCTTTCTCTCACTGTCAAAATGACAAAGACGACTGCTACTCAAGTATAGATCAGAGTCTGTCTCCCGTTCTGTAGACGATACGGACTTTACGGACCTTTGAGTTCCGCCGTCCAAACGGCTACGTTCGGGGCCACAACTTTATAGTTAGGTACTTGCCATCGACTCGCTAAGAAGAAGAGTTCGTAAAATAAGAATAAAAAACGGGTCTCCTAACATTGAAAATTTCCTTTGTTTTCAGTTGTTCAGATTTTCAAAAGGTCAGACTTTCATTTGGTTAGATTTTAAAATCGTCAGTTTTTCAAACGGTTAAAGTCCTTTCCGGTAAAAAATTGTCTCTATCCACAACGCTTACCAACATTCCAAGGGTTGAAGAGCAGGTAAATGTCCTGGTCGAAGTCATAGACCTCACGCTCAGTGGAACTCTTCAGTCTGGTGACCACTTGCAGGGCCCAGCACCCTACAGGGGTCGTTACTGGTGTTGACACCTGAAAAAACATTCCCTGTCAATAAATTGGGCCCTTTACCTGACTTATTCTATAGTTTGAAACCAATGACTAAAGAGTAAACAAATACTACATACTCAAAGTTTGAAACGGTTGTTTGAAATTTACTTATCTGCCAATTTTAATGAAAATATGATGACATATGTGGACCAGGTTCTATCAATCTTTTTGTATTCGCGACCTCTTCGGAATTTGACAAGTTTTGGCGAACGCCAAGGACCTACCTGTATCGGAAATTTTTAAAACGTAAGTAATATAAAGAGTTTGCCGCGGGGGAGGCACGGAAGGCGGGAGGCATCATTATACAATACAGGCACAACCTTTTCACTGAAATTTTAGTTTCTTATTGTAGTGTAAGGACCTACCAATAATTGCCTTTTTAACCCGCGACCCCCAGAGTAAAGCTTCAGGTGGTCGCAACCCACAGTTTGAAAAACACTGATAGACTTATGTTAGGTTACTTATTCAGAATCATTCATTGCGGTTAAGCAGCGCTCCTTTGTGATAGGTAATTTATGACGCGCGATTTCGTGCTTCGGGTTGGTTTTTATTAGTCTTCTGTAGATGGTTATCTATTAAACAAGTCATTTAAATGCCGTAAAATATCACGCATGTTGCTTTTAAAAATTAAAATCGTAAATTAAAGTGTAACAGCATAGCTCCCAACAGTTTTATTACAAGATTTATGAAGTATCTAGGTAGGTGGAATTTAATCAGACAAACTGGTTTTTCAACAATGTTCAATTCAAATAACGACTAAAATAGATATAGGTAACTTAATTGGTGAGTTTTGCATGTATTTGTGACTCAAAACCAGTTTTTGGATAATATCGACGCGGATCTGAGATCTAATCTCAATAATGAACTGATATTTTCTACCATCTTAAATACTTTTCCTTACAATATGGAAGTGAGTGTTTTTTTTTTTAATTGGGTGACTTTAGTTAGCGAAACTATAGAGGCTAATTCTCTTCATGAAACTAAACTACTTTACCCAAGGAACCTATGTGCTATTCTGAAAAAAAAATTCGACTTCCCAAGTTGTATTAAAAATTGTTTTTCTTTATATTTTCTGCGACGAGAGGGCACGAGATACAACATGCGACGATGCGACAGTATTATCTCAGCCGTCTATGTTAGCTATATGCAGGTGGCAAAATTGAGTACTTTGACGACAACTGCCTTGACTAGTAGTGCTACTGCCAACTGTACGTTGAGTTGCAAATGTACTGTAACTTAGCTCAGAGGGAGCTACCGGGGATCCATCTGATAAAGTCCAGAAAAAGTCACAGAGTCACTTTTAAGGCATTTATTGAGAGTCACCTAACTCATGAACAACGATTGTAACCTGTTTTTTCCACATTAATTGCGGCCGAAGCCATGGAAGAGAGTGTCAGAAACACAAATACGCGCCAATCAGTTTGATTATGGAACTAGAGCATTTTAGGCTATCGTAGGAGCTTTATGCTGTAGAGCAGTGGTTCCCAAAGTTGACTGGGCGGCGACTCACCAAAATGATAGTCCAAATTTGGCGACCCACCTCGACCTAAAAATTTGTTAAAGGATATGGTATCTTTACGACCTAACGTTGCAGTAACGTACCTAGTTTAGCGACATCTATCCGGCGCCTGGGGAAAAATTAAAAAAATAAAATAAAAAGAAAATCCCTCATTGGCTAGTTGCATTCGCCACCGCCGCCCGCCCGCGTGCTGTCCTGCCGCGCCGCCGCCACCGTGTAAGCTGAGCTGAGTTACACATTACACACGACGTGGTGCGGATGCTAACCGAACCACGCGTTTTTTGGTGTTACCACCGCGACCCACCTAAAATCTTCTCGCGACCCACCAGTGGGTCGCGAACCATAGTTTGGGAAATACTGCTGTAGAGACATACAACCTCTATAGTATTCTAGGAGATTTATTTTATAGCAAGTGTAAAGCTGATCACCTAGGTTCCAATAATAAAAGATAATTATGAGTACAGGCTTCAAACACCACCTTTGACCACATTAAATCATTAATCAGCATACTGCACCTATCTTATCTAGATATTCAATCTACGAGAACATATATTTGCAATTACATTAAGGTTTAGTGCCTATTATTTTATCCTCATTTAAATAAGTATTATCCAAGGTTTTCTACACTTCTCATCTAGATTTAGTTAATTGATCTTTTGTCACTGAATTTTCTCGTTAGTAGGTCTACAATTTGACGGCCGGTTGTGTCGAGTGGTGGTGGCACTGCCTCTTGATCTACGGGTCCTGGGTTCAAATCCCAGTCGAGGCAAATAAGTATTTGTGTAAAAAGCAGATGTTTGCTCTCGGGTCATGGGTATTTGTGTCTGTCTTTATGTGTTCCGAGGGACACATGACACCAGGGAAAACCTTGTGTGGGTCTTTGAGTGTATGGTGTTTTATTTTATTTATTTATTTATTAATATAAAACACTAGCTTTCCACCTGGGACTTCATTCGTGCATTCTAATGGTGAAAGAATTTTTAAAATCGGTCCAGTTGTTTCGAAGCCTTTTCAGTGCAAACAAACAATGAAATCATTCCTCTTAGTAACATTAGTATAGATCAGGGGTGGCCAACCGGTCGATCGGTCGGTCGGACTGTTAGTCCAGTCGATCGTGGCAAGGCAAAAAAATAAACATTTCAGATTTAGTTTTTTCTCTTAACATGATTTAAAAAATACTACATGATTGTGTACTGAACTACGCTGTTTCATTTAAGATTTCAAGAAGTATGTAATTGGTAGATCGCACAGGGTTTCGTTAGTAAACAGGAGATCTTGGGTATAACCAAGTTGGCCACCCCTGGTATAGATGAATACATGAAGCGTTTAGTACGAATCCACGGGATCGCGACAAGGTAACGGTAACCTATGAGCGCTTCTGGACGTCCAGTAGACGAAATAAGTACATTGTATATTATCACAGGGCTTTCACAAATAAATGTTCGGCGTGGGTTCGCCTCGCCGAACATTTTCCTTTCCCTAAAAAATATTTGTGACTATCCCTTACGCAGGTTAGCGGTTTAAAAATACTAAATCTTAGGGCTTTAACTAAATAGAACCACCTACTTCAAAGGACAGGGTTTCTCCCTCGACGTTCTGCAGCTTAGCGCTCCAGGAATGCTTGTCATGGATGACGTCACGACGGAGGAACACCGACCCCTGGGTCTCCATTTGAGGGTTGTCTCCTGGAGAAAAGGTGTAAATCAATCAACCTTCTAGCCCTGATTGGAATTATAGCTTCAACATTTCCCGAAGCCGGGACGTGGCGTATCCACGGTAACTATTCTGTAAGTCTAGGTACGACTGAATATGACTCGTAATATGACCGATACTAGTCACTATCTGTGACTGTCATGTGTGCAGCGTAAAAGAAAGATAAATAAATAAACGCTACACACTCAAAGGCCCACACTAAGGTTTTCCCTTGTGTCGTGGGTCCCTCGGAACACACATAAAGACAAACACAAACACCCATGACCCGAGAACAAACATCTGCTTTTCACACAAATGTTTGCCCCGACTGGGGATCGAACCCAGGACCCGCCGATCAAGAGGCAGCGTCACTGCCACTCGACCAAACCGGCCGTCAAGTATTTTTTTTCTTCGACTTATTGATGTAACTGGCATTCAATGATTGGAAGTATCAGTTGTAGACTTACACAGAGGATACCCAGTTGTAAAATGTGAAATAACTATGAACGCATCACATGACAGTTGCACTTGCGCGCCCATCAACACGCTGCGCTGATTCCAAACATTCAGGTAAAAAAGTACTACCTCAGGGCAACGACAGGACTTTAGAAAAGTACGTTGTAAGGAACTTTTACCTGGGATGAGGTTTTTACTTGTTATCAATACAGAGACTAGATAGCCCAGTTGGTAATGAGCCAGACCTGTAATTGTAACCGAAAGGTTGCGGGTTCATATTCGGCGCGGGCCTGTACTATGCCACTACATCTGTCTTTTCGATAATTATCACTTGCTCAGCGGAAAAGGAAAACATCGTGATGAAACCCGCATGTCAAAGAAAATTATCTATCGTGGTGGATCATGGCCTAATTCGTGTTTTAAAGGGAGGTCTGTGCTCCTCGGTGGGGACGTATGGGCTAAAATAAAATAGTGCCCTTACCCAGTGAGAACACAAGTTGGACCACGTCATTCTCCTCATCGAAGGGCCTGTTAAATCTGACGACACCGCTGAAGGGCTGGCCTCGCCGTAGCACTGTCACTACTGGGGCCTCGTCGTTCACCACCTCATATCTGTAGAGGAAGCAGGAGTTAGTAATTTTTGTATGTAAACTTATACACAAAAGTTGAAGTCGACTATCGAAGACACTAATACGTTACCTTCGGTGGTAGCATCTGCAAAAAAATGTTGCGAAGCACGAATCTTTATGTGCTGTGGTGGCGAAATTGAGAACTATTAAAACCTTATTTACCTTATACATTTAATGATAGCCATCTCGATCAGCAGCGCCATCGCCAACCGAACGGTATGTTAAAAATTACTAAGCAACTTCACATTCAGTTAGCA
This sequence comes from Aproaerema taeniolella, assembly GCA_949987775.1. Classification (NCBI taxonomy): domain Eukaryota; kingdom Metazoa; phylum Arthropoda; class Insecta; order Lepidoptera; family Gelechiidae; genus Aproaerema; species Aproaerema taeniolella. The sequence continues at coordinate 3,105,925 of OX465261.1, read as the reverse complement.
GTGGCGCCGCGCCTCTAGTCAAAACAGCCCTCATCAAATGCACTTTAAAAAAAAGGTCATTGGGCACAATCTGATCCAATTAGTGAATGTTTTGCCTACAGAAACAAAATTGCTTTTAAATTAATACGGTATATCCTACTTTTCATTTTAAGTAAAAAATATTTAAAAAAAACCGGTCAAGAGCGTGTCGGGACACGCGCATTGTAGGGTTCCGTAGCAGCATGGTTCAAATATGCAGCTGGCTTCTTAATTCTACGAGCATATGGACGTTTAAATCGCTAATAATGTTTAATAAAAACGAGGTCACTAAGAAAGAAGGTAACTAAAGGAGAAATGTAGATTCCAGCGCCACAAGGAAAATGAAAAAAAAAAACATCTGTTTAATAACCACCTCGCGTGTATGGTTGTATAAAAATTGTTTAGATTACGTATTCATTTAAAACGGGTGTACTATCGTTACGGTCGTAGTTAGAGATAGAAGAGACTGTCTTTTAAGGCTTATTAAAAAGACTCGCCTCCACCTTACAGGACTTGACTCTAAAATTAAGACTGAAAGTTCGAGTTTTTATTAATAAGACTTAGTAGTTTATTAAAAGATTAAAAACTGAAACGACTCGAGTTGTTTTAAAAATACTAAAAGACTTAAACGACTCAAGTTCTTTTATGTAAAAGGGATCGCACCGCAGTTTGTGTGTGATATTAAATATTTCTTTTGTAACCTATCAACCAAAAGGAATAATTCACGCCTAAACCACTAAATACATTTTGATAACATTTGACAAGGAGATAAAATGAGATATTTACATTCTATCAACACATACCTTACGACTGTCGACTTCCCAGATAATGAGTCGCCAGTCTTTTAAGTCCTTTTAAGCTGTTTAAGTAGCAGCTCAGTTTTTTACGTTAAAAGACTTCAACTACAAAAGCTAGTCTTATGACTAAAGGTTGGGAACTAAAAGACTGAATCAGTCGCGAGGCGTCAAAAATAAGGTGAGTCTTTATTAAAAGCCTTAAAAGACCGTGTCTTCCATCACTAGTCATAGAATTTTATAATTTCATTATGTTCTGGTCTAAACACAACATAATGAAATGATAAAATTCGCGAGCGAAGCGAGCGAAAATTTTTTTTTTTTTTTTCGAGCGAAACTTTTTTTTTTGCGACAATATTATAAGAAATAATATAGACCTGCTGATAAAATAACCTCGCCTCACTTTTAGTATTGAACCTTGTAAACATATTCTTATTAATTCCAAAAAAGTTTGGCACTTGGTCGACTATTACTCGCAAACTTGAAAGGCCAACTTATGTGTGATAGTTTTTCTTTTAATTTCGTTGTATATTCTACCAACGAGAATTTTTTCTCATTTTTAGAAACAACCGTTTAGCTGGTGGAGGGGGGGGGGTACACTAACTTTGGTTTAGGGCTAAATACAACAGAATGGGAATTTAATCCGCGAGCGAAGCGAGCGCGAATTTTTTTTTACTTTAAAATTTTATTTTATTTTTTATTTTTTTAGGAACAAAAGTATTGTTAGGAATAATTTCGAGCTGGTGCTAAAGAGCAGGTCGCGTGGCGATTGTGTATAATTTTGATGTCATTTTCGTAATGAACACCCCCAAAAACCTATAGCGACACATGAAATGTCAATATGGTACAGCTTGGCTTTCGACCTTGCCTCACTTTTAGCGTGGAACTTTGTATGGCAGTTGTTTTGGATTAGGTTGAACTTCGTCGTAAATGCTAAATGCTCGTGAAATATTTAACTTTTTTTTTTCATTTAAAAAAATAATTTTTCGCAAACGGACTGCTGAATCGAAAAACGTTCGTAGTAAACCCCTTCTATCTTTAAAAAAACTATCCTATGACATCCCACTCGATGATATCGGCGGGAAAAAAAAATCCATCGGCCTTTCACATGTATGGGAAACACCCGAAAAAATTTTTTTTACAAAATTTTATTTTTTCTATTTGTCGGCACAATTAATATGTATAAACATGCCAAATTGCAGCTCTGTAGTAGGTACCAAGGATCTAATATTAGTAAATATATTCTTATTAATTCCAACAATGTTTGGCACTTGGTTTACCATTACTCGCAAACTTGAAGGGCCAACTTATGTTTTATAGTTTTCCTTTTAAATTTGATGTATATTCTACCTCTGTGAATTTTTTCACATTTTTAGAAACAACCGTTTAGCTGGTAGAGGGGGGGGACACTTGTGTTTGACAAAAATTTTCACTTTAAAAATTTATGATTCGCAAACGGAGTGCTAAATCGAAAAACGTTCTTAGTAAACCCCTTCTGTCTTTTAAAAAGCTATTCTTAGACACCCCACTCGATGATATTGGCGAGAAAAAAAAAATTCATCGCCCTTTCACGTCTATGGGAGACACCCGAAAAAAATTTTTTTTCTAAGGTTTTACTTTACAGTTCTGTCGGCGTGATTAATATGTATAACCATGCCAAATTTCAGCTCTGTAGTACCAAGGGTTTCTTAGAAAACCCGCGGACAGACGGACAGACGGACAGACGGACATGGCGAAACTATAAGGGTTCGTAGATTACTACGGAACCCTAAAAAAACGGGAATAAAATATTACAAGTGATTTAAAAGTTGAAGATATTTATTTCAAAGAACAAAACCATATAATTTGATTTGATTTTTATACTTATTAATGAAAAATATTATAAATCTTATAAATAAATAATTCTTTTTTTTACAAATACAGAATTTTATTTTTTCCATCATGAACAATTCATCGAAATACTCTACACTATTTTATTTCTGTAGACTCTGGGTATGTTTCTCGTACTAAGTGAGATAGTACGATTGCATCTGTAGTGTAGATATTGATCAAGTTGAAATAAACCTCAGTAATATATTTTTTTCTAAGATACAGAATTTCATTTTCTGTCTGATTCCCATTATTCACAGTAATGCGACCCGCATATTCGTAAACCAGAGATATATGTCTAAACATCCCACATTAATTTATTTCTGTAGACCGTGGGTAAATTTTTCATACTTAAGTGCCCAATGATCTTTGGATAGTTCTCAATTTCGTCAGCAGAATGGATAAAATGGCGACCATTGTTATTCCATTGCCATTGACTAATGGAATAGCTCCAGATGATGTGTTGTTACCTGACGGTGTTGTGAGGCTGGGCATTTTCCTTTGGGTAGAAGTAAACCACATCCACATGCAAAGGTTCCATTGTTGACAAGATCTAAATCTGAAACAAACGCATAAAGGTTAATGCAGGGTGATAAAAACCTCCTAGCTATATTCAAAATCCTGAACCAGTATCACTTATGGAACACTTTTTTTTTTCGGTAACTAGGATTTTTTTTCCTAAACGTAGACACCACTCGGGCACACCCCCCGAGCGCTACCCGCACCCCTCGCATGCCTGGTGTAGGAGTAATGTCTACGTTTAGGCAAAAAATGAACTACATATTCCCATTTAAAAAAATCGTAAATGTGTTCTTTGAGTGATACTGGTTCAGGATTTTGAATATAGCTAGGAGGTTTTTTATCATCTTGTATAACTATCATTAGATATTTTGCAACAATTGTCGCAACTCAAAAACTACCGAACCTGTTTTCACCAATTATTAGGTAGCTTGACTCGTCTATTTGTTTTGACTCAGATCTCTCATGCTCATTCAGTTCAGCCTAGTTGTTTTCTCTTAATAAAATACTTAAAAGTGAATCCTTCTTTTTGCCCCTTCCTATCTTAACGGCTCTCACATCAGGGGGTCTACCATCTAAGCGAAGCTGAAGCTGGGTGAACGAATGGAATGTTGACGATTGCTTCTTTATAAGGAGACCTTGATTAATGATATGAACCAAACACAGCTATGTACATCATTCCATTCGTTCAATCAGCATCAACTTCGCTTAGGTGGTGGCCCCGCAGGATTTCAATTAGTTTTTGTGGAGCTCACGCTTTACAATAATAAGCTATAAAATATTATAAAAGATTTGGCATATTGCCTTTTATATAGAAAACTCAAGATTTGGCTTTCTTTTGCCTTCATTTAAATGAAGACTTTGAGTGGAAGAAATTACTTAAGAAAGATTTGACTGTGACCTTTGCCTATCCGGATGGATGAAAAAAAATTACAACTTATATACAGTGTGAGTCTTTATAAAGTGCACATATTAAAAAGGGTGAAAATATAAAAAAAATTATCGACGGAAAAAATATCTAAAAAAATTAAATAATAATTAATAAATTTTACATTTATTGCAAAAATTGGTAGAAAAATGGAAAATTTTCTTCAAAAAATCATTAATAATTAATTTATGAGGTTTATTTTTCAAAAACTTATGGCTTTATTAGCTTGGCCTATTATTAGAGATCATTATTAATTTTGTTTTGTTTTATTATCACATTTAGTTTAAAAGTAAGTAGTAACAGTTTGTTTGCAATAGGGAACCAAGACGAGAGTTTAAAAAAATTAAAAGTCCATAAAAAAATATTTTTTTTTAAAGATTTTTTTTACATTTTTTCCGTCGATAAAATTGTTTATATTTTCACCCTTTATAATATGTGCACTTTATAAAGACTCACACTGTAAAGTAGGGTTAAGGCACAATAAGGCAAGCTTTAAATGCTGTTTGAATAGCACTCGTAGTAAGTAGATGTGTAATTTGAAACGATTATTAAGTAGGACAATGAGGCGATTTTTATAATAACTAGGTAGGTACTACTATGCAAATCAAATGTCTATAAATGCAAAATAGCCTTGATCGCCATTGTAATGATTGGCTACTACAGCAGAGCTAAGATGATCGCCGTGCCATAATTATCACACGCCGTATCACACGGTCACGTGACTTTTTGTCGTTATCTCGTCGGACCCTAACATAAACTCATTTTTGTCATGTCATGGCATGTCATTCGGTCAAATTAGCCACGTGAGATAGTTTTGTCATCAAACCCTAACATGAAACGCATTTTTGTCGGGTCTTGACAGATGGATATGTGATATTATGGCGTGCTCGATTTTGAACGTGACAAATTTTTCCACATGAAAAAGAGAGCCCTTCCCGGTCGAGGAAAATCGAACGTTTGTTCTAAGGTGGGTAAGTGACTGGAAGTGGAGTCGGACATGGCGATCCCTTATCACAATTATATGATAAGCCTTTACGGAAGGCGTCAGGCTAGAAAAAATGAGCGAAGACGCATTAGAGACATTTGTGACCCCTTCGACATAGAAGACCCAGAATTCCAAAGTTTGTGGCGAATTTCAAAGCCTATGGCTCAGTTTATAATCTCTAGGCTCACAATAGACCTAGAGCCCAAAAACGGGAATGGTCTCCAGCCCACTTAAAGTTAGGCTGCGGATTTCAATACCTATTTATCTAACATCAATATACTTTAATCACTTTAGTACTATACTGGGCTTTAGGTAAATCTCTTTCAACCTCTCGGGTGGTTAATAAGTCCATGAAATTGAACAACCTTCCCAAGGAACATGGTGAAAATACAAAAAAAAATTGAGATCCCATACAAAATGCGCTATATGCTGATAAAATTTGTATGGGAACTCAATTTTTTTTTCATATTTTGACCTATGTTCCCTGGGAAAGTTGTTCTGTTTCATAGACTGACTAAGCACCCGAGAGGTTGTAAGAGATTTACCTAAAACCCTGTATAAATAAATAAATAAATAAAAATAAACGCTACACACTCAAAGGCCCACACTAAGGTTTTCCCTTGTGTCGTGGGTCCCTTGGAATACACAAAGACAAACACAAACACCCATGACCCGAGAACAAACATCTGCTACTACACAAACATCTGCTGTATACTTTAATGACTTTAGTACTTAAGTATAACTTATAGGTAGTACTTTGTTAATTTGATATCTTGTGCTGCATATAATTTCTGGCCAATTACATACATAATACTCGTACATAGATAGGCTGATAAACACACTACCCTCCTTTGCGTCGCGCAGTCGGGTAAAAACTGACAGTGGCGTCATTTATGTGAAAAGTCTATGAATTTTCCTTTTTCATTCATAAATCGCGTCCACATATGGTCTAAAATGAATGAAAGAATTGGCCAACCCGACATCGGAGCCTTAAAATAAAAAACAACTGTCAACTTTGACATCTAGTCATGAGATAAATTTTGTCGCGACGAGATGTATCTCTCTCATATCGTTCATGCTAAGGTTCGTGACAGAGAAGACGACACGAGATATTTTATCGACAAGCCATGACATAACGCCACTGCGATTATCTTAGGCCTGCTGAGCTTTAGGTATCTCTCTTTCAACCTTTTGGGTGGTTAATCAGTCCATGAAACTGAGGAAAAAATTTTGATCTCCCATACAAAATGCGCTATACAGGGTGTAACAGAAAGGTGTAGTCATATTTCGGGATGGTGACCAGCCAATAAAACTGAACAACTTTCCCCAAGGAACCTATTTAAAATCTCAAAAAAAAATCCATACAACTTGTGCGATCAGCTGATGGGTTTAGTATGAAAGGCCGACATTTTTTTGAAATTTCAATTAGGTTCTTTGGGGAAAGTTGTTCAGTTTTATTGGCTGGTCACCGTCCTGAAATATGACTACACCTTTCTGTTACACCCTGTATACTGATGAAGTTTATACGGGAACTCAAAATAACCTATGTTCCTTGGGAAAGTTGTTCAGTTTCATGGACTGCAGGCCTAAGATAATCGCAGTGGCGTTATGTCATGGCATGTCGATAAAATATCTCGTGTCGTCTTCTCTGTCACGAACCTTAGCATGAACGATATGAGAGAGATACATCTCGTCGCGACAAAATTTATCTCATGACTAGATGTCAAAGTTGACAGTTATTTTTTATTTTAAGGCTCCGATGTTGGGTTGGCCAATTCTTTCATTCTTTTTAGACCATATGTTGACGCGATTTATGAATGAAAAAGGAAAATTCATAGACTTTTCACATAAATGACGCCACTGTCAGTTTTTACCCGACTGCGCGACGCAAAGGAGGGTAATGTGTTTATCAGCCTATCTATGTACGAGTATTATGTATGTAATTGGCCAGAAATTATATGCAGCACAAGATATCAAACTAACAAAGTACTACCTATAAGTTATACTTAAGTACTAAAGTCATTAAAGTATACAGCAGATGTTTGTGTAGTAGCAGATGTTTGTTCTCGGGTCATGGGTGTTTGTGTTTGTCTTTGTGTATTCCAAGGGACCCACGACACAAGGGAAAACCTTAGTGTGGGCCAATGAGTGTGTAGCGTTTATTTTTATTTATTTATACAGGGCTTTAGGTAAATCTCTTACAACCTCTCGGGTGCTTAGTCAGTCTATGAAACTGAACAACTTTCCCAGGGAACATAGGTCAAAATATGAAAAAAAAATTGAGTTCCCATACAAACTTTATCAGCATATAGCGCATTTTGTATGGGATCTCAATTTTTTTTTTGTATTTTCACCATGTTCCTTGGGAAGGTTGTTCAATTTCATGGACTTATTAACCACTCGAGAGGTTGAAAGAGATTTACCTAAAGCCCAGTATAGTACTAAAGTGATTAAAGTTTATTGATGTTAGATAAATAGGTATTAAATCCGCAGCCTAACTTTAAGTGGGCTGGAGACCATTTCCATTTTTGGGCTCTAGGTCTATTGTGAGCCTAGATATTATAAACTGAGCCATAGGCTTTGAAATTCGCCACAAACTTTGGAATTCTGGGTTTTCTATGTCGAAGGGGTCACAAATGTCTCTAATGCGCCTTCGCTCATTTTTTATAGCCATTAACCACCCGAGAGGTTGAAAGTAGGTATATCGTCGCCTAGACATTTGAGATAATTTTGATAAAAAATTTAGAATATGTTTTTTCATCGTACGACTATCCAATTACTTACAAAGCTTCGATAAATGCAAAATCGTAATTGCCAAAACGACCGGACTAATGTTTACCTGTATCGATGATGCAATCAGTTTCTGCTTAGTAAGTAGTACTGAGTAGGTATTCGAATGATCTCAGACAGGATTCGCGATCGTTTTTTTTTGTTGCTAGGTAATTATGATCTTTTGTAGCCCCAGGGTTATTTTAGACTATGAAGGTTATTTTAGACTATCTAGCGAACATAAATGCGTGATATATAATTTTATCATTCACTAGCTTTTCGCGCGGGACTTCGCTCCCGTGGGAATTTTTTCGTAAATTTTCCAACGCTTTTGATAGTTATTCTGCTATTCGAGACGGAGCCTTTTTGGCCGTGTGGTGATCCGTTGAGAATAACACCACCCCATCTCTTTCCGTGGGTGTCGTAAGAGGCGACTAAGGAAACACAAATGAGATCTGCCTCCTAGTAATCCATCCCAGGTAACAACACTTCATTTTTTTCTGAATCTGAGGTGTCGTCCTATGGCCTCATGCGGTGTCGTAGGCTCTGTATTCCGTCGGTGCGTGGGAGTACCAGTGCCTTTATAGGCATTTTCTGGGTTAACTCGCTCCATCGTCGACCTCATCTTTGACCTTTATGGTCAAGATTGAGGTGAAGAGTTAACCCATCTTATAATTTTAAAAAAAGCCAATACAACAAATCAAAAAAACATGAAAATCGGTCCAGCCGTTCTAGAGTTATAAGTGTTCGAAGAAACCTGACTTTGTTTTGTCGTTCTTTAAGGCGACTACAGCACCCGATAAAGGCAGCACACATAGGAATAGTGCCATCTCTGTCTCTCAACAGGCCTGGGCCGCCAGTGCGAACAGTGTCGATACACGAAGTTTACGGACTATGAAAGCGTGCGTGCGTAAAAACATGTTCGAAAGTTAGAAAATGAGATTTATGGAAAGGTAACAGCTTAAATCGAAAAATGCGTTAACTACTTATCGAGAGTGTTCAATCACGAACATTTTGATAGCAAATTCAAGTTCCTGTGTGCATATTACTATCGTTTTTACAGCTTAAAAGATACACAATATTGGTATTTAGAGGTGACTTTGTGAGCTTTTTCTATCGAACCAAAAGTGCTGAATCATGTTTTCAGCAAACTACTTATCTAGTTTATGTCCTGAATATTACCGTAGTATTTCTTCGTTTTTTTCATCGTTTTTTTCTTCGATTCAATGCAGTGCGTCATGCTTATCTACGCATCATAAAATCGTAATTTAGGTGCTGTAGTCGCCTTAACATACCTGTGCGAGAGCCTTTTACGAACCTGTGTCGCCCGGGCGGAACGACATAGGTTTGTAAAAGGCTCTTCTGTTAGAAAAGTGCTGCTACAGCTTTGATAGTTTTTTTGTGTGTTGTTACCAAGATTTTTTTAAATTTTTTTGTTACATATATAGACATTCGAACACAATAATGGGGGATTTTCTTTTTATTTTTAAAATTTTTCCCCAGTCGCCGGATAGATGGCGCTAAACTAGGTAGGTTACTGCAAGGAACGGAACGTTACATCATTTTTGATTAATTCACTTGAACGTAATTTTGAGATCATAAAACGAAACGTTATTGTCATATCACACCAATATCACATCTACCATACGTAGTTAGGCGATTTTACGAAAACAACGAACCAACAAAACTGAATTTTAACAAAGTGCGAGAAAACTAGGATGATCGGAAGCCAAAGCAAACGAACAGAATATTTGATGCAATGTTTTTCTCCAAGCCTTTTGGCTTTGGCACCTAGTAACGGAGTCAGTTCAGCGCCATCTAGAGAGCTTTGGGGAACTACTTTTTTTTTAATACCCAAAAAGAAAACCTCCCATCACTGTCCACAATAAATGAACTGAATTGAATTATGACAAAAAATCACGGTTATTACGCTAGCACATCTGGTTTCCTCCTCCGAGCCCTTTATGACTAGACTCACAAACTCTTACCAATGTTTTCTTGTATCGTACTTAGATCCATTACTTAGGTCAAATACAAATGACAAAAACATCCATGCTCACGCCTATCATCCCTTTCGAGGTAGGCACAACGTCATGTAGTTCGAGAAACATATTGACACCACATTTTTTTTAACGCTACATACTCAAAGTCCCACACTAAGATTTTCCCTTGTGTCGTGGGTCCCTTGGAACATACATAAAGACACAAACACCCATGACCCGAGAACAAACATCTGCTTTTTACACAAACAGTTGCCCCGACTTGGATTCGAACCCAGGACCCGTCGATCAAGAGGCAGCGCCACTACCACTCGACCAAACCGGCCATGAACATTTAACAATCGTTCTGAAGGCTATTATATTGAACATGAGTATAAAGGTAATAGGTACAAAGACATTTACGACCCGAGAGCAAATATTTGTTTTTCACACCCAACAATCGCTCCAACCGGATATCGAACTCCGAAACTAAAGGTTCAGCGGCAGTACAGTCAACTATCATAATTTTATGCTCTTGTGTATTCTAGTTTTCCAGATTTTCGCGAAAACCGCGCAAAATCTAGGAACATTATGTTTTTCGTGCATATCTAGGAAATTAGAAGACAGTGGCGGCGTAAGGGGGGGGGGGGCAGTCAGCCCCGGGTGCCAAACATAAAGGGGTGACAACGAAATGCCAACTCAGTCGCGCAGATTAGTAGCCATCACGGCGCATCTGCATTTTGTATGTTGTTCTTTCAAGCAGCACTTTGTATGTTATATGAAATAAAAGTTTTTGACTTGTTTGACTTTTAGTGTTGCCAACTAGACTGATACGAAATGTGCTAAAGTGCTACTTAAAAAATGCCAAAAATATGCTAGTATTTTTTTTAATTGAGTTTTGTAATAATGGATAAAGTGATAAAATCAAATGCTAATTTAATTTTAAATTTAAATCAACAGTGACCAGAGACATATGATTCAGACTCTCAGATGAAGATAAAAATTCAGATTATAGTATTTGTCGTTTTATTTTGAGGGTGCTCAATAGAAAATCGCCCCGGGAGCCAACCCATGCTACGCCGCCACCGCTAGCTAGAAGACATGCGACGGACTATGATAGGTAGTTAGTTTTCTTTTTTAGTTGCTAGATCTGTGCGTCTTTTATTTTCATAGATTTACACGAAAAACCGATAAAACGCATTTTGCTAGGGTACCTAACTGAACTGACACGCTTCTGGCTGAAGTAGTTGGTTTTTTAAATGATGTTAATTAAACATTATGTTATATTAAACTTAATCTAAAATTAAACAGTAGTTTTTCGTTCGTTTAAACTAAATAACAGTCTTACCTATCTAATAACTTTGAATGTTTGTTAATTTATGAGTTTACACACTTAAAAAAGTTTTCTATCGAAACGTGTGTATCATCTAAGTATAATTTACGTTCGCTGTACCTACTCGCTTATAGTATCCATGTATTTTATTTACCTTTATTTTTTTTACAAAATCCACTCTGGAACTAACACAAAACACTGGCAGTTAATTTTGTTTTTTATTTTAAATTATTATGTCACGGCGCGTTCGATTCGCGTTTAAAATTGGAACGCGCGCGTCGACTGAGCGCAAATATCTTGACGAGCGGGGTATATCTGCGGATGGGATGGCATCTAGTGTGACCACACGATTGTAATAAGACGGAAAAACACAGTTGAAATAACTAAAACTTGAGATGTAACAACAAGAACAAAGTTGAGAATTTTAAGTTGGATTACAACACAGCGTGTTACGAAATTGTGACGCTACGTCACAACACGAAAGGGGAACATCCTTTAATTTAAAATCCTGCCTACCTAAGTAGTTAAAAAAACTGACACTTTAAATGAACTTTTTTAGTTTCAGGGAGACGAAGAAAAATAAAGATTGACAAGGATATAAAAAAACAATCAGCGTTTTGATATTAGGTAAATATTTATCTGCTTAAGTAGGGACCATTCATAAATAACGTCACACGTTAAGGGGTGGGGAGGGGGGCGAGAAAGTGTGACATTGTGTGACAAGGGGCAGGAGGGGTCATAAGTTTCGTGACGTCACATTTCAAAATGTGTTATGAGTATCAAAACGTATTAACTATTACCAACAAACTTAACCTCCTCAGTCCCAAGCACTCTTTTTACGTTTTTACTTTGGTTGAGACAGTGAGTTTTGAGTTCCTAAAAAAAATAACAACTCGATTAAGTACTGCTTTTATTCGAAAATTACAAAAAATGGAAAATATGCAAAATATGTGACATAGCGCTAGGGAGGGGGGAGTCTTACAAATGTGACCAGCTGTGACAAGGAGGGGGAGGGGGTCAAAAAATCATGAAATTCGTGTGACGTAATTTATGGATGGAATTTTAGTAAAGTACCTACCTAGTTTAATTTTGTGACCTGTTTTATAGCCAACTTTAGGAGACTTTTTTGAATACCTAGTACCTACCTAATGTTGGAAGTAAGTAATAAACAGAAATAAATTTAGAAATGGTTTTGCTCTTTGGAACAGAAAAAAATAAATCCAGTGCTCAAACCGTGGTGATCCTACACTTACACTGACGTAGGTATTCTACTATGTATTTATTTATAAGTTTACTCACGATGGTTATGTGTCAACTTTAGCAGTATTTCCCTAAGGTCAAATGAGAATTTATTAGAATTACAGGTCATTATTTTTTTTACTAAATGACCTTCACACTGCAATCATAGTAGCATTGCATTATTCATTCACATGCATTATAAGGTAAAATTTATATTTTTGCTACATGGTGTCGGTTACTAACGCTACCACTCTATCTCTGCCTGTGTGTTTTGATTGTCAATCTGTCTACGGGGATTTGACCATCAATAGTCGAATAAACTGACGGCCGGTTTGGTCGAGTGGTAGTGACGCTGCCTCTTGTTTGTTCTGACGCTGTTTGTTCTCGGGTCATGGGTGTTTGTGTTTGTCTTTATGTATGTTCCGAGGGACCCACGACACAAGGGAAAACCTTAATGTGGGCCTTTGAGTGTGAAGCGTTGTTTTTTTTTTGTTTTTAAACTATAGGTAGGTAGCTAAATGAATAAATACTTTGTAAGAGCAACAACCCAAGCAGTAGACCGAGTTCGATAGTGACAGCACCGCGACAACACGCTATGTCAAAATGTCAACATTGACAACGCCATAGGGCGAGCAAGCCTTTGCGCGGGACCCTCGCGCAACCAAAGTGAAGTTTCAGCGTGAGCCGAGCGCGAGTTTCTCGTTATCGTGCTAGAGCTGCTGATATTGGCGACTTCGGCACTCTCTATTTTTTTTTAAATACTCTCACAATGACAAAATCACGGTTGTGAACGCTATTTTATCAACAACTAGCTTTCTGCCCGGGACTTCGTTCCCGTGGCAATTTGGGAAAATTATGAAGCCTATGTGTTAATCCAGAGTGTCAGCTACCTCCATACCAAATTTTATCAAAATTGGTCCAGCCGTTTGAGTGTGAAAGAGTAACAAACATCCATACATCCAACCATACATACAAACTTTCGCGTTTATAATAATTAGTAAGGATTCAATGGAAACGACATAGGTATGTAGACATATGGATATCATATTGGCCAAAAATGGGTAAATCTACCATATAAAAATAAGTCGGGTTTTCCTTCCTGACGCTATAACTCCAGAACGCACGAACCGATTTCCACGGTTTTACATTCGTTGGAAAGGTCTCGGACTCCGTGAGGTTTATAGGATACTTTTTATTTTGAACCCGGGCGGAGCCGCGGGCGGAAAGCTAGTTAACTTCATAAATATGTAGAGTTCGTTAAATTAACATTTAAATTCTCATTGAACGGTCAAATTATTTTGTTTGGTTGGTGCTAAAGTAGAGGTCAATACACTTTTATCAATCAAGGAAAATTTACCAAATAATAATTCACAATTTTATTGAAAATGGAGTTTACAAAACTTAATAACTAGCCTGTTTGTTTTAGGGACCGAATATTGACCTATGTAGGTGTACTTTTACTTATTTAACTTTTTTTTAAATGGGTAAGTCTAATTATGTACTTACGATGTACAGGGCAGACTTGACTTTACACACTCAAAGGCCCACACTAAGATTTTCCCTTGTATCGTGGGTCCCTTGGAATATACAGGGTGAAAAAAACCTCCTAGCTATATTCAAAATCCTGAACCAGTATCACTTACAGAACACTTTTTTTTTCGGGGGGATTTTTTTTTTCCTAAACGTAGACACCACTCGGGTGCATCCCCCGAGCGCTACCCGCACCCCTCGCGTGCCTGGTGTAGGAGTAATGTCTACGTTTAGGCAAAAAATGAACTATTTTCATTTTTCATAAAAAAAATGTGTTCTTTAAGTGATACTGGTTCAGGATTTCGAATATAGCTAGGAGGTTGTTTATCACCTTGTATATACAGGTAGAGACGAACAGTTGAACTCCCATGACTCTAAAACAAACATCTGTGTTTTTCACAAATATTTTCCCCGACTGGAAATCAAACCCATAAACCGTGATCAAAAGCGATTTTTTTAAACTCTTCTAAACTGAAAATCTATGTAAAATACTGTACTATCTACATCTACATCTTCACTAATATTATAAAGAGGAAAGATTTGTATTTTTGTATGGAACGAATAAACTTAAAAACTACTGGACCGATTTTAAAAATTCTTTCACCATTACATTACATTCTTTCGGATGCTACATTATCCCTGAGTATAGGCTACATAACTTTCCCGAATTCCCACAGGAACGAAGTCCCGAGCGGGATGCTAGTCTACACTAATATTATAAAGAGGAAAGATTTGTATTTTTGTATGTAACGAATAAACTTAAAAACTACTGGACCGATTTCAAAAATTCTTTCACCATTAGAATGCTACATTATCCCTGAGTAACACAGGCTACATAATTTTCCCGAATGCCCACGGGAACGAAGTCCCGAGCAGAATGCTAGTGTGTAAATAAAATCATTGGTACGAGTATAGAGATTAAATTAAAATACATGAGCTAATTGTTGACTAAAAAAAACATGGTGATTACGGATAAGTTCCAAAGCCTAGCTCTTAGACGCAAAGTAGCTTGCCTATGTGTTTTTTATAAGATGTATTTCGGGGAGTGTGCTCAGGAGCTGCATGAGCTCATTCCGCCTGCCCCTTTCTTCCGTCGGACGTCCAGTCGCACTGCGGGGTATCACCCTTATCTTGTCGAGATACCTCGGATACGTACTGAGCGCTTTTCTTCATATTTTGTATTGCGCACTGCCAAGGAGTGGAATTCTCAGCCGGTGTCGTATTTCCGAGTTCATACAACCCGTATCTTTACAGTACGAGTAAAATAGGCTTCTTCTGGGTGAGCTTGCTACATCCTCGACCGCATCTTTGCCCTGAGCTAGATTGTGGTAAAAACATGTTATATTTTAGATTTGTTAAATCTGATGCACGTTCCTTTTCTATGTAAAATGTAGTAAATCAGTAATGTATTTAGACCAGACATTTGGCACTAGACCAAGGTGTTGTTCACCTATAGTTTTATAGGATTTTCCTTGAATTGCCATTGATAAAAGTTTTATGTATTCTTTCTTATAATAAAAATCTAATGCTGTTCGTTAGTCTAATGTCGGGCGGTTAATCAGTCCATGAAACTGAATAACTTTCCCAAGGAACATAGGTCAAAATACGAAAAAAAAAATTTGAGTTCCCCATACAAACTTCATCAGCATATAGCGCATTTTGTATGGGAGATCAAAATATTTTTTTCGTATTTTGACCTCAAAATATGTTCAATTTAAAGTTGTTCAGTTTTATGGACTGATTATCCACCCGAGAGGTTGAAAGAGAGATACCTAAAGTCCTGTATAAGCAAGTATTAACAATAAATACTCAATCTAGACAAGGGCACGGACATCAAGTCTGTGGATACTAATATCTTTATAAAAAAAAAAGTCCTGTATTTTTAAAACCACCGGGAAAATTTTCACAAGAACGAAGTCACGGGCTTATGATAATAATAATGGGACTATACTGGAACGGAAAAAAACCCATAAAATATACATTTATAAAGTGATCTTAAATTAGTTAGCGAAACTTGATTCTCCGCATGGACTGAAGAACTTTCCCTAAGAAACCTCTATAAAATTATCCAAAAAAGTAACATTGAATGATGAGGTATCTTTTAGAATTAAAACCTTCGCGCGATTTTTGCCGTGTGGTGATCGGTTGAGAATAACACCACCCTATCTCTTTCCGTGGGTGTCGTAAGAGGCGACTAAGGAAACACAAATGAGACCTGCCTCCTAGTAATCCATCCCAGGCAACGACACTTCATATTTTTCTGAATCTGAGGTGTCGTTCTATGGGAATGGTAATACAATTTTATGCCGTGCCGTTTTCTAATTTTAAAAATGCCCAATGGGCCTTACTGTATTTCACCTCTCCACCATACTTGTGCGAGTAACTGTTTTCTCTTTGTATGGGAAGTCGACATTTTTTTTGAAAATTTCACGTAGGTTTCTAGGGAACAGCTGATCAAACTTTACATTGAATCTGTAGACATGGGCTCGGACGGTTCGAGAGCTCTTACGAAATAAGAATGAGATAAAAGAGGTAGTTCACTGCTCATACAACGTTGAGCCCAAAAACACAAACTGCTGACCAGTGAAACAAATCTGTGTTCTGTGTTCTGTTGTTTGTTTTCAAGTTGTATCAAGTTGTATATTTTTTGGGAATTTCACTCCTGTTCCTTGGGGAAAGTTGTTCTGTTTCACGGAGAGAATCATACCCTAAATTTTCAGTAGCTAATTAGAAGTCATTCCACCACATATATAGGTATACTACAGAATCCAATCATATCCTAACTAAAATGCGAGGATGTATGGATGTTTGTTACTCTTTCACGTTCAAACGGCTGAACCAATTTTGATAAAATTTGGTATGGAGGTAGCTGACTCCCTGGATTAACACATAGGCTACATAATTTTCCCAAATTCCCACGGGAGCGAAGTTCCGGGAGGAAATTAGTATCCAAAAACTTAAAAATCCTTACTAATATTATAAACGCGAAAGTTTGTAAGTATGGATGTATGGATGTTTGTTACTCTTTCACACTCAAACGGCTGGACCAATTTTGATACAATTTGGTATGGAGGTAGCTGACACTCTGGATTAACACATAGGCTACATAATTTTCCCAAATTCCCACGGGAACGAAGTCCCGGGCAGAAAGCTAGTCTCCTCATAAGTAGACATGATGTATATGCAAACAAACAACTCACGTTAACACATAAAAACGATAAAGTAAATAAATACGCAAGTCACAAGGTCGGCAACTCGAGTACTCAATACTTTACTACAACAGAAATAATAACGTGCTAAAATGCTCATCATATAGGTACAGGCAAGTGCACAACACACTTTACACTTTCAAAAGACAACATTCCTTTTTGGCCCGAAAATTCAAAGTGCTAGTCAGCGAAAAGAATGTTATCTCCTGATTGCGTAGTTCCATACAACCATTTTTCACTATGGCGCTAAATCTATACGGTCACTCCTTCAACTTTTTTTTCAGGTTGATAAATCTGGTTTTAATTTCATACATTTTAGATTTGCTCTACATTTTAAAGTTGATCGTGGAGATTTGGCACCACAGTGAATAACTAAAAATCACGTTTTTTGTATGGGAGTAGCCCCCTTAAATATTTATTTTTGTATTATAAATATTTAAGGGGGCTTCCATTAAATATGTTTTTTAGTATTTGTTGTTATAGGGCACAAAGAAATACCTCATCTGCGAAAATTTTAACTGTCTAACTATCATGATTCATGAGATACAGCCTGGTGACAGACGGACGGACGGACGGACGGACAGCGGAGCCTTAGTAATAGTGTCCCGTTTTTTCCCTTTGGGAACGGAACCCTAAAAATGGTTGGAAGTATGGATTTACCCAATCAGGAAGGCTACATTTGTTTCGCTGGTCAGCAGTTTGTGTTTTTGGGCTCAACGTTGTGTATGAGCAGTGAACTTTTATCTCATTCTTATTTCGTAGGAACTCTTGAACTATACCGTCCGAGCCCATGTCTACAGATTCAATGTAAAGTTTGATCAGCTTTTAGCTGTTGTTGTGATTATTTATCATTATTATGTTTAAAAATAAGTTGACGGCTTTTAATTAAAATGATTGATGGTTTTCATTGAAGAGGGAAAGAGGAAGCAATACCGATAACTGAACAAGGAAGTATAAAAAAATAAAAATTCACCTGAATTGAGAACCTCCTCCTTTTTTTGAAGTCGGTTAAAAATACAAAAAAGAAGAGCGTAACCAATAGAGGTGAATTGAACAGATATAAGTTAGAAATCAATTCTAACTTTATTTCTTGACGGCCGGTTTGGTCGAGAGGTAGCGGCGCTGGCTCTTGATCGACGGGTCCTGGGTTCGATTCCCAGTCGGGGCAAATATTTGTGTGAAAAGCAGATGTTTGTTCTCCGGTCATGGTGTTTGTGTCTGTCTTTATGTATGTTCCGAGGGACCCACGACACAAGGGAAAACCTTAGTGTGTGCCTTGAGTGTTTAGCGTTTATTTATTTATTTAATAGTTGAGGTACGGGGGGGAGGTCCTATATTGTTTGGGAGAGAGAGACGGAACTATTGGAACTGTGCACTGGAACTGGAACTATCAGCTGATTGACTTGGTATAAAAAGTCTAATTTTTTTTTAGAATTTCATAAACTTTATGGGAAAGTTATTCAGTTTCATGGGGCAAAACATACTTACCCTAAAGTTTTGCTAGAAAATTAAAAAATATATGATTGCCCATAAATTGATTTAAAATTTCAAACACAAAATTCTGAGCAGACGTAGTTACATAAGAGGAAAACAGACACATTTTTAACTTGTCTAAGACCGCCTCGTGTCTACGTTTTTGTGGTTCTGTATGTTTAGGTTTTATTTTAAAGTGGATTTGTGAAAACGAGATAGCTTAGCTGATTATAGCACCAGTAGATCATTAGGATCGTGGGTTCAGGTGCCATTCGCGGCGATTTTTTTTTTATCAAGAAATTCATTGTATTAAAATTTTGTTAAGTGGTTTTGAAAATCATTAGTACGAGTAAAACGACTTGTTTTTGTTTCCTAAAAAAATTATCTTTCACCATTTTTCACTATGGTGCCAAATCTTTACGCGAAAGTTAGTAAGTATGGCTGGACCAATTTTGATAAAATTTAGTATCGAGTTAGCTGACACTCTGGATTAATACATAGGCATAGATATTGCTACCTAGCAATAAGACCACCTTGTTGTACACTAGGTTTTATGTTCTGTTGATTGTGCTGTATGTCCTTGTGTGCAAATAAAGTATATTGTATTGTAAAGGCTACATAATTTTCCCGAATTCCCACGGGAACAAAGTCCCAGACGAAATAATAATTATAGTACTAAAAAACAGAAGTTCACAACCGTATTAGCCAATGGAACCCTAAAAAGGCAGACGTAATTTTTGAACAGGTTTCCGTCGTCGACTTGTTTTGCACAGATGGACAAGTAATTCCTGCCATTGCTATCAAGATTCAGATTCTGGTAATCATTACGTGTCATTACGAGATACTTTCCTCGGATGAATGTAGTCCCCCCCTCTGCCCCCCGAGCGCGGTAAGTTGGGAACGTGTTTACCAAAGCTGCATATTACGCTTCTTCTTCTCTTATCGTGTAGGTAGGTATAGTCAAGTGTGAGGCGAACTTGGCTAACCCCGGTGTCGGAGTTTTCAAACCGCCAAATGGCCTCTGACTTGGTTTGACGACTGTAATCAATCGATTACAGCCGGGACCGACAGCTTAACGTGCCCTCCGAGGCACGGAAACGCTCGTGATCAATTGCCGCTTTTGGTCACCTATCAGGTTACCTGCCTCTGTGTACGTTGCTTAACCTCACTGACCGGTAGAGATCAGCGGGCGCCACTGGGCCCCGCTATTGCGCTCGCGTTTATTTTGTATTCAGCCTAATAGAAACGTTGAATACCATAGAAACGTGAGCGATTTAGCTTTGGTAAACACGGTCAAACTTACCGCGATCGGGGGGCGTCATAATCTTGGTGCTCCAAAATCGTTATATCCTCACCTACTAGCGTGTATTCTGCATATAATTGTACGAGGCTCTTACGTATCTTAAATCTATATCTATATTATATTATATTATATATATATATATATATAAAAGAAAGTCGTGTTTGTTACAACACTTATAACTCGAGAACAGCTGGACCGATTTCCATGGTTTTTGATTTGTTGTATTTCTCTCCGTCCCGAATAGCAGAATAACTATTAAAAACATTGGAAAATTCCCACGGGAACGAAGTCCCGGGCAAAAAGCTAGTACATATATTAAGAAGTTTCTGTATTTGATATTGCTGAAAAACGAAAATGTACGAAAAAAGCTTTTACTCCGTAGCTATTAAGATTAATTTTTAACCCCGAGTAAAAAAGAGAGTGGTGTTATAAGTTTGACGTGTTTATCTGTATATCTGTAGCATCATAGTTCCTAAACGAAAGGACAGACAAACAGAAACACAGACACGTCAAACTTATAACAAACCTCTTTTTTACTCGGGGGTTAAAAAATAATCTTAAAGAGAGCAAAAGGTTTTTTTCGCCCGTCGTTCCGTCTTCAAGCGACGGATGTCTCTTCATGCTTCTATGTATTTCCGACAAAATAACCTTTGCTTCATAATTACTAAGGTTTATTTTACGTTGCTTTGTCGCCGCGTCGCCACTCCACATGCGTATAAAATAGCGCCTTACAAATCTGATCTGTGGCCTTAGCCTTAGACCCTCGTACACATACCTAATCTGTGCTTAGACCTTAATTAAAGCTATCGGTTCAAGCCATCAAACTACAAAATGCAACACATCTAATTACCTAAAGTAAATAAAATATTAATAGTTTAAAATTATAGGTATCATTTTGCACGTATCATTTTGTGATTTGCAACACCCTATGAGTAAGATGCAACACGCACAGGTACAATCGGGTGCAGAAGTCAAACGCTAAGTTTTGTTGTCGTGTAGAGCTTACTTTTTACTATCGTGTTTCGTTTTTAACCTCCGCCAAAAAACAGGGGTGCCATAAGTTTGACGTGTGTATCTTTATGTCTATGTATCTGTGTGTCTGGCTGTGGGATCGTAGCTCCTAAACGAAAGGACCGATTTCGATTCAGTATGGAGTATCGTGATCGAGATGGTTCTTAACTTTACAAATAAAGCTAACTATCTCGATCACGTCAGATTTTGAACAAAATCAAAATCGGTTTAGCCGTTTAAAAGTTAAAAGCAATCGAATGTCGGGGGTTTTACATTTTTTAAAATTAAAGAGTTATAATTAGGTTAGACCAGTAACATTGCATAATATGATCTATATATCTTTTAAGAATTAAATTAATATTTTAATTATAGGATAATTCATACAATTTAAAACTTTTAAAAGACTATTTCAATATATTTTTTTCTTTAATAGCCCAATCGGCTTAGAATTCAAATCGGATTTAATACCTACAAAAGGTTTTATTGTTTTAATAGCTTCATTTGTTGCCAAATAAGACTATCCTAAGTTTTCCCCCTCGGCGGAGGTGTGCGTAAGTGGTGGGGGGTAAAAATGTACCCCAAAAGGGATGTTTTTGTGATTTTTCGTTTATTTCTCGTACAGGACTTACAATATCGAAAACTGTCGTTCATAAAAGCTGGAGGATATTTCATCCTACGTAGGATAAGATCAGATTCATATTTTTTGGAATACCCGTTCTCATGCTTTAGCTCATCAAAGTTGAATAAAGGGAAGCAGGCGGAGCGAACAAGAGTGGCCCCCTAGTGGATTTGGTCATTCTTTCAGGTGGTGTACTGGCAGGCCCTAAAGATCACTCTATGCTTAATATCAGTCCTCGATCTTCTTTTGTTTTTGAGTTATTTAGGATAATGTCGAAAAATCAGAGTATCACTGAAAGTGTCATATTTCGTAAATTATTCAAGTTAGATTAACCAAACAAAATCATGTTTAATAATAATAAAATAGACAGGATAGTTTTATTTGGCAACAAATGAAGCTATTAAAACAATAAAATCTCTTGTAGGATTTGAATCCGATTTGAATTTTTTGTTGGTTTTATTCTATTGACCTATAAAGTTTTTTGTGCTTAATAGTATAGCAGACGGATCTCACGCATGCGCGTTACAATGACTAGATTATTGCTGATTTAATGTGTGACGAGTTTTATGTGACACAGTAAACTGCGATTATGACTCGGATGCGTATAATATGGGTGATTGATTGATTATAGCACATTTAGTTTTTTTGAAACGCTTACCCGCGTGAGGGATATTCACAAATAGTTAAGGGAAAGAAAAATGTTCGGCGCAAATGGGACTTGAACCCACGACCCTAGGAGATTTAATCCTGGGGTCGTGGGTTCAAGTCCAATTCACGCCGAACATTTTTATTTCAAACTAGCTTCCCGCGCGGGACTTCGTTCCCGTGGGAATTCGGGAAAATCATGTACCCTATGCCCATCCCAGATAATGTAGGATTGTAATGGTGAAAAAATTTTTCAGATCGGTCTAGTAGTTTCGGAGCCTATACTATGCAAACAAACAAACAAACAATCAAATCTTTCCTCTTTACAATATGTAAAGATAAAGAAGATAGAAGAAAATATTTCTGGTTATAGCTCCATCCATCCAATGATACACTCACGCATATAACCCCATGCGGGGTAGGCAGAACGTCATGTAGTTCTTGAACCACTAGACGCCTCATTAGACACTCATTTTGAGGGTTATCAGAAGGAACATAATTGTGCATAGTGGTGATAGGATGTCAGTCTTTCGCCTACGATACATCAAAATGGGCTTCTATAGTATGCCTGGGGACAGTGGGTAGCTGGTACATTCTAAGTTTTTTTATCACTTCTAGTCCAGAGTGAAAGCGCTTATTGGCAATAAATAAATATTTCAAAATTTAGTTCTATATGCCTCCTAAACAATTTATCCGATTATGATAAAACTTTGGTCTGTAATGTCTGTATACGCCCGCAAAGGTTTATAGAACAAATCTTTACATAGTATAAAATGAAGTCGCTTCCTCTGTCTGTTCGCTTAGATCTCTTAAAGTACTATAACTATAGAGTGATTCAAGAAGAAGGTTTATATGTATTTTTTTTATTATAAGATGATAAAAAAATGATAAAATGATTTATTAACCATAAATGTCAAAGATAAGGTCGACGTTGGAGCGAGTTAACCCAGAATATACCTATAAAGGCACTGGAACTCCCACGCACCGACAGAACGCATGTATAACTCATTCCCAAAATTCCCACTGGAACGAAGTCCCGGGCAGGAAGCTAGTACATTATGAAATATGCGGGGATCTAGTAGAGTACAATTATCATTTATATTTTCCTCAAATAACAAACAAAGAGATAAACATTCCCACATTCATTTTAAGAACCGGCATGCGCTGTAAGTTATAATTGCAAATTGCATAAATGAGTTATTATCACGCGTTTAGATAAACCATAGGCTTAACCAAAGCTCTGTTAATAAATACAGTTTATTAATTACATACTAGAATAACACTACAGAGTTTCATTTCATTTTCATTTCATTTCATTTCATTTCATTTAAATAGCGTATATTTATTTTACAGTATTCCCAAGTCAATAAATACACTTGTCAATTATACATAAGATCCCCCCCAAAAAAAAAAAAACATTTTAAAACATTCACATTAAAAACAGCACACTTCTAAAAATTGAATCGGAAATCAAATATTAAACTAAACATTACACATATAAACCAGTGCCATCAAAAATAATAAATACAATGTCAACTACAGATTCAAATGTCCAAATAACAACTAACAAAGATTCAATAATAATAATTAATAGTAACATCCCTGATTAAAATAATAATAAATTCATAATAAAAATTAATAATCAGCCTCTCAAGAACTCGTACTTTCTACTTATACTACACAATACTTGATCTTACAGCCTCCAACAACTCTGCCATCGAGCAACTAAACACATCTACCTTCTTTGCGACTTCATTCAGAGTTCTGAGAGCAGTTGTAAGAGGTGCGCATTTAAGTAGGTTGGTCCTAAAGATTGGCACCGCAAACACCTTATCACGGGGACCTCGCCTCAGTCTATTATTTGGCACCGCAAGTTGGATCTCATTTAGTATTTGTGGATTATCCACTTTCCCGCGAAAGACTTTCACTAAATATGCTACCAGAGCGACTTTCCTTCTCACCTCTAACGAATAGTTGCATAGTTAACATTGAAATATGGATCTAGCATTATGTATGTATGTATGTAAACTCTTTATTGCAAACTCTTATAGACTAATACAAAAGATACATAGAGTTAAAAAGCATTAGCTATCAGGAGCCGATGGAAAACCCCAGATTTTTTTACCGACTTCTGAAATGAATCCAGGGAAAGAGCAGCCCTTATAAATATAGTGAAAGAATTTTTCTAATTGATCCAGTAGTTCCAGAGCCTATTCAATGCAAACAAATAATCAAATCTTTTCTCTTTATTAAATCAGTGTAGATAAACGACAGTGAATTAGTTAGCAACACTTTCTATATGTTGTTATTCTCCCCTGAAACTACAAATCTTCCTTAAATGATATTCTCAACAAAAAATTTGATTTCCCATGCCAATCAGCTGATCGTATAAGTTGTATGGACAGATGAGCAATTGTTTTCATATAACGACCTATGTGCTCCTTGGGAAAAGTGGGCAATTTCGTGGGCTGATTTCTATCCTCAATTTTGTATGTACGTGGAAAATAATTCATTTAAAAATAGTAGTAATTATACAAATTACAAACACTACACATTCAAAGGCCCACACTGAGGTTTCCCCTTGAGACTTGGGTCCCTTGTAGCGTACACAAAAACTGCACGTTCATTGCCGAAATGTGTGTTAAAATGAAATGCCTAACGTATTCTTAAAATTAAGGAGGAAAAAACTCAGAGTATCACTCAAGTGATGCGTTCTTGACATACTTAAATTCATGGATCCTGCACCTTATGAATCAGCCAGTCAGTGAACATTTTGATAACCCTTTTTCCTTCGAAATAAGGTTGAAACTTGACCTTAAAGAAACAAATTACAACTGTATGCTGGACTTAATAAGTACTGTATTACTTCGAAGAAATTATTGATTCATATTTCAGTTTCGCTTGGCTCTTTTGATTTGTGGGTCAAGGCAGTCACGGGGATGTCTGCGGTTTAACCTAATTAATTAGGTACCTAAATAAGTAATAAATAGGGAACGATGTACAAAACGTTTGTAATGACTTCAACAATATTAGACAGACTTCTGAAAGGTCACGGTGTACCTTCGCATTTGATAATACTCCTAGTAGCAACATAAAACGAGCGTTTCTGTGTATGCTAAAAATATGCCACGGTCTTAGCTTTAATCGTGTTTGGCTTATAGATTTAAAACTTATTGACCGTTTACTTGCAATTTACTTCACATACGCGCTAAGACCACCCTTATCATTATTAGTGAATCACTAGAGGATGCCTGGAACTTCGTTCCCGTGCGAATTTTGTTTAATCCTTTCTTATTCCTTGCGGTAAAAGAATTTTTGAAATCGGTCTGGTAATTTTTGAGTTTATTCATTACAAACAAAAATACAAATTTTTCCTCTTTATAATATTAGCGTAGATTGAAATATCAGCTGCCTCTTATTTAAAGGGATTTACTATGCAAACCACAACAAAGCCATAAGTAACCCATAAGTAGGCCTTATTACATAGAGTATTAACAAACCATGAACCCACTACTCCCTAATGTATTCTATTGAACTCATAACCAGCACGTAACCATAACAATTTATTATTTAGAAGCAGAAAACTTGTCATTATAGACCCAAACAGAATTCTTTCTCTTTGAATGTGTCTTTCTCGTTAAGTAGATACTGTTGCGAGGTTAACTCTAAACTTAAAAATAAAATTTTCACCCCCGATATATATTCAACCAACCACTTATACTCTTAAACGGCTAAACCAATTTTGATTAAATAAAGCTAAAAACTACTTTGATTACGTCAGTTTAAAAAAAATCATCAAAATCGGTCCATTAGTTTAGTAGTTACGATGCCACGGACAGACAACATATACACATGCTAAACTTACAAACCCCTTTTTTTTATCGAGGGTTAAACAATTTTAGACAATGAGAATACATGTGGTTACTTATATTATTTTACGTATTTATGAATGATATAGAACTTGGGTCGTTACTTTTTCATATCCTTGCATTTATATCTTGTTAAATAACTCAATGTAAGAATCGTTTTTAGAATGAAACAATGTTGTAAAGAAACCTATCTTTTTGTGAATACCATCTACATAATTATTACGTTAGAAGATGTATTTTTATAGAAGTTGTCTCCACGACTGTACTTCGTCATAAAAAATTAAATAAAGCTTAACATAAAATATTGAAATGTCACGTAATAACAAAAAATAAGATTTTTTCCTTTTCTTTCTATATTCAAATGTGAACACCACCACCGGGCGTTAAAGATGCGTTTTAAAACCTTAGGGATTTTTTTATTAGTTGGTCTAGGTTCCGTACTAGCTATGAGAAGTAGTACAATGAGTATGTTGGTGTCTTTTGTGACCTACGAGGAACGGCCGACTAAGGTTTTGATACCTAATTCTTGTTGGTCAGCTTGTAAGTATGACATCACGTTAATGAGAATTAACCTTTTCCGGGTAGACTGCAGTTGTGAATACTACATCTAGTGTAAAAAAAGTTAAGGCATTTTTCTAGTGTTACAATTTACACAATAAATTAATTTAAAAAAATATTATTTATTCGACAAAAAAAATTACAGTAAAAAACGAAATGCTAGATTTTTACTGTGAATCTTATGAATTTTTAGCTATAGCCATAGCTAGGTGTACAAAATAAAAGGAAAAACTTACCTAACATAAAATTTCCCTGAACTAGGTTAATTAATAATACCTGTATCTCGGGCTTTTTAGATCTTTATAGAGAAGGTCCTTTATTATTAAAAAAAAACTATTTATTTCCAAAAAAAATACATATTAAATTAATTTCAAAGGGAGGAAAATCCTCTTTTTTAAAGAGAATTATTTTAAAATATTTTCTGCCAATACGAAGTCACTGCTTAAGTTGTTGAGGTCTTGTGGGAAAGTCTTCCCAGCAGGGAGATTTGAGCCTGTTACAGTGGCAGGTTCATAAAAATCCAGGTTTTCCCATCCAGATGAGCAGATGATCTTTGCCAAAAGACTGTCAGGAGAAGGTGTGAGCGTGACGAGCTCACTGCAGCCGAAGAGACATGAGTTCCATCTGCAGCATATCCTGATCATCGCTGACCTCGCTTGTGCAGGAGCTGAGGAGTTCCTAGTCCAGGTGACGAATACTAATGATTGCTTCATACGTTGTGAAAGTACTGTTTTCAGTCACAGAAAGTCGGTTATTTCACTAATGGCGCCTCAATGGCGATTGAATGACAAAGCCCAAGGAGCACATTTTAGAGCCTTTAAACCTTTTCTATCTATAAAAGGTTTATACATGGTCTTTATTAAGATAACAGCACTCTATAGATAGTCTTAGGGAAATATAAATGTTCTAATAGGGTAAATTGCCTCAAGTCAAAATATTAAAACCTCCTTTATACCAATTCACTTAAAATAGAGTGAATTGTCTATAGAGTAACCCTTAAAGTCTATTATTTTAAGACCTTCTGTAGATAAGTGGTATATCTTTAGATAACA
This sequence comes from Aproaerema taeniolella, assembly GCA_949987775.1. NCBI lineage: Eukaryota > Metazoa > Arthropoda > Insecta > Lepidoptera > Gelechiidae > Aproaerema > Aproaerema taeniolella. The sequence continues at coordinate 3,078,223 of OX465261.1, read as the reverse complement.
TATTCTAAAAATATTCTTTGAAGTCTTATAATGCTCTAAAAAATAAGTGTTTCTAGTCAATTCTAGATATAATACTTCAGTAGGTAATTTTTAGGGTAATGTTCTATTTATTAACACGAAAAGTGCGTCTGCAGTGGCTTTTTCATAAAAAAGCAATAGATTAAGTGCATTAATAGTATATATAATAAAACAGTAATTTAGTGCTATTATGCAAGATGGACAAAGTAAAAAATATTAAAAAATCTGGTGGATTTCGCAGAAAAGTGCAGCGAATCTTAAAAAATAATCTTGTGGAGTTCCCGCCAAGCTTTCATTGCGGAGCAGAAGTCAATAATCCAGATGGACCCTCCACTTCGGGCAGTGTACCTCAAACACAACAATCTTCTATATCCTTTTCACCTGCTGCTACGGTACAGCAACATTTTAGCACTGAAAGTGACGTTAGTGGCGATACCTCGACGTCCTCGACGGACTCGGAAGATGAAAACGTCAACCGTAAAGAAACGTGCATATGATATGAGATTGAACTTGCGTGAATGGTCTGTTAATCATGGAATTACTCAAAGAGCTATGAATGATTTGTTGCTTATAATTAATAAATTCGAACCTGGCACGGTACCGAAAGATGTAAGAACATTGCTGCAGAGTGCAAGAAGTATAAAAATACAAAAAATGGGCAATGGTGGATATTGGCACCATGGATTGAGGAATAATCTTGAAAACCATTTCCAAAATTTATCAGAAAACACTTATCTTGATATTGATGTAAATATTGACGGGCTCCCTACGTGTAAAAGCTCCAAAGTTGAATTTTGGCCAATTTTAATAAAGATTAATAAAATGCCATCAGTTCCTGTTTTGATAGTCGGTATATATTGTGGAAACGGCAAACCGTCTGATGTAAATGAGTTTTTAACACCTTATGTTGCTGAAACGTTGGATATTATTCATGAGCCAATAAAAATTAATAATTTTTGCCTGAATGTAAATATTAGAGCTATAGTTTGCGATTCTCCAGCTCGAGCATTTGTAAAAGGTAAATATTAAACATCTACGTAATTGTTTAAAGGGCTTCCTTGAGCTAGACCAGAAATTCAAATATCCGGGCACCAGAATTTAAGAACAGAGCCCGTATTCACAACTATTCGTTTCGTTGTCGTTCGAAAAGATCGATGCCAGTATTAATAGATAAATCAGTCTCTCACGCATCAGCAACAAGCGTCGACTGAGTTGCTAATGTTGTTATCAGTCAACCGCTGAGATTGGCTGACTTGCAGGGGAGGGGGGTACACGCGGGAGGGATTAGTGATTAGGTAACAAATAGTTTTTACATTCTCTTACGTTTTTTGATCTTATACCTAAGTATTTGCTTATTTTGCATTAAACTCTCCACTTTTAATATCACAAAATAATCTCTGAAAAAGGTTTAGTAAGACTATGAAAAGATAATATCGTTTACAAACAGCTCTTTTTATAGATAACCACTAGAGCTTTTTAAGATCTTACACTATTTTTAAGAATAATCAATCTATTCATACTCTAAAGCTTATCTATAGATTAAGGTATAGTATTATAGCTCTAATCGTTGTTCTAAAATAAGCTATTTACTCTTATCGCCATTTTTAAACCGTGATGGGGGCTGTAATATTGACGTCAAATAATATGCTAGGTTTTCAAAAAATATTTGATTTGAAAATCAGCAGAAAAGAGGGAGCACGGGTTGTAATGATTTACTTTATGAGATTTCTTGTTAAATTAACCTTTCTACAAATAATAAAAACAAAAAACCTGTCACGTATATTATTTAAGTAATAATGTTTATTATTGAAATATTTGTAAAAACGCAAACGCATCTGTTATTTAGAAGGTTTTTCATCTACTTTCACGACGTAGTTAATACGCGCCTAAAAATATTACATATTAATGAAATGGTAAAGATATAATACTTTATCTAATTTCGCCATTTGCAATTAAACGTTGATAATATATACTATACGCCATTAAACTTAAAAATAATACTATTAAAATAAATTCATCTAATCGTTATAATGCTTTAGATATTTTGGTTTTAAAATAACACTATTAAGGGAAGTTATCACAAACTTAATAATATCTATAAGCTTTCTAGAGGGCTAGTTCCTGCTCTTAAAACAGTCTTGTAGCATTCTAAGACACAAACTTTAGGACAAAGTGAAGAATTCACTCTTATCACTACCTATAGGCCGTTTCTTAACTCTATCCTAAGAGTTATTAACAAAGTTGTGCCCACTTTTACTGAACTGTTTCTACTAGCTTTCTAGGTGATATCTTGGGGGAAGATTAACTCTTATGATAGACAATCGAATTTAACTCTATTAGATATTATATAACCCATATTTAGATATAGGTGTGCTCCTTGGGAGGTGACATTTTATTCGTTCAGGTGGATAAATTCAGAACTATCTAAATTTCTTACATCTGATGACGGCGGTTTTGACTGGTGGCGCCACCGCCAACTGGATATTCAGTTGCTAGGTATAGTTTGCAACTTTACGTTCGGTTGACGGTGGCGCTGCTGGTCGGAGTGGCTGTCAGTAAGTATGCGAAAATTCAATAGTTCTCAATTTCGCCACCCGAACAGATAAAATGGTCTTTATTGTCATAAAACCAACATAATTAGTGGAATCGCCCACTCAGTCACAGCAGTTCCACATATTTTACCTTTCCTCGCTGTCGCACTTAGCACTGATATTTGCAACAACTCTTATACATACAATCCGGAACTTCTCGAATAGAATTTGGACTCCTGGCTACTACGCTTTCGACGCTTCACACCGCCATTTAAATTCACGATATGTACTGTTCTCCGACAAACACTACACAGCATCGAATGTTAGTACTCAGTACATCTCTTCCTTGTGTTACCGCTTGACAGATGTAGTGACAACTATCGGCCGTATGTCAATAAACTTGCAGAATAGATGCCCATCAAGTTCTGATAAAACTTCTTGTACACTAGGCAAACGAAGCAGGCTACTTTAAATCTCCATATCGCTGGCTACTGGTAGCAGGTCGAGAAGGTGAAAATCTTGGAGTGCTGGAACAGCTGGATATGCTGGTGGACAGTGATGTCGTCCTCGCCACTTGGAGAGGAGAGGAGATAGTGTTTATTGAGGGTAAGCTTTGTCTTAAAAGAAACCCCAAAAATGGCGATTTTAAATCTCAATTCTTAGCAGGTTTAGAAGATCTTCACAAATAAGTTGATAACTTTATTATTAGATCATATTTTTGCAGTTTAAATATGTAGCATGTTTTTTACAGTTTACAAAATAGTACTTTTGTTGCAGTTTACAAAATGGCAAAAAATTGCGAAATTAATTATACAACTCGCTCTATTTGGCGACCAAAATTAAAGAAAAACAACGAAATAACAATTGGAAATCCACCAATAACCAATAACACTGATTTAGTCACTGAAACAGATCATACGCAAACAAAAATTGTTATAATGGTGGATAAGAATGGTGTTATAGAAGATTATAGAACTACAAAAGTAATGGCAGTAAGAAGGAAAAACTTGAAAGGACACACTCTGACCATGGTGAATGTGATTACTGATAGCAATGATACGAGAAACCATATGGATGATCGCCTGTGAGTAGCGTGTAGCTTCTTAACAGTAATTGAATAATAGCTCCAACAAAGGTCCTTACCATTTCGCTATAAGGTAGGTAACTTCCAACAACACCTATTCAACGCAATCTGCCTTACTACAAAGAAGAGAGACGGGGTTTAAAACGAAAGTTTTTGATTTTTAAATAGATTCTAACTCAAACTAGGAGCAAGCAAGAGATTATTTAAGTGATATTCAAATTTTTTTGGCAAGGTCCAAAATGTTCAATGAAAACCATCATTCCAACAAACCTGACTTAACGATGATTCTTAGATACATTTTTTTAAATTCTAAAATTTGATAGAGGCTCAATTCATATTAAAAGTGACTATGTCAACGTCAACCACATTAAAAGATTGATTATAAATGGCAAAGCTTTTCAGCTTTATCAGTCTGTCTTGCGTCAACTATAAAAGCACATGAAAAAACGATAAAGTTGAAGAATTTCGAGGTCTAGTGTGATGTTTCTTTGTATTTTCGTTATCTACAGGCAACTCCACCAAGATTCTATCACTAAAATGTCGTACATGGCTGTAAAGATTTGTTTCGAGATGTTGAATGCTTCAGAGAAACTTTTGTTCACACACACTTGGGGGTACAGGGACAAAAATGGTAACTGGCAGGGTATCGTCGACCATTTGTTGAAGAAAGAAGCTGATCTTGGTAAGTGTAAACTCAATAGACAAGGAAAGAGTTTGCCTTTCGGAATTATTATTTTACCAACCCAACACTACTTAAATCAATAAAAATGTAAATAAGACTGATTTATTCCTAGAGGATCTTGGGACTTCGATTCTGAAGGAATTTTGTAAAATCTTTCCACATTTCTTCTTACGTTAAATAAGACACCCTTGTGCTTTTCAGCTTAGAACCTTGCATTTTTCTATATGACTTTTTAGCTAGGCTTCAAATTTATATTTCCAAATCTCCTTCTAAGAATTTGCTTTTCTTTCTAGGGACCCTAACTATCTTCACTCAAGAGCGAATGCAAGTCATCGATTACATCGCTATGGTGGGCTCCACTTCAGTCCGTTTCGTCTTCAGAGAGCCTCCCCTATCTTACATCTCTAACATCTTCGCCTTGCCGTTCACTGGGAGTGTCTGGTTGGCCTGCTTTGTCTGTGTACTAGGATGCTCTGTTTTTCTCTACATCACCTCTAAGTGGGAGGCTTCTATGGCCATGGTTGGTACATAAATTAATAAGTAGACTATTTCTTTAGCTTTAATGAAATAATTAATTCGGCATTTTTTTGTTGTTTTAATATTGCTTTCAATAGTTTTGCATATTAGTCGATATTTAATTTTTTGTTCCTAACGCTTGTTGCTGTTTCTAACCTTTAATTACTTAAGAAAAATCTAAAGATAATTGCAAAAAATTAAATTTTTCAGCATCCCTTGCAGCTAGATGGATCATGGGCTGATGTCCTTATTTTAGCGATTGGAGCTGTTTTGCAGCAAGGATGTACACTAGAACCAAGATATGCAGCAGGTAAATTGAGACAAAAAGACTACCTCGTGACAATGTCAACTTGGTTTTGAACTCGTATAGAGAGACAGAACATATATTCACAGAAATACAATAGACAAAAGAATCACAACATTAAGATACACAAAAAGAAATAATACACAAGAAAAACACAAGAAAGTAAAACCTATGGAAAGTAGAGGGTGTACTGTGCCAGTGAATAGGTTTTGGCTCAGTATAATGTTGCAGCAGTGTCGCAACACTGATATTCTGCCCTTCGCAAACGCGACGTACCAATAAATACATAAAGTATGACTTCTCATAATTTTGCCTGTGTGTTTTGTTTTTTTTATCCAGGGAGATGCGTGACCCTATTGCTTTTTGTGGCGCTGACTATACTATACTCAGCCTACTCTGCCAACATCGTGGTGCTGCTGAGAGCACCCAGCTCTTCAGTCAGGACTCTGCCGGATCTGCTTAACTCTCCACTTAAGCTCGGAGCTAGCGATTTCGAATATAATAGGTACTTTTTCAAGGTAAGGCTTTAGAAAAAATGTATAAGGATTCTTAAGTCCCTTTTATTAAATTTTGAGCTTTTTAAGACTGAATTATGCCTTTGCATCTTTGGACCAAATTATTTCGACTCGGTTTTAGAATATCATCGGAGAATCATTCACAGTCAACGTGAATGTCTTGTAAGTCTACTTATTTACTTAAAGTCCAAGTAGAGTTTACTTATTTACTTAACGTAATATTTTCTTTACAATTTTTAAAATTTTCTTGTCTTCTGAAAATATCCCATTCATTTTATCGTCGTCATAACTTTAAAAGTATATATTTTTCTTTTCTGTTTGTGGTAAAAGTAACACATGGATGCTATTTTAAAGACGTAAAATTTTTCTTTCTTCTAATTTTACTTCGGCAATTAAATGATTTCCAGAAACTAAACGAACCAATCAGGAAGGCTATTTACAACAAGAAAATAGCTCCAAAGGGCAAGAAAGCTAATTTCTACAGCATGAAAGAAGGTGTCGCAAGGATAAGAAAGGTATGTAAGTACCTCATAAACTGAGCACTATATAGAACTTTCAGCTTTAGCTATACTTTCGTTTCAGTATTCGAGAAAGTTTAATCTTCATTTATCGTCAATGGCAATACACATTGGTTGAAATTAACAATAAATACCTATATTTGTGACTTACACTGGGATTTTCCACCCAGGTTAAATGAATCCACGGCTACCGCTGAAAATAGACTTTCCTACTTTTTGTGATTGGTTTTTTGAATCTGCCAGGGCCTCTTTGCCTTCCACATGGAGCTGAATCCTGGATACCGACTCATTCAGGAGACGTACCAAGAGGACGAGAAGTGTGATCTAGTGGAGATTGACTACATTAACGAAATCGATCCTTGGGTGCCGGGGCAGAAGCGATCGCCGTTCAAGGATATGTTCAAAATTAAGTAAGAAATATATGTATTTGGAGTGATATAGGAAGATAGCTATTCATTCATTTATAACCTCCGTAGGGGTAGGCTTAAACGTTTTGTAGTTCTAGAACCCTGACGCCAAACTTTACACCTGGAGGCTTACCATGATCGCTTAGCGCGATCCAATTTAGGACCTAAACAAGTCTGCAACGCTTATTCGTACTATGATGGCTTATAAGCGATACAATTTTGGCGCTGTTGCTATTCAAAGGCAGACCAGCGACAATTTATTTTAAAAATAAAAATGGACCATACACAACCGAGCAGTTCAAAAGCAGCGCCATCATGGTACCATTTTAAAAAACATTCCAATTGCGAAGCAGTTCAAAGTTGGATCCTAAACAGAAATGCTTTTAAACGATCGTGGTAGGTACCCTGTTTTTGCCGACAACGATTATATATTATCAAACGTATTGGTTCTACGTAAGAGGCAGATTTAAAGTCAAATTAGAAATCTCTCTAGGCATCCCATGCCCTCCATAGACCATCTGTATTTTTTCCAGTTTCATCAGGATCCGTGAGTCAGGGATCCAGGCGAGTATCCACCATCGACTACACGTGCCGAAGCCGAAATGTTCAGGCACGGTCTCCACGTTCAGCAGTGTTGGTATCACTGATATGTACCCCGCTATGTTAGCCACACTGTACGGCATGCTGCTTGCTCCTGTTGTCCTGGTACTCGAGATTGCTTATAAGCGGCTGTAAGTTTTCATGTGCAATTTGAAGATTGGTTTGGTCCAGTGGCTATTAAACCTGCAGCCCGAGCACGATGGCGACAAACTCGCGCAGCACGCCACTCGGCTGACGCTGAAATTCCGCTTTGATTGCGCGAGGGCCCCGCGCATATTTTTGTGTAAAAAGCATTACGTGCGCTATCACCATCGTACTAGAGCTGCTGGATTCTAAATTGACGGTTCCTTTGTTCGATTCCCGGTCGGGGCAAGTTGTTTGTGTAAGAAGCAGATGTTTGTTCTCGGGTTTAGATGTTGTGCCTGTGTTCGAACACAAATAACTTAAGGACCTACCGTGAGTTCCTTGGTCGTGAGTTCCTTGGGATAAACTCGACACGGTCTTTGAGTGTGTGAAAAAAAATCTAATGTATTGAGGATTGGTTCATTATTTACAGTCACATGCTTCTAATTTCTTGTTTCAGTATCACAATAAAGAAGAATCAACACCTCATGAGGCGCGTGAGCAGAGTTGTTATGAGGGAAATATGAATTGTAGATTAAAAAAACCTAAAGCACTAGAAAGTTTAGTAGAATGTCTCTGTAGGTTTAGCATATTTAAGTATTAATTCACATCTTTGTATATCAAGCAACTTGTTTTAGGTAACTTTAATGTGTAGCATTAACAACAGTTAAACTTTATTGCAAACAAAGAACTTAAACAAGGTAGTTGTTAGTTACCGAAACTATTTTGTTTTGAAAGTTAATAAAACTCTTAATAAACCACTTTAGTATTTAATTATTCGGGACATAAGCAAACAAGACAAACTTTCCGAGTTTAATCTAGCTTATTCCCATTGATATCTACTGGCGCGATAAGGTAACCAAAACAGTTAGAATAACTGTTTGATTCTTAACTGTTTTAGTTCAAATTAAGTACGTTGTGAAATTAGTAAGTCTTACTGAATTATTCTCTATTAACAATAACTAGTAAAACAGTTACCTATCTTAACTGTTTGCCCCTTTTACTGTTTTTACACATTAGCAGGAACGTGTCATTCATTTGAAACAACTGATTAAAACAGTTAAAATAACAGCAGGTACGTTGTGAAATCAGTAAGTCTAACTGAATTTTTCTTTATTACAACAACTAGTATAACGGTTATTCTAACTGTTTGCTCCTTAACTGTTTTTACACAGTAGCAGGAATGTTTCTATCATTTAAAAATACTGACCAAGCAGATAGAATAAATACTTAGTTATTCTAACTGTTTGTTCCTTAACTGTTTTAAAACTTGTTATACACAGTAGCAAGAACGTTTTCTTCAGTTAAAACAAATAATTAAAACAGTTAAAATATTTGTTTGATCGTTAACTATTTTATAGTTTTACCGCAGGCACATTGTGAAAACAGTAAGTTTTACTGAAAAATTCACTAACGTTTACTGTTTTCAACAGTTACTGCTACTTACTTTTTTTTATTATTAAGAATAGGTTCGCTCTTGACGTGATCAGTTATGGCCCTGTCATAAAGAAACGGGTGCACCTACCTGAGTTATTTAGTTAGAATAACTGGTTAAACAGTTCAAGTAACTGTTTGCTCCCTAACTGTTTTTGTTCAGTAGCAGGTACGTTGTGGATTCAATCAAACTAACTGAAAAAAAGTAAAAGTAACTGATAAATTCTTAACTGTGCTAAAACAATCAATAGTTAGGAATCTTTTTTTTCAGTGTATTATGAGATTTTTTTCTAAAAGCACCGGTCAAACTAATAAAAATCGATAATAATTTTAACCCTCGAAATAAAAGAGGGGTGTTATAAGTTTGACGTGTGTATCTGTGTCTGTCTGTTGCATCGTAGCTCCTAAACGAATGGACCAATTTTGAGGCGGTTTTTTATTTGAAAGCTGACGTGATCAAGATGGTTTTTAGCTGTATTATATTAAAATTGGTTCATCCTTTTAAAAGTTTTAATATTTCTAAGCTATGAATGTCGAGGGTGACAATTTTTCTAAAAAAATTTAGAGTTATTATGAAAGTGAGTGAAGTGGAGAATTCGTACAGGTTGAAACAGGAATGTTACTTAGAAAATTAATTAGTCGGTGAGCTTTGATTTTAAGTTGTCCAACTTTCCATTTTAACCCATTCATTAATTGTCGTCTCTCACCATGAAAGCCTTCACATTCTTCATTTTGATAGCATTAAACAGTTTTACCACAGCATTTGATACTCAGACTATGAAAATTGAATTTATAAAAAGTTTCATTGAAAATGAACAAAATCCGACGCATCTTTTGTTTGATTTGTGCTGGAGAAAAAGTAAGTATTTTTTTTAGAACAAACACTTAAATGACGTAATTATTGTGCTGCATGTTGTTAGCAGTCACCCCAGGTGCTGACTGAAATATAGCCTGGCTGAGGGCTCACCTTTTCACCACATTATTCATTTGTATTTTGTTTGACGTTTGTTTTATATGGTGAATAAATTTATGTTTCTTTCTCAATTCCGACTCAATTCTCAAATTGTTAGGAGACCAACTAACATTAGTAAAAGAGCTGGCGAAGATTGGAGTAAGAAGCTCTACGCGTATGGAATCCAGCTATTATTTGGATCAGGGTCTGTTGTTCCTGCTCGATTATGACTGTCCTGATGCTGAAGACCAACTGTCAAGGGTAATTATCGTACTTACATTAAAGTTTTCCTTCCATGCTGGCCTGGGAGTGGAAAAAAAACTTAGAATGTGCCTGCTGCCTGAACTCTTCCCAGGCATACTATAAGAGTCAGTAATTGGGATATGAGGTTATTTTTGTATTGTGGGCGAAAGGCTGTCAACCTGTCACCACTATACTCATGTTCCACCTAAATAGCCCTCAGAATTTATGTCGAGCGTGGCGTCAACTGGTCAACCATATGATGCTCTGCCTTCCCCGATACGGATATTGAGCGTGAATGTATATACTTATGTATGTAAAATATATTTTCTCTTTTTTTTATTTTTTTTTATTATAAGATGGGTTAACTCTTGACCTCAATCTTGACCATAAGGTCAAAGATGAGGTCGACGATGGAGCGAGTTAACCCAGAAAATGCCTATAAAGGCACTGGTACTCCTACGCACCGACGGAACACAGCAAGCTGTTTGGCGTCGGACTTCGGTAGGAGGGTGGTCGCGAACCAGACGGCCCTTTACAGAGCCTACCACACCGCGTGAGACCATAGGACGACACCTCAGATCCAGAAAAAAATGAAGTGTCGTTGCCTGGGATAGATTACTAGGAGGCAGGTCTCATTTGTGTTTCCTTAGTCGCCTCTTACGACACCCACGGAAAGAGATGGGGTGGTGTTATTCTCAACCGATCACTACACGGTTATCTCTAGAGTTGTTGAAATATTAGGGGATGTTAATAAAGCTCTGATTGCACACAAAACAGGCAATATCAAAGAACCTCCACCGGTCTCCGTTCCGCTGGCTTTTGGTCTCCAACTCCTCGAATGACGTCATGAGTAGACCAGCCATTCAAGAAGCCCCTTTCCTCCCTGACAGTGACGTTGTCTTAGCTGAACGAGAAGGTGAAGGCTATCGGATGTTTGAAGGTAAATTTTTGTGAAAATCCCATAAATTGGAAATTTCTTCACTCTTTCTGTTTGAAGACACTAGAAGGTAGATGCATCATTTTAATTAAGAACTTTTGTTTAAAACGCTTACCTGCGTGAGTGATTTCGCCGCTTGCCTTGAAGGCACAATAGCTCAGTTGGTTAAGAGGATCGACTACCGCGCCCATGTCCATACAAAAAGGGAAAACGTTTTGCTACCCCTAAATCTTCTCCGATTTTGATAATTTTTCACTATGTTGTTGTCCCTATCAAAAACTATGCCTCTATGTTTTCCTTTTTTGAAAATTTTGTTTAGATAAAAAGTTATAAGGATCTGTAATCTTGCTTTATTGGGTTTGAAAAACATTCATTTTAAATTCATTGTATTTCAGAAATAAAGTAAATTTTCGGAAAAAACAAAAAATAGAGGCATAGATTATATTCTGCTGAAAAGATTGATACCAAAAAGTAGTATATTTAGTACAGTTTAGGGGTTGGGAAACGTTTTCCCCCCAAACGCGATTTTCGACAAAAAAATACCTAGAAACACAGCCGAGCTGCAACTGTCTCTATCGCACGTTTGCGAGCGGGGCCGAGCGCGGTCGCGACAGAGAATGATTCTCCAAATACCTATTTTCCTACGCTCGCGGCGCTATAGAATAGTCTTAAAGTACCAGGAGATCTAATCCTGGGGTCGTGGGTTCAAGTCCCATTCGCGCCTAACAATTTTCTTTCCCTGACATAATTTGCACCATTATAGTCCACATGTGCAGTTCATATAGTTATTAAAGATGCTACGTGAGTTCTAAAACAGTTTACAGAATATCTGATAAGCTTCCCTTGCAATCAACGCTTCGAGGATGCTACACTGGAGTTCTAGAAGATGTCAGGCCATTTAGAACCTTATTCCGACGTCGTAAGGATCTGATGGGTCATCCATTAACTGTGGCAAATGTTATTCAAGATAGTAACAATACCCGGAGTCAACTCCCGAAAGAGAGTAGAGAGTAAGTATCAATATAATCCATAGATCACAACACACAACACACTTAATCACATATTCACATTGATAAATCCTTTGTGCTTTTTAGTGAACAATTATCAATTTATTCTATTGGTAAGGGACAGCTTAGAAAATACTAAAATGGTGATATCTTCCATAACTATGATTGGCTACTTTTTTCCGGAAACAAAAATAAAGGAGTTTTCATTATTTACCTACTTTGGTGCTACGCAATTTTCCGCGAAATTGCGCGCGCGTTTCCCCCGCTGTCAGAATGCGATTGCTGATTTTCATGTTTTACGCTGTTATCATTATTTCTAACTAGCTTTCCGCCCGCGGCTCCGCCCGCCTGGACTACAGGTTATGTCGTGCCCAACTGTGGGATACAATGTCTTCCTAGGCTCTAATCTATCTCTGTACCCATCAGTAGTTTAGGCGTGAAAGACGGACAGACAGACAGACAGACTGAGTTACTTTCGCATTTATAATATTACTAAGGATGGCAAAATGGGCTGTATTCGAATAAATAATTTAAATTTGAAACAGAAAATTTTAAAAAACATCTACACAATTCTAAAGTTTTCCTGAGGAAAAATCCTCTAGAATATCATTCATTCAGAATTATGGTGTTTAGGGTTTCAATTTTTGCTACGCTGTCCTTTTCTTTTATTAGCCCATATATGTCCCCACCGAGAGGTACGGGCCTCTCTTCGAAACACGTAGGGGACTTTTGGTTATCCTGATACTATAATAAAATTTCCCTGGGATCCGTTGACGTTCTAGGGGATGGAATCCATTGACGCCGTTTGTATGGGGAAAAAACACTGAGACGATCCTCTTAAGTGAAACAAATTAACATAAAATCTACATCCACAGGGAATTGCAACACGACTTTATACCAAGACTTAGCTGGAGCAACGTCAGACTAGGGTTTCTGATGCTGAACGCCACTCCTCGATATATATTCAGCTACCGATGGGGCTACCAGGTCAATGGCACCTGGTCTGGTATGATCAATGACCTTATCACTGGCAGGGCTGACGTTGGTAAGTAGAAATACTGTAAGATGTTGAGGAATAAGATAAAGTCTAGTTCGATGCAAAGATTTGATAAAAACGTAAATTAAAAAAACTGAAAGTTTTGCTACATTTTGCATTTTGGGCAATAGGTCTTTTTTTTATAACGAATGGGTTTGCTCTTGACCACAATCTAGCCCAGGGGCGACGATGTGGTCAAGGAGGTAGCAAGCTTACCCAGAAGAAGCCTATACACTCGATACTATACACTCATACTATACACTCATATAACTCGGGTTATATGAGCCTGGAAATACAGACGCAGGCAGAGAATTCCATTCCTTAGCGGTGCGCAGTATAAAAGATGAACAGAAGCGCTCAGTACGGATTCGAGGAATTCCGACAATGTGAGAGTGGAACCCCGCAGTGCGTCTGGATGTCCGGTAGAAGAAAAGGGCAGGCGGAATGAGCTCGTGCAGCTCATGAGCACATTCCCGAAGTAAATCTTGTAGAAAACACATGGGCAAGCTACTTTGCGTCTATGAGATAGGTTTTAGAGTTTGTTTTTTACTAGCTTCTTGTCACAATGTCTTCCTTGTTACCACGAAATATACCCACGATTTATATTTATAGCCCTTCAGAATTATTGCTAACTGTTTATTCAGTATCTAGTGTGCTCTGCCTATACTATACCGAAGTAGGCGCGGGTTGTTTGGTTGCTGTCGATTCTCTATTACCTCCGTAAAGATCCTTACTTTTTTTTCGTTAATCCCTGCACATATATTAGGTGACTTTAAATTAGTTTACGAAAATCTAAATCAGCCCACAAATATGAACAGCTTTCCCTATAAGCATAGATCGAAATATGAAGAAATAAAAATTCGCCTCTCCATACAAGTTTTGCGATGAGCTGATTTGCCTTTGTATAGGAATTGCGTAGTGAAAGTTGTTCAGTGTCATGGGCAGGATGACCCCCTAAAGTTTCACTAACTAATAATATAAAGTCACCCCATATTATTACTAATAATAAAACCTGATTAATTAACTTCCTTGAATTCCAGGCTCAAATGTCTTCATGACATTACCTCGTCTGAAGGATGTGGCGTACACAGATAACATGGCTCCCTTCCGAGTGCGATTCGTTTTTAGGTACTAGTCTAATTACCTAGTCGTAACATTGGGCCGTTTTATTATTCGAATGGCACAGCACGGCACTTCAAAATTTGAATTACCATTGCCCCCTATGTTCTCAGCTCCTAGTATTACTATTACATAGAAGGCAATGGTAATACAAATTTGCCGTGCCGTTTTCGAATTATAAAAATGCCCATCTCTAATCTAAAACAATCGGTTTATCGATTATACTAAAAATATTTATTGCAACTTCACTTACATCTGCAGGCCGATTGGAACCCTGAGAGTTGCATGACTCAGTCGGTGTTGAAGCTTCTATTTGACTCTGCTTCACGTTTGATTTCTGGCATTCTACTCCTTCTTATCGTATAGGTATAGTCTAGTGTGTGGCGAACTTGGCTAACCCTGCTGTCAGAGTTTTTAAACCGCACAATGCCTCTGACTTGTTTTTAACGACTGTAGTCAATCGAAAACGTGCCCAGACAGCTTAACGTGACCTCTGAAGCACGGAAACGCTCGTAATAAATTGCTTCTTTGGTCACACATCAGGTTCCCTGCCTCTGTGTATGTTGCTTTACCTCACTGATCGGTTGAGATCAGCGAGCGCTACTGGGCTTCGAGCGCTTCATTTCTGGCATTGTTGCTTTAATATTTGATAGCAACCTCTGTGAAGTTCAGTTGTGGTTGAGCGGCTACCATAACTAGTGGTTCTAAATTCCACAGGCAACCCCCTTTGCCATCTGTAACCAACATCTTCATGCTGCCGTTTTCCACTGGAGTATGGGTCGCCATGATTGTATGCACTATAGCAGCTGCCATAGGACTCACTCTAACCAGTAGATGGGAGGCCAAACACGAGGAGGTAACTAAAGCAGACAACCTTCATCATCGTCACATTCATATTAGTCTTTGACGTTAAATGAGCTATGAGTATCTGTCTGATCGTTGGGGATATAGAAGCTTGTCTTCCACAAAATCCAGACTCAGATTTCACCTTTTCTTTGTTGTTATGACCTCTTTTATTTTAAAGTAGATCTTCCTTTAATCTTACTGAAGTGTCGTACAAGATGAACAATTCCACCAGGGCTCAGAGAAAGAAAACTTTGCTGTGTATATTGAACCCTTGCCGAATCATCCGTCGAGCATGGTGAGCGTAGCGAGTTACCCCTGATGTCAGTGGGGAATATTTGTGCCAATTAAGGAAATCCTTGCCTATAGCCTAAAAAGAAATTCTTGCCCAGTCAAGACAGGCATAATTTCTGAAGAAAGTTCTTACCCAATAATGTTCAATGAAGAGGGTACTAACTTGCCAAAAATGGTCTCTCTTGACGATAAATTTTTTTTTTTTCAAAACGACTGACTGCTTTGTCTAGCAGTGGATGTCTACTTATAGGCTGATAAGTATCTTCAAACTTCAACAGCTAAAATAAGAGACTAATAAACTAACTATTTTGTCGTTAAAGCATGTGACTACTAAAATGGATGGAAGTATGGGAGATGCTCTACTGGTAGCGATGAGCGCTGTTAGCCAACAAGGTTGCGAGCTGATGCCGAAACGAGCCTCAGGTATATACACTTACCTTCAGTCAGGTTACCCTTGAAAGTGGAAATTTGAAAATCATTAAAAAGTAATGCCAGTACAGGAGACCACATTGTACAGTTATCAGATGGAACATGTTGTAGAATGGTGAGAGGTTGTCAGACTTTCGTAAATAATTCAGCAGAACCAGCAGAACCACTTACAGACTTTAACATTATGCCTAGGAAGAGTTGGCAGCTCGAACATTCTATGTTTTTCTTTTCCTCCCAGTTCAGCATGATAGGATATAGGTAATTAAATTATGTATAAGCTTCGATAAAAAGGTCCAAAGTCCAGTCTTTCTATAAATGGAACAAGCAAGCTATAGAACTGGAAACATAGATGTCACCCTGGTATAAAAAACTTAAGAGATTCTTTTAATATTTGTGAACTGAGGCACCAAGTGGTTCTATTACTTATTTCGATAGCGATTTTAGATGTGTTCGTCTGTTCAATGTTCTCAGGTCGTATCCTAGTGGTCATCCTTTTCGTGACTCTAATGGCAGCATACGCAGCGTACTCTGCCAACATTGTGGTGCTGCTGCAAGCTCCATCCACCTCCATCCGGACCCTGGCGCAGCTGGCTCACTCCAAGCTCACACTCGCTGCCATTGACGTTGATTACAGCTACTTCTTGTTTAAAGTAAAGATTTTTTCATCCCACCTATTCGAAAAGTGACAATTTGTTCCTCTATAAGCGGGAGTAAAAGAACTTTTTTCTGTAAAGAACTTTTTAGCGGGCGTAAATGAGATTTAAAATTAGAACATGTGTCATTCACAGAAATCGAACGCAAATTGTATGAATACTGGCTGAAAAATAATAATTTTACGTTGGAATTCGATTCTATTCTAGAACCCTATTCTATTCTATTCTAGAATAGAATTTAAAAATAGTAGTTCAAAGTAGCGTTCTTGCCGTAAAAATACTACTTTGCTCCCTTGTCATACAATTTACTATTTTCGGAAAGTTTCTGAAGTATACTACTTAATTTTAAATAGCAGGTAGATAAGTAATAATAGTAGTGAGCCAGACTTGTAACCGGAAGAATGCGGTTTCAAATCCTGGTGCGGGCCTGCATACCACTTTTAAATTCGACTATTCGGATTTACGTTTGGATTTTTTTATTAATTATATTCGCCTCGCCTTTAGATCGCTTCTACTTCTTCGATTTCTCTCTTTCAGCTTTACAAAGATGATGATGCAGTGAGGAACTTGATTTACAAAAAAATCGAACCAGAAAAAGGAAAAAGAAAGTTCTATGAAATAAATGATGGAATTGAACGAATCAGACAGGTGCTGATTGTTTATTTATTTTTGAATCACTGTTTTTTTACTTCCAAATAAAGCAAGCAGAATAAAAAGAAGACCTGATCGACAACCTTTGATTTTTTGATAGCTAACTTTGCCTCAATTAAGTATAATACTACCAAAGTTACTTGTCTGCTAGTGACAAGGTTCAAGTTGGAATGAGCTTTACCCTAAGCTAACTTGGACATTGAGTGTACAGCTGCTCTTTTCAGTCGATGAGGCAGAGTTGTCAAGAGGATGTATGTAATCAAATCTAAAAGTAATAATTTTCCACGTTAAAAACGTATGAATCACCGACTTCAATCCCAACAACAGTTCGCACAAAGTAGTTCTAGTATTTTTTGCAGACTACAATGCCTATTAGAAGATAACCACGAACGAAAATGTCACTCATTTATTTAGATTATGTTCTGGTTTGTAGTTTTTTTTTTGTTTTTGTTGTTTTTTTTTAAAGTTTTCGATAATATTTATATGGGACCACATCTGAAGTATACTCTTTCTTACAAAAAAAGAATTTTGAAAATCGATCCATATTTGGTGGAGAAATCGGTGAACAATGGACATACATAAAAAAAAGTACATACAGACGAACATAGAACCTCCTCCTTTTTTCAAGTCGGTAAAAAGGTTGGTTTATTTGTCAAAACTGAATTGAAGTACCTATTCAAGAAACTTTGTTTGCACAAAAGATCATCTCTTATATAAAGAACTGGATATAATTCTGAACAATCGATAGTCAATCGATTAGACATTTTGAATTATATGCAAAGAGGTGAAACGTTTCTTTCTGCCTCTTTCGAATTGGATGGAGTGTGTTACGGATCCTGTTTCGTTCCCAGGGTCTATTCGCCTTCCACTCGATCGTGGAGCCAGTGTACCTGCAAATTGAGAAGACCTTTCTGGAGCAT
This sequence comes from Aproaerema taeniolella, assembly GCA_949987775.1. Taxonomy (NCBI): domain Eukaryota; kingdom Metazoa; phylum Arthropoda; class Insecta; order Lepidoptera; family Gelechiidae; genus Aproaerema; species Aproaerema taeniolella. Next base: position 3,060,407 of record OX465261.1, on the reverse strand, counting down.
GAGAAGTGTGATCTGATGGAGGTGGACTTCCTCAACGGCTTTGATGCTCACGTTCCTGCCAAGAAGGACACTCCTTTTCTGGAGCTTTTCAGAGTCGTGTTAGTCTTTTTTTTAATAAATTAATCTCAGTCTCCCAGATACTGAAAAGAAAAATAACAGATAAATAACTTCACCGTCTTGAGGGAAAACATCGTAAGAAAAACTTGCACATTGAATGTATCTTAAGTATTCATTGTCTCTTTCTCTCAGTATCAAAATGACAAAGACAACTGCTACTAAAGTATAGATCGAGTCTGAGTCGCGTTTTGTAATATGGACCTGAATGGGTAACCATGATCCAATCCGATCCGGTTCCCCTATTAGAGGATCACAGAAGTTGGTTAGCAATCAATCTGCTGTGATTACATTATACTTCAAATCCTGGATCAGGCCAAATGTAATCCTAATTAGGAACGAGATAAAAAGCTAGAAGCTAAAATCGCAGTTTTCATCTAACTGGTACGTGTAATAGAAATGTCAGGACATACTTACGCTAAAAATATCTCTACAATCAGCTTTTGACAATGTTACAGGAACTTCCACACTGGACTGAGAATGAAAGAAAAATGTGCCAGCTGACAACTCTTTCCAGACATACTGTAGATGTCAGTAAATGGGACGCGAGAGTTTTGCTGTATAGTGAGGGAAAGGCTGATAACCTCTCACCACTATACATCATGTTTTAATTTAATAAATTTAAATCAGAATTTATGTCAAACTCGGCATCAACTGGTTCTGAATCACTGATCACTGATGATAGTATGCTCTGCCTACCCCGTATGGGATTACAGGCGTGAGCGTACATAATGTAATGTTACAGGTTCAAGCAAGTCCGTGAGAGCGGTATACTAGCAGCCTGGACGAGAAGAATGCAGACGCCCAAGCCCAGGTGTGGGCATAGAGTGTCGGCATTCAGCAGCGTCGGCCTCACCGATCTGGCTCCAGTCATGTTTCTCATGATGTACGGGACTGCTTTGTCACTGTTTATATTAGTTCTAGAGCTGCTTGTATATCGGGTGTAAGTATCTTCAATCTAATAAACGATTTGTGAGTGTTTCACATTATTTATAATTACATTTCCGCCCGTGTCTCTGCCCGCGTTTACTACAGGTTATATCGTGTCTATCTGTGGGATGAAATGTAGCCTATATCCTTTCCTAAGGTCTAATCTATCTCTGTACATGTCATCAAAATTGGTTCAGTAGTTTAGGTGTGAAAACGTAACAGAGAGACAGACAGAGTTACTTTCGCATTTATAAAAACGGTTTTACTCACGTTACTAACCTGCCTGCCTCACTCCCTGATGAAGGTCCACGTATAGGATCAAAACTGTCGGCCCAATGCCGATTTTAGTAACGTGAGTTTAAATCGTTTAAATTTTACATTTTATTCAATGTGTTAGTATTTCACTCATTCGCATCGAAAAAGGCTAATGTTATTTCCACTTATAGGCCGCTTTTTTTATTTATTAATGAAGGGTTCGCTCTTGACCACAATCTAGCCCAAAGGCAAAGATGCGGTCGAGGATGTAGCAAGCTCACCCAGAAAAAGCCTATTCACTCGAACTTTAAAGAGATTCGGGTTGTATGAACTCGGAAATACAGACGCAGGCAGGGAATTCCATTCCCTAGCAGTGCGCAATACGAAAGATGATGAAAAGCGCTCAGTGCGAATCCGTGGGATATCAACAAGATAGGGAGATGGTACCTATCTCGCGGTGCGTCTGGACGTCCGCTTACGTCGTAGTAACCGTGTTTCGTAACCACTACGATTACTATCTACGAAGAAACATTAAACACAGAACTTTATCTTCATCAGGTATTGTTTTAGGCGCGAGGAAAAGACAGTTTACTGTAAAGATACTTACCTATTCATTGCTTTTAAACGTATTTGTATAACAACAATGTAACTTATTGTAAAAGCCTGAAACTATTCAGTACTAATCTTTATGTTTTTTCAGAAATAAGCTGCGTGAATTGGCCCTTGAATCTAGAGAGGCTTAACATCAATAAGTTGAAGAAGAGAAGCTTTATAATTCAGAAGTTATGTCAGTCATCTTCAATGATACAGTTAATATTTTATTTGTTACTTTGCTTTTCGCCCGCCGGTAGTTCTTTCGCCTAGAGAATTCGGAAAAACTATATAATAACCTATTGTTACTCAAGGATTTATTCGTTACAAATAAACAAAAATACAAAAGGTAGAAAATAAAATGAAACAAAGTAAAATGATTTTATTTTTATTTATTTAAGGATCTCCAACAGTGGATTGGATACATTATAAAAAAATATGTAAGCTTACATTTTACAAAACATAATTTAAAATGATGTCCCGCAAACAACGGAATAACTTCTACAGGATTATAGCCTAAGTGGTTATTAGTAGATATCGTAAAGACCGTTCATTTGTATACAATATGAGGATGACCTGTAATTAAATCATTCACTCCGTTTATTACGAAAACTTAGAATTTAGGTAAGCAAATACGACAAACTCGCTGAATAAACAAAACTGTATTTAGGCTTATTCCCATTTTATCGTCGAAGGTAGAATACTCTAAAATTGAATACCTTTACTTTTAATTGCTACATTAAAACTATTGTGTTGAAAAAATAAATTGGGTTTTGTTGTTATTGACGAAGGAAATCTAAATCTTCAGCATCCATCACAATAGAATTTAGAAAAGTTTAAAAATCCGAAAAGATCCCTAAGAGTCGTGTTTGTGTAATAATGATGGATACGTAGTAGTTTGTTATGCTATTCTTTAACTATTGCTGTAACAAAGGCGAGCTTATCTCTTTGAGTGATTTTTTATTTTTTCCAGCAACACATAAAAGCCAATGATGTCTTTCTGTCTTTCTTTATTTTCTAATTACGTACTCTAAATACTCCTGTACAAGGTAATGAATCCATAAAATACGTGATAACACAGTCTGTTGGAATATTAGAACACCAAGTGCTTTTTAAATATTCTCTATGTTATTTTATATGTTGTGTGTATGTTTTAACCAATGAATAAATACTTTGTCCGTCTGTCTCTATGAGGATAAACGTTTTAAAATTACTAAAGTGGGAACTTGATAACAGGTAGAACAGGAATGTTCCTAAGAAAATTAATTAGTGCCTGCGCTTTTCTTTCAAGCAATTATTCAATCGATAGGTTTTACCATTTCAATACGATGCATTAACGTGCACTTTTCGCCATGAAAGCCTTGAAGTTCTACGTGTTGATAGTTTTAAGGAGTTTTGTGAGATCATCTCCTAATAATGTGACGATAAACTTTATAATTAACTTCATTGAAAATGAGGAAAAACCGACACATTTAATGTTTACATTGTGCTGGAGAAAAAGTAAGTGACACAGAAGACTGACCACCAACTCGAAATTGTGGCGTCAGTAGATTAATCAAACTATATTAACTATTTAAAAAGCGACTACAGCACCCGATAAAGGCAGCACACATAGGAATAGTTCCATCTCCGTCTCTCAACAGGCCTGGGCCGGCAGTGCGAACAGTGTCGATACACGAAGTTTATGGACTATGAAAGCGTGCGTGCGTAAAAACATTTTCGAAAGTTAGAATAATGAGATTTATGGAAAGGTAACAGCTTAAATCGAAAAATGCGTTAACTACTTATCGAGAGTGTTCAATTACGAACATTTTGATAGCAAATTCAAGTTCCTGTGTGCATTTTACTATCGTTTTTACAGCTTAAAAGATACACAAAATTGGTATTTAGAGGTGACTTTGTGAGCGTTTTCTATCGAACCAAAAGTGCTGAATCATGTTTTCAGCAAACTACTTATCTAGTTTATGTCCTGAATATTACCGTAGTATTTTTTTCTTCGATTTAATGCAGTGCGTCATGCTTATCTACGCATCATAAAATCGTAATTTAGGTGCTGTAGTCGCCTTAACTGCCTACCGCTATGAGCTCAGATGTGGATTTCTATATTTAGTCAAAATATCAAGTCAAAACTACTTTTTACGCAATGTATCATCTGACGAATAATTCAATGGAGCTGTAGCGTTTTTTTTAAAGGTGATAGGTAATCAGCCTTTCGGCCATAATCAAGAAATAGCATATCTGGGAAAAGATGTAAGCTGGCACCCATTGGCGTATCTAGCGTAATTTTCTGGGGGGGGCCGCGAGCCTGGCGAAATTTAAATGTACTCTAGCTTAATACGCTATGTGTATTCAAAAGTAACTAATACTGTATTACAGTATGTAATAATAAATACCTAAGTATGTAGATTTCTCAGCTGTAGATTTTTTAAATTATTTTTGTGTGAAGTTATCAGTATTTTGGCATCAATTATAGAATTTCGAATTGGTAGCCCAATATTCTGGGGTGGGCCCTAGACCATACTGGGGTGGGCACGGCCCACCCGGCCCCCCCCCCCCTATATACGCCTATGCTGGCACCTTCAAAAATTTTCTTTCGCTACTAGACCTGGGTGGAAGGAAAACGTGATGTATAATAACTTGCAACGGCTTTAATTCACGTTTTAAGCTTTGAGCCGACAGTTTCGTATAACACTCACTAAAATAGTTATGAAAATGGACCAAAAGATCGTTTATGTTACTATTTTAAGTATTTTTATTTAAAAAAACAGTATAAATATAATTGTCAGATGAACAGCTAACATTAGTAAAAGAGCTGACGAGGATTGGAGTAAGAAGCTCTACGCGTATGGAATCCAGCTACTATTTGGACCAGGGTCTGTTGTTCCTGATTGATTTTGACTGTCCTGATGCGGAAGACTTGCTTTCGAAGGTAAAGTCCTACTTAGCATTTCTTGACTATGTTCGTCCACATATCGTTTTTACATAGTTCATACCTTGAAATGTGATTGAAATGTCCTATACATAAACTTATAATCGTATTACAAAGAAGAATAATCTATCTATTGTGTGTATGTAGTTAAGCATATTTTTTCACGAAACTGTCAACAAAACAGGCAATGTCAAAGAATCTTCACCGGTCCCCTTACCGCTGGCTTTTGGTCTCCAACACCTCGAATGACGTCATCAGCAGACCAGCCATTCACGAAGCCCCTCTTCTTCCTAACAACGATGTTGTCTTAGCTAAAAGCGGTGGTGATGGATACCAGATGTTTGAAAGTAAGTTAAGAGTTGATACTAATGATTTTTTTGTAAGTAGGAGGTACTTAAACAAAATATGTATAAGTAAATCTTTCTGTGAATTTAGATTTTATGCTGCTGACCCATATAGCGAGAATTAAAATAATAACAGCTCTATATTTAATTCCGACGTGACCTTTTTATCCAAAAGGCAACACCTAAGAAATTTAAACACAGTTTACAGGATATCCATGCAGTATCCCATGCAATCAACACTTCGAGGGTATTACAGTGGTGTTCTTGAAGATGTCAGGCCATTCAGAGCCTTATTCCGACGCCGTAAAGACCTGATGGGTCATCCATTGACAATGGTAAATGTTATTCAAGACACTAACAATACCCAGTATCATCTTATACATGAAATTCGATTGTAAATATGAGCAGCAGCCGGAACAAGGCCGGAACATAACATAGTAGATTCATATCGTTTTTAACAGTACTTATAAAAAATAAAATAAAAAAAGATTCAAAATAAGAGCTGTCGTTCACGAGGCTTCAAGTACTTGATTGATTGATTGATGTTTCTTCCTGGTTCGGGGACTATGAAACCAGGGGGGTTAACACCTCAGCAAAGTCGATGCTGGTTGAACGAATGATGAACGAATGGAATGGTGTACACTGCTGTGTTTGGTTCATGTCGTTAACCAAGGTCTCTTTATGAAGAAGCAATCGACAACATTCCATTCGTTCATCCAGCATCAACATCGCTTAGGTAGTAAGGTCCCTGTTTTATGCAAATGAACGAATCTGAATCTGACATACTATAGGGAACGTGAATATTTTAAAATAAATGCACTTGAACTGTGGTGAATTAGAATAAAGATTTATCTTAAATCAAACGGGGACTATGATTTACCTTTGCAGGACTAGGCTGTGGTATTGCATAGGAAAAAAGGCTTATGTAAGGTTGCATTACTATTAATAAGTACTTACGTCAATGTAAAAAAATGGGACAGTTCACAAGGTACCGAGTGCAGTTAATCATGGGCGTAGCCAGGGGGAGTTTTTGGGGGCTCAAACCCCCAAAAACAAAATCATGATTATCTCCCTGCCCTTATCCTGTACGAAACACCATAAAGTAGTATCGGCATAGTGTTATAGTGCCTTGGCTGTTAGCTATAATTTTTTTTTATAATAAATCAAATTAAATTATCTGTTGCGTGTATAAATTAAATAAAGACTTAAATATATATTACAAATTATACTATGAATGTTCGGAAGTTGTTACAAAATGGTTAAAAAGCAAATCTTACGAAGAAACTGAGACCCTTCTAGATCACATATGTTAATACTTTCATAACACCTACACTTACACACCTTCACACACACACATGCACACACACACACACACACACACACACACACACACACACACAAGCACAGGCACCCTCTCACTTTATTTATTGTATGGAAGAGCGGAGCCTCCTGACACGGGCGATTTTTCGTCTACTAGGAGACTCCAACACTTAGTTTTAAACAAAACCATTTTGTAAAGCAAATAAAGCATTTTGTATTATTATTTTTTTTGTATTTTTGTGACCATTTTTGCGACCAGTTCTGTAATTGACGAAGCGATATGTATGTACTCATCAGTGCTTCCCGAAAGAAGTACATCTGTGTTCTAAGCAAAACTGGAAATGTGGAAAGTAGCAGTGGAAACGGGTACGGCTGCCAAAATGTTTGGCTACCACTGTTATCCTTCAGAACCTGGTAGCTGAAAATTGGCCGTCGGCTCAAGCTATCAGGTATGCATATGTTAATAGTACATTTAGCACTACTCTTTCCCACACTTTTCGTTAATGAGAAAATAAGTAAGGTCTGGCGGCCCTATGGTCTTGGTCTATTAGGGGTTGTTTCTTCACACGAAACTTACCCACTTTCCCAAAGAAAATCAGTTTATCGAGACGAATTTTTTTTCTTCATATTTTGAACTATGTTTCTTAGGAATAGTTGTTCAGTTTAGTATTATTATTATTATTTTATTATAAGATGGGTTAACTCTTGACCTCAATCTTGACCGTAAGGTCAAAGATGAGGTCGACGATGGAGCGAGTTAACCCAGAAAATGCCTATAAAGGCACTAGTACTCCCACGCACCGACGGAACACAGCAAGCTGTTTGGCGTCGGACTTCGGTAGGAGGGTGGTCGCGAACCAGACAGCCCTTTACAGAGCCTACCACACCGCATGAGACCATAGGACGACACCTCAGATTCAGAAAAAAAATGAAGTGTCGTTGCCTGGGATGGATTACTAGGAGGCTCAGACTAAGGAATTGGTTTCCTTAGTCTGAGCTAGGAGGCAGGTCTCATTTGTGTTTCCTTAGTCGCCTCTTACGACATCCACGGAAAGAGATGAGGTGGTGTTATTCTCAACCGATCACCACACGGTCAAAAATATCATATTATCATAAGAATAAATAATTTATTCTTATAGTATTATGCTGATCCAAATTCTTCAGTTTCGCTAACATAAAGCCACCCAATGACGTGTTAAATAAAACAGCTTCTATGCGAAAGTTACCACTTTATATTTATTATTTTCTTTTCAAACTTTTGTAAGTTCAAGTTCATGGATAAAAGAGCCCAATACTATTAGTTCGGAAGTTTGTTTTACCCTGCTCAGCAATCTACAGGGTAGTTATTATTTTTACTAATTTTTTTACGAAAGCCGCCCTATACCCGTGCTCTAGCTGTGTGTACTTGTATTACGAAAAGACAGGGACCTTGATTAACGTGGTTACACAGCTGTTATAGATAGACAGGACTTTCAAGGCTCTGTTTTTAGGTAAAGTTACATGAACAAGTCGCATCTTTTAAAATAAAAGAAGTAACTGCTTCTCAACGTCTCTACACATGTCCTAAAAGAATGCGATTGTGCAATCTTTGCTGATTCGCACGAATTTTTTTCGTAAGAAAGTCTACTGTAAAACGCGAACGCGCAGTCTTGGCTAATTCGCGTTAAAGACTTACAAAAACGCGATTGCCTAAACCACTTCCATGCGAAAGTTCATTAGCAATTGCGCAATTTACCACTAAGTACTTAGCGCGAAAAGTTCGTAAGCAGTTCCTAAATAGAATGATTGCTGGAATATTTCTGATTCGTAACGACTTTTGTTCGTACGAAAGCTTGATAAAATGTCGTGCAACCTAGTTCTATAAAGACAAAGACGTGATTATATGGGGTGGCTAGTAAACATTCTTTGAGCCATGTGTAGAAACTTCAGTCTGTTTTTTTCATATAATAAGGATAGTCAGTTTATTTTTATTATTGTTTTGTAACTTTAGTTGTGTAAAACAGGGCCCTTTCTTCAATTATTTACGTTTACGCTTTTTGTCAACATTCTTCTGGGCTCGCAACGTGTTTGCTCTCTTATGTGAATCTACCTTAATCTGCCGCTTGTGCTTGGAGTTCATCACGGAATTTATCTTTTGCTTCGGCATCACTTCAGGGGCCTTGAATGAGACATTAAAATCTTCAATTAGATACACAATAAGTGTATTCTGCTTATACTTCCTGTGGAAGCAGAATTACCAGCGTTGCAGCTCTGCTGTAACATTGAACTGAGCCAAAGCCCATTCACTGGCACAGCACACGACTCTTTCTCTCTAATCTGTCTGTATTACCATTTATTGTACTTGTTTGTGTTGTGTTCCTTGTTAGATTTCGTTTTTTTTGGACTTATTTGTGTTCCTTGTTTGTGTACTGTGTTTATGTGAATAAATGTTTTATATATCTAAATTATAAGGCAACGCCCAGTTCAAAACTTTGAATCTGGAAGGCTATTTCGCACAATGCGCTCGAGTAAGGCTACCTAGAAAATTTTTAGGCGTCCTTCATGTGGGCAGGCACAGGCCCTCAAATATTGAGAGCATGCTACATATGGTCTGGTAAGTGGTGGCATAAGCAACATCTTCTCTGTGGGTGGTATTTCAGTTCTCCAGTTTCCCTACCTGTGGTGCACCATGCTGATCAACATCTAAATACATTAAAATCGACTTGTTCAATTGACATCAATCAGCGGTGCCAAATTCTGATTAGGGAGGCCACCACCAATGTCGTCGTTTCTGTTGAACTGTGCTACATTTCATTTAAAAACAAAAATGACATTGTTTACTGTATGATGATAATTTTAATCGTGACTCAGCGACTATGGTTGCCCCACATTAACATCTCATGGCGCGAAGATTTAAGGCATAACTTTAGGGCTAGATAGTTATGTTGTCACCTACCTTACATAACTTTTGATGAATAGTGATTTTAGGCTTGAGATGAAGATTGCGTGAGTCCATCAGATCACCACGCCGCCTTCTATGCTGCAAGAAGTACACTTCATATTGCACACCGACGGTCCTCTTGTGTTGAGGCGGTTTCTCTTCAGGCTTCTTAGTATGACTATCGTTGCTAACAGATATGGCCAAGTTTGCAACCATAGTCCTCAGCTCATTCAAAGTGTTACCATGAAAACTGACATCGTCTTGCAGTTTCGACAATTTTTTCTCGAATTGCTTGAAAGAATTCATAAAACCTTGTAACGGATCCATCAGTTTCGGACGATTCATTGTTTCCTATAAACCTACTTGAAGATTTTATTTGCGTTTTTACACTGAAAATTTTATGCCCTTTTTTCAACTTTTTTTTATTTACCACCTACCTGAAATTTAAAATTACTTGTCAAAATATATTTTGACATTGCTTTTCAAAAATTTATTTTCAAATTAAAAATTGCCTTTCATTGGCTATTGAATAAGCCAACCAAGAAGCTTAGATAGGTTCGCCTACTTCATGGATTTACTCACGAATAATATTTTTTCCTGCAACTGAGAATTGAACCCGGAACACCTATTTTGCATGTACATTTGGATGTGTGGCCCTTAATCCTAGGATGAAAACTCCGAGAGATTCGTTCAGTGATGGATAAAAGACTTCATATTTGCATATTGAAATAATTTGTGACGCAATAGTTCAAGAATTATTGGCAAAAAAGTATGGGCCACACAACCAAATGCCTGCGATTCTCAGTAATGAAAATAAGATGAACCGGTTGACGGAGCCCCAATTTTATCATTAACATTTACAGTAACTCATAAAAAAATCGGTTCTAGCTATAAATCAACCCAAAAACCTAATACTTTGGAAAATATTTACATTTATTTATGGGCCACAGGATTACGTAGGGCCCACTTCATATCTGGTAAACCAGCAGCCCGAGATAAAAATAAACGACGCTGGCTCTATCACATATAATATGTGACAGCATATAGCGGCAAAAATCTTCTTAAGAAACTCTCATCAGAGAGAAAAACGTGAATCAAATTCTGAAGCATTTGGATGGGTGGATCACGTTCAAAACCTTCTTCTTCAGCCAATACTGTGTCACATAAGTTGCGAAGGTGTTACAAATGAAGAGAATTTCCGTTACTGAAGGTGAGTATTAAAAAAAATGTAAAACATTCAGTATTTTAGGAGATATAGAGGTTTCATTTTTGTATGGAAAATTCGTCGGGGTGACAATTATGACAATGATGGTGACAATGATTTGTATATTTAATATTTTTACTTGATAAAACCTAACCAGTTCAGATAGCAGGGGGGCCCCATTTCTGATTTGCCCCAGGGCCCTTGGTTACTTAGCTACGCCGCTGCTCAAACGGCTCTGGATTAAACTCCCACGGAAACGAATTTCCGAGTGGAAAGCTAGTTTACAATAAAGTACTCTTCAAAATTAAAGCGTAGAACACTTTTATCAATCGCAAGACAGAAAAAACAGAAAACAAAACAATTGGTTAAAGGTGGCTGTATGGTCTTTATTTCTTTAGCTTTTCTCAAAGACGTAACAAAAAATGTCAGTGTCAAAGTTGTCAAACTGTCGGTAGTGGTGGATACCTACTTGGTCTTTGGCGGGAACTCGGCGTGAGCGGTTGCTTTGTCAATTGAATTTTCGATTTCGGCGTGAAAAAGTTGTTTAATGTGTAATAGTGATAGTGTATTATGCAGTAAATTGACTAAAATTCGTGCAGTGATGAAAAATTCAAGTGATAACAGTGTTTCTGCTCCGTTTTGTACCGACAAAGATCCTCGCGGTTGTGCTTCTCGCCGCCAGTTTTCGTAAAACAGACGCTATCCGGTTTTACGCAGAACATGAGGAGCTTAGGGCTTAGGTTAAGTTGAAGAAAGAAGATTTTTCACTGAAGACATGGCTGTATGGACATAGTTTCCTTTGCCTTTCCCGAAAGGGATAAATTTACCAAAAAAAAAAAAAAAATCGGTAGTGGTGTCATTGTCATGTCAAGTCAGGGAAAGCGCGGGAACGCTTGAAGAGGAAAGTTTGAAAATTTTAAACTATCTTTAATTAATTACTTTTATTAAGTGTTTAGCGTTTTATTTATTGATTCGCGTCGAAGATGGGTGCAAAAAGAAAGAAAAAACCGAAGGATGATGATTTAGGGGCCTGGGAAGATAGTTCCGAGGATGGTGGAGGAGAGTCTGCGGACGAAGAGAGAGATAAGTTTCTGCCCTATCAGGTAACAGACTATACACGCAGATACCCGGAGGATTCAGCTTTTACCGATTACGTCGTCTTTATTGAATCGCTTGACGAACAAAAACCTATCGGCACGCGGGATATGATATCTTTATCTAGCCAAATTAAAAGATATAATAAAGGCATAAAGTTTTTGCAGTCAATTAATAAATATAAAATTGGAGTTCATTTCGAGAAACCAAACCTCGCCAATGCTTTTCTCAATAATAAGACCTTTCTGAGCGATTACAAGTTTAAAGCTTCGATTCCAGCCTCAACCACTGAAGTTTCAGGAGTAATAAGAAATGTTCCAGTAAACCTTTCTAACTTGAGGGTTTACACCGTGATCTCCAGCCACAGGAAAATAATAAGCGTAAGAAGGATTATGAGAAAAACCAGCGCAGCTCTCGAGCGAGGTTTCAGCCTCGAGCCTACAGGTACGGTCATTATAACTTTTGCATCTTCTGTGTTACCCGACTATGTTGACCTGCATGGATGGCGTTTTCAACTTTTTGCATACATTCCACCCGTGAAACAATGTTTCAACTGCATGAGATACGGACATTTGGCTAAGTATTGCAAGAACTCTGTTAAATGCTCGATTTGTGGCGATAATCACAACTTTAAGGAGTGTACTACACCCACAGAAAAAGCAGTATGCTGTCACTGTAATGGTAATCACCTTAGTATTTCTGGAACTTTCCCTATTAAAAAGAAAAAAATGATGGAGGCCAAAGAACAAGTAACAAAAAAATCGTTTGCTGATCTTTTCAATGAAAAGTCTTTCCCTCCATTAAACAAATCCCAACAATTAATGTCCTTGCTTGAATCAAACGATGTTATGGACTTACTTTTAAAGTCAGTAGTCAAAATTATAACAGCTAATAAAACTTCTTCACAGTCAGTTTCATCCAAATTTATTAAAGATGTCCTCATAGAAACAATTAAAAATTAATTTATTTTATTTTATTTTCGCTATGGATTGTTTGAGAGTTATACAATGGAATGCACAGAGCTTAACTATTAACCGTAATTTATTTGTTCAGTACTTGTATGAGAATGATATTCACGTAGCTCTTGTGTGCGAAACTTGGTTAAGACCTCATCATCGCTTTAATATTAGAGGTTATAATGCTATTAGATTAGATTCTGGTAATAGCCATAATGGCGTTGCAATATTAGTACATAATAGTTTATCTTATCATAAAATTGATACCGCTTATGATGATTCCTTACAAAATATTGCTATAAAATTATTTTTTGCTAATAAATATATAACTTTAGTTAGTGTTTACTGTCCTTCTGTATGCTCTCCTTCTCTTACAAAGGCGAAATTAAATAATTTACTCAAAAGCTTGCCAGAACCTATGATAATTGCAGGTGACTTTAATGCACATAACACATCTTGGGGGTGCTATTCTACTGATGCACGTGGGATTGATGTTCTTGACTGTATTGATGATAATGGTATAGTTCTTTTAAACAATGGTAAAACAACTACTGTTGGATCAAATAGATGGCGACCAAATGCACTTGATCTCACAGTTGTTTCTCCTTCGTTAGCTCTTGCTTCAGAATGGGATGTTGCAGATGATTCTCTGGGAAGTTATCACTTTCCTGTAATTTCAAAATTTCATTTTAATTTTTCTTCTTGTAATGCAAACAATAATACAGGTTTTTCATACAATAATATAAATTATCGTTTGGTAGATTGGGATCAATATAATAATTACATTCATACATATTTACATAATTTTAATTTCAATTTTAGTGATCCTGCAAGTTCTTATAGTAGTTTAATTCAGTTAATTAAGTTGGCCATTAGTAATTCTAAGCCTCAATCTAGACCCTTTGTAGTTGCTTCACAGCAAGCTAGGTTGAAAGGTAAAAGATTGTTTTTGCCATGGTGGAACAGAAAATGTAGTGAAGCAGTTACAAACTGTAAGCAAGCCTATTTAGTATTTAAATCTGATCCAACTGAGCAAAATTATATTGCTTTTAAGAGGCAACAAGCACTTAAAAAGCTTGTTATAAATTCAGAAAGAAATTTGAGTTGGACTAAGTTCTGTGAATCGATTAATAGAAACACTCCTCTATCTCATATTTGGACAAAAATTAGAAAGTTTAACAAGACTTATATTCCTCCTGATAATCTCTCAGTCAATCATACTCATTGGTGTTTTGATTTCTTGAATAAATATACTCCAGACACAGTAGAATCTCCATATCAATTAGGTAATTCTTCTTTTGTAAATAATGTAGATTTCTTAACTAAACCTTTTTCTATGACTGAATTTAATGCAGCCATAAATTCAAGAAAAGACACTGCTCATGGGTTAGACAACATAGCATATAAGACAATTAAAAAACTGGACAACTGTTGTAGACAAATTGTCTTGAATATTCTGAATAAATTGTGGGAAAACTTACATATTCCAGAGGACTGGAAAACTGATGCGTTAGTACCTATTTTGAAGCCAGGGAAAAAGTCTTGTGATCCTAATTCCTATAGACCTATTGCTTTAACCTCATGTATGGGTAAGCTTTTTGAACAATTATTGAAACAAAGATTAGAATTTTACATAGAGAGCAATCACATTCTACCATCTAACCAATTTGGATTTCGCCGTGGTAAATCATCAAGGGAAAGTTTATCTCACCTTCATTTAGATATTTATGATTCCATCAAAAATAATAAAGTATTAATAGGAATCTTCTTTGATATTGTTGGTGCATTTAACAATGTAAATCATCACATTCTTGCTGTAGAGTTGAGAGCTTTAGGTATACCTGAAAAAATAGTAAAATGGATTTTTAATTTTTTGCATGGTAGGAAAGTGTTTGTAAAGGTGAATAATAACACATCACTTATAGGACCTAGGTTATCACACAAAGGAGTTTGTCAAGGAGGCATTTTGAGTCCTTTGGTTTTTATTTTGTACATAAATAAATTAAATACAATATTGGGATCACAAGTTTTAAATCTTCAATATGCAGATGATTTAGTTGTTTATGCTTCTAGTTCTGATGTGAGATTATTAGTTGATAGGTTAAATACTGCATTACAGAGTTTATGTGAATATTTTTCTTACTTAAATTTAGATATCAGTCATGAAAAAAGTAAGGTTGTTGTGTTTAATAAAATACGTCCTTTCAATGTTAACTTATATTACAATAATCATACCTTACCTTTACATAACCATGTCAAGTTCCTTGGAGTTATTTTCACAAGTAATTTGTCGTGGACTAAGTATGTGAATTCCATTGTAGACCGGTCTTCCAAAGCATTTAATATCTTGAAAACCATTGTTAAAACTTATTTTGGTGCTGATTCTAAGCTGATTTTAATGCTGTATAAGTCCCTTGTTCGTAGTCACTTTGAATATGCTTTCTTTTGTTATGCTTCCAACAAACGTTTGTTAAACAAGCTGGAAGTAGTACAGAACAATAATTTAAGATTGATTACTGGAGCCATGAGAACTACTCCCATAGTATCCCTGCAAACAGAATGTAGCATTATTCCTCTGCCTCTTAGGTTTAAGTATCTCAAGTTTAGATTTTTATTGAAACTTTTAAGTTTTAAAGAACATCCTCTTTATAAAAAAGTTGCTCATTTTAATGCATCTTTGCTTCAAACTGAATCCACACCTTTCATTCTTCAAGACTTTTCTGAAGTTTTAGATTATGATCAGCTATATAACATTAAAAAAAATGAAAACTGGCCATGTTATACGGGTGTTTATGAGGAAAAGTTCTCCACTATCAACATAAAAATTGATAATAATCTCAAGGTAAAGGAAGAAGTTTATGAGCAGATTGCAAGTTTCCAAGATTATTGTTGTATTTATACAGATGGTTCAAAGAAAGATAATAGTACTTCATGTGCTTTCCACATACCGCAATTAAATTTTGGGCATGGGGTATTACTACCTCCTGCTACATCCATTTATACAGCTGAATGTTTAGCAATCTTAGCAGCATTACAATTTATTAATCAACATAAAGAATTATCCACGAATTGGTTGATTATCACTGACTGTATGAGCGTTTTAAATTCACTTCAAAATTATAAACTGGACACGGGGTGCAACTATGTAACATATGATATCAGATCTTTATGTTGGAGGCTTCAGGTCAACTGTATTAAAATCAACTTTATGTGGACTCCGGCTCACATCGGAGTAAAAGGAAATGAACAAGTAGATTTTTTGGCAAAAACGATCGTTAACATTGGCAGTAATGACAGCATCACCAGTGTTGCTACACCATTTACCGACGTATTTTCGTATCTAAAAGTAAAGATCAAGGATGAATGGAGGAGACTGCGAGCAAGTGTTTTAGAATCTGGTAAAGGATTATGGCATGCTGAAATAGTAAAGGAAAACTCCTGTGATACACCATGGTTTGCAAAATCGTCTTCTTTTGTAAATAGAAAATTTTACACTACTATTTGTAGATTGAGGCTTGGCCATTGCAGAATTAATGCTCATTTAGCTAGAATGAGGATCATTCGATCACCAATTTGTAATTATTGTGACAGCGAGGATCAAACATTGGATCATTTATTTTACTCGTGCCCCTCATTCTCTGTTGAAAGACTGCTATTAACAGATGATCTACTAAATGTTTATCAAGATCCTGGCAAAATCCCGCGTGCCATTCTGGATACTCTTAAGAACCCAGAAACTTATTTGGCGTTGTATAAATATGTACTTCGTACTGTAAATGAAATATAACTGATATGATTTAATATTTACTACCGGATTTTACGAAAGAACTTGGATCAGACTATAAAAAGGACTTGGAACAAATAACAATGGACTTGGCTTCGGCCTGATATATACTGGATATGACAAGAAAATAAAACAGACATGGCTTTAGCCTTATTTCCTTGGATTCAACAAAAAAATTAAAATCGGACATGGCTTCGGCCTTTTTTTACTTTAATATTGAAATTGCATGAACAAAAGACTTGGCTTCGGCCTTTTTATCCTAAGATCTGCAAAATGTATAATGAAGAACATTTTATAAGTAAGATGAAATAAAAAAGATGACAAGGCTGTATGGTTCATAACCTTTGCCTGCCGCAAGGCGAATAATAAAACAACAACAACAACATGTCAAGTCCAGTGTGACCAGATTTAGCAGGATCCTGCGATTTTAGCATAATTAGGTCCCCAATTAAGGGTCTAGCAGATTGTGTCGCATAATTTGAAAACATAGCAGTTTTTAGCAGAATTGTGTAAAATCTCCGCAGAAAATTAGCAGGATTAAACACTTCCACTTTCACGTGGGTATTTGCGTTAGGAATGTTTATAAAATCTACCATTCATAAAATAAAGTATGATTCCTTCTTACTGTGCTGGCAACCCTTAAGTACAATTTAGGGGAATTCCCTTTTTTTTCGAGTCGAGTCGTATAGAACATAATAATCTGAGTATCTGTTCTGTGTAGCGTCAGATGTGTCGTGCATGTTAACTCAATAAAATGAAAAGAAAATATGACCAGAACTATCGTTCCGAGTGGGAGGAGGATCCAATGTTTTCGTCTTGGTTGTCAAGATCTAAGGATGACAACAATGCCGCTTTTTGTAAAGCATGTAATATGAAATTGGTATCTCGACTTTCTGTTTTGAAAGAGCATATAAAGACAGTGAAACACACAAAAAGCATCATTGGATATTCTGGACAGTCATCGGTAAGTGTTTTTCGACCTATCTTTGCTTATTTTTTTTTATTGTGATCACAGACAAAGTTGTCAGTGATTGTGATTTATCAAATTTATAGTTACGTTCTGATTGTAGGTACAAACGTTCTTTGCAAAAACGTCCGTAGCAGAAGAGACCAAGAAAGCTGAGATCAAAATATGTACATTTCTGGCGGAACATAATGTACCATTTAGAGTTATGGATCATTTAAGTGAGTTGCTTGAAAAATGTTTTCATGATTCAGAAATTGCGAAGTCGTTTTCGTGCAAACGAACAAAAGCTGCCGCATTAACATATAATATTCTGAAACCAGAAGTGGAAAAAGAAATGCATGCTGAATTGGCTTCTTGTGTAAATGTGCGCTCCAGAAAACCTGTTTATTCAGTAGTCATTGATGAAAGTACCGATGTGACTTCAATGAAGGTTCTAGCTGTAATAATAAAATATTGCTTTGAAAAAAAACAAATTATGGAAATAAAAACCAAGTTTTTGACATTAATGGATTTAGAAGGTGAGTCAGCCCAGAATCTGTTTGATGCTCTGTCACAGTCACTTGCAAATGCTAACTTGGATATAAAATATTGTATTGGGTTTGGTGCTGACACTACAAATGTAATGTTTGGGCATGAAGGAGGGGTAATTGCTAAGATAAGAGAAATTAATCCACATTGCGTGTTCGTAAAATGTGTATGCCATTCGATCGCTTTAGCTGTAAGTCATGCCAGTAAAAGTACTTTGCCAATAAGTTTGAACCAGATTGTCAAAGAAGTTTACGGATACTTTGCTCATAGTAGCAAACGACAGCGTGAATTTCAAGAATTCCAAAACTTTTTTAATTCTGAAAAACACAAAATTCTCCAGCATTATGATATACGCTGGTTATCACTTCATGGATGCATTAACAGAATTATTGAACAATGGGATCCACTGAAACTTTACTTTCGTGGACAATATCTGGAAGACAAAAATATCTCGGCTGAATTTTTAGCCCAAAATTTCGAAAATGATATTATTAAACTTTACTTTTATGCCTTAGATTACATTTTACCCATACCAAATAAAATGAACGTTATATTTCAAGGCGAGTACTCCACGGTACAAAGAGTGTACAAAGATTCGGCAGATATGCTTGTACTTCTTTTAAGTTGTTACATGAAGATTAGTTATTTGAGAGGCACAAATACTTCGAATTTAGACCCGACGTCATCAGTAAATTTTTTGCCTCTATCTGAAATATATCTTGGAGTGCATGTAAGTAAATTAATTGAATCATTAGCTCGAGATGCAAGACAAAAGACAGAAATCACAACATTCCTGCAACGAATTCAGTCTTTTTTGATCAAACTTTGTGTTGAACTAAAATCACGTTTACCTCTTAACGAACTGTTTGAGCAAATGCAATTTCTTGATCCGCAAAACGTTGTGTACAAGGATTTCACAAGTTTGGCCAACACTGTCTCTAAATTTCCAAATTTGGCTCACGAATCTGACATACAAGCAATTGACTCCGAATATAGGGAGCTTAAATTAGACAGAGCAGTGGCGGATCTGTTAGAATCTTGAGGAAGTTCTGATTCCACACCAATGAACACTGAAAGCTTTTGGGGTCACATTTCAAAAATTACTAATGCGGGTGGAACTAAGAAGTACCCACACTTGGTCGATTTTGCAAAGGCCATGTTGATTTTGCCTATGTCCAATACGGCTTGTGAGCGCCTTTTTTCGCAAATGAACAATATAAAAACTGACCTGCGGAACAAATTCAAAAATAAACATGTTGCTGCAATCCTACATGTAAAACAGGCAGTAAAAGAACAAGGTGGATGTGTAAATTTTATACCATCAAAAAATATGATTAAGGACGCAAAAAACTCGACGGTTCTCTATAAAAATATGGACACCACAGACACGGAAAATTGAAAATAATTAATTGTTAATTCGTGTACGTACGTTATACGTTACTATTAAACGTTTTTATTAAATAATATTGTTTGATTTTGACCTTTTTATTTAGCAGAATTTTAGCATTTATTAAAAATAAATTCAGCAGGCTTTAGCATAATTTAGTCGAGCAGCTGGCATAATCATCAATTTAAATCTGGTCACACTGGTCAAGTCAGTGTCAGTGTCAAAGTTTTCCTGATACGACAGTATCTCTATATAGTTTGTGGTTTTCCTGCAAACTGCAAATTCACGAGCACGATGGGCGATGCAGCAACTGAAGATCTAAAGAATCTAAATATAAACGAAAAGGCACGATTACAAACAGATAATAAGTTATTTTGATGGTGTTCTATCGAATTAAGTGATGTTGAAGTTGTTCAACCTTCGCGTTCGCTGTGTGGTCCGGGTTGAACAAGCCTACGCCACATGGGTAGGATTTCGTCAGCAAACTGCAATACATGCAGATTCTGTTTACTACCCCAAAAGACTTTCTTAAAGTTATTGTCCCCTGTGCGATAATTAAGTGTAAAGAAAGTGTGTTTAAGCAAGTTCTATAAGCATTAAAAATGGACACTTTCAAAAGGATTATGAAGTTCTTGTTCTTTCCTTTATAATGAGTACCTAATTCCGGTCAAGTAGATTTAGGTTATATTGCTCTCTAGAGAAAAAATGGTCTTATCGGTGTTTGATATCAATTTTGTTCACCAAGGAGTGTATAATCACATACAATTTTCTTTTTTGCAGTCTAAAACAAAAGCCATGAAGGAGAAAAAGAAAAAAGACGAGACTGCTTCCGGGACAGTCTCTGAACTGAATCCGTGGCCAGAGTACATCCAGAAACGTATAGAACTATGGGACAAGTACAAGGCTCAATACTTAGAAAAGTTAGCGTCAAAACCTGACATCAATATTGTAGTAACACTCCCTGATGGAAAGACTGTAGAAGCCCTGGCTTGGAAGACTACTCCGTATGATGTTGCTAAAGGAATTAGGTGAGTTTCGATATTGTGTTTTTCTTTTTAATTTACCTTTTTGCCCACAACTTTTTCATATGGAAAAGTAGCCTATAATTACTCTCCAGTCTTACAACTATCATACTATCCAGTCCTACAACTATCTAGTCTTGCAAGTATCATACTTTTCCGGTCTTGCAACTATCTCTGTGCAAAAAATTATGTTTATCTGTTGCTTGGTTAAAATTTAAAGGGTAGACAAACATCATTTCATAATAAAAAATGTGTGACATTAATATTATATTTGTCCTTATAATAATAAAAAAAAGCAGTGGATTCGGCCAAAAAAAAAAATATCAATCATAATTTGTAAAAAATTGAAATTCCACCATGTGACACTTAGATGGCAATCCAAAAATATTACTAGAGAAGACCTTGAGCTTAATTCACACGGGGATTTCTGAAAATCTATGACACTTTAAACTTTTGCGATTTCAACACGTAATTTAATACAAAAACGGGTTTAATTAACGTTGGGAACAAAGGTAAAAACATTATACACACGACACAGGACGTTAATACATGTGAATTTAGACCCAATTTAGTATTCAATTGTTAAAAAAATCTAAAATCCTTGTCTTGTGTCCAACTACTTGAGTTTGCCAACTACCAGGTAAAACATCTGAGCATAGCTGGGTTCTAAAAGGGGTAGGAGATGCTAGGGACTGCTGCAAGTAGATAGATAGATAGATAGATAGATAGATAGATAAACACTTTATTCATTAAACAGTGCAACACAAACATTAAAAAGAAAAAACAAAACAGTACAATACTTAATATATATTCGTGTGTGCACTGTGCCAATGAAAGGGCCCTGACTCAGCTGTAATGTCACAGCAGCCAGACGCTGTTGTGACGCTGATTATTCTGCCAGAACCAGTAGTTTTGTTGCGCGGGTAAGTGTAGTGTGTAGTGTCTGTTAAATATAACTATATAATATACATAATATTGAGATTGAAATAATGTGCTTAATATTCATATAATAAAAATATAACAGAATAAAATCAACAATATGATAATTTATAGTACCTAGTATATAAGTGTACATAAACAATAAATCCTAGTATATAAGTGTACAAAACAAGTCCTATAGAAGTTTGAGTAATTATTAGACCAAGAGCCATCCTAAACAAATACACATGCAAATAATGTGCATGTTGATATTAAGTTGTGAAAACTAGCCTGTCTTACTGTGTCACTATTGTGCTACTATTTTCTTTTGTTCTTGTAATTTTTTTTTGAAATCTCATTTTGTGCTGAGACTTCAATTATGTCAGAATGGTCATGCCAGGTATAGTATTAATTATTCATTCTAATTTGAAGTGACGCTCTGCAAAACGGTTCATCTTGGTGGCAGCTGGACATAATCGTTCTGCCAAAATACAATTGATATATCCACCTTACGATCCCTGAATCTCTTCTCATTTGAAAATCAATTTACTTATTTGAAATACGAAATTTGCGGAACCACAATAAAAAAATAGAAGCACATACTTGTACAGTACTATGTCTTAACAAGAAATTTTGTAATATCTTTGCATCGTGGGGGGTTTGGGCCGAGTGTTGATAAGTCAGTAAGTAATCTCAGGACTTTTCTCTTTAAGAAGATAACATTGCAAACTTATTTCGTGCTTCCAAGCGAGTTTTGGATGCAATAGTAAGTACTATAAGCAGATGTTTGAAAGCATACTTCATTGTTTGATCAGGAAATGATATTAATTGCTTTTTTTATGGCTTCACATTCATTGTATTGATTGTTGCAATGAACAGTATGTGTGTTATGTGTATTTGTCTGTTACAAAGTATGCCACGATAAGTACATATATGTCTACTCACATATTATTTTATCTGGGGATAATAACTCAAACCTACTCATATTTACTGGTACATCTATACTAATATTATAAAGAGGAAAGATTGTTTGTTTGCATTGAATAGGCTCCGAAACTACTGGACCGATTTGAAAAATTATTTCACCATTAGAAAGCTACACTATCCCCGATGGACATAGGCTACATAACTTTCCCGAATTCCCACGGGAACGAAGTCCCGAGCGGAATGCTAGTTTTATTATAAAGTCATAGTCAAAATAGCTTAGCATGTTACTTAGAGCATGTTACTTAAAATATGTCAGGGTTACATTATAAAGTATTTAAATAGGTACATATACATACATATTCGTTCTTTTGATTCTACTGACTCTATGCCTATTCACTACGGTGCAGTCTTTCCCAGAGAAGCATAGGCAAAAGCAAGTAGAAGGAACAAGCAAAATAAGGCCTTCATTTTATTTGTGTTGCTTTGCACCCTGTTTATTCTGTTTTCTTGTGTTAGCGGTTTTTTATGTCTACATTCTTTATCTGTAACAGTCAAGTGAAACACTTAAGTATTTGAATTTCAATGAATTATTCTTTCTAAAAAAAATAAGATTTTACATGTTATGTGAAATTTTACTGTACGGAGAATTTAGTATAAAGTATTCACATTTCGTTTTTAAAAATCATTTATATAATTCAACCACTACATTGTCAAACCTGTAATAGTAGGTCTTTACATATGAAATTGCCGATTTTTTCTCAAGCTTTATTTTATTCATAATTTATTTGAGTGAACAGCTATTACTAAAATTGATTTTTATTTAAAACCTTGGCCATGTAACGGAGATATTGAGTCAAATTAATACATACATATTTACTGTAGATTTATTTGCTGAAAAAGAAGCTGAAATATAGCTTGTTTCATCCGTTGCCCGTTTCATTGCTTATTTTTGCTGTACGTTACAACTTTTAATAAAGTAAGTGTGATGAAAATCAACTTAATGTTATCCAAAACTTCCCACAAAATTTTGCTAAATTTGGATTTCGCATTCCCGAGAAAAATCCAAAAATGTTAGTATGGAAAATTCAGTTTTCCAAAAGTATTGTATGAAAAATGGCAATTTCATAGGTAAAGACCTATTATTATAATTTGACTTATTAAGATTATAAACTTTCGGTACTTTATGAATTGCCCCATTCTTTTTCACATTTTTTGTTTATTAATGCAACCCCAAATAAAGAGTTTACTTACTTAATCTAACCTAACTTATCCTAATTTCACACAGGCAGCCGTTAAAGCTTCGTAAATTTATAATTTTACTTGGCAAATTATAATTTCACTAGTAATAAGTATGGTTTTTACAATTCCATGGTGACATCCAGCCAAGGTCTGGCCGACTCCACTATCATAGCGAGAGTGAACAATGAGCTGTGGGACCTGGACAGGCCTCTGGAAGGAGACTGTAAGCTGGAGCTCCTTCGGTGGGACAACACAGATGCTCAGGCGGTCTTCTGGCACTCGTCTGCTCATATGCTAGGAGAAGCTATGGAAAGAGTAAGTAAGATTAAATAGTAAAATAAAATAAAAAAATATATTTTCTTGCATAAACACTTTTTACAAAATAGTGTAATGGGAATAGAGAACTCTAAATAGGTAATTAATTTGCCTGTGGCTGGAGAAACCGCTCTTCCATAGCTCTTTTTTTTTTCTTTTTCAAATTTTTGTTGAGGCTTCAATCATCCTTAGTGACTATGCCAGCCTCATAAGATTGTTCTATTTTTTAATAAAATGATCGGTCGAGGAATCTGTACAGTGCAACTGCTCCCTCCGACAGTGGGTTAGACAGCCAACAGTTGAGCTGTCCGTTATGTGCATTAACCGCTCCCATAAATCTTTGTCTGAGGTCATGTGTCATAAGCTCTTAAAAACTAAAAACAAAGAGAGTTAAAAAGTGTAGTATAAAAACCAAATGTTTGTATGTGCGTATGTACGGCGTGTGTGTGTGTGTAAATAATGGGCAATTTTTAATGGTTGTGTAACAAACTATGTATAATTGTTTTACTATTTGTTGGTTTGCTTTATTTTAGCTACAGTCAGATTAAAAAAATAGAATATTACTAATTAAAATACAGAATATAGATAATTAAATAATTATAATATTAATATTATGAAAGCGAAAGTTTGTGAGGATGAATGGATAGATAGATAGATGGAAGTTGTTGGTACTCCTTCACACAAAATCTACTGGACAGATTTTGATGAAACTTTGCAGTAATACAGCTTAGACATCAGAATAACACAAATGGATTATCCTCGTAAAATTGTGACCAGGTGGAAGGCCATTGAGATAGGGGCAAAAGGGTAGCTATTTTTGCCTGCTAAAGATTAGGCTGCTGACTTTTTTTAAAAAAGGGCTTCGCTATCAATTGGTTCTCCTTATTTTAAACTACAATTTGCCATCGATATAAATTTTGTACATTGTATTAGTCCTTAGAAAATTTATTTATTTATTTATTATTTTTATTATAAGATGGGTTAACTCTTGACCTCAATCTTGACCATAACGGTCCAAGATGAGGTCGACGATGGAACGAAAAAACCCACAAAAATGCCTATAAAGGCACTGGTACTCCCACGCACCGACGGAACACAGCAGGCTGTTTGGCGTCGAACTTCGGCAGGAGGGTGGTCGCGAACCAGACAGCCCTTACAGCCTACCACACAGCATGAGACCATGGGACGACACCTCAGATTCAGAAAAAATGAAGTGTCGTTGCCTGGGATGGATTACTAGGAGGCAGGTCTCATTTGTGTTTCCTTAGTCGCCTCTTACGACACCCACGGAAAGAGATGGGGTGGTGTTATTCTCAACCGATCACCACTTTATGCACTAGAGCTTCTTCTTCTTAATGTGTAGGTACAGTCAAGTGTGTGGCGAACTTTGCTAACCCTGATATCAGGGTTTTCAAACTACACAATGGCTTCCGACTAGGTTTTAACGACTGTAGTCAATCGACAACAGCCGGGTCCGACAGTTTAACGTGCCTTCCGAAGCACGGAAACGCTCGTGATAAATTGCCACTTTGGTCACCCATCAGGTTTTGTATGTTGCTTACTCTCACTGACCGGTTGAGATCAGTGAGCGCCATTGGGCTGCGAGCGCTTCATGAACTTTTTTGTTTCATTGTTAAAAAAACTAGTATTTTTTTTATTATTTTTTGATCGGATTATTGTTTTGTTTTAGGTTTACGGAGGCTGCCTCTGCTACGGTCCGCCTATTGAAGAAGGATTTTATTACGACATGTATTATCCTGAAAAGGGGGTAAGTTATGTTTGTGACTTAGTAAGAAGTAATCTCTGGAACTGCTGAACCGATTTTGAAAATTCTTTTACCAATAGAAAGCTCTCTTAAGGCGACTACAGCACCCGATAAAGGCACATAGGAATAGTGCCATCTCCGTCTCTCAACAGGCCTGGGCCGGCAGTGCGAACAGTGTCGATACACGAAATTTACGGACTATGAAAGCGTGCGTGCGTAAAAACATGTTCTAAAGTTAGAAAAATGAGATTTATGGAAAGGTGACAGCTTAAATCGAAAAATGCGTTAACTACTTATCGATAGTGTTCAATCACGAACATTTTGATAGCAAATTCAAGTTCCTTTGTGCATTTTACTATCGTTTTTACAGCTTAAAAGATACACAATATTGGTATTTAGAGGTGACTTTGTGAGCTTTTTCTATCGAACCAAAAGTGCTGAATCATGTTTTCAGCGAACTACTTATCTAGTTTATGTCCTGAATATTACCGTAGTATTTTTTTTCTTCGATTCAATGCAGTGCGTCATGCTTATCTACGCATCATAAAATCGTTATTTAGGTGCTGTAGTCGCCTTAATGAGGAGGCGACATGAAACGAAGTTCCTTACGGAAAGTTATGTATGGGAGCAGTGGCATGAAGGAGCCAGGTTTTGAAATAACCTTACATATACATACATACGCCCATAATCCCTAACGGGGTAGGCAGAGTATCAGTGGTTCTAGAACCACTAGATGCCACGTTTGACATAAATTCTAAGGTTATCAGAACAAGTTGCATAATAGTGAGAGGTGGTCAGCCTTTCGCCCATTATACAGCAAAACCCTCGCATCCCTCTTACAGACTTTTACTGTTTACCTGGGAAGAGTAGTTAGCTGGCACATTCTAAGTTATTCTTTCACTGCCAGTCCAGCGTGGAAGTTTATTTTCAGTAAATAAACCTTGAAATAACCACTTGTATTATTTCGGTAGTTTAGTCACGGATTTGGTTTGTGATTTTATTTTTAGTGGCAACACCTAATTTCCCGTCGCCCTTAAACATAAAATCACTAACCAAATAAGTTCCTAAGCTATCCAAATAATGCAAATGACTCTTTTAAAACCTGACTCCTTCATGCCACTACGTCTATACGAACTTTCGGGTTTATTTATAATCTATATCTATAAAAATGAATCACTAAATCTGTTGCTTGCTAAGCACAAAACTCGAGTACGGCTGGACCGATTTGGATGATTCTTTTTTTGTTGTGTTCCTTATTGTCACGACCAGGTTTATATTTTTAAAAAAATCCACCGGGACAAGTCCCACGGGAACGAAGTCGCGGGCGGACAGCTAGTATTAATAAAGAAGTGAGGATTACCTACGCTGACACCCCACACAATTCCTTATAATAATAAGCTTTTAACCGTGTGGTGATCGGTTGAGAATAACACCACCCCATCTCTTTCCGTGGGTGCCTCCTAGTAATCCATCCCAGGCAACGACACTTCATTTTTTTCTGAATCTGAGGTGTCGTCCTATGGTCTCATGCGGTGTGGTAGGCTCTGTAAAGGGCCGTCTGGTTCGCGACCACCCTCCTACCTAAGTCCGACGCCTAACAGCTTGCTGTGTTCCGTCGGTGCGTGGGAGTACCAGTGCCTTTATATGCATTTTCTGGGTTAACTCGCTTCATCGTCGACCTCATCTTTCACCTTATGGTCAAGATTGAGGTCAAGAGTTAACCCATCTTAAAAAAAAAAAAGCTCTAAATCTATTTACACTTCATTATTCATTACTTTGAATTATGTTGGTTATTGTGCAACTCGTGTAAATAAAGTAGATTCTGATAATACTTCTGTTTACACAGCTTGACAATAGCATGAGAATAACCTTGAGATGAGTAGTTATTTATTGGAAACTACCTATTATCTATTTAACTTCTTAATAATGCCTAAATATTGGACTTTAAATAAGTTGGCAAAAATTAAGGATTAAAAATGAAATTGAACAACATTCCTTAATAATTCCACGTCAAAAACGTAAGAGTCACCGACTTCAATCCCAAAAAGACAATTTTTTCGAGAGTTTCCCTCAATTTCTTCAGGATTCCACCATCAGACCCTGGTTTCCTTACCATGGGACCACCCTTGGGATACTCCCTTTCCAAAAAAAAAGAATAATCAAAATCGGTTCATAAACGACGAAGTTATCCGCGGACATACATAAAAAAATATATACGGTCGAATTGAGAAACCACCTCCTTTTTTGAAGTCGGTTAAAAAACATAGTTCGAAATATCAAAACCGCCTTTCAAAAACTGGAGCGATAGCTGATTGCCTTAGTATGGGAATACCACATTTTTTATATGCATTTCATACGGGTTTCTTAAGAAATCTTTTTTTTTTAACTTTTAAACTTACCTCGTAAGGCAGTTTTCCCACCGGCAACGACGAACGAGTAGCGAGCAGAGCTAGAATGTAAAAACGAGTCGGCGTGCCGCGGGGAGCGAGGGCGGAGTTCCGATAGTTTTGTATAGCTCGGCTGTAAGCGAGTGTGCGAGTGAGACGAGCGAGTGTACTTTCAGATCCGCACTGTAGAGAAATGACCGCTGGTTGCTCTTTCTGCGCGAGTTCTGATCGCTGAGCGAGTGTTATTTTTCAACCGACTTCAAAAAAGGAGGAGGTTCTCAATTCGACTGTATTTTTTTTTTTTTTGTATATTTGTTACGCGATTACTCCGGCAACTGTTGTCTGATTTTCAAAATTCTTTATTTGTTCGAAAGAGTATACTCCTGAAGAGGTCCCATATAAATTTTATCGAAAATGATTCAGCGCTTTTAAAAAAAAACAACAAAAACAAAATATACTACAAACTAGAACATCATCTAAATAAATGAATGACATTTCTGTTTGTAGTTATTTGCTAATAGGCATTGTAGTCCGCAAAAAACTAGATATCTACTTTGTGCGAACTGTTGTTGGGATTGAAGTCGGTGACCCATACGTTTTTAACGAAAAACTAGATATCTATTTTGTGCGAACTGTTGTTGGGATTGAAGTCGGTGACCCATACGTTTTTAACGTGGAAAATTATCCTAACTCTATTCGACCAGCGACAAACTAGTGAAGCGAGTCCTCGCCGGCAGTGTGAACAGTCAGCGATCAACTATTTGTGTATGCATCTCTTTTGTTTACACGGAATGTATATCTATTGTACGTTTCTTGAGCGAGCAAATAGCCGATAGTTAGTCGTTTTCTCGCAGGCTCGGCGGTAGGACAACTGCCTAAAGTTTCGCTACTTATTGTCCTAAATTTTTCTAAAGTAAAGTTGTAAATACACATGAGAATCTTATTACAGAAGCGTATACATGCCGCGAGCGAAATCTCGAAAGCTAGTTTCACAGATGACTGCTTATGTTTCTTATGATTATTATTTGTCCACAGATATCCTCCTCAGATTTCCACGTGCTAGAAGGTCTGGTGAAGAAGATATCGAAAGAGAAGCAGCCGTTCGAACGGCTCGAGCTCACCAAGGAGCAACTACTAGAGATGTTCGACTACAATCCCTTCAAAGTGCGGATACTCAATGAGAAGGTCAACACGCCCACTACCACTGTTTATAGGTATGTATATAGGTTATAGGTCTTATAGGTTATAGGTTTATGACCGTGTTTTGATCGGTTGAGAATAACGCCACCCCATCTCTTCCCGTGGATGTCGTAAGAGGCGACTAAGGAAACACAAATGAGACCTGCCTCCTAGTAATCCATCCCAGGCAACGACACTTCATTTTTTTCTGAATCTGAGGTGTCGTCCTATGGTCTCATGCGGTGTGGTAGCAAGCTGTTTGGCGTCGGAGCCTAACACACCGCATGAGGCCATAGGACGACACCTCAGATTCCTATATAGGCATTTTCTGGGTTAACTCGCTCCATGGTCGACCTCATCTTTGACCTTATGGTCAAGATTGAGGTCAAGAGTTAACCCATCTTATAATAAAATAAAATAAACGTATTTTTTATGTATCTACTAGCTTTCCGCCCGCGGCGCCGCCCGCGTGGACTACGGGTTATATCGTGCCCAGCTGTGGGAACAATCTTTAACTGACTACTTTGAGATTTTTTCGCTACTCAAAATGCTAGTTCTATTGGTCATTTACAATATGTTCACTGAATATTTGTTTATTTTTTTCTTTTTTTTTATGATAAGATGGGTTAACTCTTGACCTCAATCTTGACCATAAGGTCAAAGATGAGGTCGACGATGGAGCGAGTTAACCCAGAAAATACCTATAAAGGCACTGGTACTCCCACGCACCGACGGAACACAGCAAGCTGTTTGGCGTCGGACTTCGGTAGGAGGGTGGTCGCGAACCAGACGGCCCTTTACAGAGCCTACCACACCGCATGAGACCATAGGACGACACTTCAGATTCAGAAAAAAAATGAAGTGTCGTTGCCTGGGATGGATTACTAGGAGGCAGGTCTCATTTGTGTTTCCTTAGTCGCCTCCTACGACACCCACGGAAAGAGATGGGGTGGTGTTATTCTCAACCGATCACCACACGGCTTCTTACTACACACACGCACGCACTCACGCACGCATATAAATACGCACACGCCCGCACGCAAGCACCTTCTTCATTTCTTAGTGTTTTTTAAACAGTGTCAGTTAGAAACTAATATTGTGGCACATAATTCATATCTTTGGCTGGTCTAATAGCTAAGTCAGTAATGACCTCGCCTGATTTAAAGGGTGCGGGTTCGCTTCCCGATCAACACAAATATTTAAAAAAAATAACGTATTTTCTCTCAAAGACCCGCACTGTAAAGGTTGTCCCTTGTTTCGTGGGTCCCTTGGAACATACACAAAGACAGTAACGAACATCCATGACCCAAAAACAAACGTAATGCTTTTTACACAAATACTTGCCCCTAGCGGGAATCGAACCAAGGACCTGTTAATCAAAAGTCAGCGTCACTATGTATAATATTATACTGGATGAAAAAGAACCTCCTAGCTATATTCAAAATCCTGAACCAGTATCACTCAAAGAACACATTTATGAAAAAAAAAATTTTTTTTTTATATTTTTTCAATGGAAATAGTTAATTTTTTGCCTAAACGTAAACATTACTCCTACACCAGACACGCGAGGGGTGCGGGTAGCGCTCAGGGGGTGCACCCGAGTGGTGTCTACGTTTAGGAAAAAAAATACCCCCCCCAAAAAATAATAATAATAATAATAATAAAAAGTGTTCAGTAAGTGATACTGGTTCAGGATTTTAAATAAAGCTAGGAGGTTCTTTTTCAACCTGTATATCTATCTATACTAATATTATAAAGAGGAAAGATTTGTATTTTTGTATGTAACGAATAAACTTAAAAACTACTGGACCGATTTCAAAAAGTCTTTCACCATTGGGATGCTACATTATTCCTGAGTAACATAGGCTACATAATTTTCCCGAATTCCCATGGGAACGGAGTCCTGAGAAGAAAGCTAGTGTATTTATAAAAAAGAGTACTATATCAGTTCTCTGTCTTTCATTCTACAAGCTTTGCTTAGTTTGGGCTTAGATAAAATTTTCCAAGACTAATTATTTTTATTTATACAGGGCTTTAGGTATCTCTTTCAACCTCTCGGGTGGTTAATCAGTCTGTGAAACTGAACAACTTTCCCAAGGAACATAGGTCAAAATACGAAGAAAAATTGTTTAAGTTCCCATACAAACTTCATCAGCATACAACGCATTTTGTATGGGAGATCAAAATTTTTTTTTCGTATTTTGACCTATGTTCCTTGGGGAAATTGTTCAGTTTCATGGTCTGATTAACCACCCGAGAGGTTGAAAGAGAGATACCTAAAGCCCTATTTGGTGTAAACTTACAATATCATTACATTGTTACAGATGTGGCCCCCTCATAGATCTGTGCCGAGGACCTCACGTACGGCACACTGGTAAAGTGAAGGCGGTTAAAGTTACTAAGGTAAGAGATTCGTTTATTTATTACTTTTAGTGACTAAGTAGGTATACCAAATGGTTTACAAATCTGAACTTAAAAGTCAGATTATTAGAGTTTAAAGTAAAAATTCCCCGTTGCTTTTCGTAATTGTTGTTTTGTCTTTCTCTCTGTCTATACATATTATAAAGAGGAAAGATTTTAATTGTTTGTTTGCATCGAATGGGCTCCGAAACTACTGGACCGATTTGAAAAATTCTTTCACCATTAGAATCCTACATTATCCGGGATGGACAGAGGTACATGATTTTCTCGAATTCCCACGGGAACGAAGTCCCGCGCGGGAAGCTAGTTCTTCATAAAATTATCTCTACCCTAATTTTAAATCATATAAGTAATAAATCATAGTAAAGTAAAGAAGCCTGTTAATTAAAAAATATTTACAATGAAAAAATAATTGTAGTGTGGCCGTATGGCTTCTGCCGTTGCCAATTATAACTACCATTCAAACTTCTTACCACATATTTAAAAAAATACTTTCTGCTTTAGAGCAGCAATGATCCACTGCACGCTAATTAGGTAAACACTGGCCCACTTTCAGAGTATGACAAGTGATTTTTTTTTTTTTTTTTTTTTCAAACAGAATTCTTCAACGTACTGGGAGGGCAAAGCAACAGCGGAGTCCCTACAGCGAGTGTACGGAGTGTCGTTCCCGGAGCCCAAACAACTCAAGGAGTGGGAGGCCATACAGGAAGAGGCCGCTAAGAGGGACCATCGCAAGATCGGACGGGTAAGTAAATACATGAAATGCCTATTAAGGCACTGGTACTCCTACGACTTCGGTAGGAGGGTGGTCGCGAACCAGACGGCCCTTTACAGAGCCTACCACACCACATGAGACTGTAGGACGACACCTCAGATTTAGAATACGTTATCACAATCTTCAAATTTGACGGCTGGTTTGGTTGAATGGTAGTGGCGCAGCCCTTGATCCATGCGTCCTGGGTTCGATTCCCAGTCGAGGCAAATATTTTTGTAAAAAGCAGATGTTTGTTCTCAGGCCATGGGTGTCTGTCTTTATGTATGTTCCGAGAGCCCACGACACAAGGGAAAACCTTAGTGTGGGTCTTTGAGTGTGTAGCGTTTATTATTATTACTTGTATCTAAATATATAAAAGGAGAAACTGACTGACTGACTGACATATCAACGCACAGCCTAAACGGCTAAACGTAGGCACTTGAAATTTGAAAGCGACGTAGCTTAGGTACCGTAGAGGTGCACTAAGAAAGGAATTTCCGAAATTCCCACGGGAACGGGGGGATTATGAAAAATCTAAACCGCTTAAGTTAGACGCTTGAAATTTAGCATGCAGGTACCTTAGTTAACTTAAAGCTTAGTTGCAACAGGATATTGCAAAATTCCCACGGGAACGGGAGTTAGCGGGAAAAAACTTTTGTATGTACAAATCTAAAACTTAAACTAAATCAATATTTAATAAACTAAATGAAGGTCCATTAATGGACCGTCAATAAAGTGTAATCTGTTCAAAAGAAAAAATTAACACGCAAACGAAGTTGCGGGCATCAGCTAGTCTTTCCTATGGGAAATCACGGCACGAAGGCCGCTCCTTTTGGAAGGCTTACGTGGGGATACAGATCCAACATGCAGAGGCCCCTTCGAGATATCAGAATGTTTTGGGATATGTATTATTATGATCAAATATGAACCTTATTGTTATAGGAGCAAGAGCTATTCTTCTTCCACGAGCTGTCCCCCGGCTCGTGTTTCTTCCAGCCGCGCGGCGCGCACATCTACAACACGCTCGTCAACTTCATACGGGAACAGTACAGGTAGGGTTCCCTACTTTTATTAATAAAGTATACTAAGGTGGTAGAAAGTAAAACAAACAGTATTTGTAAAAAATTAACAGTGTTTTATTTCTTCAATGTCTTAAATACTTACATATGTCTGTTTACCCATCGCATGTTAATGTTTTTTTGTTTTTATGGATACCATTGATTTATTTTTGATCAACAGTAAAAGGCAGTCCAAAACAAAATAATACTGTTTTAACAGTATAGTTGGGAAACCTAAGAACAGGTGACTACTTTGCACAGGCTGTTGGCTATTTACCTTATTTTTAGGCAGCAGTGGCCGTAGGGAAGATGTCTTTTTTTAAAACATCAAGTCGAATATATTGTTTTAAATTCCCGCGGTTATTTTCGTGGTTGCTTTTTTATAACAAAAATCGTGGTAAAATCGTGTTACAGTATGTTTATAACTATTCAAAGTTTAAGCTTCTTTACCTTGTAAACAGCCTGGTATAATGAGTTATTAAATATTTTTATATTTTAAAA
Organism: Aproaerema taeniolella; assembly: GCA_949987775.1. NCBI lineage: Eukaryota > Metazoa > Arthropoda > Insecta > Lepidoptera > Gelechiidae > Aproaerema > Aproaerema taeniolella. Next base: position 3,026,597 of record OX465261.1, on the reverse strand, counting down.
GATCAACGTTTAAAACACTTAATTAGAAGGAGAGGGACATACAGAACGGTGTCGTCACAGTTCAGTACCGCCATATAAATTCCATAAAAAAATTAGTTTTGTTAAAAAGAGACAGATAACAATATTTGATAGGTTGTTATACGTTTTTTATTTTTCGACCAATTTCAAATTTAATTTCAGATTAGTAAATTGAGTATTGTGGTTAAAATTCACATGGATTCTACATATGCCTAAAATTAAAGTTTTCCTCCATAAAAATAATCTCAACATTTGTTTTAGACAACGCGGCTTCCAAGAAGTGGTGTCCCCGAATATGTACAATGCAAAGCTGTGGCAGACTTCAGGCCACTGGGCGCATTACGCAGAAAACATGTTCTCATTCGACGTGGAGAAGGAGACCTTCGCACTCAAACCGATGAACTGTCCCGGACATTGGTGAGTCTATGGCTTTTATTACAGGAGACTCTAGTCTTGATCAATACTCAGGTATTGATTGTCACTTTCTCTCACTATCAAAATGACAAAGACGACAACACCTCACTGATTTTGCACAAACATTTGTATGGCAGCGTGCGGTCACGCCACCAGTTACATATATCTATCTCTCTCTCAATTAAGGTAGGAAATGTGTCCATCTCTCTCTCGCAAGCATGATAATGATAAGGCACAATTTATCATGAATTGTGTTGTGTTTGAAAGCGATAAATTAATAAATATTTGGAAGTGAAAGCGATGCGAATGTGCCGCAAGATATTTATATAGCACGCCGATATTTTGAACTCAAACTATACGATAAATTATGTCTTCTATTACGTAAGTAACTTACGATCACCGAAAGTAATTGGCACGTCCCTTACAACGAGGCATATTTCAATTTAGTAACTAGAGCCCGCGTGGGTATAGTAAGCAATAAATTTTCAAATTGTACGTTATATCATAAATCCTTCGATCAACTATAAAGAACTAGATACACAATCCACAACAAAAAAGTTCCCTCACTAAATGATCACCCACTTGACGTTTTGGGTTGTCTTTTCGTTTAGTAGCATTCGTTCGTTCCGAAAGTAACCATGCCTCAGTGCGCAGTGAAAAATTGTAAAAATCACACCTCCAGAACATTAAAAGAATATGGAATGACATTTTTTAAATAAGTAGTTTTGTAATTATTATATGTGAATTGAAATTATCTTGGTATTTGGCCAAGAAAAGGTTATAAAACATTTTTTTAGTTTAATTTAATAACATTCGGCGAGAGTATAACCCTTTAAATTGAATAGACACTGGCGGAACTTACAAATCCATACCGTTGTATTTCAACATCATTTGTTCGGGTTATGCAGTGACTCTGTTCTAAAACAAATAGAGACGCTTTTTTTTTCAATATTGTTTTTTTTTCATTTTCATCTGTGTTATAAAATTTAAGTGTAAAGAGTATATATATTAATTCTGTTTTCTATACTTACATTAAAGATATTATGGCAAAACCATTAATCATATAAAATTGAATTAATAAAAAAATTAACGTGCGTGACGTTTACAAACAAAGTTTTATTGGATTTTTAGTTTTCCTAGAGATCCTGTGCGATGTGGACAGTGGACATACGTGGTCACACGTCAAAGATGTGAAGATTTTTTCTAGCCGTCGCAAAGTAGTGTCTTTTGCTCCAAGCATTTTTTAGAAAGTGACTCGTATGTCATTACAAAAAGAGTCAAAAGGTTACACAAAACAGCTGCACCATAGTATGTACAAATAATACGTACCTTTTTATCACTTTTGATTTGGAGTTTCTTGTATTGAATAAAATAAAAAATATATATTTCATCTTCAGGACAAAGATGATGACAGCGAAGAAGACAAATGTTTTTTTTTGAGTTAGTTGCTTTTTTTAAAATAAATTATTACTTGTACTTAAATATCTATTCAGTTTCATAGCTAATTTCCTCTCTTAAATCTCAATAGGTCATTTCTGTTCAAAAAATTATACTAAGTTTTAAATAAGCAAAACATAATATATGTGTAATCGGGAAAGACACAGTTCTTTTCTTTTTTTATAAGTTATTTCATATTTCATAAAAAAATAAGCATAGAATATTAGGTTTATAAGCAATAATTAAGAAGAATGGCGGCGGCTGTGATTATTAATTGTAATGTATATTAATCGTCGGTTAATTTGAAATGAATGTGATTTTTTTAATAATAAAAGACCATAAAAACTAACATAAAAGTAAACGGCTGAACCAATTTTGATAAATCATATCTGAAATCCAGCGCAAGAAGAAGCTTTCGAATAAAATAAACTGCACCATTAACATCATCAGTTTAAGAGCTATGATGCTCCTATACATACACAACACAATCAGGGGTTAAAAAGAAAACCACACCATTTCGTAGCATTTTGAATTTGTTAAAAAGTTTGTACGAAGATTTTATATGTGAAATCGACCCAACTAATATATTTTTAAAATTAACAAAGGCAACTCCACTCCTCCCATGTTCTACGTGACAGCCAGTGTCATCAAATTGTCTTACGTTATCCTTTGTTCAAAACCCAAAGTGGTATTTTACAAATTAAACAGATTTTATTTTGGACCTTATAATATTACGTTAAGGTTTAAATTAGATTAAAATGTTTGACACTTTAGAACTTTTTCATAATACATGAAGTGGTATACAACTATCTAAGTACGTATTGTAGTTAGGACACTTTTAAATTTCATTTTGTATGGGACTGTGTATCTAGTTTTCTATAGTTGATCGAAGCATAAATCTATATTTATACTAATATTATAAAGAAGAAAGATAAGATTGATTTGAAAAAAAATTTCACCATTAGAATGCTACATTATTCCTCAGTAATTCCGAATTCCCACGTGAACGAAGTCCCGGGCGGAATGGTAGTAGAAAAAATAAAGCAGATACATACATACGCTCACGGCCATAATCCCTTATGGGGTAGGCGGAGCATCAGTGGTTCTAAAACCACAAGATGCCACGTTTGACACAAATTGGGGTTATCAGATGGAACAAGTTGCATAATGGTGAGAGGTGGTCAGCCTTTCACCATTATACAGCAAAACCCTCGCATTCCTCTTACAGACTTTTATTGTATGCCTGGGAAGAGTAGGTAGCTGGCACATTCTAAGTTTTTCTTTCACTTCCAGTCCAGCATGGATGGATAATATTTTAATAAACTAATTACTAGGTCCTATAACATTTCTGAGATCAAATCTATCTATATATATAAAAGAAAGTCGTGTTTGTTACAACACTTATAACTCGAGAACGGCTGGACCGATTGCCATGGTTTTTGATTTGTTGGATTTGTTTCCGTCCCGAATAGCAGAATACATCTTAAAAACATTAGAAAATTGACGGGAAAATTCCCACGGGAACGAAGTCCCGGGCGAAAAGCTAGTATTATATATAACTAAACTTAGAACTGACTAACTTTTAATAAAAGGGAGGCAACCTTAAAAAAAATGGTTAAAAAATGTGCGTACGTGTGGCCGCAGCCTGATGTTCGACGTGCGCACGCGCTCGTGGCGCGAGCTGCCGCTGCGGCTGGCGGACTTCGGCGTGCTGCACCGCAACGAGCTCAGCGGCGCGCTCACCGGCCTCACGCGCGTGCGCCGCTTCCAGCAGGACGACGCGCACATCTTCTGCGCGCCCGCGCACATACAGGCAGAGATGGTCAGTTATGGGAGAAGAAGCATGAAGGAGCCAGATTTTGAAAGAGCCTTTTGCATTATTTCGATAGTAAAGCGTGGCATCACCTGATTTCCCGTCACCCACAAACATAAAAATTACCAACCAAATCCGTTCCTAAACTACCGTAATAATGCAAATGACTCTTAAAACCTGGCTCCTTATACACAGTCATTATCCCCTCTATACAGTTACATGGGGCGACTTCAAATGAGTTAAACAGGGGGTGATTCCCTAGGAACATAGATAAAGATCTAGAAATAAATTTAAAAAAAATCTTTAGAGAGTTCTATATGGATTTATTAAAGAAAGTTGTTCAATTTCATAAAATAGTTCCCTAAACTTTCGCAATAGTACATTATGCTACAAGTGTGCTAAGTTGGATATTACATTCGGCTCGGGTTCAATGGAGCCGAGAATGTAATATCCAATGCGAACGCGTGTCATACGACGTTTTTCAACATATTTGCGAGAAAATAAATAAATAAAAACTTTCCTTCAATATTGACGGCAACAAACTATCGCTTGCATGTTGCGCCTCGGAAAGTATTTCTGGCGGTTGGTTTCCTGTTCTGCACTTGAAGAATATATTTTTTGTGTTGTATCTCTGACAATAATAAAAATAAGATGAATACAAATGCCGTTTGTGAAAACCGAGTAAAAACATCGGAAAGACTAGAGGCGTGATTATTGTTTTCTTTTTTCGCTCGGAAAATGAGATTCACATTGACAAGTATGCCATACAGCCAAATAATAAAAAAATAATTAACTATATATTTTCACATTTTAGCATAAATAAATGATAATTTTCTGTTAAATTTAAATGATTTAGTGGAATTATATTTTTATTTACAAATAGTTGAATATTTACACTTAATTTTAAATAAAAAATAAGATCTGATCTCTTTGCTGAAATTTAGAAAAAAAAAACATTACGCACTAGTGTTTTATTTTTATTACTCACGGGCTGGGTAAAACATATCATTAAGAACTTTAAAACAATGACATAAGACCCACTTTATGAGCAAATGTGTCGAAAAATAATTTAACCCGTCGCGCGCTAGTTTACGCGCCGTGCGATACGAATCCTGCACACACGGCTGTGCATGAATCGCGCGAGGGTTTGCAGTTACCGTATCTGTCATACACTACAAACAATACAGCACAATAAAATAATTGTACAGCACACAAAAAACAACACAACTTCGCAAAAAATCCTTTTGTTACAAAAAACTCGAAGAACTGTCCATTAAATCGGTTCAGGTGCAGAAATGTCCATTAAAGTTACCGCTACTTTAAATATCATATTGTCACTTTCCATCTTGTTGACGTAAACAAGGACGGCATTACATTTAAAGATGCTTTAACTCTAATGAACGTTTCTGCAACTAAATGTAAGTATAAACTTTCGCAATTTGAGGACATAATTTAATACTAAAACGGGTAAAAATTCGCGTGTCTGTTTTTACCTTTGTTCCCGACGTAATATACCTATACAGGGTGATAAAAAACCTCCTAGCTATATTCGAAATCCTGAACCAGTATCACTCAAAGAACACATTTATGAAAAGAAAAAAAAAATTAAAATATCTTTTCAATGGGAATAGTCATTTTTTGCCTAAACGTAGACATTACTCCTACACCAGGCACGCGAGGGGTGCGGGTAGCGCGAGGGGGGTGCACTGCACCCGAGTGGTGTCTACGAATAGGAAAAAAAATGAAAAAAAAGTGTTCTGTAAGTGATACTGGTTCAGGATTTTGAATATAGCTGGGAGGTTTTTTTCACCCAGTATACGCGAATTTAGACACGTTTTAGTATTAAATTTGTGTAGATAGATAGATTGACACTTTATTCAATCGACATAAAACAGCACAACACAGTAATAGACAATCAATAAACTACAACTAAACATGAATCAACAAACAAATAAATAAATATAAATAAAAACATAATTCCATAACCTAACTTACACCGTGTTATCTGTATCATGCCAATCAAATTGGCGCTGACTCAGCATATAAACTTTAAAATTAACAATCTCGTTTTGCTCAACAGGTGGGCTGTCTAGAATTCCTAGAACATGTGTATTCGACGTTCGGTTTCACGTTCCAACTGAAGCTGTCCACGAGACCTGAGAAGTATCTCGGAGACCTCGCCACGTGGGACCAGGCTGAAAAGGTAATATCATAATACCATAATAGATTTGAGTAAGAAAAATTATTTGAGTTAACAGCTGATACAGGGAGATGGAAGAAGCAAAGAGTGGTTTCCATTTGTTCTACAGAACATGACGTCAGCGGGACAAGTAGAAAAAAAAACTCCAAGTTTTCTAATATTTTTCTATTGAAAAAGATAACAAGACTCGTGTCCACTTGAAAGAATTACTTCTACTAATTATGCTTCTGTTTTTGTAAATCGAAGGCAACATACTTTAGGTCTTCGATTTTGTTATAGTAGCGTTAAAGACTCGCTGCAAACTCGATAATAAATCATCTTAACACTAGTGTTGGGAGTACTCGGCGGGGGCGCATGCATGTTATCGATAAAAGGCCAATTCCAGCGGGGCGCGCTCGCACCCCCTTGCGTAAACCTCGAGTTCTTATCGACTGCAGTAATGCATCTCTGTGTTTGAACAAAAGGATCGTGCCGTTCTCCTAAGTGGGAAAGAAAGAGCAATAAAGATGTCTCGTTCCGATGATTTATAACCGAGTTTGCAGCGAGTCTTTAACGCTAGTATACATGAACTATATTGTCGTTTCAGCACTGACCCTGCGTAACTATCGTCCATTTCTAGTTTTAACTATCTAGCTGTGCTGCAGCTTTGTTGACTTAATATTGAAACGCTTGTATTTAGTTCTATGGAAAAAAATGAGAAAATAATTTCCATTTTTGTCCTGCTAGCTAACGTGAGTTCTATAGAACAAATGGGAACTACCCGAAGCAAATAGCTTCGGCCACAAATAAACTAGGAGCAGCGTAGGTGATGATGATTGTCCACTGTTGGACTTAGTCTCCCACTTTTGTAGAATCTCGATTCCGTGATGTTAGCCTTTAATGCACACAGATGGATTTTTCCCCTAATGCCACAAGTCGTAGGAATCTTTCAAATCATTCCTTAGTGAAAATATCTGTGCTTCGGAGGACACGTTAAGCTGTCAGTCCCGGCTGTTGTGGATTGACTTCCGTTGTTAAAACCAAGTCGGAGACTATTTGGGTTTGTTCAATATAATTTATATTTTGTAGGCTCTTGAAGACTCGCTAAACCAGTTCGGAAAGCCATGGCAATTAAATCCGGGCGACGGTGCTTTCTATGGGCCTAAAATTGACATCACCATACAAGACGCCCTCCGCCGGTCACATCAGTGCGCCACCATACAGTTGGACTTCCAATTGCCGGAGAGATTCAATCTTAACTATGTCAGGTACGATACACTTCTTGGGGTCAATTTGTTCCTATTTCTAACCTGGAGAGGAATGCATTATACATTACCTTCGAAATGTTAGATACCAAATTAGTTGATCGAAGTCGAGGAAAAATTTAAATAGAATCAGTAGCCTGTTGTGACATCTCTCACTTGTGTTAGTCAGAATTTTGAAGGCAGATGCCGGCCGGTCCAGCGTTTCGGTATCTAATCTAACACTGGGGCTTGACGCCCCGCAGTATCTAATTAGATATGATGGGTATGTAAGTAGGAGATAGAAACAAGTCGTCATCTTTGTTTGATCGAGTCGTAGTGACGCTGGGGAAAATATTTTTATAAAAAACAGATGTTTGGTCTCGGGTCGTGCATGTATATCTTTGTATATGTTCCAAGGGCCCATGGAAAATCTTAGTGTGCCTTTAGAATCCCACAGCTCTGGGGCCTGATTTTTGAAACAATAGAATTCCAATTCGCATACGAATTGACAAAATTTGTATAAGATTTTCATGCGATTTCGTATGCGAATTGGAATTCTCTTGTTTCAAAAATACGTCTCCTGGGCTAAACCCTCCCCCGCATCCTTCCACTTCTTCCGATCTTGTGCAAGTTCTTGCCACCTGGAATTGTAAACATCAAGGTTATCATTTTTATTCGTATTTTAGTGAGAGCGGCGAGAAGAAGCGTCCTGTGATAATCCACCGCGCGATCTTAGGCTCCGTGGAGCGTATGATCGCGATCCTGAGCGAGTCGTACGCCGGCAAGTGGCCGCTGTGGCTGTCGCCGCGGCAGGTGTGCATCGTGCCCGTGGGGCCGGCGCTCGACGACTACGCTGTACAGGTGAGCTAACTTACGCTGATGTGCTGATGTACAGTCGGCCAAAAATGTGGTCCACCAACCTATGGTTGAAATTCGCTTGCGTGACATAAAACAGCTAGGTTGATTTTCCCTTGAAATATGTCATCTTATTATAACTGCATCATCTTACCGGCCCATATACGTCCCCACCGAGGGGCACGGGCCTCCCTTCGAAACACGAAGGGGATTTAGGCCATAGTCCACCACGCTGGCCCGATGCGGGTTGGTGGACCGCTCGTCTTTCAAAAATTAATTTTCTTGGACGGGCGGGTTTCATCACGATGTTTTCCTTCACCGTTGAGTAAGTGATAATTAGAAATCCGTACATAAATCCGAAAAGACAGGCCTGCACCAGGATTTGAACCCGTGACCTTCGGATTACAAGTCTGGCTCATTACCAACTGGGCAATCACCGCTTTTCTATCTCTTTCCTTGTTACATTGTGAACCTTAGCGATATTTTGGTTACACGGGAAGTTCTGTGAAAACTGATAGACCACTTTCAATACTCAATATTTTATTGCATCCGTAGGTTTCCATATACCTACAACATCTCATTTGATTACTGTATACCCTTGTTACGCAATTACAATTACAATTAACTAAGCTGTGGTGAACGGTGCTGGTTGCACAGTTAATAATACCTGCATATAGTTTGTATAATTATAAAACTGTACTGTGTCATTATTTGTTTACCCAAATAAACTAAATAAAATATATCCATATCGTTACAGGTAAATGAGAAGCTATGCGCGAGCGGGTTCATGTCTGAAGCGGACACCGATGCGGGCGACACTTTGAATAAGAAAGTCCGTAACGCACAGCTCGCGCAGTTCAACTTCATACTTGGTAAGTTAATTGTAGTACATATACTCAATGACCAATATACTCACGGACTTCTTACTTACATAAATACTCACTGAATAACTAAATAACTAACAAACTTACCCTTTAATTTGGCTGTCTATTAACTAATGAATGTAAGTACTCATTAACTTATAAACATACACATCGACTAACATTGATACCCACTGACTTACGTAACCACCGACTATGGGATATGACATTAAATTATCTAGGAAACTTAAAAGGGTGAATCTTCCCCTGAAACTGTATAACTTTCCCTAAGGAACCCATACAAAATTTTTAAACATTTTTTTGACTCCTCAAATCAGCTGATAGTTAACTCGTATGGAGAGACGAATTTTTTTTTCATATTTTCAACCTATGTCCTTGGAGAAAGTGGTTTAGATTAGTGGGCTGATTAACTACCTTATCATTCGCTTACTAATTTAAAGTCACCAATTACTTACCCGTTGACTAATTTACGAAAATGCCCGTTGACTAATTAACCCATATGACCCGATAAGGCCCGGACGCGGCGCCGGACGGCTTTTTACCGCACGGATCATTAAATCATGAATACACCAATGTTTATTTTTAAAAACAAGCGTTAACCCAAAAAATACAAAAAAATATATTTTCATTTCAATGTTTCAATGATCCTTGCGGTAAAAAAGCCGTCCGTTGCTTCGTCATCCGATCGGATGACACCGGTAGCTAGAATACATTTAATTTTCGCAAGCCGCCCCCTAAAAGTAACCTTAGATACGCCAAAACTAACACACTGACTTACACAACGACTGACTTCACTGTCAATCTAAAATTCTAATTTCTTCCCCAGTGGTGGGCGAGCGAGAAAAATCGTCTGGCACAGTAAACGTACGCACTCGAGACAACAAAGTACACGGAGAGATGTCCATAGACGCGTTCATAGAGAAACTGCACACGCTGGTCAAGGAGAAGACCTTGGCTGAAGACAGTCAGATACTATAGTTATTTACTTTTGAATCTAGAATACAGTCGGACAAAAATTTGGTCTACCACTACCACCCTAAGGTTGAAATTCGTTTGCGTGACATAAAACAGCAAGGTTGATTTTCCCTTGCAATAATGAACTGACATATTGACATATTTTGTTACATTATGAACCTTAGCGATATTTTGGTTACACGGGAAGTTCTGTGAAAACTGATAGACCACTTTCTTGGCCGACTTTACGTTTGGCGAATGTAATTGTACTTAATACAAAATGTAAAAAACACTTGAGTTATAATTATAATTACAGGAAAGCTAACATAAACTTGTCGTTATTATCTCGTTCTATCGCTTAGCGTCAGGAACAGGCAGAACGACACATCTTAAGGCTAAGTACAATTATATTTGGCAAACTGTTACAAATTCGTCTTAATATTTATTGCCTAAAATGACTTCTTTCTTGAGTAGTAATTTATTTAGCTAGCAACACTTTCAACATGTTTTGAGAACTTTTTTGTTCTCGTAAGAAGAATATGTTACTGTGAAACTTTGAAATATATACAAACAGCGTTTATAAACCTGGACATTTTAATGATACATAAACGCTGCACACTCAATAAACGCTAAACGCATACTTACATTGTTTTTAAAATAGGTAATAAACCCCACTTAAATGTAATTTTTTTGGCATTTATATTTATATCCACGTAGAGATTTTGTAAAGAATAAATGAAAAATGAATGGTTTGCATACCGCAACTTTCCAGCATCATTTATAATAATTTTGATCACAAGATGCATATTCAAATTATGACGAAATAATAAGGAATAATTTGGTCGATTTTTGGTCAATTTATTTATTTTATAATTATATTTAAGGATATCTGTAGGCCAACCATGATACATTTGTTTAGTGCTCCAGGTACATATACGCCAATCTGCAGCTCAAGCACAAAGTAAATTAATCTTTATTTGCAGTAATTATGGTCAAATATGGTAAAGTGAAAACAACGCTGTCAAATGTCACGAAGGCGAGCAAGCCTTTGCGCGGTGCCCTGGCGCAATCAAAGTGAAGTTTTACCGTCATCTGAGTGGCGTGGCGCGCGAATTTATTGCGGCCCGTGCTAGATATACTTACAACACATAAATCACTTACAAAACTAGAAAGTTATCGCAAATGTCGAATAAAAGACAACTCACTAGAAAATAGTTATAAATATAAAGCAGGAAATAATTTGGGAGGGGGTCAAAATTTTGTGTATCGTAATATATGATTGGATTCTTAGATGTCCCGTGCTGTCATTATGACCTCACATTCTTTACAAGACCTCTAATTGTTTTTATTGTATCCCTGGCACATGAGAGTGCAGATATTAAACAAACTTTACGTTTAATTCCAGTATAGTTATTTATTTATCAGGCTTTTTATTATAAGGTGGATTAAGTTGAAAAATAAAAGAATAAACTTCATTTTAAGTTATTTTATTTATTCAAACCTGTGTAAAGCTATAGACATTAAATAAAAGCTATTTGTTGTAATACTGCATATAGTAAATAAATAAATATGATAGAATTTAAAACTTAAAAACCTAACCCATTTTAACATTCATTTACAATTGAAGGAACTTTAAACTGATAGGTACAATAGGCGCTAGACGCTATACACTCAAAGGCCCACACTAAGGTTTTCCCTTGTGTCGTGGGCCCCTTGGAATACGCATTACCTCCGAACACCCGTGACCCGATAAAAATCATCTGCTTTTTACACAAGTATATGCCCCGACCGGGAATTGAACCCAGGACCCATCGATCAAGAGGCAGCGCCACTACCGGTCGACCAAACCGGCTTCAAATTTATATTTTATGTTCCTAAGGGGGGACCACGACTACCTTTAGGGTGGCCCTTTGAATGTGTGACGTTTTATTATTATTTTTAAACCCCAAACAAAAAATAGTGGTTTTATAAGTTTGACGTGTGTATGTCTGTCTGAGGCATCGTAGCTCCAAAACGAATGGACTGATATAATTTCGATGCGGTTTTTTGTTTGAAAGCTGACGTAATCGAGATGGCTCAGCTACATTTCATCAAAATTGGTTTAGCCGTTTAAGTTGTTATATGCGATGAATGTCGGGATGATACAAGTTTATTTTTATTTTAGAGTTATTGGATTGAAATCAAATGAAAAAAAAACTGTTTTTGTAGATTTTGGAGTTGTACCTAGTACTAATTATCCTTTCAAGCACTTAAATAAAGCAAAAACGCATTTACATCCATTACAATAAGGTGCACTTTTAAATAAATATATACGTATCGTGATCACAGGCAGTACTTTGGTATTATGCATTTAAAAAAACAATTTATATTAAATTAAAGTTGAGACTTAATCTAGTTGCAAAATTATTAATAATAATTTATTAAGTAAACCATAATTTATTTAAGTTAAATTGCTTATTGGAAGCGGGGCGGCGGCGTCCACAAAAGCCGACTTTGTCTCGTAATCCAAATTCCAATCACAATCTTTTATTTATCTTCCCTCTCGCTCACACAGGGACGTCGCGGCTTAAGTGAGAACGCGCTTTAAGCGCCGGTTAGATGAAACGTATTACAGAACGCGACTCAGACTGATCTATACTTCGTCTTGTCATTTTGATAGTGAGAGAAAGAGACAATCAATACTTAAGTATAGATCAAGACTTGACTTTTCTGTAATATGGACCTTAGTCGCCTTCCTGACTAGGGGCACTATTTTTGAATAGTTCGCCTCTTGTCGAACGATATCTTTTATTGATTTACGCGGATTCTCACTGCACATGTTAGAGCAGCTGGTCGAAGGAGCCCATTTATATCGTACCGACTTCGTTTAATAGTAGAATACAGACCCCTGACAGGTGACAAATATATGAGGTGACTTTTCAGTTAGTGAAACTTCAGGAGGTGATTGATTCTACCTATGAAACTAAAGAACTTTCTCGAAGGAACCTAAGGGGCCATCCATAAATTACGTCACACAAATTTCATCATTTTTTGACCCCCTCCCCCTCCTTGTCACAGCTGGACACATTTGTAAGACTCCCCACTCCTGACGTCACATATTTTTCATTTTTTCTAATAAAAGCAGTACTTATCTAGAGTTGTTATTTTTCTTAGGAACTCAAAACTCACTGTCTAACTAAACCAAAGTAAAAACGTAAAAAGAGTGCTTGGGACTGAGGAGGTTAAGTTTGTCGTTAATAGTTAATAGTAGAGTCAGTAAGCGGGAAAAAATGAGTTGACTTTCGGAAATTGGATTAAAGCAAACCACTAGGTATGATTGTTCCTTAGGTTAAAATACGTCGATAAAGATCGGTAGCCCTCGAAAATATCTCCTCTGAACCGGGAGGGGGAGGGTCAAAGAGGTGCTCCGCCCGGCGTTACTTCAAAAAATATTACCACTCATTTGTAGCTACCAGGTTGAGTTTGGTATGGTTTTCGTATAAATCAATAACGAGGAATTCATTTCTGGTATTTATTTTACACATATGTGCAATGGTTTTTTTAAATAATCGCAAAAATATAAAATTGTAATCACAAAAAAAAACCTTTCGCAGCCTATATTTTTTTATTTAAGAGACACATAAGTGTTAAAAAAATACCCAAATGTAGCTTGTTTAATGTTAATTTATAAAAACATAACTTAAGTAGGGGTTTTGATATAGAATTATGACACGAAAAAATGTAGAACCCGGCGCGGCGGACGGATTATTTGAGAGAAGGAAACTTTTTTTATTCGAATCATATAATAATTTTATGATCTGGTCCTTTTTATGATACCGAAGCGTTTATTTGCGTTCTAATCTATTTATTAATTTCATTTTTTTGGGTTTTTCCAATGTCAAAGACCAGTAGTGGAGTGCCGTAAGACCAAAAAATGTCAAAGCCTCGGAACCCGGTTCCACTGAAAGGGTTTTCGTGAAACATTTTTTATTACAATCTTGGAGGTAATAAAAAGATTTAACCCACAAATTTTGCCGATCTGATTTTTATCTGGTATTGAGGAATTCCCATACAAAAGAAGATTTTTTCGGTAGGTAAAAAAAACGATTTTCAAAGATTTCCATACAAAATCCAAACTATTGATGCTGTAAGTTTGAAATTTTGCATAAATGATGTTCAGATATTGTGAAAACTTACCTAAATGAGGTTACACGAAGTTCCCATGGGAACAAATTGTAGGACGACCGCTAGTTGATATGTACGTTTGGTGTTTCAGTCGCAGTCCTCTATCTTTCAAACTATTATAGACAGCATGTCCAAATTGTCAGGAAATACGTATTTTGATAGTATCTGTCGTAAAATATAACAAATAACATTAAAAACCTAAATCATAATGGAGTTCCCATACAACAAACGTCCAAAATTTCGCATTTCTTTTACAAGTTTTGTCACTGCTCTATTTCAAAAACGATGTAATGCATACACCTTAAACTTCGTTTACATTTAAAACATACTTTACATTAGTTAAAAAATATATGAATAACAGTCAAGAGTGAATCTGACTCAAGTTAAACATATTTAAACAAACTCTCACTCGAACTGTATTTGTGACATTTACCTGGTTATATTTCATGGAATTACTGTTATTATTTATATTATGACTCGGAAACTTTAATATCCGTGCCTGTGATGTATGTGTCTTCGTTTTATTAAACATTTTTGCCCCACATCAAACTATAAACGCCAATTCCATAGTAAATAACCAAAAATTGTGAAAAAAAAACTGTTTTTATTTACATCGACTTTAAAATTTTATTGCTTGAGTTTGGCTCATATCTGGCTAGTTTAAATATATTTTTTAAATAATGTAAGGTATGTTTTCAATGTGTACTAATTTTGAAGGATATACATTGTATGGTTTTTGAAATAGATTAGTAACAATTATTTTTTCAAAAATACGATATTTTGGACGTTTGTCGTATGGGAACCCCACTGTAGTTTAGGTTTTTAATTTTATTTATTATATTTTACGATAGTTACTATCAAAATACGTATTTCCTGAAAATTTGGACAAGCTGTCTATAATAGTTTGAAAGATAGAGAGCTGCGACTGAAACACCAAATGTAAATATCAATTAAATGGACGCCCTATAATTCTTTCCCATAGGAACTCCGTGTCACCACATTTAGGTAAGTTTCCAAAATATCTCAAGATCATCTATGCAAAATTTTAAACTTACAGCTTCAATAGTTTTGATTTTGCATGGAAATATTTAAAAATCGTATTTTTTTAACCACTGAAAAAAATTAAAAAAAAAACACAAATTATCAAAATTAAAAAATATATTAAAAAGCAAATAAACGCTTCGGTATCATAAAAAGGACCAGATCATAAAATTATTATATGATTCGAATAAAAAAAGTTCCCTTCTCTCAAAAAATCCGTCCGCCGCGCCGGGTTCTACATTTTTTCGTGTCATAATTCTATATCAAAACCCCTACTTAAGTTATGTTTTTATAAATTAACATTAAACAAGCTACATTTGGGTATTTTTTTAACACTTATATGTCTCTTAAATAAAAAAAATAAAGGCTGCGAAAGGTTTCTTTTTACCCGACTGCCAAAGAAGGAGGGTAATGTTTTTCGAGTGTATGTAAGTATGTATGTATGTCTTTTCCTTTGTGACCTCCTGTAGCCTAAACGGCTTGATGGATTTTGATGTATGAGGTATCGTTAGATTTGTCTTGATTACGGGAGTGTCATAGGATACATTTTATCCTAAAAGTCCCACGGGATAAAGACATAATAATATTTTTTAGTGTGCAGTCGGGTATTTTGTTTTTTTAATAATTAATTATTGTGATTACAATTTTATATTTTTGCGATTATTTAAAAAACCATTGCACATATGTGTAAAATAAATACCAGAAATGAATTCCTCGTTATTGATTTATACGAAAACCATACCAAACTCAACCTGGTAGCTACAAATGAGTGGTAATATTTTTTGAAGTAACGCCGGGCGGAGCACCAGTTTGACCCTCCCCCTCCCGGTTCAGAGGGGATATTTTCAAGGGCTACCGATCTTTATCGGCTTATTTTAACCTAAGGAACAATCATACCAAGTGGTTTGCTTTAATCCAGTAGAAAAAAGTGAATCTGCTTAATGACTCTACTATTAACACGTTTTGATACCCGTAACATTTTGAAATGTGACGTCTCGAAACTTATGACCCCTCCCACCCCCTTGCCACACTTTGTCGACCCCCTACCCTCTCCTTAACGTGTGACGTAATTTATGGATGGTCCCTAAGTATATAAAATTCTTCAAAAATTGTTTACTTTCCATACAAAGGCATATCACAAGTTGTATGGAGTGGTGAACAATCTTTTTTAATATTTCGACTTATGTTCCTTGGGGAAAGTTCAGTTTCGAGGGCTAAAAATTAAGGAATTTTTGCTAGCTAATTTAAGTCACCCAATACCCAAAATATAACAATTCTGGCTGGCTGAACACATTTATTTTTATTTTTTGCGAAAGTATAGCGTCATATAGGATAACATACGATTTGTTATCGACCTTGATATGCGATATCTCTCTAGGCGAGTTGGCTCAGTCAGCCTAAGACATACAAATATACATACTAGATAAAAAAAAAGAAAATGTACAAAAACGTATCCGCAACAGGCTTCGTCATAACTTAAAACTAAGACAAAGTAATCAGCAACATAATTAAACTGGGCCCACAATTAATTTATCTAATAATTATTATCATATTCCTTGTAAATCTATGTCAAACTTTTAAAGCAGTGTCAACGTAGCGATTAAAAAACTAGTTCTAAGAAAATAATACTATATAAGTAACTACTTCCTACTATATTATACGGTAAACGTATACAGGGTTACTGGTAATACGTCACGATCCCTTCAAGGGGTGATAGTAGAGATCATTAGCTATCATATCACTCTCGGGTAGATGGGGTAAATATTTACCAATTTCGATAAATAAAATCCTTTGTTTTTATATAAAAGTGGGTTTTTACATTGTTTTTGTTAAATAACAACAAAGATAAGGACTTATACTGGCTCGGGTAAAAACAACCATTTATAATAATTCGTAAGTTTCTTTTAAAATACAATTTAAAGAAGTATTTAAAAAATAGAGGATTTTTTTTTCGGAATTGGTACATTTTTTACCCCATCTACCTGAAGGTGATTTGATAGCTAATGATCTCTACTACCACCCCTTGAAGGGATCGTGACGTTTTACCAGTAACCCTGTATATTTTTGACAAAAAATAGTCTAATTCTTTTTTACAGTAGATTGCTGTTTTTGGGGTTTTCTATAAAATTTCTTCTTTTTCTTCTATGTCGCTCGTAACTAGTTTCTTGTCACTTTCATCGGAGGAAATGCACTTGAAGTTTTGACATAGATGATGGGTCTGCAATAGAAAAATTTGTTTAATTAAAATAAAAGATAAATGTTGTACTTAAGTAATTATAAAAATTAGCAAATTAATACAGATTAGATAGTGTATGATTTATTATAAACAACCATAACAAACAAGTTCAAGTTGGCTGCAACCGTCTCGTGCTTGTTTACGCCGCGTGCGATACAAATCTTGTGCACCATGTGTTCAAAAAGAACGCGAAGGTTTAAAAGTAATGCGTTCGCTGATCTCAGACAATCAGTGTGGTTAAGTAACGCAGACAGAGGGTGGGGAACCTGATGGGTGGTTCCCACCCTGTAAGGTATTATTGTTTTAAAATTCAAAAGAATATCGATAGGGAAATAATTTCGAATAATTTACTAAACTTTACAGAATAGAAAAAAAAAAACAAGTATGACATACTTACATACATAAAATTTTCTTGAGTAAAACTCGAAATTAATTTTGATTCGACATTGTTTTATAGTGAGGTTGTAATGTAACAGGGTTACTCACAGTATACAATAGGACTACGAGTCCTATAGTGGTGCCAGCGAGTACGTCCGTGACGTGATGTCTGCGGTCCCATATACGGGACACACTGCACCACAGCGCGGTCCCGAGGGACACGGCCGCGGCGGATTGGGGGATGGGCCCGCGTGAGCAGCGCCGGTATAGGTAGTACTGAAAGTTTAAATGTTTGTAAGTATATACATTTATTTATTTTATTTCAATAACGATGCACGGATATACAATGGCTAAGTTAATGCACAGATGTACAGAGGCTAGCGCATCAGTTTACTCCATTTTCATTGCAAAACCGCTCTTATCACAACAGCACAGAGTGCACGCGTGTGGTAGCCTGAGTTGCGGCTGTCCATACAATGGCGGACTTATGCCTAAAGGTATTATCTAACAGTCAACCTTTATCGTATGAAGGTGACAGACTAAACGGAAATATTATATGTAAGTATATTCATATAACCTAATATAGAAATATACTATTCATATCTATTCTTCTTCTTATCGTGTAGGTATAGTCAAGTATGTGGCGAATTTGGCTAACCCTGGTGTCAGAGTTTTTAAACCGCACAATGGCCTCTGACTTGGTTTTCACGACTGTAGTCAATCGACAACAGCCGGGACCGACAGCTTAACGTGCCCTCCGAAGCACGGAAACGCTCGTGATAGATAGCCACTTTGGTCACCCATCAGGTTCCCTACTTCTGTGTACGTTGCTTAACCTCCCTGATCGGTTGAGATCAGTAAGAGCTACTGGGCTACGAGTGCTTCAAATTCATATCTATAATATGTATAAACACCATACATAACAAAAATTGCACGTTTTTCATACAAAACAGGTCTGCTTGAGAAGCTATAAAAGCATACTCAAGAGAAGGAGCGATAACACTTCCAGAAATGTCTTCCGTCTTGTTCCTCATACTTAACATTTTAAGCTCATCCCTTTGTCCCATTAGGATAGGCATGGTACAAATCAAACACGCCACTTTCTCTTCTACGTATACCTACCTTAGTCGGATTCGAGTACTCCTAACAAGGCCTTTTCTCAGTACGTCCAACAATTTGGTGTAAGTACGTTCGCTCAGGGCGCCACAGTAAAAATTACTACTTCTAAACAAAGGCGGATTACAGAAACAGGTAGTCACAGGTGTTAAATTGTTTGTATATCGGCTTTAGACTTGCAGAATAAATGCCCTAGACAAAGAGAATAGAATAGCTAACTAGGAGGTAGTTCTTACCGCAGTGAATACCCCTGCATGTACAGCGAGGGAGGTGTGTCCAGACGGGAAGCTCTGGTCGGACTGGTAATAGTACTTCGACGCAGTACATGTGTAAACCGATACGTATTCAGAACTGGAAAATAAAAGTACTGCGGTAATCAAGAAACAATCCTTACGTGACATTAAACAATGTGAAAGTTTATTTGATTGTTACATGTACTTAGCCTTCTCTCAGTCTAACCATCCCAGCTGCTCCAGAGTTGTTTATGTATTTTAGCGCTTTAGCGTTTGCATGTGTTCTCTATTAAAAGGTACTTACTTTTCGCAAGTTGTAGCTTCTTTAGGCTTACAAGTATCAAAGAAATGCGGTCTAGGAGCGCCTACAACATACTTCAATCCTTGTACTATAGTTAAATTGACTAGGTATCCAAATAAGTACTCCTTATACCATCTTAGTGCTCGACTTTTCGCTGTGTCTTTGTCTGTATTTGGTTGTACTCGCTCTACTATTAACATCTGAAACAAGAGAAATAATTTCATCAGTTGTTATTTAAGTGTTATGCAGTTCCCAGTTGGCCAATTCATGTTCATTAAATCCATTGCAATTCAGCAAAATCCTTATCACATTTAGGCCTACTGTCAACATAAAATGCACGTCATAATATTTGACGATAGCTAGCATCTTGCATAGAAAGAAACTGAACTGTGTCCATACTGTGTCTATGGAGCACTAGTCGCATTTACCTATTGTCATGTGATTCGCACGGCAGTATGTCACTACTCGAACAGATTGCAAGATGCTAATATGTTTTCAATTCACAAAATGAATGGTTTGTAGCATTTTTAACATGTTTAGTTTGCATGCATTCTTTAAACCATCGGGCACTTGTTTACGGCGCTTGCAATACAAATTCTGCACACACGGATGTGCAATAATCGTGTGAGGGTTTAAAAGACGTCACCGTGGACAGTAAACTTTACTGACTACTAGTGTGCATGCGAAAAGTTGGCACATTCTAAGTTCATCTTTCTACAAAATTAGGAATAAAAATATTACTTACAACAACCAATGGTAGAAATAGGCAGACACCCATGAGCCATTTCCAATTGATGGTGTCTCCGGTAAATGGATAAGAGAGTGTTGGATCTTGGCACGTGAAGCCCAGCTTCCGAAGGGGAAATAACCGCAGCTCAATTATAACAAACAGAAGTAATACTGGAAAAAATACACATTTTCCTTAATAGTATTTTTAATTCTTTGGCAATTTGAATAGACACTAGGATCAAAGAATTTGTATAATCATTTTAGGAGACTTCTTAGTCCATTTGTATTTAAAAACAATGAATCCTCAACATGGTTTTTGTTTTATTTATGTTAATCAAAAATTTTAATAATAAAAAAAAAAAAAAACTTTCAAAGTAAAATTCCAAAGCGTTCACAAACCAAGTATAATACCATACATATTAATGTGCTTGTGCAAATATCTACAAAAGAATTTCTGAATCGAGTTAGTAATTATTTTTTATGGATATTAACACGATAATTATAATTACACAATAATTGATTTTAAATAACATGACCCACTGACCAAAATAATGAAAAATACAAACCTCTATGAAACCTATTAGTTTTATTCCAGTAAAGTTTCACATTTTTAAGAAATTTATCCATTTCTTTAGGTTTATGTAAGTTGTTTATCACACTTGGTATACTGGTATAATCTCACAACTGAATCATGAATATGTTACCGCTCTTCTTATTCATAATAATGACGTAATCAGAGTATTTCCTCGATGTTTATGCACTCAGAAAATATAAAATATTCGCTTAGGTTAGTACAAAACACCGACTACAATGCCACATTTGTTTTTATAGTCACTGCGTAAAAATAAAAGAAAATAAATTATGGATTGAACTAGAGTGTAAAGCAAAATACCGTTAGGGAATTAGCATCAATTACGGTACTTATTCCAACTTAATTAAATAATTAAAGTGCAAAAAAATTTAGCATTACTTTTTCGGAGTAATATTGGCTGCGTTCTGAAACTAAGCTTATAAGAACTGTCAATGTCACTATAGTCACTGAAGAATGAGAATCGCACTTCTTTAGTGGATCGTTTTGGTTTCAATTCTCTAATCTAGATTTTTTTTATTGTTTTTCTAATATTATTAATAATTAAAAATATGATTTCTTTATTTTTTTACACTTTAAAAAAAGTATTGAGTACTGGTTTTGAATTCAATTCAATTCAATTTCTTCAATTGTGGCGATCCTTTGGTAGATTTCGCCAATGTCCAGTGTTGCCAAGGAGCGTATTTGCGTGTATGTTCGGTATATTTTCCTCCACGATTATGTTGGAAGACTGCTTGACTCTGCTTTAGATTTATGTTTTGTGATTGAACAAGGTGCAAGTTAATCTAAACGAAAATGTTTGAATTTATTGGTCCTGAATGTTGACTAAAACAAAAGAGACAAACAATATGACACAATGTTAATATGTTAGTATTAGACAGACAACTTACAGTCTAATGTTATTCCGGTTAATATAATCACATAAAATATCCACTAAAGGGGTATGTACAAGACCCAGGAGAATAGTTAGATTTGTGGGCCGGGGGACGGTTAAAGGAATGGAATCTAAAAGAGAAGGTCTCAGAGGGCAGTTGAAAAATATATGTTCTGCTGAACCCTCGTCCAGCCCACATTCACAAAGTGAGCTGTCCCTTACCCTTATTTTAGCGAGATGGACTGGAGTGCAAGCATGGCCCAACCGAAGTCGGCATAATGTAGAGGTGACACGTTTATTAAATTTTGAGAATTTGAAGAACCAAGGTCGTACTGGTACAGATTCCTGAACTGCCGCGTAATGCTTTCCTTTAAGCTGTTTTGATGTATCCCATAGCTGGGTCCACCTAGACACCACGCAGTCCTTTGCCAAGGGCATCAAGTCCTGCGTGTATACCAAGTAGTGGCTGTTACATCCTGTTACAGTGGCCTCCTTAGCGAATTGATCAGCAGCTTCGTTCCCCACTATACCATTGTGACCTGGGATCCATGCCAGTGCTAAATTGATGCCCTTTATGTGACACCTTAATAAAACTTCTTTAATTTTGAGAATAAAGGGAAATTTAGATTTGCTCCGAAACTGATTGGCTAGAATAGCCTGCAAACAACTTTTTGAGTCCGAAAAAATAACAGAGTTATTGAGTTGATGAGACTCAATATATTGGAGAGCCTCAAGAATGGCAATCGCCTCCCCGGTAAAGACGGAGGCTAGTGGAGGGCACTTAAAATTAAGGACAATTTTGTACTTCGGTATCCACACTGCTGAGCCTACGCAACCATCATTGGTTAATTTGGAAGAATCTGTGTAGATAGTAAGCCAATCCGTCCATTTATCATTGATAATACGGCTGAGCTTGTTGTTAGCGCCAGGATCATTTTTGCTTATACCAAGATCTAAGGTGATATCAGGTTGGAATACTAATGCGTTAAAGGGGGTTAGAAAAAGAGGGTTAAGACTTGATTCAAAAGTAGGGCAGAGGAGACTAATGAGTTTTACAAAGCTGTTAAATATAAGAGGATATTCCTTATGAGTCCAGTACCTGTCAGATGAGATGTAATCGGAAAGGGTATGTAGCTTAGCCGCAAGCGGGTGATCGGTCGACTGTAGAGCTTTAAAGATGAATCTATCTGACAGGTACTGTCTCCTAAGATGGAGTGGGGCCTCTGCACACTCTATCTGCAGGGCATTGATGGGTGATGATTTCATTGCACCCGTTATGATGCGTAGGCACTTAGACTGTATCCTGTCTAATAAAGCTAATGAAGTTTTGTTACAGGGCTCGAGGAGGAACGTCCCATAATCGAAATGACTACGCACGACAGCGTTGTACAGTAGTTTTTGAGTGTAAGGGTGGTAACCCCACCAAACTCCCGACACTGAGCGTAAGATGTTGATGTTCCTCTCACATTTTTTAATCACCTGATCAATATGGTGTACCCCTGTGAGATGTGAGTCGAGGACAACTCCAAGAAACTTGACCCTATCCTTAACCGGAAAAACTTCGTCATCGTATCTAATAATCGGGTCCGGTATTGATCGCTTTCGAGTAAAGGTGACAACGCTACTCTTTTCAATGGCTAATGACAGCCCATGATCGAAAAGCCAGTCTTGGAGGTAACTGATGGCAATATTGAGGCGGGAAGAGGCCTCCTCTAAGTCTTTCATTGAAACATACAAAGCTAA
The DNA here is from genome assembly GCA_949987775.1 of Aproaerema taeniolella. NCBI lineage: Eukaryota > Metazoa > Arthropoda > Insecta > Lepidoptera > Gelechiidae > Aproaerema > Aproaerema taeniolella. Next base: position 3,003,398 of record OX465261.1, on the reverse strand, counting down.
ATCATCCGCATATTGAAGGACACTACAAAAGGAATTGACGGAAAGTTCCAAATCGTACGTGTAAATACTGTAAAGAAGAGGACTAAGAACTGAACCCTGAGGAAGACCCTTCCAGAGGGTTCTCGGGGGAAGCAGGGAATTTTGCGAGGAAATCAAGATGGAGCGGGAAGAAAAGAGGTTGAAAATGAAATTAACCATCCTCACAGGGACACTCAGCTGTAGCATTTTCTGCCTGAGAACCGGAAGAAGGACATTATCATATGCGGATGAGATATCCAAGAACACCCCAATCAAAGACTCTCCCTTAGAGAGAGCAATGCGTATATCGGTCACTAATGTACCAACGCTATCCATTGTGCTCAATCCCTTTCGGAAGCCAAATTGGCTCTTGGCAAGAATGCATCTGCTCTCCACAAACCACTCCAGTCGGTTTTTTACCAGGTGTTCCAAGATTTTACTCATAGTACATGAGAGAGCTATCGGTCGGTAGCTTTGAGCGTCACTGCTGGGCTTTGCTGGTTTTAAAATGGGAACGATAATTTGCGACTTCCATTCATCAGGGGGAGAGCCTAATGCAAAAATTGTATTGATAATATTTAAGAACTTAGATTTCGAAGCTTCGCTACATTATGTAATAAAAGAGTAAGGGATTCCGTCTATCCCCGGGGATGAATCCCTCAGGGAATCCAAAGCTACTGAAAATTCCTCCTTGGTAAAAGGAGCATCAAAAGAGTCCCTTGATTCAGTAGAGGGGAAGTAAGAGGATTCGGAAGCCGTTGGTGCAAAGGGCGGGGCAAGTCGGTTACAAAATTGCTCAATCCAAACTGAAGCATCGTTTGAGGAAATATTGTGGTCTGTATTGACGGATCCCCGGAATCTCCTAATGTTCTTCCAGACTAGGGAAGGACGGGTTCTCGGAGAAAGAGACTCGCAGAACAAATTCCAGCCCGCCTTTTTCTGTTCAGAGAAGAGCCTGACTGCTTTTGCCGCAACTTCCTTGTAGGCCATGTAATTTTCAGTGGTCATAGAAGATGCGTACCTCTTTTCGGCTTCTTTACGCTGCTTACATATAGAGGAACAATCTGAATCCCACCAAGGGAGTGACGGAATTTTACCCCTGGCTATGTTTTTCACAGGTATGGACTTATCCGCAGCTACCAGCAAGGCATTCTTAAAATCAACATAGACTTCGTGAATGTTGTCATTTGACACTGGTGGGAGATTGGTTAGAAGCTCATCAACGGACCGAGAGAATAAAGGCCAATCAGCTTTGGCCAGATTATATTTAAGCCGAGGATTACGAGCAGGCAAAAGGGAGATGGAGGAATCAGGGAGGGACAACACAATGGGAAAATGGTCACTGCCAAATGTATTAGGTAGGGTATTCCAGGAAAGTCGTGAGGCGACTTCTGGAGAGGACAGGGACAAGTCTACAGCAGATTTTGGATTTTGGTGGGGAAGAACGCGACGGGTAGGGGAGCCATCATTGAGGATACATAAATTGTAATCATCAACGAGGTCTAAGAAAGGTGAGGAGATAGGGTCACACGAGTGGCAACCCCAGGAAGTATGATGAATGTTGAAATCCCCAAGGATAACAACAGGAGGTGTAAGAAAAGCAATGATTGTTTCTAGGCTAGCTAGGACCAACCTATTAGGATTAGGGATGTACACGGATAGAAAGGATATATCCAGAGCTCTGACAGCTACAGCATTAAAGCTTTCACTGTCATGAGCAGGTATTGGGGTTCGGGAAAAGGAAATCGATTTGGAAACTAATAAACAACAACCATCGTGACCAGTACTCTTGTCGTCCCGGAGGCAAGAGAAGCCTGACATCCTAAAATGGGACTCCGGCCTCAATTTTGTCTCCTGGACGGCAAAAATAAGAGGCTTATGTTTGTTCAAAAGATAAATCAGTTCAGATCTTTTATGTCTAATGCTTCTACAATTCCATTGCATAATTTTGTGAGACATTGTTAATGATATTAAAAAGCTTAGTGAGTTTTTGATAGAGATTGTTCGGTAGTTCAACACCATCGTCCATCTTGGACATGATGCTGATGAGTGTGGATAGGAGATTATCCAAAAGGGATTCATTGGGGGAGAGACCGGATGAGGGTGATGATAATGCACACCCATTCGGAAGGGTTGGTGGTGGGGTAGCAGCTATGGCTCTATGAGCCTGTACATCGTAGCCTGGACCAGAAGCGGGTGAGGGAGGGCGCCGTAGACTTGCGACGGTTTTTCTGTAAGAGGAAATTACAGGGGAAGGGCAGCTGTATGACGAAGAGATTTGAGAAGGGATTGTATGAGAGGCTGATCTGGCTGTGTCAGCAAAGGATCGTCTCACCTGTGGGAACCTTGCGGATGCCTCAAGATATGAGACGCTCTCTTGCGACATGACTAGTTTTATTGACCTTTGTCGGGCGTGCTCAGGACAAGAAGAGTCTGTTGCTGAATGAGAACCAGAACAAAATAGGCAGGTAGGGTTTTGTTTCGGGCAAGTAGCACCTTCGTGAGGTTGGGAGCAAATGAAACAGCGGGGTGCAGAACGGCACTGTACTGAAATATGGCCAAAACGACAGCATTTATTGCATTGAATAGTGGGAAGGATATTCACTTCTACTGGTAACGATGTATAAAAGCAATAAACGCAAGGTGGTAATTTCTGTCCATTGAAAGTTATGACAACAGTTTGAGTCGGAACCCAAGTCGTAGTATTGTTTTCAACTTTCTTCCTGTGAAGTCGTCGTGCTTTTATAACCTGGCCAAACCCACTTGGCACTTCAACTGAACTGACCAATTCTTCAAGAGTCCACTCAACCGGCACATGTCGAACAATACCCATACGGGTTACGTTAAAAGTTGGTATGGTTGCTTCATACTTTGCAGGGCAAAGGGCTGGATGGTCGAGAAAGGCATTAGCGGCAGCAGCAGACTTGAATTCGACCGAAACCCGGTTTCGGCCAACACGCTTGACTCCGTCCATAACTACATTTTTGATGTTATTTCTAAATAAGAAATGACCGAATTTAATGGGTCTAAGGGCAGTACCAGCAGAAGCATCAGAGATAGTTTTACTTACATGCACAAGGAAAGGAGCAACATCAAAGTCTGAGTACATTGACTTTTTCTCACTGAAGTCCGGATGGGTATAAGTAGATTGAATTGACGGCGTGGCCTGAGATGGGTTGGTTATTATTTTTTTATGGGGAATAGCGCCATCACTCTGTTGTGGGCGCTTTCTCGATAGAAGCGATGTAGGCGGATCAGTTTCAAGATTAAATCCAGAGAAAAGATCCTGAGAGATTCCTTGATCACATGTCGGATCTGTATAACCTCCACCGGGGTCGGGCGGTTCGGCCATAATTATGGCCTCTAAAACAGGGCAATATATAAACAAATAATGAATAAACTTACTTCAGTAAATATTACCAACACCAACACACAAAGTAAGAGAAAGTCAACCACAATATACGACGAAAACAATAGAAACGGTAAAACCACTTGTATCGCACACTCGACGTAAAAGCAGAGTCTCGAAAATCTACTGGTTTTGAGTTTTCGAACGTTTGTGAAATATTTTTGACATTTTTAAATGCGTGTACGAAGTTAGGTTTGTTTTTTTAGAAATATTTTGAATACTTGGATCCATACAGGATATGATTCCGTTGCCTTTTATACACAAAGCTGTTCATGAGCGGTTCCTACGCCATTGTCGTCGACCTCAAAGAGAATTTAAATCACTACGTTTTAGTCAACCTGCGCTCTGCGCTCAGTCTTTAAAGGTAATGAAATGATTGCGTTTTAGTTCACCCCATAACAAGAAGTCTCATAAGAGTCTCGTAAAGTTTTTTTTTAGGTACTCATCGCTGTGGAAAATTAGTGAATGCATAGTTAGCTCAGTCAAGTTAAATATTAGTAGGGGGCCGTGCTTGCAAAAGGTCGGGTCATTCTGAATTTTTTATATGTTGTTAAGACCTAAACCAATATTAAAAAACCAGATTTGCAATTTCCAAAGTGCTGTGCGAGCGGCGGTGTGACCAAAAAACCATAAAATTTTCGTTTTCTTTTCAGTTTATGCTCAATATCTTAGTGAAGGAAGGGTCTGATCAGTATAGTCACTATAGATACATTTAAAGTATAGTAAATTTTCTACAATTTGAGACCAAAGCGAGCTCTCTACGGCTATTCGTTCCCAAGATACAGTTCTTCAAAAACAAACCGGGACGGTACTGTTCACCCACGCCTTTACCGGGTGCGATACCACCTCAGCACCGTTTGGCCAAGGAAAGACCAAAATCACCACACTCATGAGTAAGAATGAACCACTTGCTGAGCAAGTGGAGGTCTTCCTTCGGCCAGACTCCACCCCACAAGCCGTGAAAGAAGCCGGCATCAAGTGCTTTGTGGCTCTATATGGGGGTGACATCGCGAGGGACACTTTGAGTTTCCTCAGGTATAAGACGTTTGTCACTTCAATGAGCATAAACCTAGCCCATTTGCCACCGACAGAAGATGCCACAGGCCACCATACAGCAAGGTGCTACCTCCAAGTGCAGAAGTGACGGGGAGTCAACTTGAATCCCACTGATTGGGGGTGGAAGATGTCTTCTCAGGGACTCATCCCCATCCCCACCACCATGGATCTCGCACCTCCTGCCCTTCTGCGAAAAATTTCCTGTAAATACAAGAAAGGGTGCTCTGGGAGCTGCTCGTGCAGAAAGGCTGGGTTCCGCTGCTCAGTCCTTTGCCAGTCATGCGGTGGCAAATTGCGTACTAACGTCCCGGAAGTGGAGCTGAAATGCTCGGATGATGAAGATGACCCGAATACAGACTGGGCTCCTCTCCCAGCGTCCATCACTGCTGAAGAGGAACCATCTTCATACGAACCCAAACCTGGGTCATCAAAGATGAAAAGAAAGGCATAATTTGGCAACCAAAACACATTACCTACATGATTTATATTACTTTTCTTAGAGGTACTGTCAGATTATGTTACTTTAGGTAGTTGTTGTTTTAAAACCACTGGGTATACAGATACTAGTTTGATCTCAAATGAAAGCTAATTAAATTTACTACAACTTAACACTTCATGTGGGATGCATATTTTATAAGATATTTCACAAAATAAGTGCACATTCCGAAAAAAATCACTTTTTGCACAAAAAGTAATATTTTCAAAGAACTGTAATTCGGGAACCAGTAGCTGTAGAGAGCTCGCCTTGATCTCAAATTGTAGCAAATTTACTATACTTTAAAGATATTTATAGTGACTATACTGATCAGACCCTTCCTTCACTAAGATATTGAGCATAAACTGAAAAAAAAACGAAAATTTTATGGTTTTTTGGTCACACCGCCGCTCGCACAGCACTTTGGAAATTGCAAATCTGGTTTTTTAATATTGGTTTAGGTCTTAACAACATATAAAAAATTCAGAATGACCCGACCTTTTGCAAGCACGGATTTACATCTAGACTGAACTAAGTTAGCTAAAAATATGTGAAAAGTTTTGACTGGCTGGGATTCGAACCCATTGCGATGACTTCACATAGCGAACAAAATTAGTACTACTAGATACTTACCACGCTTCTGTTGCAAATAGCCTTTTATGCCAGTTCCTACCTGCCTAGTCAATACTAAGCCATCTAAGCTTTATCCAAGTCTGTTGTGGCTAGGTGACACAAAGCCAACAGTACTTCAAATTCAAAATATCTTTATTTTAAAGAACATTTTGATTTACTTTAAATAATAAATATTACAATCAATAGTCAGAATAAATACAAATACAAAAACTATTTCGCGCAAAAATACGAAAAATTGTCCAGTTAAAAATAAGTAACCCCGAGTCAACCCCGGTGCAAAGGTATATTACACTTGCAGCATTTCCGCGCTGGAAGCAATGGATAGCCTGATGTGCAACAGGAATGACCCGGAGCGAGGGTCGCTACCTTTTTCCCGCAATCGAAGGCCGATTTCCCTAATAAAGGCGATTGCCTCAGAGCCTCAATACCCGGTCGTTTCAGCCGCTACTGGGACGAAAAAGTACTCTCGCGCGAGCACAGAGTACTGTTCCCTCTTTTTTAAGACTGCCTGCTCGGCCGACGCGATGGTGCGTTACAGGTGAGACTCAGCGAATGTGCTAACGCAGATTGCTTCCCACAGCAAACTCTTTCCTCTCTGTCAAGGTAATAAAGAAAGGCCATCGGGCCTTTTACCATCCGAGCCAAAGAGTATATAATCACTGATCCGAGCGACTTAGGCGTGGAGGCTCCAAAGCACAGGGAATCCCAGCCGAAGCCAGTGCCCTCCTGATTGTTGATGTAATGAAAGCTTCTTTTATTACTTTATAGTTTTATTATAATTATAAGATTTCACATGTTCACATAATCCGAGTACTCCGTTTTTCATAACCTCTAATCTTGACAGTGACAGTGACAGATATTTTACCGCGCGGTTGCGGTGCGTTCCAATACACCCAACATTCCTCTTCTGTACAATCTAAATCCTTAATTAATTAATCAGTATAGTCATCAAACATAAATTTTTTTGGAGGCCTTACAGTACGACCTGCCCTAGTACTATAATAATTATCTGTATTAGGTATGACCGGATTACTAATATCTTCTTTATCGATAATCATATCATCATTATTGCTGATAGCGTTTTCCTCATTTTCAATTTCTTTTAAATCTTCATTTCTTAATTTATCTTGTTGGGATGAATCCTTAATCACATTATGATTACTAATGTTATCTTCATATTCACTATCATAATTAACTGTGTTATTTTTTTTAGGATTTATAATGTGCAATCTGTTTCTACGATATGTATTTCCTTCTTTATCCTGTATAGTGTATGAACGAGGACATTGATGTTTAGATACTATTTTTCCTCGGGTCCAAACCTTATCCTCATTCTTCTTTTTAAATACAATATCCTCACCATTATCACATTCGCTTAATGATTTGGAATTTTTATTATAATATTCTCTAATTTTATTTTGTCTCTGACTGTCGGCCATTGCATCACGATGATAAATTTTTGGTTGAAGGTAAGATTTGGAAACAGGACATTTTGAATTTAAATTTCTGTTAAATAATAAGTTAGCAGGTGATGGACTGTTTTCTTTTGTTTGATTCCTAAGATTTAATAATGCTATGTATGGATCCGAATTATCATGCAAGCACTTCTTCAGTAAAGATTTGATAATTTTAACTCCTGATTCTGCTAAGCCGTTTGACTTTGGGTAGTTAGGAGAAGAAGTTATGTGTGAAAAAACATTGTTACTGCTAAATTCTTGAAATTCTTTACTTGAAAATTGAGGCCCATTGTCTGATATAAGAGTTAATGGTATACCATGTCTTGCCATTATAGACTTCATTTGATTGATAACATGGTTTGAAGACAGAATGTTTAGTTTGGCAATTTCAATGTATTTACTATAGTAGTCAATTATCAGTAGATAATGTTGTTTATTAAATTCAAACAAATCTGCTCCAAGTTTTGTCCAGGGCAAATCTGGTATATCATGAAAAATGATGGGTTCTTTTGTATTATTCGGTCTATAAGTTATACAAACAGGACAAGCTTTCATTACATCAACATGGCGTCAGGTAATCAGATAATTGGGACAATTGCTCCCCTAACAATTAACTCGGACAATATGGATTTAAAATGGAAAAAATGGTACCAGAAATTCGCGTTCTTCATAGAAGCAAACGATCTTGAAAAGGCTTCAGATAGCAGAAAGATCGCCCTTCTGCTCCACAATATGGGCGAAGAAGGTATCGAAATATACAATTCATTTAACATACAAAAAAAGACAGAAACATTTACATCAATTAAAGAAGCGTTTGATAAACATTTTATTCCCAAGAAAAACATAACAATGGAGAGACACAAATTTTTTACAAGAATCCAGGGCCCAAATGAGAAATTCGACAGCTTTTTAACAGACTTACAAAACAAGAGTCTAAATTGCGAATTTGGCGATCTTAGGGAGGGCCTCGTAAAAGACATAATTATCATAGGAATAAATAACAAGAGCACCAAAGAGAGGCTTTTAAGAAGTGATGATCTTTCTTACGAAAGGACAGTTAACATATGTAAGGCTGCAGAACTGTCACAGAAACAATTGCTGGAGATATGTGATTCACCTTTGCCAGAAAATAAAAATGAAGTGCTTGCTATTCGAAACAAGAAAAACACAAGATCATGTTTTCGGTGCGGAAAAGCGAATTGGGAGCCAGGGCATAAGTGTCCTGCCATTGGAGTTACATGTACCAACTGCAAGAAAAAGAACCACTATGCAAAGGTCTGCAAAAGCAAGCGGGTAGAGAATGTTGAAGAGGAAGAAGAGGAGACATTCTTTATAGGCAGCATCAATATCAACAATGAGCGTGAGTGGACAGAATTACTAAATATTAATGGGAAAAATTTAGCAGTTAAGTTAGACACTGGTGCCCAGGTAAATTGCATGTCATTTAGCACATATAAAAGATTAGGTATGAACCCTAAAGTCATTCACAAAAAACCAATGAAACTGGTCACTTTAGACAATAAAACAATATCTAGTAAAGGCACTTGTACGATAAAATGCACACTAAAAAATGGCAAAACTGACAATGTTGATGTAATGAAAGCTTCTTTTATTACTTTATAGTTTTATTATAATTATAAGATTTCACATGTTCACATAATCCGAGTACTCCGTTTTTCATAACCTCTAATCTTGACAGTGACAGTGACAGATATTTTACCGCGCGGTTGCGGTGCGTTCCAATACACCCAACACTGATAATGTCGTTGAATGCGTGGTGGCGACTGAACCTTCCTGAGCACCGACAGCAACCCAAGGCGTGGTAGCCATCGGCCTCCACTCTGAAGCCGCAAACGCATTTATGTGGTTCGCACACGTTGCAACCCAGGCGAAGAGCCACCACCACAGTGAAACACCGTCTAGGAGGGTCCCTAAATGGACATATTATGGTTTCTCTGCTCCCACTGTTAATTAGTTCTCCAGTTATCTCAGTGGTAGATCACAAAAGGTAAAATTAATAGAAAATGATGGAAATTGCACTTTTTCAGATTCAAGTCCTGTTTCTAGAGGGGTCCCACAGGGTTCTTTATTGGGGCCAATAATTTTTACGTTGTATACTGCCGATGTTTGCTCAGTTATCAGGCACTGTCTACCATATGTATGCGGACGACACACAGGTCTACCTGTCGTTTGATCCTAGGGACACAACTTCTGCTGTGGATAAAATAAATCAAGACCTGGAAAATATTGCAGCTTGGTCAGAATCTAACACGCTCGCCCAAAAAAAACCAAGATGATAGTGTTTGGAACCCCAAATCAGATGGATACCATATCTAAACAGAACCTTGCTGTGTCAATATTAGGCGAACAGATCGAACGTGTCTCGGAGGAGCGTAGTTTGGGCGTACTGATGGATGAGGGTTTACATTTTGAAAATCATGTGCTAGAAGTTGCGAAAGTCTGTTTTTACCGGCTTAAGATACTGTACCGCATTAGAGAATATCTTAACGTAGACTTACGTATAAGGCTGTGCGAGGCGCTCGTACTTTCTAAGATGGCATATGCTGATTTGGTCTACGGACCGCGCTTATTGGTTCGCACTGAGCAAGTGGTACAACGGGTACAAAATGCCTGCGCCCGTTTTTGTTTCAAAGTCCCTCCTCGTACTCACACTACCCCCTACCTCAACACAGCAGGCTTACTAAAAATGGCTCTACGCAGAGAGCATCGCCTCGCTATTCTGTTATTTGGAGTTATAAAAACAGGTCAGCCAAAATACCTTTTCGAGAAACTGCAATGGCGGGGCGACGTCCCTGTGTCATGTCGTGTGTTGAGCTGGCCTCTGCGTATGCCCAGACATCGTACTGCTGCATTTCGTGGGAGCTTTAAATATATCGCCACCAAGTGTTTAATAAAATAAAAAATAAATAAAAAGTGTTGGAACAATCTGCCCCCACCCCTCCGGGAAATAAAATCAAAACACACGTTTAAAACTAAACTTAAAAAGTATTTATTATCTTTTCAAACCGATTTACCGATTGGTGGCCGGGTTGTTCCAACATACCTCGTTTAGTGTGCATATGTTCACCTCCACCTACTACACGTCCACATTCATTATTATTATTTATTTATATTATTATTATTTATTTCACACTTATTATTATAACATAACTCTCAGATACCTTATTGCACAACACATACCTAATTATTAAATTTTGAAAACACAATTTACATTATCACTTATTTAAGTATCCATTTATCATTATATACGTATATCAAAAACATAACACATATATAGGTATATACATATATATATACTTTCTTTATTCCGTAAGTACTACGTAAGTACACATACACTCATTTAGGGGCTCAACTGAAAACCAGCGTTGCGGCTTCTGCTGCAACACATGCTGAGGTGGGTCCTGTTTGTCATCGCACTACATCACAACTTCATTAATTTTAATTTCTTTTAATTTGTTATTATTTTTATTTTGTGTTGTTTATTCCTTTGTTTCATTGTCGTTGTTGTGTTGTAGTGTGTATGTCAAATAAACGTTTTGAATCTTGAATCTTGAAATGGTAATGCCTGAAGGCACGCACCCGACTCGGGCTGAGACACTGTCTTCAACCTCGCCAGGTCTGCCCCGGAAGATCTTTCGATAAGCCGCGCCAATGTAAGCTTGGCGCCTAGGTACATCATCCCAGATCCGCTGTCTTAGCGGGTCGTCCGGCGCAGACAGACAGGCCTTCAATGTTAGCCAAGCTGTCCTTACGTCATCCTGAAAAAGGATTCCTGAGTTGTCTTCACTCGAAGAAAGAATCCCGGCACCGAGATTGGCAACGCCATAGGATGACGCAAGGATGTAATTTAGGATGTAAGGTCGGTACTTAAAATAAGTAGGTACCTATTTACTTTATTTTATTAAGAACCAACCAAAAAATCATACTGTGTCTTTAAAGGCAATAGCACACACTAGGTAATAGGAGGAAATGGGCCTTTTTATAATTCGAAAACGGCACGGTAAAATTGTATTACCATTGCCTCCTATGTAATAGTAATACCAGAAGCTGAGAACATAGAGGGCAATGGTAATTCAAATCTTTAAGTGTCGTGCCGTGCCGTTCGAATTATAAAAAGGCCCATTAGCACACACACACACACCTTAATAAAATATGTACATGATTTTTTCTCTAATCTTTGCATAAAAATGCCTCTTTCTTGTTCGAGTAAAGCAGATTTTTATGTCTTATTAGCTTTAAATCTTACATTCAGGCGAGTTACCTTTTATACTACAGCGTAGGTATCTATTTTTTCCAAAATAAACATAATTTTACTAATACTACACATTAATACCTTTCCCTATTTAATTTCTCTACACAAATTACCTATTCCCTAGCAAAAGGATTGAGTTTACAGCCGAGATCCTATCTGTAAGATTAAGGATAGCAATTAATTGGACAGTTTAAAAAGTTGTTGAAACATTTATCTTAACGGTAAAAATGTGGGTATGATAAAAAACCTAAAGAACAAAAAAAGACAGAAGCGTTTAAAATTTTAACTTATTTTTTTAAAACGTCGTGGGTGGGCCAACTGTAAAACTTTTAAAAGTCCTCCTCGGATGTTGGCTAACCAGTGTTGTAATCTTTAATTTACAGCACGTGTTGACCAACTATGGCTGATAAAGAGCCCGCTTCTGGATTAGTATTAATGAAGGGTTTATGATAACGTTTTATGGGGTTTTGCAATGAGTTTATGTCTAAACGTAAACTCCTTGCAGCCAATCAAAGTTATGACCTCGGAATCACGCCAAGACATTTAAAATCAAGAAAGAAATAAAAAGTAGCTAAGTGTGATGAAAATGAGAAGACGAACTGCGTTCATTTTGAACTGAATGGGTTACTTTTAATTAGTTCCTTAAATCTACGGGTGTGTTGTGTACCGTACCAAATCGTCTTTCTGAAGTAATAAGTTGGTTGGATTTGTTTTAAAAAATTGTGTGGTAAAAGTAATAACTTACATGGACCGATTTAATGGCGTAATGGTTTGCTAACTAAGGTACGTACTTACTGGAAGTCATCAATCGTTGTCATTTCTTAATTCTTTAGCCATTTTCAGTGCAAAAGAAAAATTACCGCATATGAGGTTACATGTTGACGTTGATGTCGCGCGTCGTCCTTATCTCGCTCGGCATTCGCAGCACAAATGGGTAACCTGGCGTGCTGTTGTCTGTCCCTAATAAAAACCTCTAATACGTTTAGCGTACTCCTGTTATTCCGTACATTTCGTCGTTATTTGTAAAAGATTAACCAGTTTGACTTGACCGGGAATAAACGAATACTTTGTTTGAGCTTCCGGACGTGTGTTTGTACATCTAATTATACGCCATGCTGCAGGCATATCCAGAATATTGGGTAAAGGTAAAAACACCCAATGTATTTTTTCAGATTTTTGTGAAATAGGTAGGTTCGGATTATATGGCGGTCTCAAATTCATCATACATTGGATTTCACTAGAGAACGCAGATATACGAAAACGTTAAAAGATATACGAACTGTATTCATCTGTAAAAACCTCCTTGATGATAGCGATAGATAGGCTCCCATCTCCACATGACTCTAAAGTGGCCCATATGTGTGTGGGTGAGTACCTAATCAAGCCACTTCAGCTCTGACCAGAAGCTCAGAATCCTCCTGGGGATTTCGCAGGCTTTTTGGAGCGACCTCATATCTGCAAGGATTTTTTGCGGTGACCTGCCACTCCCATGCAGTCCAGGGGCATCCGGGCGACGAGCCTCTATATAGGCAGCCCACGCAGAGGGTGCTGTCGGCGGCGTTTGTACGAATAGATGCTTTTTCAAAGCCTACAGTGGCCCGCGGCGTCCACCATTATTCGTAGTGTTATCTCTGGATAAATTCAGCAGTCTACGCTTCCTTGGACTGCCGACAGCTGGTTACGATATCCCACCTATCTGTGTGTTGTGTGTGGGTTAAACTAACAAGCCCTTTGGTTAAGGTATTTATTTTTCAGATCTAATCGCTTATAGATTAGAACATTAATGTAAAAGTTCCAAATATCCACAGAAACTTGAATTTTTTCGTTTTGATTTCATGTAGGTAGTGGTCACGTAAAAATGGCCTGAAAATTAACTTTATCCGTCACAGCACGCAATGTAGAAGTAAAAGATTCAAACAATCAAGATTATACCGGTGAAACTGAGCTGTTTGTTTTAGTAGGGCCGCGGTAGGGCGCAGTACAAAGACCTGCGGCCTGCGACGACATAGAAAAATAAATATAAATATTCTTGGAGAATCCACACAGCGCCATTTAACCCCAAACTAATCAAGTCATTTTTTAGAAAGAATTTTTTTCGGTGCTGTAGCTGCTGCCGCTGGTGGTACCACTAACAGAACTGGCTGAATCGGTTTGCTCTCTAACACAAGTTAGCTTAGGAGAAAGTGTGATCCAGGATGTAGCGTTCAATTCAAAGAGACTTCACGGAGAAAAAATCTCGTAAAAGCAACAAAAAATCTTGTGCTGGGACAGCCATATAAAATTGTAGTATATAATATAATATACTTAACCCGTGTGAGTTAATTTGAGACCTGCGACGGCGTCATCTTCGGTGTACGGAGTGCGGAGTGATAAAATATCGAAAGAGAGTCGAGACACGTATCGGTAACAAAGATAATCTTTGTGTATCTTTTTCGATATTTTATAATTTTGCACATCCGTAAATTGAAGGTGACGTCATCAGTTCAGGTCTCAAGTTAACTCGTACGATTAGTAAGTTACTTTATTTTTAGTAATGTTAATTACCCATTTATACGTAGCCATTACTAGAATTTAAGTTAGTGCTAAGAAAATGATGGTTTATGCAACAATTTCTGTGATAAGATAACAATACGTTCTGGTAGTTTTGTAGTCCCACTTTTTTCTCAATGTTGGGTTATATGAGCTTAGCCTCTTACCACGCTTTAAGGTGTAGTAAATTTCAACGGTTACCACACAAAATGACAGTTGTGTAAACCAATGAAGCCTGTTCAAGTTATCCATCGATTACTTATTGCCCAACGAAAGACGAGCGAAGCATGGATAACGAATTAGTCATACATATCAAGGTACCCCTGTTAATGGCAAGATAATATGTATTACAGTACGCTTGTCATGATATTTGTTCAATAGGTTTGGGTTTTTTCTGTTTACTAAAATGTAGTAAAGGAAGAGGTACTTAGATCTCGAGCTCGACAGCTAAAGTGCGATTTTGAGCCTTCAATACAAAAAATAAGAGCGAATGTTCCTACTACTAGTCCACTCTAGCATTTTTCCCCAGTGGCACATGGAAAGAACGGTTTGAACGGTGCATGCAACGTTCATTAATCGGGCAAAATCGGGCGATAATTGAAGTCATTGCCTAACAAACCTACAAAATAAAAAAATAATATAAACATACAATCGAATTTAAAAGTACTGAGGTCCTTTTTTGAAGTCAGTTAAAAACTTTCTTCACGGAAGTCGAAGCTCCATTCAACAGTGTATGTCTTTATTGTAATCTAGCAATATCTATAATCAAAGCGATTACGGCTTATGGCTTGAAATCACGTCGTCGTTTCGCTGAACTAATCTTCAGATCAGTCGTAAAGTTTAATGAGCTGGCACCACTGAGGTAACACCTACAGAACACGGAATAATGACGAGCAAGAAGATCACCATGGGCCCTGTTTCATAAAACTTACTATTGTAAAATACAATTACAATTCGATATAGTACATTGCAAAGTGACTGCTCTCACAATTATCACTAAATTTTATTTTAAACTCATCATGACTACGCAATGTAAACCGAAAGATTTCTCTAACATCTTGGTTGTGATTTTGTGTCAATGGCTAAGAAGCTATTCGTGATTTAATTGTTTAATTCAAGCAAGTTTTTTCTTCATTTTTTTGAAAGATTTTAAAGTTTTGCCTTTTAGCAAAACGCAAGTTGGCGTTCATATTAAAAGAAAGACGAGCATGATTTGAAAAATGTTACATTAATCTTACGGGTTCGATAAACGAGTGAATATCTAAAGTAATAATTTTCCACGTATGAGTCACCGACTTCAATCCCAACAACAGTTCGCACAAAGTAGACTACAATACAATGCCTATTAGCAGATAAATACAAACAGAAATGTCATTCATTTATTTAGATGATGTTCTAGTTTGTAGTATTTTGTGTTTTTGTTGATTTTTTTTAAAAGCGCTTCATCATTTTCGATTAAATTTATATGGGACCTCTTCAGTAGTATACTCTTTCGAATAAATATGTAAAAAAAATTGAAAATCGGACAACAGTTGGCGGAGTTATCGCGTTACAAACATACTAAAAATAAATAAAAAAAAAAACATACGACGAATTGAGAACTTTTTTGATATCGGTTGAAAACTATGACATAAAAGCGAAAAACTAATATAATTTTCTACCATTCTTTCAAATTTTTTACTCTGACTTCCAGTCTAGCTGTTGCAGCTCTGCGCTAAGATAATTTGATTGATACCTACGTACTTTTTAGATTCCTGTAACATAAAGCTTATGGATTCGCCTAGTTCAGATATAGACTGCTTTACCGTTAAAGATAGCGATCGACTTTTACGGTGATAATAAGCTAAGACTTCATTATCTAACCGCTACACCTTCTCAACAACCTTTTAAACTAAGTATTTTTAAATTGTCGTGATTTATAAAAGACTGTAAACTATAGATCACCTTTCTCCGCGAAACTTATGGAAAAAAAAAAGAAAAAATATGTTTTGCCTCTAGGACTTCAAAAAGGTCATATTTTATAGTATCTCATAATGGTTTTCTTTTCGACCTCCGACAAAAATGAGGGGTGTTATAAGTTTGACGGGTGTTTCTTCTTGTGTCTGTCTGTGGCATCGTAGCTCCTAAGCGAACGGACCGATTTAGATTTGTTTTTTAGGGTTCCGTAGTAATCTACGAACCCTTATAGTTTCGCCATGTCCGTCTGTCCGTCTGTCCGTCTGTCCATCTGTCCGTCTGTCCGCGGGTTTCTTAAGAAACCCTTGGTACTACAGAGCTGAAATTTGGCATGGTCATAAATATTAACTACGCCGTCAGAACTGTAGAGTGAAATCTTAGAAAAAAAATTTTTTTCGGGTGTCTCCCATAGACGTGAAAGGGCGATGATTTTTTTTTTCTAGCCAATATCATTAAATGGGATGTCATAAGACAGCTTTTTAGAAGACAGAAGGGGTTTACTATGAACGTTTTTCGATTCAGCACTTTGTTTGCCTAATATAAATTTTTAAAGTGAAAATTTTTGTCAAACACAAGTGTCCCCCCCCTCTGCCAGCTAAACGGTTGATTCTAAAAATGTGAAAAAATTCATGGTGATAGTGTGTACAATGAAATTATAAGGAAAACTATCACACATAAGGTGGCTCTTCAAGTTTGCGAGTAATAGTCGACCAAGTGCCAAACTTATTTGGGATTAATAAGAATATGTTTACTAATATTAGATCCTTGGTACTACAGAGCTGAAATTTGGCATGGTCATACATATTGATTGCGCCAACAGATTGAAAAAATAAAATTTTGGAAAAAAACAATTTTTCGGATGTTTCCCATACACGTGAAAGGGCAATGGTTTTTTTTTTCTCGCCGATATCATCGAATGAGATGTCATAGGATAGCTTTTTAAAAGATAGAACGTTTTTCGATTCAGCACTTTGTTTGCCTAATATAAATTTTTAAAGTGATTTATTAAAACAAGTGTCCCCCACTACAAGCAAAACGATTGTTTTTAAAATGTGGAAAAATTCACGGTGATAGAATATACAACAAAATTAAAAGTAAAACTATCACACATAAGTTGGCCCTTCAAGCTTGTGAGTAATAGTCGACCAAGTGCTAAACGTTGTTGGGATTAATAAGAATATATTCACTAATATTAGATCCTTGGTACTACAGAGCTAAAATTTGGCATGGTCATACATAATGATTGCCCTGACAGATCTACAAAATAAAATAGTGGAAAAAAATTGTTTTTCTGGTGTTTCCCATACACGTGAAAGGGCGATGGATTTTTTTTTCTCGCCGATATCATCGAGTAGGTTATCATAGGATAGCTTTTTAAAAGATAGAAGGGGTTTACTATGAACGTTTTTCGATTCAGCAATCCGTTTGAGAAAAATTAATTTTTATAATGAAAAAAATGTGGAATAATTCACGAGGGTAGCATTTACGACGACTTCGTCGTAAATACTTGTACACTTGTACCCCAATCCAAAATGGCTGCCATACAAGGTTCCACGCTAAAAATGAGGCGAGCCGAAAGCCAAGCTGTAACATATTGACATTTCAGGTGTCGTTTAATAGGTTTTTGGGGGTGCTAATTACGAAAATTACATCAAAATTATACACGATCACCACGCGACCTGCTTTAGCAGCAGCTCGATATTATTATATTGTGCCTAACAATAATATTATCGCAAAAAAAATAAAAAAAATAAAAATAAAAAAAAAATTCGCGCTCGCTTCGCTCGCGCATTAAATACTTTCATTTCATTATATTTATTTCATTTTTTTTTCTCGCCGATATCATCGAATGAGATGTCATAGGATAGCTTTTTAAAAGATAGAAAAGGTTTACTAAGAACGTCTTTCGATTCAGCATTCCCTTTGCGAAAAATTAATTTTTAAAGTGAAAATTTTTATTAAAAACAAGTGTCCCCCACTACAAGCAAAACGATTGTTTCTAAAAATGTGGAAAAATTCACGGTGATAGAATATACAACAAAAGTAAAAGGAAAACTATCACACATAAGTTGACCCTTCAAGCTTGTGAGTAATAGTCGACCAAGTGACAAACGTTGTTGGGATTAATAAAAATATATTTACTAATATTAGATCCTTGGTACTACAGAGTTAAAATTTGGCATGGTCGTAATATTGATTGCGCCGACAGATCTAAAAAATAAAATGGTGGAAAAAAATTGTTTTTCGGGTGTTTTCCATACACGTGAAAGCGTGAGGGATTTTTTTTTCTCGCCGATATCATCGAGTGGGTTATCATAGGATAGCTTTTTTCAAGATAGATGGGGTTTACTACGAACGTTTTTGATTCAGCAATCCGTTTGGGAAACATTAATTTTTATAAAAATAAAATGTGGAATAAGTCACGAGAGTAGCATTCACGACGAAGTGTACACTAATCCAAAATGGCCGCTATACAAGGTTCCACGCTTAAAGTGAGGCGAGCCGAAAGCCAAGCTGTAACATATTGACATTTCAGGTGTCGTTTAATAGGTTTTTGGGGGTGCTAATTACGAAAATTACATCAAAATTATACACGATCACCACGCGACCTGCTTTAGCAGCAGCTCGATATTATTATATTATCCCTAACAATAATATTATCGCAAAAAAATTAAAAAAATAAAAAAACAAAAAAAACTATTAAAAAAAACAAAAAAAAAAATCGCTTCGCTCGCGCATTAAATACTTCCATTCTGTTATATTTACACCAAAACTACAATTATTTCTGAAACTACAAACTTTTTAATACTATAGTATTTGGGGATTTTAACATCGACTATGACAATATGCTCGTAGAATTAAGAAACCAGCTGCATATTTGAACCATACTGCTACGGAACCCTACAATGCGCGTGGCCCGACACGCTCTTGGCCGGTTTTTTTTTTTGTTTGAAATCTGACGTCATCGTGATTATTTGTGATCGTTCTTAGCTTATTTGTTCAACATTTGTTCAGCCGTTTAAAAGTTATAAAGCAATTGAATGTCTGGAGCGATACAATTTTTTCAATTTTAGTGTTTTAGGCCAAAATAGGGTACTGACAGAATACAGCCTATTTAGATGACAATTATATTATATATCTTAATAACGTTTAGTAGTCATAATATTTGTGTCATTTAAATAAAGTCTATTTATTTATTTCTTCTTATTCTTTCTTTCTGTTTTATACCTCTGCGTTGCTATACCTCCTCTTTGCTTAAAGGTAAAAATGTTTTCATAAAGATTGAATGTCTCCATTTTGCGGTTTCCCACGGCATTTTTCCAAGTTATTTCCTCAGAGAAATCGAGCTGTCAGCATTTCAATTGCATTTCTATTAAAGCTGGTGCGTAGTTGTGTCTGTCTGTGTGTTATGTTTTGACGACTGACGGACAGGCGCGACGGGTTTCTCTGTTTAATACACTAGCGGATTTGGTACTTGAAAGTCTAGAAACCTAGGAATACGCCCGTATGAGGGATATTTTTTTTATTACCTATAAGATAGGTTAACTCTTGACCTCAATCTTGACCATAAGGTCAAAGATGAGGTCGACGATGTCGCGAGCTAGCCCAGAAAATGCCTATAAAGGCACTGGTACTCCCACGCACCGACGGAACACAGCAAGCTGTTTTGCGTCGGACTTCGGTAGAGGGTGGTCGCGAACCAGACGGCCTTTTACAGAGCCTACCACACCGCATGAGACCATAGGACGACACCTCAGACTCAGAAGAAAAAAATGAAGTGTCGTTGCCTGGGATGGATAACTAGGAGGCAGGTCTCATTTGTGTTTCCTTAGTCGCCTCTTACGACACTCACGGAAAGAGATGAGGTGGTGTTAATCTCGACCGATCACTACACGGTTCACAAATCTTCTGCTTATCGTGTAGGCAGGTGTGTGGCAAACTTGGCTACCCTGGTGTCAGAGTTTTCAAGCCGCACAATGACTTCTGACTTGAATTATTCACAAATAATTTTAGGAAAAGAAAACATTCGGCGCGAATAAGCTTAGACCATTCATTTGAACCCACGACCCTTGGATTAGATCTTCTGGTGCTCTTTTTTTATTTTTTATTTATTTATTATGATATAGGTTAACTCTTGACCCCAATCTGACCAAGGTCATAGATGAGGTCGACGATGGAGCGAGTTACACCACGCACCGACGGAACACAGCAAGCCGTTTGGCGTCGGACTTCGGTAGAGGGGAGGTCGCGAAACAGACAGATCTTGAAAACAAACTGAGGTGTCGTTGCCTAAGATGGATTACTAGGAGGCAGGTCTCATTTTTGTTTCCTCAGTCGCCCCTTACGAAACCCACGGAAAGAAATGGGGTGGTGTTATTCTCAGCCGATACTGCGATAATTTTTAGGCACGATAGCTCTAACTAACTGAGCTAACGTGCATAAAAATTATTCGTGAACTTTATAAAATGTTCTGTAAAATGATAAAACTGGACACAGTAAATAAAAATCCATACTTACTCAGTAACTCTGACCAAATCCTATGGTCTAAGTACGATGTCGTAACGGCTCGTATGAGAGCCTTATAGTTTTTGCTGACCAGCAATTTTCTACAGTTGCAAAGCTCATTAGAGGTGTTAGTATAAATAAACTAAGGTAATAGCTCACACTTATTTAAGCTTAATTGGCTTGTGGTATTGCTATTTATGTGCTATGTGTGACTGTGTGTTTCATGTTTCTATTATTACTTAAGAGGTATTTTATTACGGACAATCCAAATATATATAAAAAACCAGTTAGTACTTTAGATCGTCGATGGTCCAACGGCTAACGGGGTGGGCTCGTAAGCGAGAGGTACCGAGTTCGATCCCCAGTAGACTATTTTTCCTCAAAGAACATGGGGTTGAAATATAAAAAGAAATATTTGCCTCTCCAATCTCCATACAACTTGTGCAATCAGCTGACAATAAAAAAGTAAAAAAAGTCGTTTTTTTGAGTCGGTAACATACATTAAAAAAAACATACAGGCGAACATAGAACCTCCTCGTTTTTTGAAGTCGGTTTAAAAGATATCATGACGAGCATTCAAAAGGTACTTCAAAGTACTTCACAAGCATTTTATTCACAAGCATTTGGTGTATTTTCAACTGTACACTCAATATTAAATCAGTTGATAACGCTTGACAATTGAAATTCAAATTCAATTCAAATATACTTTATTGTACACACAAACAGAACAATAACTAAAAATAAGAATAAATTTACATAAACCCAAGGCATATACAATAAGGCGGCCTTATCGCTTTCAGCGATTTCTTCCAGGCAACCTTAGGGAAGAATTTGAGAGAGGAAATATCATACTGAAGAAATTATTAAGTTAGAAATTAATTATACCTATTATATCCTACAAAAATAAATATATTAAATACCTACATATATTATACATACGAATAATACTATAATTTAATAAACTAATATATATAAATATATACATACAATAATACACACACTCATCACACAGCGTCGGAAAGCGCGTTGCAGATAAATAGTTATTTAATACTATTTGTAGCCACATTGTTCTTCAAAGCGTGCCCTAACGAGACTTTTAAATTTGTGAAGAGTGCTAGCCAGCCTTATATCAGGAGGAAGGGCATTCCAGAGCCATATGAAATGCGATAGTATTTATTTTATTTTATTTGGATAACAACAGTTTATTCTTAACTAAATTACAGTTTGACCTTAAAATGTGGTAAAGCAACTAAAGTTATCCTCTGTGAGTTCTGTGACCCAAACTCAAAATTAAATTATGTATAACTAAATATTTATTAAAACTATTTATAAGTAGTGAGTATTTATAATGCTTATATATAATATAACAATACATACCACAACTATAATATATATACTGATACCAATGCAAACATATATAAATAAACATTTAAAAAATGTAAATGAATTGAGTTAGGTAAGCACGATAAGTATCTTCTATGTGGACGACTTAAGGCGACTACAGCACCTAAATTACGATTTTATGATGCGTAGATAAGCATGACGCACTGCATTAAATCGAAGAAAAAAATACTACGGTAATATTCAGGACATAAACTAGATAAGTAGTTTGCTGAAAACATGATTCAGCACTTTTGGTTCGATGGAAAAAGCTCACAAAGTCACCTCTAAATACCAATATTGTGTATCTTTTAAGCTGTAAAAACGATAGTAAAATGCACACAGAAACTTGAATTTGCTATCAAAATGTTCGTGATTGAACACTCTCGATAAGTAGTTAACGCATTTTTCGATTTAAGCTGTTACCTTTCCATAAATCTCATTTTTCTAACTTTCGAACATGTTTTTACGCACGCACGCTTTCATAGTCCGTAAACTTCGTGTATCGACACTGTTCGCACTGCCGGCCCAGACCTGTAGAGAGACGGAGATGGCACTATTCCTATGTGTGCTGCCTTTATCGGGTGCTGTAGTCGCCTTAAGGACGCTACAAAGTCCAAAGTATCAAGCTCGACGTGCTCTTGTGTATACTATTGTGCGACCTGTGTCAACGTCCTTAGATGTTATCTGATTACGATAAATAACTGTTATAGTTGTTACTCACGCAGGGCGGTAGGACGATATTTTGAAATCCACACAAACCCTGGAGCGAATGGTAGTCTGACATGACATGACAACAGACCGTTTGAAATGTTATATTGTTTTTTTATGTATGTAAAGTTCATTCTTCCACGCTGGACTGGGGGTGAAAGAAAAACTTAGAATGTACTAGCTGCTAACTCTTCACAGATATCATTATCATTATGTATAATAAAACTAAGTTAATAAAATGTGCGTGCCGATAAAACTTAAAAAGAACTCCCAGCACGATAAAGGGACTTATATAGTGTGTGATAGCCCTTTATCCCCCCTCGAACAAGAAAGTTCCCGTTTTAATCTAAAGGGCGTGTTTTTAAAGATATAAGGGCTTTTCTAACTCTTTAACTTGGAAATTAAGTGTAGTGACGCCATCTGTTGTCGAGTATTTGAACTTCATTCAGAACAACGATTATTTGGGTTGCATTTCGAAAGGCGCTGCGAGCAATTGCAGCATGTGTAGAAATGGCGCGAAATTTAAAATTATTTGTCACTATAAGACAAACTGAACTAACACATAGTTTTCCCCGAATTCCCACGGGAACGAAGTCCCGGGCGGAATGCTAGTACTGTATAAAAGTCAGTAAGTGGGACGCGAAGGTTTTGCTTTGTTACTGGCGAAACTCACTATTATACAATAACCCTCAGAATTTATGTCAAATGTGGTATGTGTGTGTTCTAGATCCATCGATGCTCTGCTTACCCCAATAGTGATTATAGGTTTGAGCGTACGTACGTATTCAGCAGGTAGAAATAGAGCTGCTCCATTTTTCTTCAAAGGTTCTGGTTCAAATACCTTCTGGGCAAACGTATGTCGTATTATAATGGACAACGCTTCCTAGCGTGTATTCCCGTTTATCATTCGGGGTACGCCTGACCATGATCCAGTGGAGTGACCGCGATCTGACCTCCGTTACCCTGTTAACAGGGAAACCTGACCGGATTGGATGGTTACACATTCAGTCTTTTCATCTTTTGAATGTGTAGGTTTCCTCACGATATTTTCTCTCACCGTAAGAGTAGAGTGCAACTAATACTCTAACTCAGAGTACACGGTGGTACTGAGGATCGAACACGGTACCACTGGGTTGAATCCTACCTGCTACTCGTTAGACCAGCGACGTTATATAAACTAAGTAAATATCTTAAAAATGTTGCAGAGAGTTCCAGAGAGTTACAGAGGTATTTAAAAAACTTACTTTAGCCTAGATAGAGTCTCTAAGCTAAGCTGTGGACAGTTAGAAAGATGGACGAACGGACATGGAGCACGAAACTATATGGATTTCTTTTCTTTAGGTAGGTACTATGAAGCCCCAAAATGTTTTCTTTTATCTATCAGGTTAAGCAAAGGAGAGCCAAATCATTTAGGTAATTTCTTTCATTGCCTTTCATTACTCACCTACCTTTATATATTTTTATCATAGATTACAAAACGCAATGTTCTGTCTATGCTTGAAAGTATCGTTTTTATTTATCGTTTTTTATTTGACGGCCGGTTTGGTCGAGTGGTAGTGGCGCTGCCTCTTGATCAACGGGACCTGGGTTCGATTCCCAGTCGGGGCAAATATTTGTGTAAAAAGCAGATGTTTGTTCTCCGGTCATGGGTGTTTGTGTTTGTCTTTAAGAGTGTTCCAAGGGACCCACGGCACAAGAGAAAACCTTAGTGTGGGCCTTTGAGTGTGTAGCGTTTATTATGTTTATTATTATCTGTGGACTCTTGCTTTTAAAGCGTCTGATGTAGACACCAAACGTTTTTAAATTATCTTTTCTTTCTAGACACATTACTATTATTAATTTGTGGAGTCTGATATGTTGCCAAACGAAAACCCTAATAAGAGCTAATTTCCTCAAAATTCACGTGAAATGTTAAATAAAAGAACAAACAGGAAACGCAATAGAAAGTGCTATCAATACGAATTGATCTTATTATCACAATTCCAGAGAGCTTCGGGGGCGTAGTAGGCAGTCGATGTTGGTCGTCAGCGAGACGTACCAAGTTTGATCCTTGGAAGCTCGAATACGATGGTTATAGCGCGCAAAATGCGTCGCGGTCATATGTCAAACTGTCAACATTGACAACGCCAGAGGGCGTGCAAGCCTTGCGCCCCTCGTGCAATCAAAGTGAAGTTTCAGCGTCAGCCGAGTGGCGTGCCACGTTTGTTTGTCGCCATCGTGCTCGAGCTGCAGTTCCTATTTAGTAATGGTACCTAGCTGCACACGTTAAGTGGCCGTTTGCGGTAGGTGGTCATTCATAGGAAGTGGCCCTACTTGACCGGATTCGTTATTGCGTCTAAGGTAGACTGAAAGAGATCCCTTCAGGAATAAGTCCCAATTTGCACACAGCTAGGTTTCTTTTGTATTAGTCTATAAGAGTTTGCAATAAAGAGTTTACATGCATAATCTAAGGTCCGTATTACAGAACGCGACTCAGACTCTGATCTATACTTAAGTAGCAGTTGTCTTTGTCATTTTGATAGTGAGACAAAGAAACAATCAATACTTAAGCATAGATTAAGACTTGAGTCTCCTTCTGTAATACGATGTGACACCTTCACAGGTTGTGCACTTAATATAATTTATACACCACCTGCATCTGGAGCACGTATTATACGTCAAGTGTTCTTTATTTAAAAGTAAGCCATTAAAGCTTAAGGGAAATAAAATTGTATGGAACTTCCCTTGGGCATTTATGACATTTAAATATGGAACGCCAAAATTTCAACAAAAACTTCTATCAAAAATAATTTCGAAAAAAAAACAAAGCTATTGAAGGCTTAACTTCCTTGGTCCAAGGAGATTTTAACTATAAAATTTGACACATCAAAGAGATTTTACTTTTATGAAAAATATTTAGTAAAAAAACTTGGCTGTATGTCTTAGCTATTGACTTTCCTTTGCCTTCGGAACTAAATATTATAAGAAAACGTCGTCGGTGATTTTGGATCTGTGATTTTTACCGCGAATTACTAAATTGTTTGGTAAGCTTTTTTAATAAATCTAAAAAAAAGTCCAGTATGTAGGTAATTCCAGCGACTCTAAACGGAGGCTCAAAACATTATTGATGGGATGAATTTATGATTTCTTCTTTATTTAACCTCACAGTAGGTGTATAAAGTAGAGTAAGCTTCTCGGGGATAAAAGTGTCTTAGTCTTGGGCAGACTTGAATC
Source organism: Aproaerema taeniolella (assembly GCA_949987775.1). Taxonomy (NCBI): domain Eukaryota; kingdom Metazoa; phylum Arthropoda; class Insecta; order Lepidoptera; family Gelechiidae; genus Aproaerema; species Aproaerema taeniolella. Next base: position 2,977,782 of record OX465261.1, on the reverse strand, counting down.
CTTCGCTTCATTCAGGATTCTTAACATAATTCCCTCGCTCCGCTCGGGAATTAATATCTTAATTCCCTCACTACGTTCGGGAATGAACTACAGAATCCTTAATTTCGCTCAGGATTCAATATGCTGCCCGTGACTTAATACACTGTTTTATCCCCTTGCTGCTTAATCTACTATTATAATGTCATGTTTCTTAGAATGTATTAGTGTAACATCCCTTGGTTGTCCTAAATAAATAAATAAATACGAGCCTAAATCTTTTTAAACTTCATTTTTCATTACTTTTATACGTTCTCGTGTATCTATACCTACTTAAGATCAGTAGACATATTTTTAAAACAAGAGAATTCCAATTCGCATACGAATTGGCAAGATTCGCATGCGAATCCGCTAAATCACTATTTTTGAAAATTCATTCCGTGAATTCTGCAGCGAGTGGGTCCGACCACTCGTTTTGTATTTTCTAGTCTTCGATCAACTATAAAGAACTAGATACACAATCCACAACAAAAAAGTTCCCTCACTAAATGATCACCCACTTGACGTTTTGGGTTGTCTTTTCGTTTAGTAGCATTCGTTCGTTCCGAAAGTAAGCATGCCTCAGTGCGCAGTGAAAAATTGTAAAAATCACACATCCAGAACATTAAAAGAATACGGAATGACATTTTTTAAATAAGTAGTTTTGTAATTATTATATGTGAATTGAAATTATCTTGGTATTTGGCCAAGAAAAGGTTATAAAACATTTTTTTAGTTTAATTTAATAACATTCAGCGAGAGTATAACCCTTTAAATTGAATAGACACTAGCGGAACTTACAAATCCATACCGTTGTATTTCAACATCATTTATTCGGGTTATGCAGTGACTCTGTTCTAAAACAAATAGAGACGCTTTTTTTTATATTGTTTTTTTTTTTCATTTTCATCTGTGTTATAAAATTTAAGTGTAAAGAGTATATATATTAATTCTGTTTTCTATACTTACATTAAAGGTATTATGGCAAAACCATTAATCATATAAAATTGAATTAATAAAAAATTTAACGTGCGTGACGTTTACAAACAAAGTTTTATTGGATTTTTAGTTTTCCTAGAGATCCTGTGCGATGTGGACAGTGGACATACGTGGTCGCACGTCAAAGATGTGAAGATTTTTTCTAGCCGTCGCAAAGTAGTGTCTTTTGCTCCAAGCATTTTTTAGAAAGTGACTCGTATGTCATTACAAAAGGAGTCAAAAGGTTACACAAAACAGCTGCACCTCAAATAGTATGTACCTTTTTATCACTTTTGATTTGGAGTTTCTTGTATTGAATAAAATAAAAAAAATATATTTCATCTTCAGGACAAAGATGATGACAGCGAAGAAGACTAGAGAAGAAGAGCGAAGAGTTTTTTTTTGAGTTAGTTGCTTTTTTTAATAAATTATTACTTGTACTTAAATATCTATTCAGTTTCATAGCTAATTTCCTCTCTTAAATCTCAATAGGTCATTTCTGTTCAAAAAATTATACTAAGTTTTAAATAAGCAAAACATAATATATGTGTAATCGGGAAAGACACAGTTCTTTTCTTTTTTTATAAGTTATTTCATATTTCATAAAAAAATAAGCATAGAATATTAGGTTTATAAGCAATAATTAAGAAGAATGGCGGCGGCTGTGATTATCAATTGTAATGTATATTAATCGTCGGTTAATTTAAAATGAATGTGATTTTTTTAATAATAAAAGACCATAAAAACTAACATAAAAGTAAACAGCTGAACCAATTTTGATAAATCATATCTGAAATCCAGCGCAAGAAGAAGCTTTCGAATAAAATAAACTGCACCATTAACATCATCAGTTTAAGAGCTATGATGCTCCTATACATACACAACACAATCAGGGGTTAAAAAGAAAACCACACCATTTCGTAGCATTTTGAATTTGTTAAAAAGTTTGTACGAAGATTTTATATGTGAAATCGACCCAACTAATATATTTTTGAAATTAACAAAGGCAACTCCACTCCTCCCATGTTCTACGTGACAGCCAGTGTCATCAAATTGTCTTACGTTATCCTTTGTTCAAAACCCAAAGTGGTATTTAACAAATTAAACAGATTTTATTTTCGACCTTATAATATTACGTTAAGGTTTAAATTACATTAAAATGTTTGACACTTTAGAACTTTTTCATAATACATGAAGTGGTATACGTATTGTAGTTAAGGCGGTTGCTGAGGTGTCATTTTCATACAACACGTTTCACCAATACACGCCGGACTGAAAGTATATCAGATTCTCCAAACTACTTTGAAAAATTGTTTAAAAAATCTAGTTTTCGGCAACCGAATAAAATTATTAATAAATCAAACCATTTTTAAATTATAAGTCTTCGAAATTATTAAAATTTTTGCCTAGCTTCTGTTTGTGTGCGTTACATTTACACAAATTGACAGATAAATAGATAGGAAATGTTTCCCGCCATACATAAACTGGCCGCTCTGAGACGTGATACTGTTTAACTTTGTTTCATAAAAATTAATGTAAAATGAGTTAAATATCGCGTTATTTTAATTAAATTTAAATTTAAGGTAACATATTTATAACAAAAACTACTTAGAAACGCTTATACTTATTTATTTTCATTTTTTTACAAGGCTTTATACGAAATGTATAGTTTTCAAACGCATTTTGATTAATGTCACAGATTATGAAATGTGTCAAGTTGTCATTGTTTGTTATGATTATAATTTTTGTAGATTTTGTATTTCCTCTAATTTGAGAATGGTACAAATGGTTGTTCATAAGAACGTCCGATTGCCATTAAATTGAAATAAGCAAATCACCCAACAGCTTACGCGTGACCGAGGCGGAATCCCAAGCTGTCTCGAACTATATTTTTCCTAAAACATGAACCAAAAAATGCGTCGTAAGTATTTGTAAGCCGTAGGTAGGTATAATAAGTGAAAATTCTAGTAACAATAATCTACAACAAGTTTTCATTTTGTTTTATTGTAGCCGTAGAAAGGGTCCCGTTCTGTTTTCCCACTAAACTGAAAAGCTTTCCCCAGGGATCAGGTCAAAATGTGAAAACAATAGTTTGCCTCTCCATTCAACTCGAGTTATCAGCTGATTTACCTACTTAGTAGGTATGAAAATTTAAGAAGTCGAATTTATTTTGAGAATTTCTAATAGGTTCTTTGAGGAAAGTTTTCAGTTTTAAAGAAAATTAGCCTCTAAACTCTAAAGGTTCGTTTACTTATCAAAGTCGCCTTATAAAAAGAAACGCCTTATAAAGAGAAACAATAGCCGCTTTTGAGTGTTTTTAATATGCTCATTATTTTAAAAACTTCATTTTTGCAATCAATAAGCATTGGACAGGCTCATTCATTGCCTTTTTCTAGAGTAAGTACCTAAGTAAGAAATAATTTCATTACAGATACAGGGTCAACTCAGAACATCGGGAAGGGGGCATTGGGACAAGACAAATTTTTATAAAACATGCATGCTGCCAAAAGAACGCCTTCCAATCTGTAATGCAGAAATCCACCGTCTTATAAAGGGCCCAACAAGTACAAAACGAGAAAAAAATAATATCAGCCCATCATAGTTTTGGAAAATAAAATGTTGATTTAAAAAACTTTTAAACGAGTCTCTCATTTTTTTTGTACAACCTGGTATGATTAGTTATTAATTCAAATCCTTAGAAACACCAGCCAAGTTTGCCACACACTTGACTTTACCTACACGATAAGAAAAAGAATTCAAATCCCTAATTCCCGACTAATATTACAAATGCGAAAGCAACTCTGTGTGTCTGTCTGTCTCTCAGTTATGCTTTCACGCCTAAACTACTAAACCGATTACAGAGATAGATTAGACCTTGGGAAAGGACATAGCTACGATTTATACCATAGCTGGGCAACCTGTAGACCATGCGCGTGCGCGCGGAGCCGTGAGCGGAAAGCTAGTTATTTATAATTTAATACGATATATCAGGCTCATTATGACATTTTTCTTAAAATGTCCTTTCTCAAAATGTTCTTTTCGCGTAATGTCCTTTTCGAAAAAACTTACTTATGTACAAGCTTTGGCTTACTAGGTTATTTTAATTTTTGATTGTTTTTTCAATTTGGAATCCATGATATTTTTTATTAATATGTTTTTTATAGACATACACTGTAGAGCTTCTACAAAGTATGATCACAGATATGGGTATATTAACTAATATCTGTACATAGCTGTTTTGTAAGCAAGTATCCGCAATTGTATTTCTCAGTAAGTGAACTATGCAATTTCTTTTGAGAAATAAATTTCTTAAACCATAGATCATGATCGGCTCCAAATAACCATTTTTCCCGGAAACTTAAAGAAGGTATTGTTATCTACTTTAGCGCTACGCAATGTACAGAATGCGATATAGGTTTTTGGATGTTTATGATTTACGCTATTATTATAATTTTTTTATATAAAATAGACCATAATTCAATAAATAATTTAATTCTAAAGCAGGGAACCTTTAAAATAAGTATTTCAAAAGGAACAGAACGAGGCAAAAACTTGGGTCATTGACTTGGGTCGTGGGTAATTTTTATGTGAAACGCTGGCAAGTTTTATGCCTTCCTGAAATCACACTGACTGAGACCTGCTTTAGCATTAAATATGTCTTCCAAAACGATTCATGAAAATGTATGGGACGACTTCGCACAAACTGAAACCCTGTTTCAAGCTGTCATTCTGAACAATTTTATAGCGGAATTTTCCACGCGTTTCTCGTAGTTACACTGATTGTGACACCAGATTTCACTCGTTCCTTGTGGCAACAAGATAACTTTTCCCATAGGTAACACCACACTAGACATCGCATCGATTATCGATAAAACACATCAGAATGTTTTTTAAACGATTTTATTTAGCTTGCCTTGTTATCTAGTAATTGAAATTTGACCCCTTCCTTTTGACGGATTGATCTAAAATTTTGTAGGTACGCACCTTTAGTTTGGATGATTATATAGTTTAATACATTCGGTATCATTGTAAACCAATATGGCTGCCAACAATTTTTTTATTTTTATTAATTCCATAGATTGATGAAGGAGAGTGGTGTAATGACAGGTACCTAGCACATACCGAATTATTTTTTAACTTTAAATACATTGTCTACACCATTTTAATATTTATTTTCACCAAAATCGTTTAACTTAACAAATTTTTTCACTCATTTTTTTTCGTAATGATAAGCTAAATATTCAAAGTCAAACTATTATGTAACTCCGTTTCCAGTAGTGAACAACTAGCAAAAAATTTCAAGAGGATTACGACATTAAGATCCGTGTTGTTAAGTTCTTCCGTTCTGATATTTGGCTGGTGCTGATATTTGCTATTATATATTTTTTTGGAATAATAAACCTTTGCGAAAAATATAACCTGTTGTAACATTAATTATTAAAGAAAACAAACTTCATTGTGATTTAAAAAAACAATTTTTCAAATTATTTCTGTGAAGAAAATCAATTCAAGGAGCTCGTTGTTCTATAAAACGAAATAGTGTAATCCTTCCTTCCATCAAAACGGTGTCTATACGTAACAATGTGTACCTATTAAAAATACCCAATCAGAAAAAAAGGTTCTGAAGAATGTCCTAAGATAAGTTAACTGACACAATTTTTAAGTTCCTGGGCTAAATTTTATTTAAAAGCAATGTACTTAATTAATTTTAATACTTTAAATTTAAGCGCAAGGCTGTCATGTTTACTGATGTCAAGTATATGAATCTATGAAATTAATGGTTGACTAGCCGCGCAACTGATTCCTAGATTTGCGATCTTATCTTACTTTTGAATTTAATTTTGGATTTCTTTTTATTGGGTTATTTTGAAGCACTTACCGACGTAACGTAGTATGTCGTTTTGATTGATGTTCCACCAAATATGGTGGACAGGCTGTATGTTGTCTTTTTATTCTGATAAAAATATTATCTCCCATTTATTCTGAAAAAAGTAAGTACATTTCTTTGCCATTTTTTTTGACCTGACTAATAAAGTAAAACCACAAATTAAGAATCATTTGTAACTGTTATGGTGTTTATTGTAGAGATGATATAACACGATGTATATCCATTGGCTGTAAAATTTCTGCCCTTAATTTCATCAAGTGGATTTTATGGGACTTTAACGAACTTATAGACTTCGAATTTAAGAAGGTTATTAGTCGACAATTGTTAAAATACCCTGACTCATTCAAACCGAAAAATAGATACTCTAATCCGCTACCAGTTCAGATAATACCGTTATAAAATAGCATAGTCAGAAAAGCACAACTTTGAATATTTTACTTATTAATACGATACCACATTCGAATGTGTTACATCGATACTCGATCTCTTCTGCGTTGGTACTAACGGGGAAAGGGTCTTCGACGCGGTTACACTCGTGTAACAGCCAGGATAACAAAAAAACGAGTGAAATCTAGTGTAACAATCAATATAACGTGAAATGAGTGGAAAATTCTAGGGTTTCAATTTTTGCAAAGCCATCCCTTAACACGAAACGTTTTGAAATAAATATTTTATGCTTAAGCTGGTCGCTGTTGGTATGCTTTCAGGGAGGCATAAACTTGACAGTATTTTCTTTTACAAAGATTATGTCCGTCATTTTGAATTGTAATTTACCTATAGCAACATTTATGTAAAAACGTATGTCCGTCATCTTGGGTTTCAAAGTGGATGTCCCATATCAATATTTAAAAAAAAATCTTGAAAAAATTCGGCTACCTTGCATTTTTGGGGCCCTATGTAAAGCTCGACCTTTGTCCTCGCTTTAAAGGCAGCTTGACTTAGCCTGTGGCCTCACCTCCCCGTGAGACGTAATTCCCGTGAGATCCCGCCTAGACGTAATTCAATTCAAAATAATATGTGAGTCATTTTTAACAAAAAGACAATTTAACAAATAAGATATTTTACGAATATAACATTTTGCGAAATGTACAATATGAGCTTGGACTTTTTAAATTTTCAACACCATGTCGCAATCCTGATTTCCTACCTAGATATATATAGGTGCCTACTAACAATCCGCTTCGGCTTCGAAAAGGTATTGCTGAGTGAAGCACAAAAACAGTCACCTATCATAGTCAACTTTTAGAATGGGGTAGGTACCTAACCTTAAATACTGCTTTCAAATATGATTGCATTTATTTTTGAGTGATCTGAAGCACAAAAACGGTCACCCATCACGCTTTAATTCTTCAGAAGGTTGCCTAACCTCATTGACCGCATTCAGATTGTAAATGAACTGAATTTTATGTGCTCAAGAATCGAAAAGCGGCTTTTGAGAACTGAGCGTAAAAACACGCTGAAAATGATAGTGATAAGTGACCAATATGCTAGAGAAGTTATGAACTCAAAATTTTGATTTGTATTTAGATTCCTAATAATCTGACAGATAAAACGCCTCCTACCAGTAAATTGACAGATAAATACGCAAGAATTTATGAATGAAACTCTCAATTCGAACGTCTATGTGTGCGTAATAAACTTTTATTGCACGTTTTCGCAATACATGGGAAAACAAAACATTAAAATAAACTGAATCCTTACTATAACGGTCAAAGATAGATACAGGCTTTCGGCAATTTCAAAACATTATGCAAAACTTGTCTTAGTTATGAAATAATCGACAAAATCATGACGAAATTACCAATTCTAAAAACAGCGCCATCTAGTGGGACTTTTTCAATTTTGGTTTCACAGCAACCGCCTTAAGACACTTTTAAATTTCATTTTGTATGGGACTGTGTATCTAGTTTTCTATAGTTGATCGAAGTTTCTAGTAGTAGAAAGCGCGCAGTGACATTGACAGTTACATACGTTTTTTTTTGTTGAATTCATCTCTTTCCGGGAAGGCAAAGGAATTTATGAAGACATACTGCCAAGCCTTCAATGTATGTATTTCCCTGCATAAGCTCCTCCCATCCTCCGTAAACCGATTGTGTATTGCCAAAAAAACAATGAGTAGGTACAAGTTCCTTTCTTCAAAAAAGGCGTTACCGATTTGTATAATTGATTACCGGTTTTTTATTTTTCTGCGTGGAACGAAACCGTTTTAAATTTTCTAACTTTATGGCAACACCGAATTGGATTGATTCAAAAATGCTTAAAAACAAGGGTAGTAGAATTTCATTTCGTTGACGAATTACTTTCGCGTACGAATTCAAGATTCATTTCTACAGTTTCAAAAATACGTCTCCAAGACTTGAGTAGTACGGGTCTTAGTTTTCTGATACAGAGGAGTGTCAAGTCACGACAAGCCGCCCTCGTGACTACATTCGATTTACTTTGTTTTTTTATTCTTATTTGTAACTTAGTATGGGCGACAAAGAACACGAATTAAGGGCTATAAAATGTTTATAGTTGTTTACAAAGACGTTGTTATGTTACAAAATAAGTAATATGGTATACCTATATGGGATACATCTGATGTTTGAACATTAGTTTTTTATTTTATTATTAAGAATGGGTTCGCTCTTGACCACAATCTAGCTCAGGGCAAAGATGCGGTCGAGGATGTAGCGAGCTCACCCAGAAGAAGGCTATTCACTCGCACTTTAAAGTTATTCGGGTTGTATGAGCTCGGAAATACAGACGCCGGCAGAGAATTCCACTCCCTGGCAATGCGCAATACAAAAGATGAAGAAAAGCGCTCAGTACGTATCCGAGGTATCTCGACAAGATAAGAGTGATACCCCGCAGTGCGTCTGGACGTCCGACGGAAGAAAGGGGCAGGCGGAATGAGCTCATGCAGCTCCTGAGCACACTCCCCGAAGTACATCTCGAAGTCGCTTTAACCAAATATTTCAATTTCAAAACCGTTTTAGTACATCTCTTAGTGTAAGTAGTATCCTTAGAACCGAACGTATAATATATTTCATAATTCTACTGGATTTATCGATTATGCGTATTTTTACTAACCAATCATTTCTAACCCTCGATAAACCAAGTAAAACCGAATTCAACCGAACACCATAACAATCTACATAATCATTTCAAACCCATAGATCATTATCAATGCTTACCGTGGCCAAGTACAAGTTAAAACGATGCGGGTTTGATTCCCGGTTGACTCGACCAACAACCTTTATTTTATGAGTATTCGATTAGTAATTTATTATTGTGGGGATAGCAGATGGCTTTGTTTTAAATTGGAAAATACTTAAAAAGGTTTGTATCTGTGTCTACAGCCTGGCAAGAAAGTCCTGAAACGGAACTAAAAAATATTATAACTGGTAACTTTCTTTCTGTCAGTTATCAATCACGTCAAGTAGGTACGTATTGTGTCATTTATTTTACAAGATAATAATTGGCTGATACTATTTTCACTGACCTCCCACGGTCCGCTTATTTCACACGAAAAGCGTACAGTCATTAAAAAAGAAAGAGACCAAAGATAAGTCCATACAAAAAATGATTTTTTGTCTCACTCTATAGTTTTACATAGCGCCAAATAACAGAGTTGACAGATGTGTTTTTTCGGTTGTTATTAGTGACGAGTAAAACGAAACAAAAACTAATTAAATTACTATAACAGCGTCTCGGTCTTTGTCCCGAATGATTGTAGAAATCTTTAAAATTGCCCGCAATCTTGTTTGTTTTGGCTATTTCTACTAATACCTACTGCTGGTTCTACTGATACCTACTGCTGATTAAGCGGGGCGGCAATTTGAAAAATATAGATATTCTTAGACGACACATGAGGATACAACAATGAGTATTTTAAGATGTGGAAGCCAGCTGGATTCGACCCTTATCGTATTTTAGAGGTCAAATGACAACATCGATGATGTTTATTCCGTTCTAATGTCTTTTTAGGAATCCAATTGGGAGGGTGTAAGGAAGTGACATAAAAAACAAATCTACACATCATCTGCTTTCTAATGCCACCCTAATCATCAAAATCGGTTCAGTAGTTTAGTCAAAAGGTTTTAATTCCATTTTAGAGGTTGTCTAGATGACTAGATACTGAATAGTACTTACTGATTGCTGAAAGAAAATGATTTGGTTTGAGAACTAAAAGCATCGGAGGGTATCTTCTACCCTTCATACATACATACATAAGCTCACGCCTTTAACACCCATCGGGGTAAGCAGTGCATTAGGGGTCTTAGAACCACTTGATGCCACGTTTGACATACAATTTTGAGGGTTATTAGATGAACCAATGATGTAATAAAGGTGAGAGGTTTTCAGACTCTCGCCTATAAACCTATAATACAACAAAACCTTCGCGTCCTACTTACTGACTTTTGTAGTATGCCCGGGAAGAGTTGGCAGATGGTACTTTTAAGTTTAACTTGCACTCCCAGTTCAACGTGGAAGGCTATCTTCTATTTCACTCATTCTGTCGTAGACACGGCAGCACATCTGGCTATACATGTTGTCCTTGACATCGCCCTTATCTCTGACGTAATAGCGACGACATTCGTATTGAAAATGGTAACCTGACGTGCTGTTGTCTGTTATTAAAAGAACAAATTGTTCCAACACTGGTATTGATTCCGAGCTGATATCGCTGGAGCTTTTCAAAAGCTTAAACTATCTTCTTTTTCTTATCGTGTAGGTATATTCAAGAATGACACGAACTTGGCTAACCCTGGTGTCAGAGTTTTCAAACCGCACAATGGCCTCTGACTTGGTTTTAACGACTGTAGTCAATCGACAACAGCCAGGACCGACAGCTTAACGTGCCCTCCGAAGCACGGAAACGCTCGTGATAAATTGCCTCTTTTGGTCACCCATCAGGTTCCCTGCTTCTGTGTGCGTCCCTTAACCTCACTGATCGGTTGAGATTAGCGAGAGCCGCTGGGTTACGAGCGCTTCAAGCTTAAACTATAAACTTCTAGAAAAGCTTTCTGGGTGTCGAAAGCAGTCTTCTTGCCCCTGCCATGCCGATACCGCGTCGTCGTCGGCTAGACACAGTGTAGCATCCGTAAAAGGCATGGAAAATGGGCATATTCATGCATTGTGTTGGATTAGCTACCAGTTTAAGAATAGGTATGCCTATTCATAAAGTGCATTTTTATGAATAGAATAGAATGCCTGAAACTTTACCCAACACCAAAGGCAATCAATAATTCTTCGGGAGTATTTTGGTTGAAAAAATGCAAAGTTTTGTATGGGAGCCAGAGTCCGACTCGCATTTGGCTTTTTGTTGTTATAGCGATAACAGAAATATATCATTTGTGAAAATTTTAACTGTCTAGCTATATCAGTTCATAAGATATAGCCTGGTGAGTGGTGACAGACGAACGGACGAACTTACCCTTTATACACCCTTTGGATACGGAACCCTAACAAGTGGCTGTATAATTAATTACTCCTTTGCCAGTGTTAAATATAAAAAAAAGAGTGGCTGTACATTCATGTAATCCTTTGCCAATACTAAAATTAAAAAAAAAAGGTCAGTAGAAATAGCCTCGTCGATAATAATTAATTGTGTTTTTCTCTATTTTATTGTGTTATTATGGTGATTTCGGTGACCAATTGTGCTCAAATGAGCAGGGGTGTAATTCGGAGCTCTGCTAGAGGAATCATCTATAAAGTTTATTTAAAATGTTTAGAAGAATTAGAAGCAGGATAACATTTATCCGAATTCAACGATTTTCATAGAAGAACTGCTGATATGACTGATAAAATGTGGTTTTACTTATGTAATTATATATAATTTGTGTGATTCAACTTGCAATAGCTAGAATAAACCGCTCATAGAATGACTGTTTACATTTGAAATTAACACTCACAAATTTGAGGTTTTGTTTACAAATACAGTAACAAAGGAGCGCGTTCGAACAATTTTGATCTTTTTTTTGTTGATATGGCATAAATTGGAGAAATTCATGCCAACACGTAATGAAAATAATAATACCAAAGGGAAAGACTCTGTATGACGATATTGACAGAATAATTATAAACCTCCAAGATGAAAACAGCCATAGTGAATCAGACGAAAATAACCAGCAGACTATTAGAGAAGGATCACGCCAAGATGAAGACGTTGATGAAGACTTCTAACGTGGAATATTTAGATGAAAGCATTTTCGATTCCGAATAGAACATACGGGCATTGTGAAACACAAAATTGCCTCACAAAATGTTGGATCAGTTGACATCAAGGTACTTTTTTTTTACTCTGATTTTTATATAGTAATAATTAACAACTTGCCTCGGATAGACAAGGAACTATCGAAAAATAGTGATAGGCACAATGTAAATACTAGGACCAAGCATAAACTGGATGTACTAGACAGTCGTCTCCACAAGGTCATGAACTCTTTTATGAGTCAACGTATACGTTTCAATAATAGGATTCCCATGTGTATTCAAAACCATGTGTACCAATAAACTGTTCAACTCTAAAATTATTTCACATTTAGTTAATTAGAAAAAAATAAAAAATGGAATGAGATTAAAAAGAGCACCCTAGGAGTTTCTTACCTAATCTTCTGTGGGGAATAATACATCTTTGGGAGTAGGCGTAGAGCCAGTACAGTCAAAAGAACGAATATGTATTAAATGTAACTAATTTTAAGTAACATTCTGAATGTTCTATAAAATTAAACTATTTTGATTTTGAATTAAAAATGTATAATATATAGTAAATCAAACAAAACATTTTTTTATTAAAATAATTACGTTACAATCCATTCAAAAGTTTTATTAAGTATTTTACTTTACCCTTCATACCTTAAACTTACTGGCAGAGTAATGGCGAGATATGAGATATGAAAATGTATGTTTTTGACACCTTTTAAAAGAAATATGATGAGTATGGTGTATAGCATAATTATAATGGTTTTCCCGTAATTATTATTTCACAAAATCGGCTAATAGTAATAGATAAAAAATTGTATATAAGTCAAAGTATCAAAACCGTTATTGTCGCAGTATATAGGGTGGCCACTAGGCACGATAGTGGCGCCGCCATTATTTTCACGACTTTCTTGCCAGGCTGTACGTACTGCATTGTGTGATGTGTGCGCTCCTTATTGCCTAGTAGAAATTGCTTTCTATCTATTAAATGTACAGTGTCTATGCAACACTGTACATTTAACCTAGAAATTATATTTAAAAAAAAAACAGCTCTCAGGCAAACACAAAAACCAGCAATGAATATCGCATTGAGACAGCGGCGCCGGCGCGGCATAGGGCGTGGTTTCGCAGTACTTTGCGTATTAGCGCCAAAACGAACTAACGAAAACTCCTTGTAATTGAAATGGATATATTCTACCATAAAAATATTTGCTAAACTTTCCCTTACACCTGTATTATGTGAGCGTTATTCTGGATTGAATTTTACCTACAGTCAGTTCACCTAGATTTCAGCAATAAAACTAGCAAATCAAGCGGACCAGAACAAAGTTATTGGCACAGAATAAATAAAGTAAAGTACTTACCTAACTACTTCGGTTTTATATAGTTTTCAGTAAAATTATTTCCAATATCTTTGCTGGACTTGGACTAAAAAAGAATAGAATTTGCCAGCTGCCTAATATTGCCAGGCATACTGTAAAAGTCAGTGAGTGGGACGCGAGGGTTTTGCTGTATTGTGGGCGAAAGGCTGACGACCTCTCATCACTTAAATCATATTTCATCTTTATAATCCTTTGAATTTAAAACATGGCATCAAGTGGTTTTAATACCACTGATGCCCTGCCTACCCCAATAGGGATTACAGTCGTGAGTGTATGTATGTATTTCCAATAAATCCAAATATCCCCAAAAAAGTACAGTTATTTTAAAACATGATGCATTTTTACGTAAGATGTATCTTCCTACTGTATAGGGTCAGTTACGGGTTATTGGATGTACCTATGTCGGATCGTGATCATGACCTTCGTTCTTGTTGGAATTAGGGACAATTTTGGTAGCCAGTGGTATTCTGATGTCCAAGCGAAATTGCTGCAAAACTTCAAAATCCGTCCAGTAGTTTTTGCGGGAAGGTGACAAACATACGCTCATCCACTCGTCTATCATCACAAATTTTGGAATTTTATATATTTAGTAGAAACTAAAATAACCCTTTATAGTATATATAGTACCACTAAACCTGCATTGGTCTCGGTTTTTCATAGAATGAACTGCGAACGTATAACAATCTTACGAAATTATTTCAATAATTAAAAATACACTACGTTATTCAAGCCTCTCTGGGCCGTTTGTAAAAGTTGAACTCCCAACATTTTGACTCCACTGGAATTTCTTTTGTTACAAAAAAAAAAGAAAATTACTTGAAGAACATATAAGCGAAATTCCTTACCGTTGAAAAATTCGTTGCTGGGCCGTCGTCCAACTCCCGCCGCCGCCACCGGATAAAAATGCTTTTAGCACACTTTTTCTTGGTCACGTACCTACCTTACTTTTTAAATAAAGTTAGGAGTACTATCCTTTTTATGAAAAAAAAGTGTGTGAAATAACGCTATTTAATATAGTATGAACTCAGGGTCGGATTTAGAGTTTTCTCGCGGTAGTAGGGGCGCTAATTCCGGAATTAAGTTGGAGTTAATGCCAAAAGCATATTATACTTATTTTTGTTTAACCATGTCTATCCCACTGCTGGGAAAAGAATTATAAGAATATAAAATGTCTCAATACTCTGCTTTAAGTGACACCAGCTCAACTTTCCGCTCACGATTTCGTTCATGGGCAATTTTTGTATGTTATAATTTTTCACATTTTATCTTAGTAAGAGCATAGGGTGACCAAGTGATGATACCAAAAGGTTCGGCGTTTAGGTTCATATATTTTCTCTATATCTGTACTATTAAAAAATCAAATAAAACTAACATTTTTAAAAATGATCTATTCATTTATTGAAGACAGGCAAAACATCCACGCACGTCTACACCTTAAATTTAAATATTTACAACAATATTTATAATAATACCTATTTTAACCATAAATGGTATTAAATGCGAAGGAATGTCAAATTACCCATTTATATAAAAGTATACAAAATTAACATGAAGACTGTGTTTGTTAATGAATTAATGATTCTAAAGTATAATAGGTGGGTGTAGTATTATTTCACTAAGTTTTTAAATAGTTGCTTATGTTATAAACCGCCAGGAAACGATGATTTAACTGAATAATTGTTGTACCATTGTATCAATCGACGTGGGTTGTGTTCAATTCAATTCTTTATTGCTCCATTTTTAGTCTTTATTTAATTCTTTATGTTTCCAGTCAATTCCTACTTCAAAGTAGGTAGGCGGTATCGAATGTCTTAAGTCTAAATTTTAGTAAACTTACGACTAGACAGGTACTGTACAGTGAATACTGTCGTCGATTGTATAACTACATTTGTAATAATTATCTAAACGAAACATGCCTTAAAAATAAAACAGTTGTTTTAAACGAGAATAAAAAATGAGTGGGGAAAATGTAGGTAAATATTCAGTAACCTAATTTATACCAAGATCTCAAATTACTTCATCTTAAAACGGCTGTTTTATTTTTGTTGAACATAGTTGTTATTTTATATAATTTATTATCAAATAATTTAAGAAAAATAAAAGTTTGTTCTGTTGCAATTCTAATAAAAGCATTGTTGTTGTGTACTCTTTTTGTTTTGTCTGTTAATTTTTGTCAGTTTTAATAACAATCACTGGTATATTTAATTTAGCATAAAATCTAGATGGCTACAACGACACCAAGATCAAAATTACGAAAAACTACATATTTTACAAATAATTCTAATTCTGCTATTCATGATTAGATATGTAACTAATTTTTCTTCGAGACGCAATCATTTGCCTACACACGACAATGCTTTCGTGAAAATAAAAGCAAGATGCAAGGCAGTTTGTTTGTAGCTAAAATCTACACTAGTCAATAATACGTATATTTTGTTTGAAGGTTTCTAATACGACTTAACCAGGGAATATTTATCTACTAGGCTATCCGTTATACAAATATTACATGCAGATTTTTTTGACTCCGGACTAATCATCGAATTACAATAACCTCCCGAAAGAAAACCCCTGGATTCGACTATTAATCTATTTTACTAAGTAGACAAACTATGGCGTCAATTCAACCTCTACAATATCTACATTTGAACAAACTATCACTTTATAAATGCCTACGTCCAGCGAGGCTAACTTTTCACAGATGAGAACGAAGATCATAATCTGTCTTTGAAAACAGGGCTGAATTAAGAGTTTTTGTGGACTCGAAAAAAAAAGGCACGAGAATTTATCTCGACAACAGATAGATCTGATCTTAGTTCTAGTCTGTAACGTAAAATACCGACACCAAGACATAGGTGTCCTTACATTTAGACTTATTTGCTTAAAGCAACACAATTTAGACTAATTCTGATATAAGACCAGGGTTCAGATCTATTTTTCCTACATGAAGACGTAAAATGAATATCAGAATAGAATATTAAATAGATTAAGTTGGTTTTCAGATCCTCATTTTACTTCTCTTTGAATGATAACAATAATTCTTTCTTACTACAAGCACAATCATTTTCAAATTGTATTATCAACAAAACAACTTTCCAAAACTACAGAAAATAAAACTAAATTAAAACAGTTTGGAGTAATTCTGGAATTATTAACACGAAGATACATTACAATCCTCCAGATCCATTTTAACATACTTAAAGAAGTAATATCAATACCCGCTGTTCAGATTCTCATTTCATTTTTCTTTACCATTGATGAAAAAATTATTTTCACGGTACAAGCTAAATCATTGCATCAACACTACGTTCTAAAAAATTCAAAGATTTAACTAACTTCTTTGCATTTTGACTGCGGAAAGTTATCTTTCAGACAAGTCTTTGCTCTGACTATTCAGATTTTCATTTCATCTTTCTTTAACCATTGATGATAATAATTCTTTTCATGCTATAATCAAAAATCTGCAAAACACTACAGTCTTAAAAACTCAAGAAAACCTTTAACTTCTTTGCATTTTCACTGCGGAAAGTCTTTCAGACAAGTCTTTACACTGAAGCTGGTTGAACTCAGCTTAGACCAGTTCTGGCTAGGCGTGCAGCACATGTGACCGGTTGGACAGTAGATGTCGTACTGATTGCTGGTTGTTGCCGTCACTGCTGGACAGGTCGCTGGTGCTCACCACAGCTGGTTGGATGAAGTTCTTGCACAGGACTAACACCTGGAAGAGGATTATGGATTTAGAATTGCTTTCGGATAATCTAATCACAAAAAATGAAATTCTTAAGATACAGGTACTTATTGCTAAAGGAAATGACGATTTTGGAATTATTTTTGGATATCTATACTAATACTAGCTGACCCGACAGACATTGTTCTATCTTAAATGTTTTAATGTTCCGCTCAACTTTCTAAATTCCTTCCATGCTGGACTGGGAGTGAAAGAAAAACTTAGAATATGCCAGCTACCCACTCTTTCCAGGTATACAGTAAAAATCTGTAAGTGGGATGCGAGGTTGGTTACAAAAATGATGTCACGTAGCTAGTGACATTTTGAGGACGTGAATTTATTGACATAACTTGGTCCAGGTGACTTATTGAAAATCGCAATTTTCAGGCTTGATTAAAGACTTTATAGAATTCCTTCCTTCCTTTTATAGAATTAGAGGTTTTACACTTTTTTTTTGGAGAATATCTCTAAGGATTTTTGAAGTGTTTTTTCAACTTTGATAAGGTGTGTAAGTATCCTTACCGTATACAAAACACTGAGCATCCCAGCCGAGGCTCCAACCAGCACGTCCCACCAGTGGTGGCGGTGGTCGGTCACCCTGGTGAGCGAGCAGACTGCTGCGTAGATGAGACACAGCGTCTGCACTAGCGGCACCATCAGCACCGAGCGGTTGCGCCAGCTGAATGCTCGCCTTTGGAGGTACCACTGGAAAGATTTAGAAAAGTTAGTCTATTATTGAACTACAAGGCAGATCACCAGCCCGATGATCAGACTATTTCGTCAAACTGACGGGGTCTCTATGAATGAGGTTAGCACAGGACCGTGAGAATTGGCGCTACAGAGAAGACGCCTATACCCAGCAGGGGCTGACATGGGCTAAATATGATGATAATGATGAGTCTATTACAATACAATATACTTTTTGCACACAGAAACATACAGTACAATTATCAGAACATAAAACATAGTGTTCAACGGGGCGGCCTTATTGCTAGGTAGAAATGTCTTCCAGGAGTAGTCTATTGAGCAAAATAGTCCGTCAAGTACTATTTGGCAAGAATATGGCGAACTTAACTGACTAGATTATGGTCAAGAGCGAACGTAATAAAAATTCGTAATAAAAAAAGTTAAATCAGGTATAAAAAATAAGTACTCACAGCCAAGAACAGGCCGCAGTAGATGGATAGAGACGCATGTGCTGAAGGGAAGCTGCGACTGGAATCAATTTGCAGGTACCTGGAGAACCTCGTTGACGTGCAGGTGTATTCGGTGATGTATTCAGATCTGTGGAAGGAGAATGTAATTTTAATTTTATGTCCTCTTGGTACTTGACTACGGTATTATTAAAGATTGTCAATCAGTATTTCTTGATGCTCGATTGAATTTGAAGTTTGAACAGAAGGAGCAGTCGCTTAGAAATCTTCTCCCAGCATCTCACGAAGTACTAGGGGTTTTCTCTAATCTCTATGGTTGGTGGATGAACAGGTGAATTAGCGGTGTTGTTTATTTACTATTGGAAAACTCCTGAGCATAATTCATCTTCTTTCATTGAAATTTATTTTATCACATAATTACACGGCATATTGGAAATCGATTTTAAAATATCCAAAGAAGAAACTCACCCATTGCAAGTCTTTGCTTTATCCGGCTCGCAAAGATCGAAGAACGTCGGTCTAGGCGATCCGACCACACATTTGGCCACCTCCAAGATGGTGAGGTTCATCACTGCTCCGTAGATGTAGTCCCGATAAATCAGAGCTGACGTCTTCGCGCTCGAGAAGATCTTATTCTTCTTTAGGGTGTATTCATCATCCTGGTGCAACGCTGCTTCTACTGCCCAGATCTGAGTGAGAGAAAAAAAAAATGAAAGAAATGTAGACTTGCTCTTACTCAACGATTCAAAAGCGTAGAGAGGTAGCCCTACGTTTGATGAGAATGTTATGGTTGAATTGACAGGATAAAAAAGAAAAGGAAATTCAGATTAAGATAAAAGCAGATAGAAGAGAAGTTGTAACTGTATTTTTTTTAAGATTCAATGTTTATTTATTTTCAGGCACAGAATATATTTTAATATTCCTAGATCCAGTAATTAACAAAGAAAGAAGACCCATACTGATGTTATGACGATGACGTCTTTGAAAATTTGCAAAACGCAAATAAATTAAAATAGTCAATAGTTTTAAGTGTTCTAGTCATTAAAATTTGGCTTTCAATAATTATTTTTCCAACAAGAGTTAATGTTTCCAATATTTTGTTGTTTAGTAATGAGAATCTATACTTAGTAAATATTGACGTAAGACCGTATTTTGTATCTTGTGATACCAGCAGAGTAAGAATCGGTAAAATGTTCTTTAAAAAACATTAAAAGACTTACAATAACAAAAGGCACGATGATAGTGATGGCAGCGACGAGCGAGATGGAAAACGTGTCCCCGGCGTACAGGAAAGAGAGGGCAGGGTCGTTGCAGGTGAATCCACCTCGTCGGCTCGGCAGCGCCCCTACTTCCAGCAAAATGCATACTGCTGCAACTGTGGACAAAACAAACAAACATCTGAAGAAATTCTTGCCATATTATGTTCTAGTCAGAAAAGGAGGTTGGTAATCTTGAACCAAACTGCTATTTTTATGTAAAAAATGATTTAATTATGGTTTTAACAATGTGTCTTGTCGACGTCAGATGAAGGTGTGGATGAGTTAACAGAAACTCTACATAAAAAAAAGTAGTGCCTGATAAAATCGTCGCAGCACGCATATAAACGAATTTGCCTGTTAAATATTAAAAAAATTTTTATTGTTTATTTTAAATTATTTTAATTATATATTAATTTGTATTTCAATATGATGCAATATGGGTTTATACCTGAAATAAAGAAATTTTATTTATTTATTTATTTAAATATCATCAGGCGTACTGTGAAGCGGTAACACATATTATTATGTAATACGCTGGACTGGGAGTGAAGGAAAAACTTAAAATGTACCAGCTGCCAACTCTTCCCATGCATACTGTAAAAGTCAGTAATAGCGATGTGAGGGTTTCGCTGTATTGTGGGTAAAAGGCTGACAGCCTCTCACCACTATACATCATGTTTCATCTGATAACCCTCACAATTTATGTCAAGCGTGGCATCAAGTGGTTCTGAACCACTGGTGCTCTGCCTACCTTGTATGGTATTAGAGGCATGAACGTATGTAATGTATTATAATACCCTAAGAACAAAATTGTTCTTTTACTTTTATGCCAGGTTTATGCTTGGTTTTTTCCACTAACATCGCGTGCTTTCAAGAGTGTTTTATACGATATTGATATGTGCGGTTTAAATAAAAATAGATTAAAAGTGGATATCTAGAGCATGCGTGGCACAGCCTGATACAACTAACTAGTATGGTTTAGCTGTGGAACGGGAAAATGAACACTTATTTAAGTTAACCGCTCAGTTCGGAAGATTTGACAGCGGATCCTTGGAGAAATTGTGAAGTGTCATGAAGAGATTCAAGAAAGAAAGGAAGACAATTAATTTGATATACATGAGTAGAAAATACAGATGTTTGTTCACGTCGTGAAGTTTTTCAGATAATTTCTATCGAGTGGAACATTAGAAAATTTAAGACAGGACAACGTCTATTGGGTCAGCTAGTATCACAATAAATTCCTTTCTTGTAAGAACACCTGATTTACAAGTTTCCCGTTTCAATTGCCCTGATTGCGGTTCTGCGGTTGTATTGTCATTGTAACACTAGCATAGGTGTGAAACATAATGACAGGCACATATTTAGGACATGTGTAATCTGGCAGCGTATTTAGAAGAAGTTAGGTATCTAAAACAACTATGAGAAACCACTTCAAAACTGAACAATGTTCTCTTCTAGAACATGAAACATTCTCGAAGCGTTATTCTTATAAACTGGGAAACGAAGATGATTTTAATTAGGTGCGTCTATTAATTTTGAATCACGGGAAATTCTCGAATGTATTGGTCTTTGGAAAGAGTAAAAGAGCCGAAAAATATAACAAATAGAGACCTGCTTTGATATTTGTTACTTGTAAAGTATTATTGTTTTACAAATAAAGGCTTAACTTACGTAATGGCTCTGACAGACAGACAGTCAGACTTTGTTGAAAATACTTCGTTTACGCGTCAAATCGCCGCAGAGTAGCATATCATCATCAATATTCAATTCAAAGTCATGCTAACGCACTGAAATGTATTGAAAAATCATTATTTCAATACTTGAAACAAACAGAATTAGCGAAATTAGTAACGCTGTCTACAGTAAATAAGATATTTGAGGATTATGAACAATAACTCATTCGTTTTGGTTATATTGACGACGTTTCGACAAGACGGCTCACCACGTTTTTAATTTTTGCTGATTTCAATACGCAATTCTCTGTAAGTTATTACTTTGTATTACGCAGTCATCATACATGTCCTACCATAAGTTTGCGGGGTAGAAATTGCTACCTATTAATAAGAACGCCTAGGTATTGAAGTATTTTCTTATGTGTACCAATATTACGTTATGAAGTCTTTCCATCAGATTATATAATTGTTTTTTGTTCACATTCAATCTTGGCAAAGGCGTGAGCTTAGGTATGTATGTATGAATTAAATCTTGAGTGGTTGACTAAATATTTTATTCATTCATACAGTCGTCATTATCTCATCTACATAGATCACTGCTAGACATGGGCTTTTCCCAAAGCTCGCCACATTTCTCGATCCCTTAGTCTTCTGTATCCGAGCCAGCCACGTAGATCATAATCATCCCTCCATCTAGTGGGAAGGCTTCCCACATAGTACTACTTCATAATGTAATTCAATAATTCTATAAATCCATTCAAATACTTGTTTAGCAAATATGTAATTTCGAGGGAATTTCAAAATCCAAACGCCTTACTAAACATTACCTGTCCATAAGACATTTACCAGGGTCGTAGTCAGGGGCAAGACAGCAGGGGCGGTTGCTTGAAGTGGAAACTTCAAAGGGGCTTACCGTACTCAGAACCTAGCCCAAGCAGGCGTCGGCTAGAACTTTATGTTGTTATGGACGGACGTTAACGAAAGATTATTATATCAATTGGTATGTTGCAAGAGGCGCACAACTCAAATATTTATCTGGGCCCTCATGATTGTAGATTATCCGCTTTAAAATAAATAACTTGCTTATCTCAATTTCGCTTATTTATATTCGGCTTTTTGGAAACTGGTTGTATTATGTAAATGACTGCTCCAATATCTATGAAAAGGTCGCTAAAGGGCTTGAGGGCTCTTACCTTCATTACAAATATTCTAAGTGTTACTTGCAACGCTATGTTAGTTGCAGTTACTATTAGGGAAAACATCGTCAGGAAACCTGCACATTTAGGCAACTGAAGTGTAACCAAGATACAATCCGGTCAGGTTCCCCTATAAGTAAGGACACGGACGTCAGATAGCGTCAATCCACATAATGACTGATCTGCCAAACCCTGGATCATGGTCAAGCGTACCTCGGATGAGAAACGGGGTTAAAAATAGGAAGATTTTTACTTAGCAATATTTTTTTAACATAACTGAAGTCTGCAACATATTAATTTCTTCCTTATTTTACTATAATAGCCGTTGACCCGTTTTTTCTTACACTTTGTTCTGTTTTACGCTTGACCATGATCCAGGATTTGAGAATATCAGGTAACCAGTGAAGCGCCAGTTGAGCAAGGGTAAATATTAGTATTGACAACCCTATCTTGAATCCAAAATTAAATCCCACATTTATAAGCCGGTAAATTACAATAATTTTTGTGATTAAAAACCAGTTCATTGAAATTTTCTTGTAGGTAAACTAATTAGCCGATAAGATGGGATTCTTCCGTTATTCAGGAAATTATGACAGCGGTAGAGCTGCTCAGAATACATTATAGTCCGTGGTATTTCACCTTTATTAATTTAGTAGAGGTTACCCGGGACTTTATTCTCGTGGGAATTTCAAAAAATCCTTCCTACGCTATAAAAGGAATCTTTGTGCCAAATTCAGCTTTTAGATCCAATGGTTTAGACTGGACGTACTGATTTATTTATGAATCTGTGAGTCAGAACCTCAATTTTTTTTAATATAAGAAGAAGAAGATAAACATAATAGTAATAAAAAGCCTAATCAGCTATTGTATTTTAAATCTGCAGAACTTCTTAACAATATTAGTGAGTGTGGGCAGCCTTTTTAAATTATTGTTCAAAAGCCAACATTACTAACAAATATTCATTACAAGAATAACTTGATGCACCTGTATTGTAGGATTCTTGAGGTACAGTCTGTGTAATTGTTGGGAAAAATATAAAAATATCTGAAGCATATAAGATACCCCAAACCATAAATAACCAATAACTTCAATAACCTTAACTTAATTTAGAATTCACTTGACAGAAGTTACTTAATTTGACCCAAAATTGTATTTGAACGGCACGCACGGCACGGCACGGCAAAATTTGTATTACCATTGCCCTCTTTGTTAGCAGCTTCTGGTATCATTAGTTAATAGGAAGCGATAGTAGGTAATATAATTTTGCCGTGCCATTTTCCAATTATAAAAAGGCCCAACGTTTATTTATTTAAGCATGGCATTGTATGTTTAAGTCTTAAATCACATAAAAGCAAATAATAAATTCCGTGTCAGTTGCACAAATACGGAAACTTACAAAATAACCACATATGTATGTCGCCAGTTTATTCACACCTCAAATTAACAAGTAATGTGTAAACATATAAAGATATACTACATTATTATCTCTACGTTGACAGATGACTGTTATTTTGATGTATTGCCTGCACTTCCTCGTTTATAAGTACTTGATGTAGAGCTTCTATATCAATTATCGATACAACTTTATTATTATAGTTAATAAAATTAATTAATTCCGATACCTATTCATATGTAAGCGAGAAATTAATTAAGAATAATGCTAGTCTATCTTATAACAGACGATACTCTTACTCTGCCGTAGGTGGTATAACAGTATAAATAATGACTATTATACCAACGTAAAGTAAATAAAAAACCGGCCAAGAGCGTGTCGGGCCACGCGCATTGTAGGGTTCCGTAGCAGCATGGTTCAAATATGCAGCTGGTTTCTTAATTCTACGAGCATATTGTCATAGTCGATGTTAAAATCCCCAAATACTATAATATCAAAAAGAAATGTATTAAAAAGTTTGTAGTTTCAGAAATAATTGTAATTTTGGTCTAAATATAACAGAATGGAAGAATTTTTTTTTGTTTTTTTTTAATAGTTTTTTTAGTTTTTTTTTTTTTGGTTTTTGATTTTTTTAATTTTTTTGCGATAATATTATTGTTAGGGATAATATAATAATATCGAGCTGCTGCTAAAGCAGGTCGCGTGGTGAAATTTGATATCATTTTCGTGCTTAGCACCCCCAAAAACCTATTAAACGACACCTGAAATGTCAATATGTTACAGCTTGGCTTTCGGCTCGCCTCACTTTAAACGTGGAACCTTGTATGGCAGCCATTTTGGATTAGTGTACACTTCGTCGTGAATGCTACTCTCGTGAATTATTCCACATTTTACTTTTATAAAAACTAATGTTTCCCAAACGGATTGCTGAATCGAAAAACGTTCGTAGTAAACCCCATCTATCTTGAAAAAAGCTATCCTATGATAACCCACTCGATGATATCGGCGAGAAAAAAAAATCTCTCGCGCTTTCACGTGTATGGAAAACACCCGCAAAACAATTTTTTTCCACCATTTTATTTTTTAGATCTGTCGGCACAATCAATATTACGACCATGCCAAATTTTAGCTCTGTAGTACCAAGGATCTAATATTAGTAAATATATTCTTATTAATCCCAACAACGTTTGGCACTTGGTACTCACAAGCTTGAAGGGCCAACTTATGTGTGATAGTTTTCCTTTTAATTTTGTTGTATATTCTATCACCGTGAATTTTTCCACATTTTTAGAAACAATGAACAACAAAACAAACAAAAATTTCACTTTAAAAATTAATTTTTCGCAAAGGGAATGCTGAATCGAAAGACGTTGTTAGTAAACCTCTTCTATCTTTTAAAAAAGCTATCCTATGACATCTCATTCGATGATATCAGCGAGAAAAAAAATGAAATAAATACAATGAAATGGAAGTTTTTTTTTTTGTTTTTGTTTTTTTTATTTTTTTGCGATAATATTATTGTTAGGCATAATATAATAATATCGAGCTGCTGCTAAAGCAGGTCGCGTGGTGATCGTGTATAATTTTGATGTCATTTTCGTAATTAGCACCCCCAAAAACCTATTAAACGACACCTGAAATGTCAATATGTTACAGCTTGGCTTTCGGCTCGCCTCACTTTAAGCGTGGAACCTTGTATGGCAGCCATTTTGGATTGGGGTACACTTCGTCGTAAATGCTACCCTCGTGAATTATTCCACATTTTTTTCATTATAAAAATTAATGTTTCTCAAACGGATTGCTGAATCGAAAAACGTTAATAGTAAACCCCTTCTATCTTTTAAAAAGCTATCCTATGACATCTTTTTCGATGATATCAGCGAGAAAAAAAAACCATTGCCATTTCACGTGTATGGGAAACATCCGAAAATTTTTTTTTCCAAAATTTTTTTTTTTGCAATCTGTTGGCGCAATTAATATGTATGACCATGCCAAATTTCAGCTCTGTAGTACCAAGGATCTAATATTAGTAAATATATTCTTATTAATCCCAACTAAGTTTGGCACTTGGTCGACTATTACTCGTAAACTTGAAAAGCCATCTTATGTGTGATAGTTTTCCTTATAATTTCATTGTATACACTACTACCATGAATTTTTTCACATTTTTAGAATCAACCGTTTAGCTGGTAGAGGGGGGGGACACTTGTGTTTGACAAAAATTTTCACTTTAAAAATTTATATTAGGCAAACAAAGTGCTGAATCGAAAAACGTTCTTAGTAAACCCCTTCTGTCTTTTAAAAAACTGTCCTATGACATCCCATTTAATGATATTGGCTATATAAAAAAAATTCATCGCCCTTTCACGTCTATGGGAGACACCGGAAAAAAATTTTTTTTCTAAGATTTCACTCTACAGTTCTGTCGGCGTAGTTAATATTTATGACCATGCCAAATTTCAGCTCTGTAGTACCAAGGGTTTCTTAGGAAACCCGCGGACAGACGGACAGACGGACAGACGGACATGGCGAAACTATAAGGGTTCGTAGATTACTACGGAACCCTAAAAACTGTAGCACCAAATACTTAGACTTTATATTAAAGTGACGATACGTTCTTATGTCGTGTGCGCGAGTAAAATCAAAATCAATCGTTGATCTGCCTTTGGGTGTGCCTTTTTTATGTTTTTTATTTGTACAATTTGAAAATAATAAATATACTTAGAATAATGTAGATATATTAAATAATAACATGTACGGAGGACCGCACATCAGGTTACCACCGCGAGCACACTGCTATTGCGATAAGCGGTTTGGCAACGAAAATGAAGTAACCTGATGCGCTGGCCTCTGTACAATGTCAGACGCGTCACATATCAAACCCAATGGGATTTCGGTGTCATAATATAATAGTGTCAAATGTTTAGAAAATAAATAAAAATAAATCTAGAAGTCGAGCTCGCCCAGGCGCCCAGTCTATGTCAGGTATATTAATCAAATTAAACTTTTACTAATCTTAACATACTTACCCAGTACATGCCCATTAAATCTTTATAATTTACTTAGAGAAAGTAAAATATAGATAGGCAAAAACCTACGTGGGTGGCTTAACTGTTTTGATATGTCACGAGTTTGATACAAACGACGTTGATGAGCAAAAAGTGTGTCGATTTGAGATTGTTTGATGATGTCGTTATACTTAAAGGTAAGCGCCGTAGCTAACTCGAATATGAAGCTATAAATAGGTACTTAAGGAATTATCTTTGCTTCGTGAGTAGAGACAATATCCCACAAATCAAAGGCCCACTTTTTTGTGCTCAAAAATCGAAGAACCGATCTGTCGTGGGTCCCTTGACACAAAGATAGACACAAAACCTCTGTGCTTTGAACACATTTATTTGTCCCAACCGAGAAACAAACCCAGCTACCGTTACCACTGAACAGAACCGATTGTTTGCGCATTTTCTCTATGCTATAAACTGTCATACAAGCTAAGTAGGTTGGCATAGTATCTTCGTTCATACTAAGAATAAAGCTGAATATTTCAAATTGGACACAGTGCAACTACGATCATCATTAACATTTCTTAGATTAACTGCTCAGCGTAGGAGTAATCAATTTACAAAGATATATAGGAACAGTGAACATGAATCTCTGCATAGAATTAGACAAACTTTCAACCGTGTAGGCGATTGTGCCCAAATGCACCTAAGTATTAGGTATTTACTTATGAATTGGCTTTGTACAAATGTATGTAGCCCAGTGGCTCACACTGATCTCAGCCGGAGGCAGAGAACCTGATGGGTGACCAAAGTGGCAATTTATCACGAGCGTTTCCGTGCTTTGGAGGGCACGTTAAGCTGTCGGTCCCGGCTGTTGTCGATTGACTATAGTCGTTAAAATCAAGTCAGAGGCCATTGTGCGGTTTCAAAACTCTGGCACCAGGGTTATATAGCGAAGTTTGCCACTCACTTGACTATACCTACACGATAAGAAGAAGATGAATGTATGTAAGTTTATTCGGATTAAATCTTACACATGGTATTTAAATGCAGTTATTCTCAACCTAGTGAGCTGAAATTTTGCGTAAACGTTCAATATGCACGGTAAACTAAGTGACGTCATTGAACAAGTCCCAAAAGCCTCTTTAGGTAGGATGAAATAAAATCACCAACGAGAATATACATATTTCAAAAACACTCAACCTCATACATAGTTTGCGAGTAACATTCCGATACCATGTTTTACAATACATGCAGCGCCATCTGTTGGCGCTGACAATAACTAACGCAAATTAACTGCTTAAGGCGTTTGAACAGTCATTCTAAAACCAATATGGCTGACCGCCCAAAATGATAATTATGGATATCAAATGAAAGGGTTTGCTTAAAATGAAAACGACTTTTTAACTACTAACTTAATCTTATAAAGAACATACCTTTTGGAAACACCTTAAACGCCTTTACCGACCTTAATTGCTAACCAAGCGCCTAGATAAAACCACTCAATTAACTGAATAAATTAAAGTTAAACGCTACGTTTAAATATTAACTAATATCTATTCGAATCGGATTTCCTCTGCATTTGCATATCTTGCATATTTAATGGAAAAATCATTTCCAAATTGGATTCCATTGATTAATTGGAAATAATCGCTGGGTTTAGTAGGTTGGTAGTTACGTTAATAAAATGCTTACGTCGCGTTGTGTGCATTAAGGCCGCCTTTTTGTCATTTCTATGCATTTTATAAAAGTTTTTATGACTGCATAATAGTGCACATGAACCGTTTGCTCTTGGTTGCATGATCTACCTCGGCGATATTAATAATTAACTTATGACTTTGAACGTGTTATATTCTAATTAGCAAAATCTTAAATCGCGGACAGGGTTAAGTATTCCGATTGTACTAATACCTCCTGAACGTTCTAATTTCTATTCATCATCAGTTTCCCAAAAAAAGGTGTGAAGAAACCAATCAAAACTACAACTTCCGTAAGTAAATTATAGTTCCAGAGCTTTTTAAAAGTGTTAGCACAGAGAAAACGGTATAAACGACAGCGCAGAATTTAACGGAATAATCTCGTTTGTAAGAGTGATAGTTTTGTTAGTGCAACTGTACTGTATAATTTCATGTGTTCTTGTCTGCACAAGATTGTAAAAGTTTTTCCGGGTCAACGTATTAGAAGTCAAATAAAACATTTTAGCATTTTAATCATGACGATCTCAATTCATGGCATTCTAAACACATGAAAACGGTAACATTCCCATAATTTCTTGTACTAAACGAATTATGGAACGGTTTTATTAAATTAACAAATTCAACATGAGATGCATCTGACCCCATTACAATACACAAAACACCTCTTCACTCCCTTATGTTTTAGATATTAAGGTAGAAAATGGTTCGAAGTTAACGCAAATTGAATTTGTATAATGTTGCGTTTCGTTCTAGCAATTAGCAATAGAAGAGGGTCAACGCTCAGGAACAGTGTGTGGATATGTTGTGTGTGGTCGATTCGAGTCATTTCGATGTGCTATTAAGGTATTGGACCGTTTGAATGGAAGTCTTGTGTGGGAAATGCAGTTTTAGGTAGGCGTGTTTGATTATAAACGGCCAGTACATGTTTGGAATTTGTATGGGGCCAGCATAGCTAACATGGACTCGTGAGATAGTTTTCTCGCATGTATTTCATTCCGTCCTCTCGTTCTATTGCAAAGGGTAGACTTCGCTGACTTCGTCATGACAAAACTAATTTTATTTTTTATTATAGCTAACATAGTAAACTAATTAACTATGTTAGCTATAATAAAAAATAAAATTAAAATAAACGCTACACACTCAAAGGCCCACGATAAGGTTTTTCCTTGGGTGTGTCTCGTGGGTCCCTCGGAACATACATAAAGACGGACATAAACACACATGGCCCGAGAACAAACACTTGCTTTTTACACAAATATTTGCCCCGACTGGGAACGAATCGAACCCGCCGATCAAGAGGCAGTGCCATGACCACTCGACCAAACCGGCCGTCAATGGTGGTCAAACGCGGTTATTGTTTTCAAGCACAGCTCTTGATACACAAAACTTAATGTTAACCTTTTGAGTAATTATATCACGAAGAGTTGATTCTGAGTCGAATCATATCATCACGATGATGATGATAAAGTATCAAGCCTCAAGAAGAATAATTCTTCATCAACCCTGGTTTTCTTTTCTCTACTTACAATCCTAAATATGCTCTGCTCTACAAGTACGAAGCGATCGTTTTAAAATAGTTCAATATGTTTCTGTAGGTCGGTTTGTTAGTGCTATGTAATGTACGGTGCAATTGCATTGTGCCTACTGCTCCAGTTTATCCAAACGTAAACGTTTTAGGTATGTGCAAGTAGGGTTGCCAATCTATAAAACATTGGAGTTATTAATGTTATTATAACCATATCGATTCGGATTGAGACTCAGGCACACACTCCAAGTTTGATAATAGGGTTTCATGGTTTCTCTTTGGGTCCTTCATTGATTTCTGCATGTTAGAAACAAGAATATGGTTAACTTCACTTACCCTGGTATAAGATTTTTCAAACCGCCAAATGGTCTCTGACTTAGTTTAACGAGTGTAAGTAAAACTTTGAGGATTTCGAACAGTGAGCGTAACTGAGTTGACAAGCGCCTCTCTTTTGGATATGTAAAAATCTAATCACAGAACGTATGTGTTTTTGTTCTGTTATGTTTATCTTTCAAAGTATCTGTTAATCTGGTTAAGGTCTGAACTGGGTCACCAACCCTACACACAAGTGCTTCAAATTACTGTGTCAGCGTAGTATTTAGTATTGGTACCACCAAGGATAAGTGCTCTACTTCGATAGCCTTTGTCGGCGAGATTATTGGACAATAACAAACATCCTTTGTCCCAGTTTTGCCATTCACCTTTGAAATTGAATTATTGAAGACTCAGTCAGTAGGCTACCGATCTATCTTTTTATCTCTCTCTTCTCTTCTTCAACCTATGGCCACCCATTGCTGAGTTTAGGTCTCTTACATAGTACTGCACTCTCTTTAATCTTGAGTCTGTCGCATCCAGTTCATCCCTGCAATCCTGGCAAAATCGTCAGCCCATCTCATCGGTTGTCTGCCCACGCTTCTACGCCCAGTTCGAAGTCTTCATTCTAGCACTTTCTTACCCCATCTCTTGTTATATCTACAACATATGTGACCATCCTACTTCCATTTTCTCTGATCTACCACTCACTGTCGGAGCAAGCAGTTGGGCTGTATAGATTCCTCGACCAGTCATTAAGGGTAAAATAATGATTCTATGAGGCTGGCATGGTCACCTAGGGTGACTGAAGCCTCTATAAGAGAATTCCATCCATCCATACACGCGCGCCAATTATTCCTGATGGGATAGGCAGAGCATCTTTTGGTTCTAAAGCTACCTGACCGTACGTCACATTTGACATACTTTTTTGAGGGTTATTAGATAGTTTGTGAGTATTGTAGTGATAGGTATAAAACCACGCGTAATGTAATTTCCGTTCCGCCTTAAGTACTTAGTCCAATTGATGACAACCCGTGCCCAGTCCTCATCCAATGCTGGTCAAACCACAATCTTCTTCATATTACTGAATATCAGATTGAAAAAGAGGCAAAGAACGCGAGAAATAGAATAGAATAAAAATCTTTAAGTATGTAAAGACATGTTATGTAAAGGTGGTACTAGCTAACTAAAATTAGTGTACATGCATGTCTTGCCAATGTAATATTAGCGTGTAAATGTTTTATAGAATTAAAAAAAAATGAGCATAATTAGTTATTTGATAAAAATTCATTGATAACAAAAAACAATGTCATAACAATAGAATGAAGTCGTAGCAATAAGAATTTGCACTAAACCATACCAAGCGTTGAAATATGTTTAATTGCCGATTCCAGTAGGATATTATGCTTGTATCTATGTCTACACACACATTACATATGCTTACGCCTGTAATCTCATACGGGGTAGGTAGAGCATCAATAGACCAGAACCACTTGATGAGACATGATGTATAGTGGAGAGGTTGTCTGTCTTTCGCACACAATACAGAAAAACCCTCGCGTCCTTATCTATGTATACCTAGGTAATAATATTTCATTTCCTCAGTATATATCAAGTTATTGGGAAACAACTACATCCCCTAAGGCGCAACGTGGTCGAGTATAGCACTTTCAATATCTCCTAGACTTACTGTAAACATGAGTAATAAAGTGGTAATAGGAGTCGCAAGATTAAGCACTGACGAAGCTTGACATATAATTTTTGAGGACACAAAAATAATCCAGAGGTAATTCAGAAAATGATTAAAAAAGAATTCTTCAGAAAATAAAATAAAACGTGAATATTTGTTTAAGGTTTTAGAGAGGATTATGCCTGGACAAAAATTTTAGAACCAACTTTTTTTTAGGTAAATATAGTTGCAGAAACAGATGAACAGCCTTTAAGATATGTCTGTATCCGTCAAAAGCGGTTATGGTTATGATTTTAAATGAATGTTTATGAAGCTCTGAGCAAAAATGCATTTGACTATCTCTCAAAGTGGCTAATACTCAGTCTTTGTGGAAAATATCTTCTCTTTACATTTTCTCGAAACAAGTTAAATTTAAAACGAATACTTCTGTTATGTTTTGAATTTCATATCTACGGCTGTTAATGTTGCTACTTTATAAAATAGTACGTTATTATCCCCGTGGTATCGTGTAATTTGACGTAAAATATGTGCGTCTATTTATTACGAAATGAAATTGCAATCTTCTTAGACATTTGAAATATTTGATTACCTAGGTACAGGCGGAGAAGAAGTCTTTAATACCTAGATGTATTGAAAGCAGACGTTAATGGTATCGTTTATGGTCATTTTAGTTGTGTAAAGTTTACTAATAGAAATTTCAAAGCAGATTCTTTGAATCTTAAAAATCTCGACCAAAACTTTTAAGGTAGGCCTTTGGTAAATTCACAGATAACCTGTATATTTTATTTATTAGTTTACAATTGTAAATTCCAAAATGCACTCACAGATTAACCTATGATAATAATTTTTATTATTTGTTTTTATTATTTAAGGAAAAGACTTCACAAAAATGATAGGTTTTTAAAAGAAATATGAAATTTGGTATCAGATTTTGTTCAAACAAACGTTTTACTTTTTTTTTTCGGGAATGCGGTATCTAAATACATACTTATTCAATTAAAGAAATTATTGAATAAAATTATTCTTGAGAAAAAATGAAATCTCATACTAAACCCTTACAAGGAAGAGGTATTTAAGGTTACTTTAATTATGAACTGTTCAATAATATCCTTTTCTGCTTAAGAATATGAGTATTTTATAATGGTTCCTAGAAATGGCGATATAACATAATACAGATATTGTACAGAACCAATTATTAGAATTGCAACATTGTAAACAATTCTGAGAATGAAATCTTCGAAAATAGCAATAAATTGAAAACAAATTTTTGCAATTTTTTTTATAAAAAACTTTTCGCAACCAAATATTTATGCAAACGGCTGTATTTCGTTTAGTTATCATGTGCATTGCTAAGTAGATGTTTTGGTTGTGCGCATGAGTTCCCAGTAATAAGAAATATGATGCGTTCAACACAAATAAAGTGGGTGTCGTATTTTGTTGACTGTACTGTTTACATTTTAATGGAGATGCATTCCTTACAGATAACAAAAACAAAATGTTTATCTTATGCAATAGCATCTAATGTTTCACCATGCATGCTGGCTTCCCATTTTCGCACGATGGCACAACTAATTGTTGTTGTACCACCACCGTGGTACAATGACGATTAGGTGTACCACCGGATTAGTTGAGGGTATCCCCACTGGGATACCATTGAGATGTTACAAAGGTAATAAAATCTCATGAGGGTATCCGTTCTTCAGATAGCTCGCTAAACCGTTTGTTTTCGGCTGTTGTCGGTTGACTATAGCTATACTTTGTTGTTAAACCAAGCCAGGCAATTTAGCGGTTTGAAGACTATTGATTGACCTGTTATAAATTTATGGAGGTATTTACACATCAGCATATAGCTAGCACGGCCCGCGACAAACTCGCGCGTCACGTCACTCCGACTACTGTAAAACTTCACTTTGATTACGCGAGGCCACCGCGCAAAAGCTTGCTCGCCCTCTGCCGTTGTCATTTTGATACTTTTTTGTCATTTGACTGCATTGTTTTCCAGTTGTGCTTGGGCTGCTGATAGCAGCCATCGCCTAAACACATATTGTGAGTTTTGTTGTACGAGTTACGATACGATCGTCAATTGTTCCCAGTGCACAGATGATTATAAGAACTTGAGCCAGCACTTCCGAGCATTGTGCTGTGTGCACTCGGTTTTATATTTCGATTTTAGTCCTGAATTAAGTACCTGTACACCTATGAATGCTTTGTTGTAAAATTATGCTCTTAGTTCACATAGGTACTGTAGAGGTTGTACTTTTATTCTTAACGATTCACACTGAAAGGCCCTAAGGTTTTTTCTTGTGTCGTAGGTCCCTTGGAAGTCTTGGAACATACACAAAGACAGATATGAACACCCAGAATATGAGCGCTACTGCCTATACTGCTGTAGCCTACGCTGAGTTACCGCCTATTTAGATGACATTATATTACCTATATAGCTGCATAATTTTTAGTAAAAACATATCTGTGTCATTTAAATAAAGTTTATTTCTTTCTTTCATTACTTGTTTACAGTTGCCTCAATTTCGGATCCCAATAGAATTGCACAAATCCAATAGTCTAGGTTTAAACCTAATTGCTAGTCCGTTGGCTTTGTCGTACCAAATCTGGAGTCGCCGGGAGACCATAACGTCTACTTTCCCTTCCCGGATGATATTGGTATGCAGGCACCGTTGTGGGGAATGATTGACGTAAATGAGGAGTCAAAGAACGTTGCCAAATGGGAGAGACGTCATGGACATTAAAAAAACTACATGGAATCGCAATTATTGATGTTAATGCAACAATCAAAACTTTGGGAAAAATCTTTAAAGGCTATAATAACTTTTAAATTTATGGTCATAAATATCTTTAAAATTTAGAAACACAGTCTTTATACCCTTATACTGTCTTTAAAGTTAGGTGACAAGTAATTTATCACAAGTTATGGTATCTGAAGCATCAACCAAATTATAGATTTAAAAAAAGTTATGGTATCATGTTTGCGATATGCTTCCTTTTTATGGCGTCACATGGTTTGTGTATTTGTGCGACAGACTTACGCGCTTAAAAGCATTTAAAAAAACGACCAAGAACGCGTGTCAATTCCGTAGTTGAGACATTATACTTTATAATTTATTCAACCATTAATTACCAAAAATTTTCACTTTAAAGATTATAGTATAAGTATTTCACAAACGGATTGCTGAATCGTAAAAAGTTAAAAAAAAAACTTTATATCTAAAAGTGTGGGTGGTCAGTCTTTTCTTTATTTTAAGAGTGTTACCAACACTATCAAATGTCATTATCAGCACGTGACAAAAACCTTTTATTTTAAAAGCAGTTAAAGTAACATGACGACAGTTGTTGGTTTATTTAGTATCATGGAAGCTTTTTGTGTTAATGATGTTACAGATGCGGAGATACTTACTGGGAAAACCGAGTTGACCTATGCAATTAATTTCATTTGTTGTTCTTTTTTATGAAACTGAACAACATTATCCAAGGAACATAGGTTAAAACACGAAAAAAAAATTTTTTGAGTTCCCATACAAACTTCATCAGCATATAGCATTACGTCCCCACCAAGGGGCACGGGCCTCCCTTCGAAACACGAAGGGGATTTAGGCCATCGTCCACCACGCTGGCCCAATGCGGGTTGGTGGACATTAATTTAAATTAACCATATTATTATATTAGGTAATGTACAGACAGCAGCACTTCAGGTTACCCATTTGCAATACGAAAGCCGGCGCTATTACGATCAAAATAAGGGCGGCGTCAAGGTCAACATATATAGGCTTGATGTGCTGCTGTGTGTACTTTATCGTTAATAGGGAAAATAGTAGAGAGTAGAGACAGAGGTAGAACTACAATAATTCAAAGTTAAACATAATTTTTTTTAAACTAATTAAACGATCATCATAATTAATTGTGAACACAGTAAAATGTTGTTTTACTATCACAACATTCCTTATCTTATCAGTAAGTATTAAGTAAAAAATGCCGTAACATCTTGACAGTTTGACGTCTTTGACATTGACATTGAGGTTCACGAGCTGATACTGTCTGACAGTTGAGTGCACTGATCTGATAATGATGGAACTTAAACATACCGACCTATGATATTAAGGGTTTACTTGAGAATATGTTTTTCCTGAGTTTTTTTTATTTGCATTCACAGACATGGTGTCCGTGCCTTTGTTTACTAGTTAACTTTTCTTGTTAATACTTCTTTTTTGATTATTTTTTAATGCTCTCCTGGAGTAAGTATATACATTTTTTAAAACGAATACATAATACAAACTAATAAATAATTTGCTGAGTTTTGAAGTTTCTCTCTTATCAAGTGTGTGTGGTGAACTCGACTGATCTTG
Source organism: Aproaerema taeniolella (assembly GCA_949987775.1). Taxonomy (NCBI): domain Eukaryota; kingdom Metazoa; phylum Arthropoda; class Insecta; order Lepidoptera; family Gelechiidae; genus Aproaerema; species Aproaerema taeniolella. The sequence goes on along the minus strand of OX465261.1, from coordinate 2,941,350 downwards.
GTGTCTGAATTTTCAAACCAAATGGGATCTGACTTGGTTTAACGCCTGTAGTCAATCGACAGTTGCCGGGGCCGACGGCTTAACGTACTCTTCGAAGGACGGAAACGCTCGAGATAAATTGCCAATTTGGTCACCCAATAGGTTTCCTGCCCCTGGTTGCTTGCCCTCACTGATCGTTTTAGAACAGAGAGCGCACTGGGTTACGAGTTTTGAAGTAAATGTTTCTTTATATTTGCTTTTAAAGAGTGAGAGGCAAGTAAAAAATCTGATGATTTTAATAGAATTTCCCTGTTGAAACGCAACAAAGCAGCCATTCTCAAACCCTATAGCAAGGCCTCTGTGGGGGCTCCTCGAATAAACTTAAAGAAAAGTATTACTGAAATTCGAAATGCGTGCTGCATAGAATAAAAAACTTATTTTTCTATCGCCCGAACTTTCAGTCAGGAGCTTCCGCCAGATATTTAGTGTTCCAAAAAAGGTCCGTCACTGAAAAAGTTTGAGAACCGCTGATGTAGAGCTATCTTTCGGGTTAGTCAAACTATTTAAAAACCGGCTCTGTATAGGTTATTTCTAATTTTCTTCCCCAGCCCACACGGCGGCAAGTGTCATGTCTCAGCACACGCGTGACAGTTTCATGACATGAGACGTGTCATCTCCGGTGTCACGACACATTGACCACCCACCGCGATGCCGCGGGATGACCGTGTGACACAGTGTCCTTTATGACGTGACGAATTAGGTGCTCATCGAGTGGAAGGTTGGAGATTCAAGTCATGAGTTTTGTCACATATAATATAATATAATATAATATAACAGACTGTGGTAATAAAAAAAATGTATAAAATAAACTTTTTTCATAATATTCACTGTTTCTTCCCACAAAACAGCATAGTTCCCACCTCTAAAGCTAACCTAAGACATTCACACCCAATTTGTTAACGGTAAATTATATCCCGGATGTAAAATATAAACTTTAACTGCCTATAAATAAAGCATAAATCTTGAGAAATCCTCATAGGTTAAGGCATGAGGTCTAACAAAGTACCTAGGTAGGCGTATATTTCACCACCTTTATGTATTATGTACAGTTATTCATTGCAGATTTGCTAAAGCATAGTAATTACATGTTCTTTTGGCACACTCCTCACAAAACATATCGAATTCTTTGATTCTTTAGCTGTAGATTGGTATATTTTAATATTGGAAGTAAATAGATTATAGCTGCTACACCAAACTCTTTCCCCTGATTTTTTTATCATCAGTTTTTAACCCGCGACAAAAAAGAGGAGTGTTATAAGTTTGACATGTGTATCTGTGTTTCCGTGTGTCTGTCTGTCTGTGGCATCGTAGCTCCTAAACGAATAAACCAATTTCATTGCGTTTTTTTTAATTTGAAAGCTGACGTTATCGAGATGGTTCTAGTTATATTTGAACAAAATTGTTTCGGACGTTTTAGAGTTCTAATCGATGAAAGTCGGGGATATAATAATTTCTAATTTTAGAGTTATTTGAACTGCGCAGCACTATAGAAGCCAATTTAAAGATGTATTTAAAGAAGCGCTCGTAGCCCAGTGGCTCTCGCTGATCTCAACCGGTCAGTGAGGTTAAGCAACGTTCACAGAGGCAGGGAACCTGATGGGTGACCAAAGTGGCAATTTATCACGAGCGTTTCCGTGCTTCGGAGGGCACGTTAAGCAGTCGGTCCCGGCTGTTGTCGATTGATTATAGTCGTTAAAACCAAGTCAGAGGCAATTGTGCGGTTTGAAAACTCTGACACCAGGGTTAGCCAAGTTCGCCACATACTTGACTATACCTACATAAGAAGAAGAAGAAAGATGTATTCTCGTTAAAAGTGATGATAACTTACCAAGCAGCAGGATAGGCAGGTCAATGAGCAGGTGCCACCAGAAGCTGTGTCGTGCCTGCATCTCAGGGGCAGGGGGGTGCTGCTCTGTTGTCACCGTCTGCAACAATAACACCAACAACATTGATTAACTTTGAAATTTTGTACAATTACTGAGGTCAGTGCGTGTAATAGCTAAAGAGTTCGATCTCCAGTGCTATATGAATGGTATTTTCTGAGTTGTACAGAGGCCAGCGCATTAGGTTACCCCATTTTCATTGCAAAACAGTTCTTATCATAACGGCTTAGGGTGCACGCATGTGATAACCTGGCTCTCTGTACATTACATGTAGGCACACTAACTGATGCACTATGCTAACTTTTCATAAGGTAGTCATCATTTTCAAGGCATCTTTCGAAACTAACAAACCTGTGATAATATTTTTAACTCAATTTTGTCTGAAAAGCCTTCATCTGCGGTTCTGGTGAGCTGGGAAAGTTTTGGAAAGTTTCCAAATCAGTTTTCGGAGAACAATCGATCGTATATTTTCATAACGGAGGACTGGTGTGTTAAATTTTAATTTTATTATACAATCACTTCTTAATAAATGAAAATCGATCGTTATAATCAAACATTACTGTTTGCAACATAGAATAAGTTTATAAGTTTTATAACCACAAATTAATTATAAGCAAATAAGTTTTCAGTAATTTGCAAGCACATACTATGAGAAACTGCAATTTGCTAAATATTTTCACTGATATGTGAATACCTGTCAAATCTAACAAGAAGATAATTTGAAGAAGTTTTTACTATAGCAAGAGTATTTCAAAGAGATACAGTTGGTGATTCTCCCTCATGGACTTATTTCTATGTTCTCCCCATAAACTGAACAACAAAGTGGGCTGATTGAGTGGCTGATTGATTGAGTCCTTACAGGTAAATTAGCTGATGATATAAGTTGATGATACATATTTCGACTTATGTTTCCTGGGAAAAGTTGTTCCGTATCGTGTAAATTAGCTATCACACATGTTGTATTGGGAAGGCATTTTTTTTTTCATATTTTGACTTATGCTTATGTTTTTTGGGAAAAGTTGTTCTCTATCGTCGGCTGATTCACAACCCTAATTTTCACTAACTAATTATTTAAAGTCATGTATTTATCGCGATTTCAAAAAACGACACCAGAAGTAGTAGGTACTTAGAGATACTAACGCAAAAACAGCTTAGTTTCTACAAACGGAAATAGAGTAAGAAGTCGGTGAAATGCTAAACATGCGGTAACTCAGGCTAATATCCACGAAGTGTCGGTTTCTAAATGAATGAGTACATTCTCCCACCACGGATAAATTATAGAGTACAGTCAGTTGGAAATACACTGTTAGATAAGACACTCTATTCCCAGGGTAATGTGGCTGGTCATTACATCGACCACCTTGCCACTCTGCGATTAGTCAAGACGCAATCAGCTGTGAAATTATGGCTAAGTAGATATAGTATCAATAGAATATCATAAAAATTTAGACTCCTTTAGAAATAAAGCTAGCGCTAAATATTTCAAAAGATCAGCTTGACTAAATCTTCTTACCAGCCCATATACGTCCCCACCGAGGGGCACGGGCCTCCCTTCGAAACACGAGGGGGATTTAGGCCATAGTCCATCACGCTGGCCCAATGCGGGTTGGTGGACGCGTGGAAATATACAGTCGAATTGAGAACCTCCTCCTTTTTTTAAAGTCGCATAAAAAGAGGCAAAAATGTGTGAATCTAGCAAGATCAACTAGAAATTCGGAATGTACGAACTCCGAAACACAGTTGTTTTAGTTTTTTCTTATATCTTTAGTGTAGGAACTGAAGTGTGTTTAATGCCGACAGACCTAATTTAGCGCTACACGTCTGAAGGCGGTGCGGTGCCTAACTTCAGTCGTTATTAAATAAAGTTTAAATACATTTCCAGGTAGTGAACAGTAACCACAAAATTAACCACAGGTCGTAAAGATAAACCTAGATTTACTTCCTCGATTTACCCAAGACAAGTCTATTATTAAAGTGACAATTTAATTACGTTTGTGCTAAAATGAAATGGGACAATTTTTTAAATAAAAGTTCTCTTGTCCAGTACGTTTGGGTATGCTTCATATACATAATTGTACCAATAATTTAACCATTGGGAATTATCTCGTCATTGGTACGGTATAGCTGTCAGACGCGTGAAACAATTGTCAGCCTTTTGCCCACGTTACAGCAAAACCCTCACTTCCCACTTACTGTGGCTTCCAGAGTTGGCAGCTGGTATATTCAAAGTTTTTCTTTCACTCCCAGTCCAACATAGAAGGAACTAAGTCTCGAGCGGAAAGCTAGTACACTATGATTCCTGTAGCGGTAGGCATAAAGTACTGAGCACAATATGAAACCCTTGGAAGCGAATTATCTATTTGACTTATTTTCTGTTTTTAGTGATGACGTCCGACTTACTGACTTCTTTTTCATTTAGTTTCTTTAATTACTTTTTACTTATATACCTGACATAATATGTAAATATTTTAATCACTGCTGTCTTGAGCATGTCAACATCAACCTAAAGCAATTTAAAATAATCTAGAGATATTTTAACACCTAATCAAATGTAGTTCTTTGTTGTAAGGCTTATGTTTAATAACTTTAAAATAAAAAAAATGTTATATCACCCCGACATTCGATTGCTTATAAGTTTTTAACGCCTGAAACAATTTTGAATAAAATATAACTAGGAATCATCTCGATTTCGTCAGCTTTCAAAAAAAACACCTCAAAATTCGTTTAGGAGATATAATGCCACAGCCACACAGATATACGGACATACAGATACACAGGTCAAACTCTTTTTTTTGTCGAGAGTTAAAAAAGCATCATCTTTAGTAAATTACTAGTACAATAAGCAAAATAAGGCAACCTAACACCATCTGGGGAATCGGGAGATCTTTGAATTGAGTGTACTTTTGGACATAAACTTCTGTCATCCTTCTCTTGATTAAATTCAATTACATACCACTGCATGAGAATGTTTTCTCATATTTCTTATACCTAACAAGTCTGCAACCTGAACTTGTTTTGTACTGACTTCATTCCAGTGACGCTAATCCAGCTTATGAGGGAATGATACGGTGTCGTCGATGATACTGATAGACAGAACAGTCTGGTTATTATTGAAATCCGCTTCGATTAAAAAATTGCGTTCTTAACTATCTTCATGAAGTTTATTTATATGTTTTTGTAGGTTTTTGTAATTACATGTCCAGTCTTGAACACTTCGAGGGCTCCAAAAAACTTCAGTTCAATTAGCGCATAAGCCGATTCTGTTGCAAGCATTCTGCATTAACATTATCCAGATACCAGAGACCATTAGTGAAGAAAATTTAACTTTAATGTGACAGCTGCACATTCTTCCTCATAAGTGGAACACAATAAGGGTCTTGCTCATAGAAATAAGGTGAAAAAAACTTTTCTATGGTTTTGCTGTGTCGTGGGTGAAAGACTAACAACTATCACTGCTATACTTATGTTTTACCACTATAAATAACTGCAGAATCTAAGTCAAATGTAGTGGCAAGTGGCTCTGAAACCACACGATGTTCTAACTTATTCGAAAAAGTCAAAGTTAAGCAGTTTTATAGGCGCTTGTGTTTGGATGAAAATGAGCATTTAGTCTCGCAGATAGTTTCGACACCTTACGATTGTTTCACCATTGTTTTTAGATTCGTTACTGTACCCTCCACAGCTAATGCTGTTAGTAAGCTTGATACAGCTATGGTAATCAGCTGTATATGCTAGCATCGTGACTGGTTGGGGTAACCTAGATACCTGAATGCCTAATTTGTTTAGACTGAGACCGTCATCTTTTGAGCCTAGATTGGGAAGATCTAGGTTAACTAGCGATTTGGGAACGTGGGGTATATCTTGAAAATTTAATTGGTAGTAAAAGCGGTAGGTTTCACTAAAAGCCTTTGCTCTAGGGTATAAAATTGTGATTTGCTAAAGAGCAACAGTAGGCGCTGCAGCAGTCAGGATAGTCAGCGCTTGAGGACTTTTAAGAAGTCTAAGAAATTCTTAATTGGATTTTGATGTTGTTTTTGCATCATAATTATCGTGAATTTATGTTACCCTAAATTATGTATAGTTGACTTTTCCGAGCAGGTTTAAAGACATGTTTTGAAGCTATAGACCAGCTGTAAACATCAGCTGATGAACATTTCTCTGAAATGTTCCTTCCTATTGGAGTAATATTTGTGTCTCATGTTCCTGGAAGTAATACGTGATTGTGGGGTATTTACATTTTGCATCACATTTTTCAGGTTCATGGGATCTGTGATTGAGAAACCTATTAAAAGTCGATTTAATATTAGCGATAAAGACTTAAATTTAAACGCGAAAGAAATCCAGGACGAAAGTAACTGTCTTCTCTATCTAGCCAGCTGCCATGAATCCATCCAGTGCCATTGTTTACAGTAGGCCTTCTATCACCTAAGCAATGGCAGTTATTCAAGCACAGTTAGACGGGTGACCGTATTAATAAAACGCGGCAAAATCTGCTAGTATTAATATTAACGCGGGATAATCTGCTCGTTGGTCGGCAGATGGTGCTGTAGGGTTAACACTACCTTTCCTAGATTGTTCAAAAAGTCGATACGGTTTTAGTCCACGGTTCGGCAAAGGATTCTCATGACTTACCAGGGTTCTTGCTGCTTGTCATACGGTTAATTGTCATGTATTTGGCTATTTTTGAATAATATTTAGTCCTTTGATTTTCAACTTATTAATGCTAAATCAATTACTACTCCCTTGTTTGTGAGAACCCTGCCAAGTTGACCATTTGTAAGTCCTGTACGGCAAAGGAGGCTTGCTTTCAAAATTATAAGTGCTTTTGCAATAAAATCCAATTTCATTGTTCGTCGTGTCTAAGTTTTAATGTCTGGGAATCGCATACGCTTGGGACTGCAGGTGCATAGAAAGTGCGAATTGGAGAAAAGCCTTGCATATTTACTGGATATTTTAAATGTCGTAGGCATGTATGTAGTTGTTAACTAAATAGACATGTAAAGACTTTTCTTGGTTCTGCAATGTCATATCCTATACTATTAAACAAGCTGATCTTCTAAGTATTATTAATAAATAGTATATAATTATATGTAATGGGTTTCTCGAAAATGGCTCTAACGATTCGGGAAAATTCGGGATTATTATGTACTCTATATCACATAGAGCTTTCTATTGGTGAAATATTTTTCTTAAATCGGTTAAGTTGTTTTTTATTTTATTCGTTACAAACATACAAATCTTCCCCCTTTATAAAATTAAAATTTGTGTAGATAATCTTGTATATACTATCTCGTATTCCCTATATTTTCTACAGCCTTCTTTAAATTGCTGAATGAACGTACAAACAACATGTATTATAAGTTTTAGATTACTAAATTATGCTTATACAACAGTAATTGTAAAAAAGATCAACCGCATTGTTAAGAAAGTGATAAAAAATGATTTGAAATCTAAGGAATCAGGCAAAGAACACGTACCTTAAATAAACTTTATCCCAACAGTTTTAGTCTTTTCCCAGGCAATTAACCAAATAACTAGTCCTTTATCTTGAACGTGAAAGCACGTCCAGTTGGTTAGTTAGGTTACTAAAAGACATCTGTCTCCTGATGGTAGAGATAACGGAGAAAATACATTTTAATGGGCATAGCTTACTTTACTCCGTGCTGGGAAACTATGTCTTATTTACCATTGATTTTAGAGATGAATAGTTATTACTAGCATCCCGAAGAATACCACATACTCAACTACCGAGCATAGCAATAACAATTTCACACGATTTTACAAAACAACGGATGTTTTCCGGTAACAAATCATCAAAACTATCGCAAGAGTGTCGTCTGATCATTTCACACCCACGTTTGTAAGATCGAGATCTTTTAAATCACATACGATACAGTTAAACATACGTCATGCCAGGGGCGGTCCGAGGCGTCTTGCCCCCCCCCCCCCCCCAACCCCCTAAAAACAAAAACACTGCAAAAAGTATTATTAAATTATATTATTTTAGTATTTTTAAAACACTTACCCGCGTGAGAGATTTTCGCAAATAATTCTTAAGGGGATTAAAAATGTTTGGCGCGAATGGGACCCGCGGTTAGATCTCCTGAGCTCTAACTAATTTGACTTGAAGGCACGATAGCTCAGCCGCTTAAAGCACCAGGAGACCTAATCCTAGTGTCGTGAGTTCAAGTTCCACGCTGAACATTTTTATTTCCGTACAAATTATTCGTGATATTATATTACTAGGTTTCTGCCCGCGGCTCCGCCCGCGTGGACTACAGGTTATATCGTGCCCAACTTTGGGATAAAAAATGTAGCCTATGTCCTTTCCCAGGCTCTAATCTATCTCTGTACCAAATTTTATCAAAATCGGTTCAGTAGTTTAGGCGTGAAAGACGGACAGACAGACAGAGTTACTTTCGCATTTATAATTTTAGTAAGGATGTCTAGCCTAGAGCTAATCTAAACTTCCCACTGTCCAAATATACAGTTAACGGGTTACAATTACGGGTCAATCATACTACATAGTACGAGTATCAAAAGTCATCCGTTGCCTGTCTATCTGTCTGTCTAATCTAAACGCGATAAACTCAAAAACTACTGTATGAATTTTTATACGGTTTTCACCATAAGATTGAGCGATTCAACAGGATGGTTTATGAGTATAATTAATTCCAGAAATTCTCACGGGAACGAAGTCTGGGGCGACAAGCTAGTATGATAATATTTTTTTGTTGAAATGAATGACCCCCCCAGTCTTGGGCTGCGGCCGGCCCTGTTATGCTGAATATAACATCAGTATGTTACAGCAACGGAAGGTAGAATAACGGTACCACCCGCTATGGGAGCTCTGTTGGGTGTTTGTAAATATTACAGGTCGATTGATGTTCTTGTTAAGTTTTCCTTTGAGTTAAAAAGTGCGCTTGCCTGTGTGTGTGATTTTCTATAAGGCATTTAGAACTCATAAATTTTAAGTAGCTATCCTCGCCATGAAACTTAAAAACTTTCCCCAAGGAAAATATGAAATTCTCAAAAAAAAACAACGGTACCTATGCACTCCGGGAGTGCTGGCAGAAGTGAAAACTTGAACATACCTATATTACTTGCTCGCGGTCTACTCTCCCTCCGTCTTACGAACTTTCGATCAGGTCACGTGTCCTGACGCGAGTTTAAATTTTTTTACCCATACCTCAAAGTGCACAACGCCGCTAAAGAAGTTTTCACTTCAAAATTTTTACTTCCTATTTAATGCAAAAGTGCTGATCGTACAAATTGGATGGAGAGGCGAGCATATTTTCTCATATTTCGACCTATATGTTCCTTTGGGAAATTGGGAACTATTTTTGAAAAAGTTGTATGAAATGTAGGTACTTTATTATGAACGCTATATTTAAATTTTCATCAATTCTAATACTGGCGTATTTGCTGGCGCAAATACGATTAGAATTTCGCAGTTATTAGCTGAAAGATTTCATATTAGTCAAATAATATGACGGCCGGTTTGGTCGAGTGGTAGTGACGCTGCCTCTTGATCGGCGGGTCCTGGGTTCGATCCCTAGTCGGGGCAAACATTTGTGTAAAAAGCAGATGTTTGTTCTCGGGTCATGGGTGTTTGTGTTTGTCTTTATGTGTGTTCCATGGGACCCACGACACAAGGGAAAACCTTAGTGTGGGCCTTTGAGTGTGTAGCGTTTATTTATTTATTTTATTTATTTAAACCTACCTACATTTTTTCTGTCGTATATTTCGAATACAAATCAGTCCGTAACGAGACATACTGTGGTTGTTCAGTTACAAATCAAACAAGCAGTAGGTACACATTATGTGCAGTTATAATTTGCAATTCACAGTCTGTAGTTAGATCTGTGTCCATTGTATTTTTCGCACTGATTTGTTTATAATCTCCCACCTTTTGTTCGCCAGCCGCAGTGAAAGCTTCCCACGGCAAAATCCAAATAAACAATTCTGTTTTAGAATCTGAGATTAGTACATCTGACCTACGCTCTGATGTTTAAAAACCGCAAATTATACGTGTGTTACATTTTCAGGAGATTTTCAGGAGACTGAACTATAAAACGTCACCATGAACCAAGCTGGTCAAGTTCCCCTGCGTCGCTAATGATTTTCGCCGTTATTTTTATAAGTTTTAAACATAAGGGCCATTTTCACCAGAAATTCAAGTTCGGAGCTAATCTCTCAAAGTGTCTATAAAATTTATGAAAATAACATTGTCAATCGTAAATTTTGAGGTCCCATACAAACTTCATCAGCATATAGCGCATTTTGTATAAGAGAACATTTTTTTTTCGTATTTTGACCTATGTTCCTTGGGGAAGTTGTTCAATTTCATGGACTGATTAAGCACCCGAGAGGTTGAAGAGAAGCCCTGTATATTTCTATTTTAACGGCGAATTTATGTTACCATTAACTTTAACGAGAATGCGAGAAGATTTCATCGAATACAAGTAACAGATAGATAAATAATTTATTTGCACACACCTTAAACACACACAATATTTACAAAAGATACGTAAACAAATATAATGAACTAGCTGATGCCCGCAACTTCGTTTGCGAGTTAATTTTTTCTTTTGAACAGATTACACTTTATTGACGGTCCATTAATGGACCTTCATTTAGTTTATTAAATATTGATTTAGTTTAAGATTTAGATTTTTACATACAAAAGTTTTTTCCCGCTAACTTCCGCTCCCGTGAGAATTTTGCAATATCCTGTTGCAACTAAGCTTTAAGTTTACTAAGGTGCATGTCAAATTTCAAGCGTCTAACTTAAGCGGTTTAGATTTTTCATATTTTCATACAAAAGGATTTTCCCGCTAATTCCCGTTCCCGTGGGAATTTCAGGAATTCCTTTCTTAGTGCACCTCTACGGTACCTAAGCTACGTCCCTTCCAAATTTCAAGTGCCTACGTTTAGCCGCTTAGGCTGTGCGTTGATATGTCAGTCAGTCAGTCAGTCAGACAGTTTCTCCTTTTATATATTTAGATAAGTATAAAAATTTCAATAAAAATAAAAATTGTAGAAAAACCATAGAGCCGAGCGTATCACGCATGATCACGCATTAGAAAATTTGAAAACGCCACGGCGTTTACGAATGTAGAAATAGAATCGATCGACAGAAATGTCGCCTTGGCTAAGCCCCCTGCTAAAACATTGTGAATGTGTGTACCAAAGTGTTGCAAAAGGGTCGTCGCCCTTATTTATTACACTTTAAACTTTCGCGTTTTGAACACATAATTTAATACCTACTATCACCTTTGATCCCTACGTTAAAACACTGATATTCTGCGATTAGAATGCTTCTCACAAAGTGCGCAATAAAGACGCTAATAAAATTCGCAATTGATTTAAAACATACAATTTACTCAGCATAATGGGTCGTTGCCTGTAAAGAATATCAATGAGATGTTTCAATTTGCAATTTTTCTGCTACGTGTAACCGTCACCGTTTAAGGTAACTGTCAAACTGTCAATGACTTGTATAAAGCTCGCGATCGTGGGCATAATAATGATTGATTTATTTACGCGTTTCATTACCTGTAAGGCCTGGTCACCAAATTTTCAACCAACAATTTACAGCTAACCAAAAATTTGACAATGTAATTTTAATACTTTTTTTAGAATTCAAAGCATTTTAGTTCAGCAGTTCAAACAACGTGACAACAATGCGTTAAATGTCAAAAAAATTAAAAATGTGACGCCAGAGGGCAAGCATGCCATTGCGCAAAGTGCGAAGTGAAGTTGTACCTTCAGCTGAGTGGCGTGATGCGCGCGTTTGACGCGGGCCGTGCTAGCTATAGCTGTATACAGGTAGGTCATGATACAATAAATTAACAAATGTTACATAAGTATAGTTAGTAGTTATTTGACTGGACACTACTTGAATCACAGAATATATAATAACACTAACGCTTGAATTTATAAATAAATAGTAAAGTAGGTATTTAAAAAAAATAACGAATGGGTTTGCTCTTGACCATAATCTAGCCCAGGGACGAAGATGTGGTCGTCGACATAGCAAGCTCACCCAGAAGATACCTATTCACTCTAACTAAAGTAACTCGGATTACTTATATGAGCCCGAAAATAATCTTCTGATATGGAGATTTTTTAATGTAACGAGACTCCTAGATAAACCTGAGTGTAAATAATTGTTACAACACACTGCGCAGGATTGTACAATTTATATTTAGACGCACGTTAGCACCAAATGTTATTAACCATTAAACTCTAGAGAAAGCTAGTTTCACTGAAATAATAATCGTAACCTTTTACGAGCCACTGAGTCCCACAGACTTTACTCGAACTGACTTATTTAGTTATCTATTTATGTTAGTATTATTGTATTCTAGTGCTCTAAAGATAATACGACTATTTTGTTCACCTGCATTTCCGCATATTAATATTTAATTAGCGAGGTTAAGCAACGTATACAGGGGCAGGAAAGCTGTTGGGTAACCAAAGTGGCAATTTAGCACGAGCCTTTCCAGCTGTTGTGGATGTTGTGGATTGACTACAGTCGTTAAATCAAGTCAGTCATGGTGTTTGAAAACTTTGAGACCAGAGTTAGTGAAGTTTGTCACATTCTTGATTATAACTAACCGTTATGGAAGGAACAAAAAATTAAACATCATGAGTGGTCGAACACGCGGGTTGTGCTTGGTATGCAACAAAAATTGTCTTAATTTAAATTGTAACGTTTAAAAGAAAATTCATTTTTCAACAGCAAAAAAAGCAAGAACTTTAAAAATAATAGAAAAACAATTAGGTACAAAGTTAACCGGATAAGTAAAGTGGCTTCATTTCATAGTTACTGTTGCAGTTATGATATCGTACTGCAGCTAGAAAGGTTTTGCATTCGTAGCTGCAAAGTGCATACTAACTACATACTAATGAGTACTTAAGTATGCTTAAGTAGGTCGCTAGTAAGTACTTGTTTTATTGTTTACTGACTTTTCCTTTTCAACTTTGATTTGTAAGGTAGTTTATATGCGCCAGGTTCCTAAGTAGAACATATAGATTTTAGACTCAACCGAGATCCCTTACCGAGTTTAATAGTTTAGAAGTCTGTTTCACATCCTTTTCATTAAACAGGGAGTGAAAGAAAAATATAGAAATTGACCACCTATACTCTTCCCAGGCGTAGTAGGAGGCAGTGATTAGACTAGACGTGACGTATCGTAAAAAAAGGCTGACAATCTATCACCGCTACACGCATATATAGTTAAGGAAACTTTGGGGGGGATTCTCCCATGAAACTGAACAACTTTTCCTTAGGAATCTATATGATATTTTCAAACAAATCTTTGACTTCCCTTACAAAGGCCCCGATTCTGTAACTTCAGTTGTGTGTCGATGGAATGAAATGGCGGTGGCGCTATACTAGTCGGGGTGGTTGTCAACAAGTATTGTATGAAAATTAAATAGTTCTCAATTTCGCCATCTGAACAAATAAAAATGGCCTCTATTATGCCTCCATTCCATCAGCACACAACTGAAGTGACAGAATCGGAGCGATCGTACGAGTTGCACGGAGAGGCGAAATTTTTGTTCATATTTCGACCTACATTCCTTAAAGATAGTTGTTCAGTTTCGTGGCCAGATTCACATTCTTGATTTTCGCTAAATAATTTAAAACCACCCAATATAACTTTTCTTATAACATTAAAATAACTATTTCTATTAACGGTTGTTTTACTAAGATGCTAAGTCTACATGTTAGCGTGAGTGTTATAAATAAATATTGTTTAAATTTTATTGTAAATATTGTTGTGTAACTACGTAGTGATGATTTAAAACAAACCTCGATATTTAAAAACACAAGACAGATATTCATATCATTACGTGCAGTTCGTCAAGAGGTGCAGTTTAGAGACTATCGTACTAAAGTGTTTGTGCGCCTGCACACCGTACTCCTTTGCCGTGTATGTTTAACCTTTTTTATATAGATAATAGGTTTGCTCACACAATGTAGCCCAGGGGCGAAGATATGGTCGAGGATACTCATCCAGAAGATGCCTTTTCACTCAAACTAGAGATTCCGGTTAATGAGCCCGGAAATACAGACGCAGAGAATGCCATGACTCTACCTCATCCAGAAATGTAATCTTACAACTATTTACATGTAGATCTATACCTAGGTTGGCTGGCGTAATATGCCAATGAGACTTCCAAATTAATACAAGGAAAATAAATTCCCGACAAAAAAGAGGGGTGTTATAAAGTTTAATTGTTTTTCTGCGATTCTGTTTGTAGCATCGTAGCTCCTAAACGAATAAGCTGAAAGCTGTTGTAACCGAGATGTTTCTTAGCTGTGTCTGATCAAAATTGGTTCAGCCTTTTAAAAGTTAGAAGCGTTGAATGTCAGGGGTGCAACAATATTTTTAATTTTAGAGTTAAGTATCATTTCTTTTGCGTTTGAATTTGGACATGCGTCCTTTTAGCAATTCAATGGGCCTTTTTATAATTCGAACGGCACGGCATGTCAAAATTTGAATTATCATTATTATGTTCCTAACTACAAAAATCCCTAATAAGTAGGAGGCAATGGTCGTACAATTCTTCCGTGCCGTTTTCGAATTATAGAAAGCCGTAGAGTGAAGTCCGTATGCTAGGGTAGCAGACATTCATAATGATTAATATTTAGTCATATTTATTAGAGATAATTGGCCAGTAATCAGTAATAACCGTCATTATTTAAAACAAGACGTGGACTTCAAAGCTTGCTATCGGGCGGCCGATTCTTGTAATGTTATGAATGGATTATGTTTGATGTTCATTGCTTGGGAATGCATTGCATGAGTAAAATTATTTCTGAACGATGATTTTTCACTGAACTGCCGACAACGAATTTACTTCCAATTTGTTGAGTGGAATAAATACAGAAAGTGATTTGTGTTATCGAAGTGGTAGGAACGCTATCTCTTTTAACAGAAACGGTTTTAAAAGCGATTTTTGTGTAAGTATTTTATTTTTATTTTTTATTGATAATGGGTTTGCTCTTGACCACAATCTAGCCCAGAGGCGGAGATGTGGTCGAGGATGTAGCAAGCTCACCCAGAATACCAAATACTAAATCAACTCGCATACCAAATTTTGTCTAAAAAATGAAATTTTGTTCGATCTTCGGATCTAGTTTGTTGTAGTTTCGTGTCTTATGCAAGAGTCTCACGATAGGATTTATTGCACAGAGGTCAGCACATCAGGCTACTCCATTTTCATTGCAAAACTGCTCTTATCACAACAGCACAGAGTGCACGCGTGTGGTAGCCTGAGTTGCGGCGGTCCGTACATCTTAATTAACTTTCCTTTAATTCTGTAACCTTCCATTTTCATTCATAGACTTGGAAGAAATGAACATAAAACTCTCTATGGCTGTTGTATTATTGAATGAGGGCCTGGTATCTACGGAGGCACATAAATATCTGAGGTCGTCGGGTGAACGGTTGGAACTAGGGTTGCCAACCCTACTATATAATATAGTATCCTTCTATATTAAGGCATCAAATACTATATTTCTATAAAAAATATATAGTAGGCGAAACTACTATATTTTGCGTAATCCGGAACGCAGCCTTAACTAAAGCCCGCCCTCTCTCTACGTCTACCGCGAATATTACGCGCGCAATCGCTACGATAGAAGAGCTGTTGTCATCGCATCGTACATGCATCGTACGTTTCAAAGGACCTTTTCTGTCTCTGTCTGTTGTTTTCTGCTAAATCAACTGTTGAAAAATGGCAAGAAGTTTTTCTTTTAAATGATTCAGAAATGCCTAACATTTTAAAAATTGTATCTTTCCTCTTTTCAATACCAGCCACATCAGCGTTTACAGAACGCATATTTTCTGTGATGAAAACTAAATGGCGAGACGAGCGTAACAGGGCCTTTTTAAATTTAATAAAATGCGAATTAATGGTGTTTTTCAACCTAAAAATTGATTGTAATGAAGCATATGAACACTTTAAAAAAAATGTAATTATTAAGGCGCAAAGCAGTATGTAAGAAATATTCATTTAAAAAATAAAGTCGCATTTTAACCACATACTATATTTTTATTCTTTTTTTTGCCATCTACTATATTTTTTAAGGAAATAACTTCAAAAATACTATATTTGATAAAAAAAAAGTTGGTAACCCTAGTTGGAACTCGGCCGATAAGTATACCGCACTCACCGCACCGCGTATGCGCGGAACTTACTATGTCGAGCATACTCTTTTTCTTTAAAATAAAATAAACAAAATAGACGCTACACACTCAAAGTTCTCCTCACCTGTAGGTATAATCAAGTATTCGGCGATCTTGGTTAACGCTGGTGTCAGAGTTGAACCTCCAAATGGACTCTGACTTAGTTTAACGACTGTCGATCAAGACGTTGCGCCAATCCCTGGCTCGATATCTCTAAACGATATTTTGTTTTGAATCTGAAGCTTTCCATATCTTGAAAGATTACATCGTTTTGGCCAATATAGAGAAGATTCGTCTACTTTTCTTCAAGCTGTCTGCAACACCTTTTTAGGGAATTCGTTTGCTACTCAGTAAACATAAACATAACCCCGCCCATTAATGCTGAGAAAGTCAAATAAGACGCGACAAAGCTGAATAATTGTTCAATAAGCACTTATCTTCTTTATTACTCTGTGACTTGTCACTATCACCATGTTTGGTAAGGTTAGCAATCGCAATGTAAAAGTGAAATGGAAAGACGTTGCTGCTTCCTTTGGTTTGAATAAAATTTCCTACAAGCACTACATTTATAAAACAATCGTAAGAGAGAAGGCTGAACTACCCAGTAGAAATGCCACGGATTTTTATAGAAAGCTATATTATCTATCATACTTATGGTGCGCTTCTAAAAACTGTAATTGTTGAGTATTTCCGTGTTCATATAAATAAATCTAAAAATTTAAGCTGCACTTTGTGAGTGAGCTCTACATCTTCGACTAGAGATTAAAACTGAATTGAAAAAAGAGAACCCTAAGGTTGTGAATATGTTTTAGTAAAACTCATGCAAGTCTTAGTAAAACTAAGAAGTATATCTAAGAAGAGTTGGCCGGTGCATCCTATGTTTCTAGAGTAAAAGAGCGTAGCTAAGACTGGGGAGTTATTTGTATTAGAAATGGGACAAATCAATCAAACACCATTAATTCCCGCATCTATATCCACATTTTTTATAATGTTATTTGTACATTTTAAAACTTTCCGAGTCTTTAATATGCACCAGCGGGGCTCTTTCGGATTAAACCATTGACACAAACGATTATCGGGACTATATTTCTACAGATATTATAACTATAAATAACTTGGAAGACCCCAACATAAAATAAGTCTAGCCGGTCAATTAAAGACACAGTGATTGCAATTAAGATAGTATTAACTGAGCAGTAAACTACGGTTAACAGCGCATGTGCAGTCAGCAGTAACCCACAGATTGCAGTGACTCATGCGCCCGCGCACTTGCAGAGATAGCGTTAAGACACTCTACACCTAGGGGCATGAATCGCTCGATTATAATATTTGAATTTGTATTGCTTTCTTACTGAAGGCAAAATTTAATTCCTCCCTGTAGCACCTAATATAAAATCGAGAGGACTTTATTAAGCGATATTTGGGGACCAAGCCCTTGATCCTACAACTTTTGAAACTATATGATTAATTCGCTTTATTTATCTAACTCAAAATGATTGCTGTAATCTTACCTGCAAACTAATTTTATGCTTACACGGGTCAAAATTCACGTATAAATTATGTTTTACCTTTGATCCGGTTGTGTTCAAATCGCGAAGTTAAGTATATGTAACCTCCCGAAACCGGTCTAATAAAATTCCCAGAAAAAAGCTGTTACAAAATACTTGTACTAATAAAGATTAGTGTTGCACGTAATTAGACTCTGGATAAATGAATCCACGAGCTAATTGGTCTGGCCTTGTTCACACTTACTTGTAATTACTATGAACGAATTTATACATTTCTCTACAGTAGCATATGTGCAGTAGCTTCCCGCCCGGGAATTTGTTCCTTTAGGAATTTGGGAAAATTATGTAGCCTATGTGTTATTCCAGGGTGTCAGCCACCTCTATACCTACCAAAAAATTGGTCCAGCTGTTTGAGCGTGAAAGAGTAACAAACATCCATACATACATCCCCAGAAACTTTCGCATTTATAATAAAATAGGTCTTTACCTATGAAATTGCCGATTTTTTCTCAAGCTTTATTTTATTCATAATTTATTTGATTGAACAGCTACACATTACTAAAATTGTTTTTTTATTTAAAACCTTGGCCATATAATGGAGATATTGAGATAAATTAATACATATTTACTTCAGATTTATTTGCTGAAAAAGAAGCTCAAATATAGCTCGTTTCATCCGTTGCCCGTTTCATTGCTTATTTTTGCTGTACCGTTGTTACAGTTACAACTTTCAATAAAGTAAGTATGATGAAAATTAACTTAATGTTGTCCAAGCCTTCCCACAAAATTTTGCTTTATTTGGATTTCGCATTCCCGAGAAAAATCCAAAAACGTTAGTATGGAAAATTCAGTTTTCCAAAAATATTGTATGAAAACCGGTAATTTTGTAGGTTAGTAGGACTACAAGGATTAGTAGGACTACAAGGATAGTAGGATGGTTTCAGTCATAACTACCGTAGAGGTTGTATGTCTAAAGCATAAATCTTCTATGAAAGCCTTTTATTCTAGTTCCATTACAGAATTGATTTGGCCGTACTTGTGTTTCTGACACACTCTCCCGTGGTTTCAGCCGCGTGAGTTAAGTTCCTATCAATAAATGCTTTAAAAGTGATTCTGTGATTTTTATTGGGCTCGATCTGCTGGATCCTTGGTTGCTCCCTCTGAGCTACGTTACGCTACTTAGCTTTATGAGAGAATGCTACCGAATCGACAACTACTCAAGCGTTTTTATAATTACATTTGAATAAACATGGTATGGCATTGGGTTAGACATGAGCATGATTCTTTTTGTTGGTTTTATTTATTTTATTTTAATTGACAATTAATTTATTGCACACATGAAAATTAAACATAAAGTACAAGAACAGATAGACGACACAAAAGGTGTAAGTATCTTATTTCTATGAAGAAATTTCTATTTATCATTGATGTTGAACTACCGTGCTAATAGCCCGTTATTACATTTGATATTGATTTATTTGTAACTAAAGAATGTAGACTAGACAGGTAACAATTCAGTCTAGATGGAATTTACTACCATTTCCGGATGGTGCTGTTTTTATTGATGTTTGATTTAGCACGGTTGCGCACACGCACGCGCATGACATATTCATCGGCGCGCATGAACGAAGTGATTGATGGATCATGCGTATCTTCACGCTGTGGATCCTGTTGGGTAGGCTGAGAAAACGAGTATTTAAAATATTAAATAAATCTTAAGTATAAAATTTGAAAAAAGTATTTTAATTATCCTAATAGCTCAGTTGGTTGGTCTGAAGGTGGCAGGCTCGATTTCCGATCAACATATATATTCGACAATCACATTTTTAAATGATTTTTCAAGTATTGATAAAGAGTTTGCATGTCTATTTATGTATTTACAACAAAATATGTATTTTGTTGTAAATACATACCTACACAAAATACAACAAGAAAAACGAAGTACATATCAGTTATCTAGTACAAGCTTTGCTTATTATAGTTAGGGTTTAGAGGGCGCTTTGTGAGTTATCCAGGAATATTTATCTATATTTAGACACTATTTATTTTATATGTCTGTATTTATTCACGACCGACTCACACTATACAGCCCGGTATCGTCAGGAAATAAATTTAAATTAAAGCCGAAAAACTAACTCCTAATAAAATTCTTGAAAATTTTTAATTTGAGAAAAGCCCAAAAAATTCAACTTTGCGCCAAAGAATATAAAGAGAATTTATTATTCATACAAGTTACAAACATTTTGTATGCTCATTGTGTCTAATGATCAAAAACTTTCTAAGGCGGGTATTACACAATCAAGCCCATCAATTAGTCTTATAAGATTTACTGACGTTAATTTGAACGTTTAACGGTGCCCGTTTCCTTAGGCAGCGGACCGGGACCGGACTAATCAATAAATCATACAACACATTAGTTAGTCATAGTTAGTCACAGTCCACTTATAATGACAGGTTTCTACTGCAATAATAGACAATTTACTAACTAGCAACAGAAGTCATTACAATAGTATCAGTTTTCTTTAACTTTATCTCAAAAATGCTAACATTAATTCACTATTTTGCTCAATGATTTATATTGATTTCGCTAATGTATTTTTATGACGCTTTCAAGCAGTACTTTGTATGTTCTATGAAATAAACATTATTGACTTTTGACTTTTAATTGTATACAAATTGGGAGAAGAGACGAGAGAACAGAAGAGTTGGGAGACCGATGCTGCGGTTTAAAGCCATGTGACAAGCAGGATATAAGCGCTACCGTCACACGTAACGCTGCAAAGCTCGCTGCAAGCAGAGATTGTTTTTTTTATTACAAGATGGGTTAACTCTTGACCTCAATCTTGACCAAGGTCATAGATGAGGTCGACGATGGAGCGAGTTAATCCAGAAAATGCCTATTTAGGCACCAATAATGTTAAAAATGAAATGATATTATACTTTTATTATATGTATTGTCATGAATGGTTGTGAGACTGCTGATCTCACAGACAAACCGTTTCAACGGTTTTGTGGGAGTGTGTTTTTAATATTACTGTATAAACAATTGATTAATTAAATAAATAAATAATAATAAAATAATTGATGCCGCAAAAACGTTGTAGATTGGGGTAAATTGCATGATACTCAATACTCAATATTTCATTGCATTTATAAAATAAAATGGTTGTGGTTCCAGACCCTCAGGAACTAAAGCACCGAAACACATGAAAATTCAAGCCTTAACTAATAAACTCCCTTGTTCAAATGGTTGCAAAGTCACGGATTCAAATCGGTGTGTAACACTTTACGGAATTCCAAATTGTAATCAATGCGACTTCTATCATTCAGTGAGTGATGTACACCTCTACTCTTTTTACATTGTCGCCTAATCGTCGCTAATGTGTCGCCTTTAGTGACAAAACAGCTTTTTAAGAGCCATATCTCTATACACATGCTAATAAAACTGTGAATTTATCTAATTCGTGATATTTATGGAGAAATGACGTTTATTGCATTTTGATAGACGTAGCTAGATAATAGATAACGGGGTTTAACTGCTTTTACGAAATCATGTTGCATTGCATCAGGCGAGTGACCCAAGAAACTTGAAACGGTAGAAAATTATTGATTTTTTGAATATTTTCGTTGGTAGTACCAACTCGGTAATCACTTTTACTAGAGGTTTTCATTCTGCTCGAAGGCTTTTTAGTGCCTTGTACATTTAGTGTTCTGTTCCGTCACACCTAGATAGGATTTTGTAAACTTCCAATAATGTTATAATTTTGCACGTACGAAGAAGCGTTAGATTGTCTTAAATGAAAATTTTTACGGAACAAGTGCGGAAAACCATCATTTCGCTATCACAGAAAACAGAAATGTAGATATTTACTACTGTAAATGTAGAGCCCAAGAAGAAAGATTAATTGTTATTATAACCCATTTATCAACTTAAATTGTTCTGCAAAAAGACGTTAAAAAAGAGATAATTGCACAAATGGTCACACGTATTATGAGTATTTAATTTGTTAACCACATAGATAAAACATCCTCACTAAAGATAAAGAATACTCAGTGGTTCTCAAAGCGAACATTTTAGAATAAGGGGTCCATTGTGGAAGCGAACCGTTTCCGGGATAAGTACTGTAAAGATAACTTAAAACTTGCGAAGTTTAGACTTGTCTTGTCTCATAGTGAATGAAAGGTAAAGTATACCTTTCGAGCACACAATAGGTGATTTAAATAATGTATTTTCCAAAGAAATGTCTAGGTGTCTATCTATGTAAAAGAACACTGAATGCTAAAATTTATTGCACTAGTGCGCAAAATATGTTTTATATGTATTTGTTTTTCATAATATCATATTATCTATATTCATTTATTATTTTAATAAATAGGTAATAGGTATAATAGGAAAATAATAGGTATAATAATAGAGTTTTTTTCATAATTATACTAGTAGCTCGTTTTTTAAAACAGCGTGAATTATACTTGAAATAAAGTTTGAATCTTACGTCTAATTATGATAAACCAGAAAATTGTTTAGAAACATAAATACCTTGAGAAAATTCATGAATACCAACTACGCTAGCTTTCAATTAGTTTCATATTAAGAAATAAGTTTTTGTTTACGAAGTATTGTTTTTATAGAGCACTCTAACGAATTCTACATGAATAAATCATGAGAGATTGTTTGTCTTTTTATACTAAGGTGTTTTATTATACTGATGCAGTGGGTTGCTTACAGATTTGTAGATGTATTGAGAAATAAATATAAATCAATAATACTAATCATTTTCTTGCCTCACAAGCACCATGAAAAATAATAGTTTAGTTTTTACTTGATATCTTGCAACTTGAGATGTATTGTAGGTATTAACAAAATGCACAAACTTTCACACTGATTTATCTATGATTTACAATTATAAGAAGTTGATTAGATAGTGTAGTTGAATCGGTTTTGAATTCGGGAAATGCCTGGTTTACACATTTTCCTCTGGAATATAAAAAATGCGGAGTATTTGACATAAAAAACACACAAGATAGAATAAGATATCAGTGAACCCCTAAAAATTTCGATAATAACTTCGGTTTGAAAGCATCTTCACGTTAGTTGATGTTACATCACAGTTTAATGCAACATCATCGTTCTAAAGTATCAAATTACCGATTGTCTTGGTCGATTTGTTGTATTCCATTCACACAATAGGGACATAAAAAAACAAACCATTGATCGATCAAGGTACTGTATTTTGAAAGAGATACAAAACGGTCAATAACTGTCTCTAAACTTATATCAATAAAAATCTATCAAGCGATGTCACGAGGAAATTTTGTCTACGAGTTAAGCAATCTACTAGCGGAGTTCGTGCGAAAGTTAAATCTTTTTTTCTATTTTCATTACTGAAGAGTATACAAAACTTCTTTCAGTACAAAAACTGGGCCGAAATTATGAAGGAAAAGTACTAGGAAACGATTTCAGAAAAGTTTTGAGTGCCTCGTGACCAGATCGTCTTTGCGGTGGCAGTGCCGTGCGCCCAAATAATTAATATTTTTTAATTGGTAAGTAACCCTTGAGACAGGTAGACAATTTTACTAATTATGTGTAGTATTGTACTTACTGTAATATTTTGGACATCATAAAGGTATTTGGCGGCTGAGAAAGGCAAGTACTTACCTGAAAAGAAAAAGAGAAAATAAGTACACTATACAAACTAATGGCAAAATGTAAGCAAAAATTTTACTAGTAAGTACGAATATGATATGTAGTATAGTGCTGAAGCTTACAATTTATTTTATAAGAAAGCGAATGTTAGTTTATAAAAATGACGAAGTAAAATTGAGAGCTTCCTCCTCTTTTTAAGTCAGTTAAGAATATTAGTCTCATACTATTTCTCGGAATATAGCGCAAAAAACGTTATAATTTTGGAAAATACTTTTTCTGTTATATTTGTAAAAACTAACGGTAATTGAAAGAAGCCGTTACGTTAGTTCTTCAACTGAGGTTACTAATTAAATAACTTCATGTTAGTATAATGCCGTTGTTAACGCTACATAATTAGTAGTGATACCCATAATTACTTAGGTAATAAAAATCTCCCGGGGCTTTTTGCTCGTTTTATTGCTTTATTAGCAAGGTTCGTTTAACAACATTTTGTGTTCACACCTGTCTATTAAAAAAATCTTTTATTCTAAATTTCACACACTACTGTTTGGCTTTTTGACATACGGAACTTCCATTTTCAATAACTTAACAAATTTTCTTCTGCTGGTCAATTCTTAATTGCGGTTTTTACCCCTAGTTCGGTAAAGTACATATTTTGTTTACGGAAATGTACCCCTTAGTGTTTGGTAATCAAACGAGTTCATTCAATTGAGGCTAGTCAGAGATAGCTATTTACAAAGTAAACTTATGCACAATTATTAAATTGTAGTCATATTCTATGTGACAAAGAACCTCTTTATCGTGCCCTTTTCTTAGTTTTTTGCTAAAGGTTAACAGAAGTCGCTAGTGATTATTTTTAACCATAGCGACCTCTTATCATTTTCTTACTATCAGCAGTATACCAAATAATTTAATATAGTTAATGGTTTTAAATAATAAATGTAAGTAGATATCTCTTTGCATTATCAATAACTTATACTTTGAAATCTTTATACTCGATTGAGCATAAAAACTCAAAATATCTCTTTCTATGTATTGTGAACTCACAATTTCGTTTTGACACAAGTTTATTCTTGTTTTCACGGAAATTTTCACTTATTGTCTCGTTTGTATCATTTCACGGTTAGAAATCAGAGAGAAAAAGTTTTAAACGGATTATCGTCTTTATAAATCAAAAAAACATTGCGTGTTTTGAGCTCGTGAAATACAGTTTTGTATCTAAGACAACTGAAAATTAATTGGCACATTATTTTTTTCAATATCTCAATTTGAATTGACCAATATCAGATCTTGACAAGACTGAGCTATGGTTTAGAAAATGTTAGGGACTTGGTTCTGAACTTTTATTATACTGATGAGATTAAATACAATATTTTGCTAAGAAATTCTTAAGGTCTTACACGCTGGATTGAGAGCAAAACAAAACTTATTCCGAAAATACTTTCTTTTCCTGGGCGCGCTGTAGTAGTCAGTAGAGGGATTGACAAGTTTTGTTGTAATGACGAATTAGACACATTCTACGACTTACATGATAATATTAACATAATGATGATCTTTCTAAGCAAAAACCAAAGTTCAAACTCATTACCGTCAACTTTATCATAATAGCTTTCTATTGCCGTCACGTGGAACTTCTATCACCTACTTATCATATATCTACGGTCACGTTAAATCTCTGAGTTTACGATTAAC
This sequence comes from Aproaerema taeniolella, assembly GCA_949987775.1. NCBI lineage: Eukaryota > Metazoa > Arthropoda > Insecta > Lepidoptera > Gelechiidae > Aproaerema > Aproaerema taeniolella. The sequence continues at coordinate 2,916,377 of OX465261.1, read as the reverse complement.
GGTCGTCAGTTAAGTTGGAATTGAATGTCTTCACACAAAGCGACGTTGGAAAGGTGTAAATAAAGTTTATGGGTCTCTTACTGAGATTAGGAGGTGTTTACACACTCGTGCGATAAGCTGGACTTAGTGGGTCTCCATCGGATGACACAGTTTGTAGTGAAAAGATGTAACAATTTGTCTAAAGTAAGTTTAAGTTCGTTAGAGTATTTCTATGATGGATTAGGAGTGAAAGAAAACTAAGCATGTGCCAGAAACCAGAAACTCTCAAGTCCCACTTACTGGTTTGTACGGTATGCCTGGGAAGATTTGGCAGCTGGAACATTCAAAGTTTTTCTTTCACTACGTCCAGCGTGGAATTAAATGAATTTAATATGCTTATTTTGTAATACTGTAATGTGCGTGGCAGAAAAGGATTCTGCATTTCTGTATATCTAGTATACCAAAACCAAATTATTCTCATTTCATTGAAAATTTAGTCCACTAAAAAGTGTGCAAAGTAACTTTTGCCGTAACACAGGTCCTTGGTGGTAAAAATTTACTAAAACTGAAAAAAGGCCAAAATAATGAATTTTCAAGTATTTAACCGTGATCCCGAAGGCTTTCGACGTCGAAAACTTGGATTTGTCATTACCCGTTTTATCACTACCAACTCATAAAAAAATCAGAACTACCTCATTTGATGTAAGGCAAAAAGTAAAAATTCCATGGACTATATGTGTTTTAGCTAAACACAAACTTTGCAGATTTCCTTGGTTGTATTTCTCAAGAAAAAAAAAAATCCTCAAAATATCCAATGTACACGCTCCTTTACACAAACAGAATATTTAGACTGTCAGAAATGATCACCATTGTCAAAGACGTGGATATTTTATTTAGTCTCCGGACGACTATTGAATAAACAACAGTGTTTATTGGATAAATAACAATAAATACTTGGTAGTTACCAGCTATACAGAAGATGTTACGTTAGGGCGACAAAATATAGCCGTTTCTTTAATAATTTTGTAGTAAAGTTGCTTACCTGACAGTTAATAGTTTTCTATGTAATTGTTATTAAGTGCGTATTTAAGTTTTCAGTAATTTTCAAACTTACCATAAAATTGTCGTGCAAAATCTACATAATTATTGTCTTAAAGGTATTGTACACAAATTGTCAAACAGTTCATGAAGAGACATTGTAACAAAGACTAACTTTTATCTCTAGATCTCTTCCAGTCAACCCAGAAAAGCAGTACATACGGTCATTTGAACGTGTGCATAAATATTGATAAATAAAATTGGTGACTAATAGAATGCAGAAATAACTAAAAAGAATAAAATGTAAATACTACACATGACTCGTATAAACAGATTTAATAAAAGTAAATAAATATATACATAGGTAATTAACATATACTTACATAAATACTTACTATTAACATAGTGAAGACAGATACTGTTTTGTTTTCTTTTACTTGCTTCTTGAAAGAAAGAATATAATTAAATTAACAACTATTAATAGGCTACATAAGCATGTGTGGTTCAGTTATTGAGTAAGCTATCTGATCTCGTCACTTTAACTTCAAAAACATCGCAGAAGAATAACAGTGAAGCGAATATACCCCTATTTAATATATTATTAATGCTTTCTATTGCCAGTAAATTACATACGATAAGTCATAGTCACAAAAGCAATTCAAAGGTTAAAGAAATCAAAAGGTCCACAAGAACTCGGAACTCGTACCTTGAAGACGAAAAGAACAAATATCAAACTAAGGACACCCAAACTCGATTATTCGCAAACTTCTTTCCCCTGATAGATGGACAAAAGGCATTGAACTGTTAAGTGCTAAACGTAAGAAAATAACAAAACTTTGTTTATTTGTTAGCGAAGCAACCCTTGTTTACTCTAGGGGTTGTAACCCCCTCCATAAAAGTTTATAGGCTGTTTGGTGTTGCATCTCCTGAGGTTTGCTGTGTAACAAAAAGTCATTTAAGTGTGTACAGAGCCATCTTCTTTGACTTAATGCAGTAACGGGTATTGGCGCCTTGATTTTAGTAACTGCGGGCCGAGTACGATAGTGACAGCGCCGCGACAACACCGCGGTCCTATGCCAAAATGTCAACATTGACAACGCCATAGGGCGAGCAAGCCTTAGCACGGGACCCTCGCGCAATCAAAGTGAAGTTTCAGCGTGAGCCGAACGCGATCAAATGACATCAAAGGATAACAATTTTTTTAGTGTGATGAACTTCTTTTTTAGGAAGACCTAACCTTTTCCCGCGAATTAATTTTGTCACCCATTTCATTTTCTAAATCTTTTAATTTGATTGAAAAACAGTTCTTATCGCAGCAGCACAGAGTGCACGCATGGGTTACTTGATGTGCGGCCCTCTGTACATTAAAATAGGTATAAAGTCCATCCATAATTAAAAGTCTTAAGTTGTAAACAAACCTGTTACCGGAAGAAAAATACACATTCCTGGTGTAATCACACGCAATAACAAGTAAGTAATTGTTGTAACATCTAGGTAATCACGTGCAACACCATTATTTATATAATAATATGTCCATTTTATCGTAAAATACTTATTTTTTTGCAGAAAACCGAGATCGCTGTAATTTCAAACCTACAACTGACATTTTAAATACTCTGTATTGTCTTTGGTGGATAGGGATGGGAAGTTCTTTCATATCGATAAAAACTTGAGGCTATTCTGGTGCGCCAAATTTAAAAAAAAAAACCTTGCCGAAACATATTGTTGCATACATGTCAGAGGAAAATAAAGAACTTGTCATTAAATGGTAAAATTTTTATTGTAAATGGTCATGTTTTCAATTCTGTCCGGTTATCTAGCAAAAAAGCATTTTCAATGAGATTACTAGAACACCGCACACAGAAAAAAACAACTACTCAACAGCTTTCAAATACTCCACAACTTGGCTTTCAACTCTAACGACACTCGCACAAATGCTATTTGTAATAATAGTAGATTACCCAACAAGTGAAAAACCGTTTGCCTGTAAAGTCGGTATACGGGCGAAAGTTTTACGTGACAACGACTTTGAGTGGTAAAATAAGACACAAGCATGCGCCGATTCAATGCGCCTAATTCTCTAGTGCTGCGCGCGCGGCAGACCGATCATAGTTGAGTGGGAGAGAGACGCAAGGCATTCGGCGGGCCTCTCTCTCGTTCGGTGACTCATCGTAACGTTACCGAGCGTTACACTTTTTCATAAGTGACTCCCAGCCGCAACCTAATTTAAGACGTTGTCACGTCAAAAGGTGAATTCTTTTCGAGGCATTGAGTTGTATCCCGAGAGGAGCGAAGGATTCTAGATTAGAATCCTGAGCGGGTCGAGGGATACAAGAGCCGAGATGAATTTTTTTTTTACGTGTTAGGTACTCTACTTTTTACCATTGACTACGAGAAAAAGAAAATAATTACTCTGTGACAGTAAATTATCAACAATAGCTGCTGCTTTAACGCGAAATGACTCTGGAACGAGAGGTTCACTTTCATCGCTGGACGTCGAACTCTTTTTATGATTTTGAGACAAAAACTTTTATCAGAAACTTTTAATTGCATGAAAATTGCACAGAAAATTGGCTGAATTCCTTATTCTAAATTTAAAATTTTTAACCGAGACATATTCCATACAGCCATTTATTACATACAGCCAAGTTTTAGTAAGTTTTTATAGCGAGAGTATGCAACCTCCTTGCACATTTTCTTTTGTTTTCTTACTAAAATCAGTATATTCGCGCATGTTCCAAATTCAAAATGTTTTATTCACTCAGTGAAATAAACAGCGTTTTATTCACTGTTTTTGAAGAATAACGGACCCTTTTTCGAGGGGCAATGGTAAAAATGTATTTTACTTCATCTGTGTTCTTCTTTACTTCTTCACCTATTATATTGCCTTAAATAGCAATAGCAGAAATGCACTTAGTAATTTTGCCGACATCGACATTATTCGACATACACCACATCACTATAGTAGTCTATGGTTACACATTCCGCCATATTTGTTTACCTTTTAAGACTTTTATTTATTTACCTAAATCAAACACAGGATCTGCTCCCCAGACTGATATACTATAAATACACGACTTTCCTTGAAAAGTTATAAATAACAGTAAATAACAATAAATCCTTTATTTTATTACTTTTGTTATCAACGCAATAATGTTTATTAATTAACGAATTGTACATAAACGACACATAGTGCTTATAGTTTGAATCGAGGTTCAGACAAAGTCTTCATTAGCTTAACGTTATGGGATATGATGTGGGACAAAACACATAGAAATACAATAGAAGATAAATGAAGAAGATTATGCTATTCGAAGAAGTTAATCAGTTCCTACATTGTTAATTAAGACTCACCACTTTTAATTTAACTGTTGGTCCTTCATTAAAAAAAAGGAAACAGTCACGGCCCACCCGCCCTCCCCCCCCCCCCCCCCCCCTATACCTATACGCCTATGCGCATCCCACCTTAACGGTATTTTGACGCAAAAAGCCGTGCAGAGCTTACTCAAGTTATCCTTAAAATAGAGTCATTTCTCTTTAAACCAGCAAAGTTGCGCTGCACAAATCCCTACTAATATTATAAATGCGAAAGTAACTCTGTCTGTCTGTCTGTCTGTCTGTTACCTTTTCACGCCTAAACCGCTGAACCGATTTTGATGAATTTTGGTACAGAGATAGATTAGAGCCTGGGAAAGGACATAGGCTACATTTTATCCCACAGTTGGGCACGATATAACCTGTAGTCCACGCGGGCGGAGCCGCGGGCGGAAAGCTAGTAGTATCTAATTATAACCGTAACTTACACTAATTGGCTACAAATTCTACCCCCTGTGTAATTATGACGTCACGAGTCGAGTTACGATCGCTCCCGAGGTGCGCCACATGAATGATGACTGAATTAAGTCGGAGTTGCGCTTGCGCATACATTACGTTGTTCTGCTTTTAAATGCTAGCTTGGGATGTAAGCGCAGTGGTTAAATAAGGAAGAGTGTAGCACACTTTTCTTGTTTAGTGTGTGATTAAAATGGCTGTGCCTATATTCAGTGTGTGAAAATAATGATAGATTTGTACGAAAAATACGAGGTCTGTGCTGATGTTATGGTCCAATACTTATATTATGGTCCAACACTTCGTAATAGATTTTCTAGCAAACCTATTGCTTATTCGATTTTCATCAATAATAAAAATATACACATATATATTTATAGATTTATAGATTTTTTTACCATCCAATCGTTTGGAAACCCTAAAATACGAAGTTGTGGTTTATCAGTCCAAAGAATTGCAGCATTGATACAATTAGAAACTTAGTATGTCTTGAAAACTTGGAGTAACTAGGCCCATGGAGGGCAGATTACAGATTAGCAGTATTATCTGACTATTAGGTTCAATTCTACTAAAAGAGAAACGATACTTAAACTTAAGTTTGATTAGATAACGATAGGTCTTTGACCTATGGTAACGATGTTGCAAAACCTTTCTTATTGTAACAGAATAGAGTATACAATTTGTTGTTATTATGCCCACGTAAGTAATTGTTTTGTCTAGAAAAAAAATATTTATTCTGCTTCAAAATGTTTAGCTTCATTATTGCACCAACAACGCATATACAACGTCCAGCTTTATTACAAACCGCGGACCTACATACTCTGTAATTAGACTTGTACAAAATGAATCTACAGTTTTATCCATCATTATCAACCCTATGTTTATATTCATAAAGATCAAACCAACCGCCAAGTTAACTTTGTAAGAAAAAGTTCATGTTTCCGATCCACCATTATCGATAGTCGATTTTCAATCTTAAAATTTAGGAGATAAAGTTGAAATGAGTTCATTATGCGTCTTACTAAGAAAGCGCAGCGTGACAAATGACTGTGTTATTTATAGAGCACAGTAAAAAGGGCTTCCACAGCTTGTTTTACGGTTGCATTTCGCTTGTGACGAATAAGCGCCGCGCTTGGCGCCAGCTAACAAAGTTTGTTGCACCAAACAGTGTGGAAAGTCGGTATTTGGTACATGTTTTGGTTACTATGGTAACGCTAGATGAAACACGAGTAATGTTACGTGTAACTGTTACAATGTACCTACGTTATTATGTCTAAAAACAGCTTACTTTAACAAAGTAGAGTAAGATAGACTAACTCTTGCATCTGCTAAACTGTGTCTATTTGATTTTAAAGGGGTGTTATAAGTTTGCCTTGTGTGTATAACAATGTTATAAGATACACTTTGTGTCTGTATGACTGGGTACCTGTGTGTCTGTCTTTGGCATCGTAGCTCCCAAACGAATTGACTGATTTCAATGCGGTTTTTTGTTTTGAAAGCTGACGTAATTGAGATGGTTCTTAGCTATATTAATTCAGCCGTTTAAAAGCAATCGAATATCTTTTTCATAGCGAGATGATATTAAATTAACGATAAAATTAAATGAAATGTATATGATGAAGTAGGTAAATTTTCTTTATATCATTCACAGAATATTTAGCAGTGTCCCTGTCACTGAACCAAATGCCTAATTTATTTGTTTTGAAATAAATAAGAAGGTAATTAGACGGGTATAGCAGAGCTAAGTGTTAACTTGACGCTCCCTTTCCCTTGTAAATAAAAGGGCATCGTTAACACAGAGAGGTATTCGGGTAAAGGGCTGTGATAATTTATTTAAGCTAGAATTGTAGACCTATCTAGTCGTCTAGTTTATCTATTCTGGCACTCCTGTTTCCACTCTAGTCTTAAAGCATGAAATGAACCTATGTACCTTAAGTAAATGAAATGTGTTTTTCATACTTCTTTAATAAAACACAAAGTCCTCCGCCGCGTCCGTCTGAAATCGATAATCTCAAAAACTACTGAACGGATCTTCACCAATGGACGGCGTAATTTAAGAGGAAGGTTTTTGCGTAAAATCCATTCCCGAAATTCTCATGGGAACAAAGTCCCGGACAAGAAGCTCGTTAAAATAAAAAAGTGGCGCCACTCTACGGATGATAGAGATACAAACAGTCTTGTCGAAAAACAAAATTAATGGGATTTTTGTCAGACTAATGTCCGTATTATAGAACGCGACTCATACTGATCTGTACTTAAGTAGCAGTCATCTTTGTCATTTTGATAGCGAGAGAAAGAGAAAATCAATACTTAAGTATAGATAAAGACGAGAGTCTCCTTCTGTAATACGGACCTTAATGTTTATTCAATTAGTCGCTTAGATACTTGAAAAACCAAACACTGAAAACCTTTTAAGAGTACTTAGTCTGGTTAATTAATAATTAAAGCTTGGTATTTCAGCTCTGCCAGCCCTAACACCTGAATAATAAATGTTAATCTAGAGCTGCACTTTGAGGTGTTTAAAATTTAAATTCAGAAGGCAGGTTTATAGGCTTAACGGCTTTCTAGGGACGTAGGGCGTGCCCTAAACTTGGTAGTTTGTGCTTAGTCAATGAATATTGCAACACCACTTAGCGAGTGTAAATGAATTACAAATAGTGCTGGTGCTGGATATGGTTGGTAGATTCCATTATTGTTACTAATTTGGAGGACTGAAGCATACCTATTTTATTAACTCCCCCAAATTATAAGTTTGACGCGTGTACCTGTGTGTTTGTTTGAGGCATCGTAGCCGGTTTTTTTGTTATGAAAACTTTTTTATTTTTTTTTATTATAAGATGGGTTAACTCTTGACCTAAATCTTGACCATGCGGTCAAAGATGAGGTCGACGATGGAGCGAGTTAACCCAGAAAATGCTTATAAAGGTATACTCCCACGCACCGACGGAACACAGCAAGCTGTTTGGCGTCGGACTTCGGTAGGAGGGTGGTCGCGAACCAGACGGCCCTTTACAGAGCCTACCACACCGCATGAGACCATAGGACGACACCTCAGATTTAAAAAAAAAATGAAGTGTCGTTGCCTGGGATGGATTACTAGGAGGCAGGTCTCATTTATGTTTCCTTAGTCGCCTCCTACGACACCCACGGAAAGAGATGGGGTGGTGTTATTCTCAACCGATCACCACTTTTACTAACACCACTTTTTCTCAACCGATCACCATGATATACTTTACTAACACACAATCAGATCCATCCCTGTACAAACTGACATCCTAATTACTGTTGCGTCAGAGCAGCTGTCCGTTAGTCGTTCAAGTGCACTCGCTAATGGCCGCCCTGATTATTGATTTATCTGAGCAACGCCACGGTATTTTACTAGTCACTTTCATTGAAAGTGCTAAAGCTTGCTTTGAAATTATCTCTGGGTCTTTGAAATTATCTACGTAGTGGTCGATAACGTAAAGAAGACAGCGGGTAGTGGCTGGAAGTAAAAAGCGGAGGATCGTGCAAAGTGTCGCACCTTGGGGGAGGACTATGTTCAGCAGTGGCTGATATGATGACTATTGATGTATACCGAATTGTAACTGTATTTTACAATTGTAAGTTGTACTAGCTTTGTGCCCGCGACTTCGTCTCCATGGGAATTTTCCCGGTAGGATTTACAGTTTGTTTTTCTTATGAAACTTGCCCTGACAATTACAAAAAAACAACAATAATCACCTAAAAATTGGTCCAGCTGTTCTCGAGTTTATCGCTTATCAACACATTTAGCGATTCATTTTTGATTTATGAAAGAACTAGCTTTCCGCCCGCGGCTCGTGGGCTCGTGGACAGGTTATATCGTGCCCAACTGCGGGATAAAATGTAGCCTATGTCCTTTCCTAGGCTCTAATCTCCCGTGTGGTGATCGGTTGAGAATAACACCACCCCATCTCTTTCCGTGGGTGTCGTAAGAGGTGACTAAGGAAACTCAAATGAGACCTGCCTCCTAGTTATCCATCCCAGGCAACGACACTTCATTTTTTTCTGAATCTGAGGTGACGTCCTATGGTCTCATGCGGTGTGGTAGGCTCTGTAAAGGGCCGTCTGGTTCGCGACCACCCTCCTACTGAAGTCCGACGCCAAACAGCTTGCTGTGTTCCGTCGGTGCGTGGGAGTACCAGTGCCTTTATAGGCATTTTCTGGGTTAAATCGCTCCATCGTCGACCTCATCTTTGACCTTATGGTCAAGATTGAGGTCAAGAGTTAACCCATCTTATAATAAAAAAATAATAATAACAAAACTAATCTATCTCTGTACCAAATTTCATCGAAATCAGTTCAGTAGTTTAGGCGTGAAAGACGGATAGACAGACAGAGTTACTTTCGCATTTATAATATTAGTATGGGACTATGGATTAAACAGGGCCCAGAAGGAATTAAGGAAGCCCTAATCCACAGCTTATAATTGAACTAAGCTATTGCTGCACAAAGGGCGTCACGGAAGCACCTGCGGTAGGAAGTAATACGATAACTTTTTATACACAGACAGTCTGACAGACTTCCGGTTTGTAGGTAGATTGTTTATACTTAGTTGATCGGCTGGTGCTATCCACAGCTTGTAAGTAAACAACCTATGACTCATAAGCTATGGATTTTCTGTAATTTGATAAGCGACTTTTGATTAACTAGCAAAAATTAAGGATGTAAATTAGCACAGGAAACTGAACGACTTTGACATAGGTCGAAAAATTACGGATATGAATCAGCACAAGAAAGTGAACGACTTTGACATAGGTCGAAAAATCCATAAAACTTGTGCGATCAGCTGATTTGCCCATGTATGGGAGCTAATTTTTTTTCTTTGATAATTTTTCATAGTTTAATATTAAAACGGTCTAAATTCGCGTACATATTATGTTTAGACCTTTTAGTATTAATCTAAGTGTTCAAATCGTCAAATCTAAAGTGTTTCTCATAGTTTCCTGGAGGAAAGTAGTTCAGTTTCATGGGAGTTCAGTTTCAAAGTTTTGCTAACTAATTTAAAGCCACCAAATGTACATACGAGTAATATGTAGGCATAGTTTAGCAATGCATATAGGACAAACATATTGATTTTTATGAACAATTTTCAATTTTAAAATGTACATAATATGTAGGCATAGTTAAGAAATGTATATAGGACAAACATATTGATTTTTATGAAACATTTTCAGTTTTAAAATGTACATAGGTATAGTTTAGCTATATATATAGGACAAACATATTGATTTTTATGAAACATTTTCATTTTAATCTAAAAATAAAACTATCCGGGCTCACAGAGGATGTATTATCTTTCAAACCCCATTCAAAGGCTGTACATACAAAAAACAATAGAGAATTGCGGTGATTGCATTTGACATGCATGCGGCCTCTGCCTTAACCGCAAGATAAAATTACCTGGGCTATTTAAGTCTTGGCATTTAGAACTGAAATAGGATTTTATGAATACTGGGTATTGTTACCTTAGATATGCAGTAATGAGGTTCATTTCTTATAGTGTAGGTATTTCGTACGGATTTATTGGAGAAAGTTATTAAAATTGCATAGGGAGAAATATTTAAGTCACTCCATAAATCTAAATAAATAAACGCTACACACTCAAAGGCCCTCACTAAGGTTTTATCTTGTGTCGTGGGTCCCTCGAAACATACATGAAGACAGAAACAAATACCCATGACCCGAGAACAAACATCTGCCTTTTACACAAATATTTGTCCTGACTAGGAATCGAACCCAGGTCCCGTCGATCAAGAGGCAACGTCACTACCACTTGACCAAACCGGCCGCCAAAAAGATCAAGTACTTATTAGGTGAGGCCCATAGAAAAGACTATTTTCTACGCGACGGGTTAACCAGCTCATGAAGACAACATAGATACACTTATGCCTAACTGTCCCTGTCAGGATAGGCAGAGCATCATAAAGACAAACTCGTTTAATCAGTCAACCTGAAAAAACTCAAATGGGCATCGAAACAGCGACTTCACAAACTATTGCAGTACTAAAAAATGTTATAGCAGTACGAGTACTAGACTTCCACCCTATGTGTAGCCTATGTGTCAATCCAGGGTGTCAGCTACATCCATACCAAATTTTATCAAAATTGGTCCAGCCGTTTGAGCGTGAAAGAGTAACAAACATATATCCATACTTTCGCATTTATAATATTATTAAGGATTGCACCATTACAGCAATGTACAGTCATGTTATGGTAACGGAAGCAAATAACATAAGAATGCTATGTACTTCCTTATTTTGTGCATTTATTTTTTATTTTCCTATCTGCGATATATGCGATGTTTTTTTTTATTGACAAACGGAAATCAATAAAATGTTGAGTTTCCCCACGTGATTTTGAATGAAACGTGATATTTTTTATAGCAAAATTTTATCAAGATTTCACTTTTTATAGACAATTTTTTTAACTAGATCCTCGATCGTTCTTTGCCCCTGGGCTAGACTGTGATCAGGAGCAAAACTTCTTCTTATAAGGGCTCACTTAATTATTTAGCGAAATAAAGGTGATTCTCCCTATGTAATTGAACAAAATAAATACATAAATAAGCTGATCTAATAAGCACTAGTTGTATGTAGAGGCGAAAATATTTTTCATACTTCGACCTATGCTCCTTGGGGAAAGTTGTTCAGTTTCATAGGCTGATTCACATCCTTTATTTTCGCTAACTAATTTAAACTCATACAATATAATAACATTTTATTTTTAATTTTCTTTCCAGTGAGGAAAATTTCCACTGGAACAAAATCGGGAAGCCATTACTCGTATTTACAAAAAAACTAATAGAAGCTGTCTAATGCCATTCATTGCTTATTCAAGGTGTTTCAAAAAAAAAACAAAAAAAAAAGTTTTTATTTTAAAAGTGAAATAGTCGCAACTCTAGTAATCAGTTGCACGGTTTGACATCTTTCAAAATGAAAGTTTCATATAATTAATATGACATACTTGTCATATTTGTAATAGAGCTGCGCAATAAGCTAAATTTTAATTAATTTTGGGAATTATCTTTTTATGGGTTTTTTTGAAACACGTTGTATAGAAGCTGTTTGTGCTATACGGGCTAAACACTATTTTTTTGATGATGTTCCTAATAATGAACGAAATCTTATAATTCTATAGTTAACTTAATTTTCAAATGGTATGTATTATAATTATATAAATAACACTACAAAGAATTTCTATCACAAACTCAAAGATACGTCATGAATGAACTTGAGTGTATACGTATTTATTTAATTTAATATGTATTTATAAGGACAGTGTAATGTAGATAATTTTAATTATAGTAATTATGAAATTATTTCACAAATATAAAAAAATATATATATGCAGTAATTTTAATGACATGACAAAATAAAGTACTATATGCAATTTATTAGTAAACAGTACTTTCCCCTTAATCCCTTTTGTAATGCTCCTATGTAGGAGGCTAATAAAAAAAAATTGTAAACATACTTTAGCGTTGCAGTAAGGTTTTTTTTTGGCTATATCAATACTTAGAAAAAATTAGTCTATAAGTGACTCCACATTTTTTATAAAAAAATTCGCAAGTAAGATCACTTGGTTGATTATGCGGTCAATTAAACAAAACTACATAGTGTTTTGTTTCTCATTTTAGTGGTAAGTGTTAACAAAGGTCAAGGCAACCGCGATAAGCATTGTAACAAGCATGGGCTTTATCAGAGAAATGCTTGTGCCGCGCTCGAAAAAATATAAATAAAGAAAAATTATTCCGGCCATAGAATCTCAATTGAATCGAGGACTGCAGTGTAGCTGTTTTGGTTTGATTTTTGTTTTTGTTAAATTATATTTAAGTAGGTAGATAATGTTTAAGTTTTATTAGATATCTTTTTTCTTTTAATTGAGGCTTTTTATTGAGATAACCAACTTTTTTTAAATATTGCTTACTAACAGTATATTTATTTTTTAAGGCCAACGTTAAGGTTTTCCCTTGTGTCGTGGGTCATCAACATCTGCTTTTCACACAAATATTTGCCCCGACTGGGAATCGCACCCAGGACCCGTCGATCGAGAGGCAGTGCCACTGCCACTCTACCATACGGCCGTCGTATTGTGTTATTTAGTTTATTACAGCCGACAAAATCAAAATTCAGGACATTTATTTGACATGAGACACTACAACACAAAGAAAATAAAATAAAATATAAAACACAGGACAAGAACATTGGGTTGATCAGTTTTTAACAGCTTTATTGTACTAGTTATCCCATCGAATATCAGTTAAAGTACTCCTCGTTTCATTAGGGACTGCGTCAAAAATAATAAATGCCAAATATTTAGAAAAGCTGTAGTTCCGCTACTCACCGCCACACCCGCCTGTGGCGCTGTACGAATTTTCATGAAGACATTTTATGCAATCCAAATTACGTCTTACAACTTTGTTATTAATTTAATGGCTAACCTCTACAGATAGCTCCGGGGTTGTGGGTTCCAGAATTTTCCATATATCTCTAGTTACTGTTTTATAGGAAGTGGCTTTACTGGTTTCAAGGTGTTTGGTAATTGCGTATCATCTTATCTACGGTTATTCCCAGTACAAAATAGACACTTGATATAATTTTGTCATGTCGATGACGTACTGAACTGACGCTATGCGACAGAAGGGCGGAACGAGATATACAGGGCTATAGGTAAATCTCTTTCAACCTCTCGAGTGGTTAATCAGTCCATGAAACTGAACATACAAACTTCATCAGCATAAAGCGCATTTTGTATGGGAGATCAAAAATTTTTTTTGTTATTTTGACCTATGTTCCTTAGGGAAGTTGTTCAGTTTCATGGACTGATTAACCACCCGAGAGGTTGAAAGAGATTTACCTAAAGCCCTGTATACTTATTTGTACTAATATTAAAAAAGAAAGATTTGTATTTTTATATGTAAGTTGTTTGTAACGAATAAACTGAAAAACTACTGGACCGATTTCACCATTATAATGCTACATTATCCTTGAGTAACATAGGCTACATAATTTTCCCGAAGTCCTGGGCGGGAAGTAATAAATAAAAAGTTCATGTAAGCACGGTGTTAACAATATCTTTTCAACACCTATTAGTTAAGTGGCAGTTATCAGTGCATTCTTGGACAATGTGTCATCGCATCACCTTTTAATAGCAGTTTTAATTAACAAGTGCATGTGATATACTAATTAGATTTAAAATAGGTAATATGTGGACCGTCACTTTTCACATGTCATAAAACGTGAAAAGTGAATGTTTTTGTTAAACCGTTCTGTAGTTTTTTTTTGTCTATATGTTAAATAAACAATAATAACTAAGCTGCAATAATATTTGCTTATTTATTTGATAAACAATCTAATTAGGTAGATAAGTACTAATTAATGTGTCGAAGTCTCTTGTTTAGATTTAGTCTTATGGTATAAGAGCTGTAATATTTTTTTTAGGATAATTTAAATTCATGTATTTCTTAGACTAGATATTTAAACATGATTCAACACATCGAAATAATTTTAAAAAATTGAATAAATGAATAAAATAAAAAAATAAAAAAAATAAAAAAATAACTACAAACGATTAAATAAACACTCACCAATAATATCCTCGTTACGGTTTAATCAACCGAGAGCAATGCCATTCTTCGGTTTAACCATTACTTTCAAAGTTAAAGAAAATTAACTTCAAAAAACACACTGCACAAAAACACTAATCAACAAAAACAGACCAACTGAGTTGTCGAAAAACACAATCGAATCAAACAAAAATTTCAAAAGTCTATTTGAAAGCAAAATTCGAAATGAGAAAAAGAATAAACTTTTTTATTTTTTTAAGTTCGCTCGCGCGTTCGATTTTCAAAGTTGAGGCGGTCGCGTGCGGCACGTTCATAAACGACGATGCGCTCTAGTCGACTGGTTAAACAAACCGTGTTGCCGGCGAACGCGGGAACCAAGAATGAATAAATTGGTTAACCAGAGTACACCCACAACGAAACACCGGCTTTCGACGACGGATGTACTTTGTTTATTATTGTAATAACTTTAACAACACGGCTACCAAGCCGTAAAACTAATAAAAAACGACCGTGTACACTTTTAAATCTTTCCCCTGACTGCTTTCGACGTTTGTAGCATTTAAACGGACAGAAAATAAAATAAAACGTCAATGTAAATAATTAATCACTCAAACAGTACCCATTTATCAAACATTCAATAAATTATTCAATAAAATAAAACTAATTAGATACAGAAAGATAAAACATGCATTTCTATACAAACTCTACCGACTCTACATTTCAATGTTTTGATTTTTAGTACAGCTACTCGACAACAGGTGGCGCGTACTCATTTGTTAGCCTACTCAACAACAGATGGCAAAAAGTTGAAAGTTTTAATCTTACTCATTTATATTTTTGCAGTTGTTTCGGACAGATTTTTGAATAAAAAAATTAGACATTTTTGAATTATGAAGCTTGAATTTTTATAAGTAAAAAGGGGCTTCGTATGTTCTTCTTCTTCTTATCGTGTAGGTATAATCAAGTGTGTCATGAACTTGGCTAACCCAGGGGTCAGAGTTTTTAAACCGCACAATGTCCTCTGAGTTGGTTTTAACGACAGACAGCTCCATTTCATATTTTGAAAAAGTTGTAATGATTTTTTTCGTATATTCCGAGAGTAATGAACAGAGAACAATTAATTTTCTATGATAGGTGTGGTAGCAAAGGATTTTAAAGATGAGTTCTGCCACTGTTTTCGATAAATAGTAAAAAAAAACGTATGTAGAGATATGTTTAGTTGAAACCTGAGTTTTTGCTTTATCCTGTTGAAGCCAATCCAAGCTGTGTGATTGAAAATTAAACAGTACTGAGAAAATAATGTTATCTACCTATTCATGCATGATAATTGTATAATTACTATGAACAAAGTATAATGCACCGCATAGAACACTGTGAATAATGAACAAAAAGTTCTCATTACCATACAAAGATAAAGAAAAAAATGTAATAGAGTTAAACAACTGCGACGTGTGTGGAAAAAAAAACGAATTGGATTTATAAAAATTCACAACGCTTGAAACGTTAAGTATTCAAACGAGGGATATAATTTTGGAGGACACATTTTTTTCCGGGTGACTGCAGAAATCTGCAAAAATAATAATCATCTTGGATAAAAAAAATAGGTGTCATATTATTCCATACTATTTCAGAAGTTAAAAAAAACGGTTCCGGTATGATATTTTTTTATTAATTTTAGTACTTACGATTGTGTAGGCGCGCGCAACCTAAGTATTAAAAATATATCCATAAGTTTTTTTTTCACTGCTATCATTTTGTCGCCTAACTAAGAGTTTTTTCATCAAAAAACCAACCTTGCTGCCAGTTTAAAATAAAACGTCACCTAAAACTACATTTGATATGTGCTGGGTAATGATTTTTTTGACTCTAAAAATTAGTTACCAGCCAATTTATTGTGAAAGCTAATTTCAGTTTTTTGGGTACCCAAGTTTGACATTATTTGTTGCTCCATATTAAATTTAGTATTTATCTATGGGCCTTAGATGCCTGATAATAAATGATTTTATTTCCTACTAGCTTTCCGCCCGTGGCTCCGCCCGCGTGGACTACAGGTTATATCGTGCCCAACATTTTCTTTGCTATAAACCTCACGGAGCCCGAGACCTTTCCAACGAATGCAAAACCGTGGAAATCGGTTCGTGCGTTCTGGAGTTATAGCGTCAGGAAGGAAAACCCGACTTATTTTTATATAGTAGATTATTATTAAGTAAATTGAAATTAGTTAGTGAACATTAAGAATATGAATCGGCCTACAAAACTGAACAACTTTCCCCAGGGAATAAGTCGAAGTGTGAAGAAGTTTTTCGCCTCTACCTACAACTTTTGCGATCACTTGATTTGCCTTTGTAATCTTTGTATGGGAAGTCGGGGTAGGCAGGAGCTCTGGTTGGAATCTAAATATCTATCCAAATATTAAAATTGGAGATCCTTACTCACTGACTCATCAACGCCGGAAGGAGCAAGGAAGGATTTTTCGAAAATTCCACGGGAACGAAGTCCCAGGCAACCTCTAGTAATACATCTAGAGGAGACAAATCTGATGATGCCTTTAGTAATACAAATCTGACGGTTGATTTCAGCGACTGATCAAGAGTACTGACCGCCCTAGGCTAATTACGAGGACGCGCATCCACCAGTTGTCCTTTAATCTGCATGACATTGAACCTTAGGGTGGCAAACCATTTTTTAACCTGACCGTACATAAAGGCAAAGTACCTCACGGATTATATTAAGATACTAGCATTCGGCCTGGGACTTCGTTCCCGTGGGAATTCTGGAAAATTATGTAGCCTATGTCCATCGGGGATAATGTAGCTTTCTAATGGTGAAAGAATTTTTCAAATCGGTCCAGTAGTTTCGGAGCCTATTCAATGCAAGCAAACAAACAAACAAACAATCAAATCTTTCCTCTTTATACCTAATATGTATAGATATATGGATATAGAAGATATGTATAGATATAGATAATGTATGTATGTAGGGTAGATGCAATGATGCTAGATTAGTGCATGCGAAGAAACGATTTTAGCGCGCCATCCCCCCCCCCCCCCCCCCCGATTCTCGCGCCCTAGGCTGCAACCTAATTAGCCTAAGGGTTAATCAGGGCCTGGTTGATTTTTACACTTTTAACCCGTTGCGCGCTTGTTTTAACCTGGACAATTCTGCTAATTAGTCTGCTATGCTATAATTTTATAGCCCCTGATGAATTCTTGATAGAGTCATTGAGTACGCGCGAGGTCCACATTTATTGGTTCCACAAAACAGGTCCCACTACGGCGAAGTTCAATATAATATCTAATTTGAACGCTTCAAGGCTGTACTGTGTAATTTGCTTGTAATTTATGATTTTCTGCAAAGATGATGCATGTTTTGAACTCATTTTGAACCGTATAATCCGCAAGGCAATCTAACTAAAACGGTAATATAATTTAACACGATGTTTAACCAAGACAACGATATATTGGATAGGTTATTCGAAATACGAGTAAATCTATCAAAAATATTTCCGTGGGTGTCGTAAGAGGCGACTAAGGAAACAAAAATGAGACCTGCCTCCTAGTAATCCATTTTAGGCAACGACACCTCAGTTTTGTTTCAATCGGAGGTGTCGTCCTATGGTCTCATGCGGTGTGGTAGGCTCTGTAAAGAGCCGTCTGGTTCGCGCGACCCTCCTACCTAAGTCCGACACCAAACAGCTCGTTGTGATCCGTCGGTGCGGGCACGTTAAGCTGTTGGTCCCGGCTGTTGTCGATTGACTACAGTCGTTAAAACCAAGTCAGAGGCCATTGTGCGGTTTGAAAACAGGGTTAGCCAAGTTTGCCACACACCTGACTATACTTCCACGATAAGAAGAACATAGTATTACATTATCTGTGACAGAGCGCTTTTCGTCATCTTTATATTGTGCACTAAGAAATGAAATGATTTGCCTACGTCTTTTCGAGCCAATATTACAAGATCTCTTTATAGCTCGAGTATAGAGGCTTTGTCTAGGTAAGCTTGCTACATCCTTGACTCTATACAGATTGAAATATTTACGCCTAATAGATGAAGGCAAGGTGGAAGGAAGGAGAGAAAGAAGACAACTAAACGACCAGTTGAAAGAAAAAATAGGAGTGTCAACTTATAGGGAACTGAAAGATATCTCTCAGAACCGAATGGAATGGAAATTGCTACACCGACAAGAGCGCGGCTCTTAAGATTGAGAAGAGAGATGAAGATTACAAAGCACCTATGGAATCCGTAATGAGTTAATAAGTCATGGATTGTATTGTATATCGTTTGTATTGTAAGATATAATAATATAAGTTATACATGACTTTATGCCAGATTCTCACGCTAATGCTATACAAATGCAAAGCTAACCGATCTAGACAAGACAATAGTGACACCCATTGTAGCTAGGTAAGATAATTGTATTTTCACTTACTTAAGCGCTACTTCACATTAGCCGAGTAAGCAACTGTGTCAATCATCTACGGATGCGGTTTTATGGCTTGATCGTGAAGAATCATTAATGACTGAAACAGAAATTTGTGTCACACTTTTTTGTGATCAAAATGTCGATAACTATACATTTGTAATCATTTAGTTGTTTGCCACAACCTAGTGCAACAAAAGTTGTTACATGAGTAATTGCGCTTCGTTTGTTTGGCAATCATGCAAAAAAGGGTAGCAAATAAGTGAAGTATAAACTATTTTATACTTTTATATTATTTAAGACGGTATAAAAAGAGCTGAAAGTCGACAAAGACTTAAAAGAGCTGAAAGTGCGCGACTAGTCAAAATCGGCATAAGACAAAATAGAATGGCGTACTTTGTCGGAAGCCAAGATCCACTTTGGGTCGTTGAGTCAGAGAAGTAAGTTATTAAGTAAGTATAAGATTTAAGTTATAAGCCTTGCTAGATGTTACAATATCACAAGTGGAGTCTAGCCATTTTATACTGTCTCAAGAACGCTGTCAGTCACCTTGCTCGCGGAAAGATCGAAGGGTTGCAATTATTAGATGAGTAGACATCCTATATAGTAAATGATGATCATAGAAAAAAAATAAGTCACTTCATTTTAAAAAACTGTACTTGCAGAAGTTTGGGAGTTATTCAAAAGATGGTGGAGTGGCTGGGCATTTGGTCACTTAAAATGAACACCAAACCGTTGCAGATGAAATCCAAGATAAACGTCAGAACTGTCAGCCTTTGTGACGAGTTTATGGATCTCTTGCTCTAATTACTAACTAATTATAAACCTATCAGAAAAATTAATCGCAGCTAAAACCGCGATACATCAGCACTTCAGACTATGACTGTAGGCGTTAATATCTACATCTGTTTTCTTGATAATTCTACATAAACTAGCTTTCGATCTGTACTTGTCGGACTTGGTAAATCATACTTACATACACAAACATATATTAGTACACGCCTTTGTCCCATTGGGGTAGGCAGAGGCCACAGTGCTCCCTGGTACAATCCAAACACACCTCTTTCTCTTCCTCTACACTCGTAATACGCTCCATACACGCTAGGCGGATTCTGGTACTTGACACGACCTTTTCTCAGTAAGTCACTTATTGCTGGTGACGGCTTGGTCGAGTGATAGTGATGCTGCTTCTTGACGGACGGAACCTGGGTTCAAATCCCGGCCGGGGCAATTATTTGTGTTAAAAGCAGATGTTTGTTCTCGGGTCATGGATTTTCGTGTCGGTCTTTGTGTATGTTCCAAGGGAGAACCTTAGTGTGGGCTTTTGACTGTGTAGCGTTTATTTATTAGATTTGATCCAAGTTCGTTCACCCAGGGAGCCCTCTTCTTACCCTTCCAACAACATTAGCAAGTACAGGGGAAGAGTTGTGATACTACATTGACATTTTACATTGACATCCTATAGATTAGAAGAATATAGAGACTTATGTACTTATGTAAAAATAACGCCATGATTAGACCATGGCTATAATTACATTCTTTATTCTGGAAACCCGCAGATTCCTTTGCAACTGCAGGTACCCAGGAAAAAGAATATAGTGAGATTGCGTAAATATTTTATTTATTAAGGACTCTTACAGCGACTTACATGTAGAACTCAAAAACTATAATAATAAAAGTAGATCTACAATAAAAAATAATTTGTTAAAAAAATAAATACTACTTGCTTAATAATGAAACGTTAATACAAATAAAATAAATGAGTAGGTAGTTTCTGATGTTTTTTATTATATTTTGAACTTAGCTATTGACGAAACTCAGTCATTTGTAACCATTTCCTGAGTGACACCATTGTGTAAGTGCATTCTATTGACAATGAAGTTTACTATGGAACGTACTTACCTACAGAATGACCGTAGTGTAAAATTTACGATGATACCTAAGTAGGTTTACCTACGTATTTTGATTAAAAATTAACTTGTTCTTTCGAAGAGGGCCTTTTTATAATTCGAAAACGGCACGGCAAAATTGTATTACCATTGCCTCATATGTAATAGTAATACTAGAAGCTGAGAACATAGCGGGCAATGGTAATTCATATTTTGAAGTACCGTGCCGTGCCGTTCGAATTATACAAAGGCATACAGTGTAAATGTAGTTGGAAGGGTCAGAAGCGGGAGTGAGCCTTTTTATAATTCGAAAACGGCACGGCAAAATTATTGTATTACCATTGCCTCATATGTAATAGTAATACTAGAAGCTGAGAACATAGCGGGTAATGGTAATTCATATTTTGAAGTACCATGCCGTGCCGTTCGAATTATACAAAGGCATACAGTGTAAATGTAGTTGGAAGGGTCAGAAGCGGGAGTGAGCCTTTTTGTAATTCGAAAACGGCACGGCAAAATTATTGTATTACCATTGCCTCATATGTAATAGTAATACAAGCTGAGAACATAGCGGGCAATGGTAATTCATATTTTGAAGTACCATGCCGTGCCGTTCGAATTATACAAAGGCATACAGTGTAAATGTAGTTGGAAGGGTCAGAAGCGGGAGTGAGCCTTTTTATAATTCGAAAACGGCACGGCAAAATTATTGTATTACCATTGCCTCATATGTAATAGTAATACTAGAAGCTGAGAACATTAGCGGACAATGGTAATTCATATTTTAAAGTACCATGCCGTGCCGTTCGAATTATAAAAAGGCATACAGTGTAAATGTAGTTGGAAGGGTCAGAAGCGGGAGTCCCCGCCGCGCTACGAAAACGTACTTAGCCAAAATTGGTAACGTACTGAGATAAGGCCGTGTTAGGAGTACCGGGATCCAACGAGAGTGTATGAAGCCAATTATGAAAGAAGGAGATACGAAAGAGGTGAGTTTGGATCGTAATAGGAGGCAATCGTGGTCTCTGCCTTGCCTATGCCTCCCTAATGGGACAAAGGCGTGAGCGAAACAATTATGAAAAATGTATTATGTACCGAAGGAGCAAACAGATGTCTTAAAAAGGTATTGAAGATATCTTTAAGGCGACTACAGCATCCGGTAAAGGCAGCACACATAGGAATAGTGCCATCTCCGTCTCTCAACAGGCCTGGGCCGGCAGTGCGAACAGTGTCGATACACGAAGTTTACGGACTAACGAGTATAACAGCGTGCGTGCGTAAAAACATGTTCGAAAGTTAGAAAAATGAGATTTATGGAAAGGTAACAGCTTAAATCGAAAAATGCGTTAACTACTTATCGAGAGTGTTTAATCACGAACATTTTGATAGCAAATTCAAGCTCCTGTGTGCATTTAACTATCGTTTTTACAGCTTAAAAGATACAAAATCTTGGGTATTTAGAGGTGACTTTGTGAGCTTTTTCTATCGAACCAAAAGTGCTGAATCATGTTTTCAGCAAACTACTTATCTAGTTTATGTCCTGAATATTACCGTAGTATGTTTTTTCTTCGATTTAATGCTGTGCGTCATGCTTATCTACGCATCATAAAATCGTAATTTAGGTGCTGTAGTCGCCTTAAGGCAAGTACACTAGTTATGTCTGTTTTGGTCAAAACGATTGCATTCCTCAAGATATACTTAAAGCTTCACGATCACGACACGGTTTATCCGTATTACAGAACGCGACTCAGACTCTGATCAATACTTAAGTAGCAGTCTTCTTTGTCATTTTGATAGTGAGAGAAAGAGACAATCAATTTTTTTATTTTATTTTTTATTATGAGATGGGTTAACTCTTGACCCCAATCTTGACCAAGGTCATAGATGAGGTCGACGATGGAGCGAGTTAACCCAGAAAATGCCAAATAAGGCACTGGCAAGCTGTTCGACGGCCCTATAGAGAGCCTACCACACCTCATGAGCCCATAGGACGCCACTTCAAATTCAAAACAAACAGAGGTGTCGGTGCCTAAGATGGACTACTAGGAGGCAGGTCTCATTTGTGTTTCCTTAGTCGCCTCTTACGACACCCACGGAAAGCGATAGGATGGTATTATTATCAACCGATCACCACACAGCAGAGTATAGTTCAAGACATGAGTCTCCTTCTGTAATACGGGTTTAAGTGTGTGTGTCTTGTTCTTTCGATTGTCTTCATTCGTCCTTGTTAGGTTAGTGTGTCTCAAGTGTCACATAACGTCACCAAAGTTTACAAAACTTTAAAATAAAGTTTTGAACTGACGAACCTTTTTCCAAAATATTGTTGTCTATTGTTTAATATTAACCACTCATTTGGTACGTGATATATTATTTTAATATACGAAATCAGCAGCTCGAGCATGATGCGCGACAAATTCGCGGGGCACGCCACTCAGTGAAACTTCACTTTAATTGCGCGAGGGCCCCGCACGAAGGCTTGCTCGCCTTCTGGCGCTGTCAATGTTGACATTTTGACACAGGACCGCGGCGCATTCTGCGCTCGAGCACGCGAGCACAGTTGCGCAACTCAGTTGGTATTTAACTTATTTCTAAGTCTATGAATTCAATTATTTAAAAAAAATTGTCTACACAACCGTGATTTTGCCAATGTCCGAGTCTTTTAATCGAAATTCAAATATATAATGGCGAAGTTGCCAATATCAAGTAAAGAAGCCCTTTACGGGATGTAATACGTCAGGGCCTCGTCCGTTGATCACCAGGGTGCACCGCTGGCAGGTGAGGATGACGATTTTGGAGCACTAAAGATGTTATGACCCCAACACGTTAATGACCATCAAACATCAAAAGATGTCTCTGTACCTAGCGATTGACCATGCCCTGCGTTTTAACGAATATAAGGTCCTAATTTATTAGTCACTTACCTTCTAAGGCGTTATTGTATAGGTTGATAGTATTCCAAAAAACAACATAAAAATTAATTATCTGAAAATTAAATTTTGTAAAAAAAAAAAAAAAATCCATTTAAAGATAAAGGAATGGTTCTCTTTCGATTATAGCCGTCCACTCCCCGCTCGCCCGCTCTACTACTGCCATTATTATTTACGTTTGAATGGATGGGTTTATTCAACATAGTAATAAAAAAATATCATAACAAAATTTTTAAAGACCTTTTAAATTTAATATTATGCTTTTGTTTTTTGACTCAAATGATATATTTAGACCTACACAATAACGTGTTAAAAGGAAAGTGACTAATAAATTGGGACCTTATATACAGGGCTTTTGGTAAATCTCTTTCAACCTCTCGGGTGGTTAATCAACTGAACAACTTCCTCAAGGAAGACAGGTCAAAATACGAAAAACAAATTTTAATTCAGCATGATGAAGTTTGTATGGGAACTAAAATGTTTTTTTCGTATTTTGACCTATGTTCCTTGAGGAAGTTGTTCAGTTTCATGAACTGATGAACCACCCGAGAGGTTGAAAGAAAGATACCTAAAGCCCTGTATATATTTCGATAGAAAAAATATAGTATATTATATATATATTCGATAATAAATAAATAAAATAGTGTATTCGTTAAAACGCGGAATGGTCAATCGCCAGGTACAGACACATTAGCAATAGTGTCTGTTCAAACGTGAATCGCTGTCAATAAAGTGAAGTTGTGCATCGTACACATACACCTTGACGAATATGTCGAAGGTAGTGTAGGCAATAAGGCCGCCTTGATGTTTTATGCCTTGTGTTGTTTGGGAAGAGTAATATGCTGCACTGGGACCCTTTTTTGTCACTGCAGCACACACTTAAATATATTAGTTTTGTTGTTTGTTAAGTTTGTTGTTATGTATTAGTGATATTTTTTTAGTGCAATATTGTTACTTCAAGGTGTTCAAGTATCATTTTATATGTTCAATGAAATAAACACTTTTGAGTTTTTTTTGAGTTTATTTTGACTATTTTACTTTTGTGTGTGCTGAAGATGCAAAAATAAACGTTGTCTATGTATATGTCTATGCTTATACTTGTGTGCAAATAAAGTACTTACTTATGTTATGTTGTATATTGTTAATGAAATAGAAACATATGATATGGTTATATTGACTATCTATGTTATAAATGTTATAATGTTTCAAAATATCATCATTGAACATTTTATTTGGATTCTCGTGCCTAACGTGTATAAATATGTATAAATAAAATCCCTACTATATTAATATTATAAATGCGAAAGTAACTCTGCCTGTCTGTTTGTCTTTCGTCCTTCTTTCACGCCTAAACTACTGAACCGATTTTGATAAAATTTGGTAAAGAGATATATTAGAGCCTGGGAAAGGACATAGGCTACATTTTAGCCCTCAGTTGAGCACGATATAACCTGTAGTCCACACGGGCGGAGCTGCGGGCGGAAAGCTAGTTGTTAATAAAATAGAAACATATGATATGGTTATATTGGCTATCTATGTTATAAGTTTTCAAAATATCATCATTGAACATTTTATTTGGATTCCCGTGCTTAACGTGTATAAGTAGTATAAATAAAAAAATGAATAATAATATAATGTCTGTTTTATCCGTATATATATCCCTGAAAAGCCCATGGCAAACTAATCGTAGCTTACATTCCTTGTTTCCTCATTCAGTCCTTAATTTAGCCATATAGTGTAACCACTGCCTTGATTAGCAGATATATAGCAAAATAGTTCTTATTACACTGAGATAGAACTCAAGTAGCTTTGTAGTCAATTGATAGTGCATTACTGTCCGCGTAAACACAAAGGAATTCCTGTGCATTTGGTATTTCCTACATATTCAACCAAATCACTAAAAAATAGATAAATCTGCTAAAAACAACCTTATCTCTTAAAAGATAAGGAAACAACAAAAGCAAATACAATGTTGCAGGAAAGATATTGATCCAGGTAGCCAGTTGATACCTGGCTAAGTGCAGAAACCACTATTTTATGGAGTTCTGTAGGTCGTAAGTTGTGTCGTTAATTTGGTAGGGTTATAGTCAAGCATGGAATATTAAAACGGTTAGCAATCGGATAGCTTGTACTAAGCTAACGAAAGCATAGCTTATATGTAGTATTATCTACAGATTTATTTATGTAAATGCGATGTATGGTCAAACAGAAAAGTGTTTTATCAAGTTCATTAACAATACAATACATTCGCTAAGACTTAGATTTGAAATATTCACTTAGAAGTTTCAAACTAAAAAATAGACCATCGTTCTACAACACACAAGGAATATTCAACCTTATATGGTGGCATGTAAAGCACTTTACATACAAAATTGTAAGCTCTTTTTTTTTTGGGAAATGACGTTTTGTCAGTGTCAGAGTATTTTAATAAATCCCTACTAATCCCTACTTATCCCTACTAATATTATAAATGCGAAAGTAACTCTGTCTGTCTGTCTGTCTGTCTGTTACCTTTTCACGCCTAAACCGCTGAACCGATTTTGATGAATTTTGGTACAGAGATAGATTAGAGCCTGGGAAAGGACATAGGCTACATTTTATCCCACAGTTGGGCAGGATATAACCTGTAGTCCACGCGGGCGGAGCCGCGGGCGGAAAGCTAGTTTGTAATAAATGGAAATTAATATAGGGACTGGCGAAGTCGCCAATATTAAGTAAATAAACCCTTCAAGGGTTTTAATACGGCAGAGACTCATCCGTTGATCAGCAGGGTGCACTGCTAGCAGGTTAGGACGATGATTTTGGAGCACTGAGATGTTATGATTGTGACCGTAACACTCCCCAGGCTTGTAAACGTGAAGATAGAAAAAGAAAACTAATGACGTCTAAACAGAATGGATACCTAACCTGAGATTAAAAAGTAGAAAATGTAATATTATGGATTTTATTTTAGATATCTTTTTGTCACTTAACAATAATTGAAAAATAGAACTAGCTTCGAAAAAAGGATGTACGGAGGGCCGCACATTAGGTATCGACACGCGTGCACTCTGTGCTGTTGTGATAAGAGCGGTTTTACAGTAAAAATGGAGTAACCTGATATGCTGGCCTCTGTACATTGTATTGTACGGTACGGCTTTGCCTACGTAACGCATGTTTTTGCTCAACATAGCGGCACCACTGCCGTGCCCCCAGATACATTTGTCTTGTCTTTAATGTATAAAAAATATATATTTAAGAATCTAGAATGAAGAATCTAACTAGGTATAGTGAAATGTTATCAATACGGATTTCTCTTTCAACTACAAGGACGTTAAATATACCAGTTCTTAATCGATTAGTTCGTTAACTATTACCCATCAACAACAAACCTTGTCTCATTGTAATAAAGTTTATTTCTCCAAATCAAACAGACGTCGCGTACGACGTTACTGCTTAAAACGTTCTTTACGTGTATAACTAGTCGCGTAAAAAAAACAGGTTTCGTCGAAACAGCTGTTCATTAGGTATAAGTATTATAGTTATTAACGATTACGCAAAAATTGAAATATTTTTGGAAGAATTTGGAGTTCACATTAAAACAAAACTTGATCTAAGTACATTAAACAGTGTAGGATGTAGAATCTACACTAACAATAAAAAGAGGAACGATTTGTTTTTTTGTATGTCTGTGACAAATTAACTCAAAAACTACTGAACCGATTTCAAAAAATGTTCACCATTAGAATGCTACTTCAACCCTGAGTAATATAGGCTACATAATTTTATCGGATTCCCACGGGAACGAAAGCTAGTGATATGATAAACAGAAAACTTTAAAGCAAAACTTAACAAACGGTAAAAAAAACAACAGATATACATAGTACCTAACAAAAAAATAGTAAATCAACAGGAATGATGAAAGGAAGCGACAAAGGTTAATACCGAAACGAACTTCCTTGAATTAGTTATAAATAAATGCAAGGACAAAATATAGTCCAACGAACTTACAGCAATATCCAAGGTAGATGTGGAAGACATCCTTGTATCAACACTTTCAATGGTAAACACTCCTTCACTCGTCGCCGGAACCACTTTCCTGCTTCTGTTCACACCAAAACACCAAACATTGTAAGTTTTCACCATTTTCCACAAGTTATTTGGCACTTTTAATTCAAAATTTGAAAAGAAACCGTTTATTTTGGGATTGGAACGTCCGCTACGTGCTCACGCGCAAGGCTTGCTCGAACGAATGACAGGTTTAGGTCATTATGGCGCGAGTGAGTCACAGCTATAGTCACAGCTCCACAGGTAGCCAGCGGATGGAAGGCTTTCACGGTTACTCGGTTTAAAACTTATTCAAATTTTTTGCAGAGCCTGCATTAACTTATTCAAACTTTTTGCTGATTTCTCACGATGGGCCTTTTTAACTGCTAAGTCCTTTGTTGTGTTTGTTTAGTTAAAACTGTTCATTTTGTTCAAAGGCTTTTGAAATGAAATAAGTAAGAGAAATATCGTTTCTGTACAAAGTAAAATACACATAAGGCTATAGTTATAAGTAAACCAAACGCAGCAATGTACGACAAATTGTCATCATTCAATCGTATTCGACGTCATTAGTGGTAACTGGTAACCCTTTTGAAGATCGCGGACGTCCAGTTCACTGATGTTAATACCAATAAATTATTTAAAGGACAATTATGTACAGAGGGCTGTTCATGAAGTTACTGATGCCTGAACTCTGTGCTGTTGCGGTAAGAACGGTATTTCAATTAATTGAACTTGATATGTGCTGGCCTTCGTACGTAAACTCTTCAAATATTGTATTCTTATCTTACCCTCAGAATTTATGTCAAATGTGGCACCAGTGGTTCTAGAACCACTGATGCTCAGCCTACCCTGATAGGGATTATAGACGTGAGCGTATGTATGTGTTGTGATGTGTATTATTTTACATTTTAATGAAAGAATACTCAATGAGTCACGAGAAAACTACAGGTTTATTGAGATTTTTTAAGACTTTGCTTTACAACAGATCGACCGCCCCTATTACAATGTATAAATACACTGCTTTAATCTATATATACAAAATTAGAGGTCCTGATTCACTGACTCATCAACACCCAGCCCAAACCCTTAGACCTAGAAAGCTGAAATTTGGCAAAAGGTGTCTTTTATGACGTAGGCATCCCCTAAAAGGTCAAGAATGAAATGGGTGACTAAAAGAGCTCTTTGTGCGAGCGAAGCCGCGGGAAAAAGCTATAGTTAGCTATAAACACGACTGGGCTTGGATGTCGTGCCAGTTGGCTATCTAGCGGTGTTACCAGATTGTCTGATGAAACTGATACCAATCAGATGCAGAATCAACTATCACCGTTAGAAATAAAAGGGGATTTGTATGTACTGTTTCACTTAGAAAGAGCTACTCTAAGTTAGAAAGTAGGTGTAAATTAGTAACAGAGTGATATACAGTGGTGTCTGTTTATGTATTTAGTTAGTTATTTATCATACAACTCGAACTGTATACTTAGGTATAATATTTTGTTTAAGATTGTTACACTATAACATTTATGATGGGTTCTTACAACGATTTCATCCAGTTCATCCGTGCTCATGGTGCTTGCAACAGCGCTGAAATATGGGATACTCATTTTTTTTTTGAAATTATAAGAAGGGTTAACTCTTGACCTCAATCTTGACCAAGGTCATAGATGAGGTCGACGATGGAGCGAGTTAACCCAGAAAATGCCTATAAGGCACTGGTACTCCTACGCACAGACGGAACACAGCAAGCTGTTTGGCGTCGGATTTCGGTAGGAGGGTGGTCGCGAACCAGACGGCCCTTCACAGAGCCTACCACACCGCATGAAACCATAGGACAACACCTCAGATTCAGAAAAAAATAAAGTGTCGTTGCCTGGGATGGATTACTAGGAGGCAGGTCTAATTTGTGTTTCCTTAGTCGCCTCTTACGACACCCACGGAAAGAGATGGGGTCGTGTTATTCTGAACCGATCACCGCACAGCACAAAACACACGGCAAAAGTTTTAAACTAAAGTCATGGTAAGAACCCGTCATAATAATAAAAAAATAGTATTATCAACGGTGAAGGAAAACATCGTGATGAAACCCGCCCATCCAAGAAAATTCATTTTCGAAAGACGAGCGGTCCATCAACCCGCATTGGGCCAGCGTGGTGGACTATGGCTTCGTGTTTTGAAGGAAGACCTGTGCACCTCGGTGGGGACGTATATGGGCTGGTAAAAAAATATAGTATAAAAAAAATAGTATAAAGTGTAGGTTTTTCTCAATTTTAATCAAAAAGGACAAATACAAATCAGTAATCACTTGCCTATAACAATAATTATTGTATTTATGGCCAGCAACCACAAAGTAAAAACCCAAACATTCATTATGTCCATTGTCCAACATACTGTGAATGTGAAGTAATTAGGTAAAACATTTATAAAGGAACCTACAAATGCATGTGACTGACACCCAGTTGCAGAAACCTCCATTAAAGTTAATACCACTTTAGATATCCTACTTTCGTTTTGTTGACGTAAATAAGGACGGCGTACTATTTACAGAAACTTTAGGTTTGATGAAAGATTCTGCAACTAAAGCTCGAGTACAATGTGATAGTGCGCGTAATGCCGCAGTTCTATGTCAAAATGTCAACATTGACAATGTCAGAAGGCGAGCAAGCCTTTGCGCGAGGCCCTCGTGGAATCAAAGTAAAGTTTCAGCGTCAGCCGAGTGGTGTGCCACGCGAGTTTGTCGCCATCATGCTTGAGCTGCTGGCGTTGATGTTGTAGCCTCGATCCAAGCCGATCAGCTTCCCTTTTCAGTTTTTTTTTTTTCTAAATGACTACATTGTTGGCCGCTGATGGCCTTGACAGCTTCACCGAGCAAGTGACGAGCGTAGATGGCTCTCAGCCCAAAAATTTTAAGTAACAGGCCTAAGGGCACTTCCTGTGGGGCTTGAACCTGGGCTTAGGGCGTTACTGGGAGAGGAGAGTCGGACATACGTTTGTGGAGAGAAGCGTACCGGTACCGTGAATCGGGGCGGAGGTGATGGGGTATACGCGACGAAGGTCCTCGCCGGCGAGGACGGAATCTCGGTCTGTGTGGTGTCCCGTTTCAGTAGGGTCACGGATTATAAAGATCAGATGGTAATCGTTCTTACACTGTAATCGCTTATCACTTTGTATTCAGGGTTCTGATAGAATACCAGCGCTGCTGTGTGCAAGCATAGCAGCAACATGCTGAGTCATTACCTTTTTGACTAGGTACCACTTTGTTTTATTTAAAGTGTAATTTGTTGTCTGTGTAAGTTGAATAAGGTTTTTCTAGTCTATTCTATTCACTGTCGGATCTGGATATCATGGTTAAGTCTACCTAAATCTTTATCAGGTCAAATGCTAAAGAAGTTAATATTCGCAGCGTAATTCTTGTCTAATGACACATAAAGATTCACGTGCTTTTATATACATAATTTTATTAAAAGATTAACTAATAATAATAACATACTTTATTTTGTTAATAACTCTCAAAGTTACTTATTGTTTAAAAAACTATCAACATCCAAGTTTGAGAGAAAAATAACATAGTGGCGCAAAATGCAATAAAATCTATGACATTATGTAATGTTTGTACAAATTGCAAGGTCGTGGGAGAATGAAGACTAATTTATGCGGAAAGATTCAAAGTCAAAGTCACAAATAGTTTTATTTCAGAGAACATTCAGAATTTTACTTAAAATAAAATAAGTCAAAGTATTTACATTAGCGTTTTTAACTTTGTGCCTTCTCGCAAAGGTGCAGTCTTTCACAGAGAACTTCAGAGAAGAATTGGCAAGAAACTCCGATGGTTGCTCTTTTATCCTAATTTCTTTAGATATCCACGGTCATGAGACGCTGACTATTAAACTCGGTGAGGATGTACTGCAGCAGGTCGATAAGTTCCGCTATCTGGGGAGCACTTTAACGTCCAAGTGTGACCTTGACTCTGAAATCAACAGTAGAATCGGTGCTGCAGCTGCAGCATTCGGAAAGTTAAATTCGAAGGTCTTCAGCTCACATGATTTAAGGCTGGCCACAAAGATTAGTATCTACATGGCTATTGTGCTGCCCAATATACTGTACTCCGCCGAAACATGGACGCCATATCGTCATCACATTCGGGTACTGGACAGATTCCACCTTAAATGCTTGCGTAAGATCCTTAACATCAAATAGACAGACCGTGTGCGAAATACAGAAGTGCTGCGAAGAGCTAATGTGGGTGGCATTGAGGCTTACCTTATGCGCAGACAGCTAAGATGGTGTGGCCATGTGTCAAGGATGGCGGATGTGCGTGTGGCAAAACGCATCTTCTATTGTGAACTTGAGGAAGGCAAGCGGAAACATGGCGGCCAAATCCTCAGGAACAAAGATGCACTAAAAAGGCACATGAAGAGGTGCGGTATAGACCCCACACAATGGGAGAAGCAAGCCGAAAAGCGACCAGAATGGAGGATTCTAGTGCAAAACAGGATCCAGAACTTTGAGACAAATCGTTGCTCTGAGCTGGATGCCAGACGCGATGAATTGAAAGCCCGTCCACCTGCGGCTATCAATTATAATTATTTAAATGGGGTGCTCACATGTCCGCAATGTGCGCGAACCTTTTCAAAAAAGATTGGCTACGTAAGCCATATGCGAGCACATGAACGCCAACAAGTTAGAAGTTGAAGCGGTCGCTATGGCCGAAATCGGCCGGGAGCATCATCAATTTCTAATTTTAGTTGACTTAATATCTGAATAACTCCGGGGCTGAGTAATTTATTTCCATGGTTGCTTGTCTAACAGCATATTGATTACTAGCTTTCCGCCCGCGGCTCCGCTCGCGTGGACTACAGATTATATCGTGCCTAATTGTGAGATAAAATGTAGTCTATGTCCTTATCCAGGCTCTAATCTATATCTGTACCAATATTCATCAAAATCGGTTCAGTAGTTTAGGCGTGAAAGACGGACAGACAGACAGAGTTACTTTCGCATTTATAATATTAGTAAGGATTGACACGTGCTAAACACTGTACACTCAGGGACGACTTAACCTTGACAGTTTTGGCCGTATCGTGAGGGATCAAGGGATGTGCTTTTGTTGTAGATGCCGATATTACCTGAAGTTACTATAATCGCAATTTATCACGAGCGTTTCCATGCTTCGAGGGCACAGATTACTCGTTAAGTCGATGAACCAAGTCAGAAACTTTTTGGCGGTTCAAAAACTCACACGCTAAGGGTAAGCAAAGTTAGCTATACTTTCTTTATTTTACCTACATGATTAGGAAAAGAAAGATTAGTGGTTATGGTTCTCATTTCGAACGCGACTCCGACTCTGATCTAATACTTGGGTAACAGTCGTGTTTACTCATTTTGATAGTGAGAGAAGAGACAATGAATACTTAAATAGATCAAGACATGGGTGTCCTTTTGTAATACAGGCCTTTAGACCAGTGGTTCTTAACCGGTGGTCCGCGGACCATTTGTGGTCCCTGGAAGCATCTGAAGTGGTCCGCGAAGACATCCCAAAAATGTGAACTTTGACGAGTCGACAACACTGAAATCGACTGGATGCTAGAACCTTCAATTATTTGGTTTTGGCTAGCACTGAACCAAGGATTCAGAAGCTAGTAAGATTTTCGTAAAAAAAATTAAAACACTGTAGAACAACCCTTTAATTAATTTTACTTCCAAAAAGATGGTGGTCCTGGGCAAAACATATATTTTGTAAAATGGTCCCCCGTTACAAAAAGGTTAAGAACCATTGCTTTAGACTCATGTTTATCATGCGTACAGGTCGGTCGAAGGAATCCAACCAAATTATCACTTGAAGCTCAGAATCCTCTTGGGAAGGTAGAAAGGGATAAACCAGGTACCGAATTAAAAAAAATCTAAAGCCCGGAATACAGAAGGAGACTCAAGTCTTGATCTATACTTGAGTATTGATTGTCTTTTTCTCTCACTATCAAAATGACAAAGATTACTGCTACTCGGATCTCCGATTTTGAATTCGGCCGTGTTCAAAATTCTTAGCCCCAGTGTTTAACAGGTGTTGCCGTCGACGGACACGGCGTGGAGGACATCATTATCATCATCATCATCATATTTTATAAGTCAGAATCTGAGTCGTGTTCTGTTCTATACGGACCTAAGTCAGGTACAGTCAAGACAGCTTAATAGCTGCGCTTATTAGCGAACAGCATTTAAAAAATATAAATAAATGTACAGATAAGCTAAAAGAAGGCCTTTGCTCTATAACGGGACACTGAAACAAGTTTCATGTATGTACAGACCGCGTCGGCGCATCAGCAGCTCGAGCACGATGGCGATAAACTCGCGGGCGCGCCACTCGGCTGACGGTGAAACTTCACTTTGATTGCGCGAGGGCCCCAAGCAAAGGCTTGCTCGCCCTCTGGCGTTGTCAATATTGACATTTTAACATAGGACCTCGGCGCATTACGCGCGCTATCACCATCGTACTCGAGCTGCAGAGCGGCTATTTTGCTAATCAGTAGAGTCTTCAATAGCATGACAGTGGAATGCCGATGTTGACACTGAGAGAAAATTATTTTACAAGATTCAATAATAATTAATATAGCGTCCATGGTATTCGTGATTTTGCCAAAGCAGAGAATGGTGAAGTCGTCGATGTCAAGTAATAATTTTCCACGTTAAAAACGTATGAGTCACCGACTTCAATCCCAACAACAGTTTGCACAAAGTAGATATCTAGTTTTTTGCGGACTACAATGCCTATTAGCAAATAACTACAAACAGAAATGTCATTCATTTATTTAGATGATTTTCTAGTTTGTAGTATATTTTGTTTTTGTTGATTTTTTTTAAAAGCGCTGAATCATTTTCGATAAAATTTATATGGGACCTCTTCAGGAGTATACTCTTTCGAACAAATAAAGAATTTTGAAAATCGGACAACAGTTGCCGGAGTAATCGCGTAACAAATATACAAAAAAAAAAATACAGTCGAATTGAGAACCTCCTCCTTTTTTGAAGTCGGTTGAAAAAGCCCTTTATGGGTTGTAATAAGACAGAGCCTCGTCCGTTTATCAGCAGGGTGAATATCGTTATCAGGTGCGAGGGTTATGATTTTGGAGCTCTGATGTTGTGACCCCATAACGTTGATGACGTCAACTGAACTGCGATAAACGATAGTTCGATACGATAAAAATCGGGATACGGTTGTTAACGATGCTTTAAAAGGATTGGAGACAATAGGCAGAAACCACCGCTGGCTTAGGTAAATGGTGTCTTTATTTTTGTAAAATATATAGACTGTTTTAAAAAATATTTATAGGTATTTTAGTATTTTAAGTGTATTAATTGTAAACTCATATGGAGAGTAAATGTGTTAAAAAGGTTAAATATGTAATAATAATATTAAATGTAACAAGACAAGGGCACGGACATCACGTCTGTGGATGCAAAATTAAATGTAGGTATATCAAAAAAAAAACATAGTTCTCAATTTCGCTTCCTTAACTAATTTGTGCTGAGCACTTCTCTTCTTTTTTTATAATGCGCACTGCCTGCGTCTGTGTCTGAGAATCTCTTGAAAGCATCTTCTGGGTGAGCTTGCTCGACTACTGTTCGCAATGAGCTATATAGAAGAGCTAGACCCATCTATACTAATATTATAAAGAGGAAAGATTTGATTGTTTGTTTGCATCGAATAGGCTCCGAAACTACTGGACCGATTTGAAAAATTCTTTCACCATTAGAATCCTACATTATCCCCGATGAACACAGGCTACATAACTTTTCAGAATTCCTATGGGAACGAAGTCCCGGGCGGAAAGCTAGTCCTCTATAAAAAATTGTCAGTATTGTCATTCTACTGCCGTTGAAACGCCATTGACTAGTGGAAAGCCACATAGCGTTAGCACACGCGTGCATTATGTACGAGTACTGTTACGATAAAATCGGTTTTTACAAATATATTTTTTAGGGAAAGAGTAATATTCGGCACGAATGGGACTTAAACCCACGAATGGCGCGAATGGGACGTATGTGCTTAGTAAGGGAATGAGAAATTTCGCCGCTTGACTTGAAGGCACGATAGCTCAGTTGGTTAGAGCACCAGGAGATCTGATCCTGGGGTCGTGGGTTCAAGTCCCATTCGCGCCGAATATTTTTTGTTTCCCTAAAAAAATATTTGTGAATATCCTTTACGCGGGTAAGCGTTTTAAAAATACTAAATTAAAATCAGTTTTGCAATGAAAATGGGGCAACCTGAAGCGCTGGCCTCTGTAATGAGCGAGTAATTCGCGGACAGAGCATCCGTGCGTGTGTATTAAAAGTGAAAAAGTCTTTGGCCTAACAGATTTGAATTGCAAATGAGGTGTTATGCACAGCGTGAGTGAAAGCACGACGGTTGGGACGATGCGTTTGCGCAAGGACAATGCTCCAATCAATATTGATTCGAATTGTGTATAGTTAGGATAGCTTTCCGCCCGCGGCTCCGCTAGCGAGGACTAGAGGTTATATCGTGCTCAGCTGTAGGATAAAAATGTCCTTTCCCAAGGTCTAATCTATCTCTGTACTAAAATTCATCAAAATCAGTTCAGTAGTTTAGACGTAAAAGCGTAACAGACAGACAGTTACTTTCGCATTTAAAAAAATATTAGTAGGGATTTGACGACCCGGGTCGTTAGGCGCTTATACAGCGTGTAAGGGACAGGTTAGCAAAAATTTAAGCCCTGGAAGTCGGAATTCTGAACGATTTTTCAACCGACTTCAAAAAAGGAGGAGGTTCTCAATTCGACTGTATGTTTTTTTTTTTTTTTGTATATTTGTTACGCGATTACTCCGGCAACTGTTGTCCGATTTTCAAAATTCTTTATTTGTTCGAAAGAGTATACTCCTGAAGAGGTCCCATATAAATTTTATCGAAAATGATTCAGCGCTTTTAAAAAAAATCAACAAAAACAAAATATACTACAAACTAGAACATCATCTAAATAAATGAATGACATTTATGTTTGTAGTTATTTGCTAATAGGCATTGTAGTCCGCAAAAAACTAGATATCTACTTTGTGCGAACTGTTGTTGGGATTGAAGTCGGTGACTCATACGTTTTTAACGTGGAAAATTATGTATTTTCTTCACATTTTTAACATTTTGAAATTTAATAATCTATTCGAATAACTCTGTTTTGCAAAAAAAAAGCAACCAACAATGTATGTCGTAATGTAAAAACCAGCAATGTATATCGTAGAGGACACGCGCGCGGGCTTATTTATTTATTTTATAGCGCAGGGGTGGCCAACTTGATTATACCCAAGATCTCCTGTTTACTAACGAAACCCTGTGCGATCTACCAATTACATACTTCTTAAAATCCTAAATGAAACAGCATAGTTCAGTACACAATCACGTAGTATTTTTTATTATATTAAGAGAAAAACCATAAAACTGAATTTATTTTTTATTTTTTTCACCTTGCCACGATCGACTGGACTAACAGTCGCGATCGACCTGTCGATCGCAATCGACCGGTTGGCCACCCCTGGCATAGCGTTTATTAATAAAAATAAAAATGTAGGTAAATAACGAAATTTTTTTAACTTGATGTTTCCAGAGAAAAAATGTAGCCGATCATAGGTGGATTTCACAATTTTTTAAAATCTTTATTTATTAAAGAGGGTTTTAAGACATGCAACCCTCATCATGGTACTCACAAACAGAAATCCAAAAAAAAGATACTAAAATTTTGTCTTTTAATTTTCAAATTTAAAACTAATTTAAAAGTTTAAATTTAAAGTAATTTAAAACTTTAATTTCACAATTAAAGTATTTGATAAGCTGCCCCTTACAACCTGTATTATGAACCATTTAGTCGGTACCTTGCCATTTGCAGACCACATCTAACTTTTTTATTATAATTCGAAAACGGCACGGCAAAATATTACCATTGCCTCCTATGTAATAGTACTAATAGTAATACTAGCAGCTGAGAACATAGGGGGCAATGGTAATTAAAATTTCGAAGTGCCGTGCCGTACCGTTCGAATTATAAAAATACATCAAGCTGACTCATCTGTGATAAGCGGAATTGTTTGATATTCGGTGTTTTATCAATGACGTGAAATCTTATAAGTAGTAGAGGATAGACAAATATTAGACCTATGACTCATAGTCATTGTACAAAATAAAGAATCAAATGTAGGTGAGTCTCAGCGTAATACAAACAGACTTAACGAATAGCGATTTACTTATAATTTATTTAAAATAATATTTACAACTTGGTATACTTATTTACGTTTATTCCACAGTCACATATTTATTTTAAGTATACATACGACATCAATACGGACTAGAGTTTGCACGGTTTTTCATACAAAAGAGGCCTGTTTGAGAAGCTGGCCTCTGTACTGAACGAAGCATACTCGAGACACATGAAGGTCTATAATTTTCAGACGAGCAAGTGCTAAACTTGAATTTTCAATTCTAGTAAATAAAAAATTTCAAGTAAAACTTTATTAAATCTTTTCACATAGCAATCTTTTCACGGCCGATTTGGTTGAGTGGTGCGCTACCTCTTGATCGATGGGTCCTGGGTTCGAATCCCAGTCGGGGCAAATATTTGCGTAAAAAGCAGGTGTTTTTTCTCAGGTCATAGGTGTTTGTGTTTGTCTTTATGTGTGTTCCAAGGGGCTCACGACATAAGGGAAAACCTTAAGTGTTGGCCTTTGAGTA
Source organism: Aproaerema taeniolella (assembly GCA_949987775.1). Classification (NCBI taxonomy): domain Eukaryota; kingdom Metazoa; phylum Arthropoda; class Insecta; order Lepidoptera; family Gelechiidae; genus Aproaerema; species Aproaerema taeniolella. Next base: position 2,877,958 of record OX465261.1, on the reverse strand, counting down.
CGTAGCGTTTAAAAAAAAATTTGCCACAGTCCTTTATTATCGTGCTGTGACCGCCAACCCATAAAGTATTTAAAAATAGGTTTATCCTGCAAATCCAGTTTCCTTAACGTAACCTTTGGATATGACTCACCATGAAACCCCATGGTTCGTCATGAAATCGTAATACACATTGTTAATGTCAGTTTTTGCATCTCAGAGAGATTTGAATGTTCTCAAAACCATTAAATCTGTACCACGACACAATAGAATTTATGTTAATATTTGAAGTTCCGTAATTTAGTGACAAAAATAATAAGTGGTCAAAAAATTCAAAAAGTTTTATTTTAATAAATAAAATTTTACAAAAAAACACGATAACATTAAAAAAATGTATATTTAAAGGATAGGGATTAATGTATGGTTTGGGATATATTTCATTTATTTTAGTGTCATGAACATGATGAGGGTGGCATTTCAAAAAACCCAAAATAAATCAAGTTTGATTAAAAAAAATATGTTAAATGCCATTGGATATACATAGATAGACTACAGGCTAAATTGAAATTTGAAATGACTTATTGTATTTGAATAATTTTGTGACTTACTAGACACGCATGTTAATGAACGGCAAAACTTTGAACAAAACATTTTTAAAACGGTTCAGATTATAACAATGACTATTTCTCAGGTACAGGCAAAATGAATTAGCAGGCTAGAAAGAAGGCGAAGAAGGTTTTTTTATATCATGCTATTTAAATGTTAGTGATCAGATGTCATCACGAAAATTATAGGAATCATGAGGATGTAACTTTGCTGCAAATGTAACGTTGCAACTGGTGCAAGCAGTGATTCAGAAATGCAGCGTAAATTGGTGACTTGCACAATTTTATTCATATTATTTTTTGTGCGGAACCCAATACGTTGATACCCTTTGTTCTTGGCCGTTTTTTTCTCCCTAACCGAGATTGCGGGTTGTGATTCAAAAATTGTTTCAATACTATTTATTTAAATGCACATATCCGCGATGTATTCTTAGAATTTAAATAATTGTAGCATGAATCAACGAGCGCGTCTTAAGAATTTAATCAGTAAAGTTATTTATTACTCGAGTCTGTCTTAATGTTTATTCTGTGAAGGTATGCAATGACGGTATTAAGTTGTTAATTTGCAACAGAAAAGTACAAATAACAGCACATCACGTTATACATGTTGATCTTGACGTCACCCATATGTCGTTCGTAATAGCAGCGGTTTTCGTAGTGCGATTGTAAAATCTGATATGTTGTGTATGTACACGCGGCAGCACATCAGGCTATACATGACCTTGACGTAACCCTTATCTCGCTCGTAATAGCGTCGGCTTTCGTAGTGCAAAGATAACTTGACGTGCTGCTGTCTGTACATTAGTTGACTGGCGAATCACCATAAATCGGAAATGTCTGCAACTCAAGCACAACGTGGAATAAGGTCGAATGTTAAATGAAAACGTCAGACAGAGGATAAGCAAGCCGATGCAATCGCGCAATCAAAGCTAAGTAAAGTTTCACCATCAACGGATTGGCGTGCCGCGCGAGTATGTCGCGGGCTATGCTAGCTAAGCACATAAAATTATTCTTAATTTTAAAAAAGTAAGCATTTAGTAGTGGGGTTTTGTTAGTTTTTCTGTCTCTCCATCTGAACAGCTCTTCGGTACCTACAGGGAAGGGAGCTGGAAAACGGGACTTAAAATATTATAAAACAAAATAGCGTCACTTTTCTATGTCTGTGACCTAAATAGTTCTTGCGAGGTGCATAGATATTTCCGACGGGTTATACAGGGCTTTAGGTATCTCTCTTTCAACCTCTCGGGTGGTTAATCAGTCCATGAAAATGAACAACTTTCCCACGGAACATAGGTCAAAATACGAAAAAAAAAATGTTGATCTCCCTTACAAAATGCGCTTTATGCTCATGAAGTCTGTATGGGAACTCAAATAATTTTTTTCGTATTTTGACCTATCCTTGGGAAAGTTGTTCAGTTTCATGGACTGATTAACCACCCAAGAGGTTGAAAGAGAGATACCTAAAGCCCTGTATGTCATACTCGTAGCTTTGAGTGGAATAAAGCCGTGAAGAATTTTTTGAATTATCATTTCAGGACTTTGACCTGGCCAATCCTGTATTGTAGATATTTTTTTTAGGGAAGCATCTTGTGGAGACTCTTTATATGAAAAGGAGTTTTGTTTTCTTTTTGTACTGTTACTCACACCCATAAAAACTTTTCAAGAAAAATAAAATAGACGTCAAAAAACACGCTTAAGTTAAAATTGACTGTCATGAAATTTCTCCTCCCCATGAGCTTGATCTTCCTTTTTCTTTAGTCGAATTAAAAAATGTTCTTAGGCGCCGAATCCTTCACAGAAGAAAGAACATTTTTTAATTCGACTAAAGAAAAAGGAAGATCAAGCTCATGGGGAGGAGAAATTTCATGACAGTCAATTTTAACTTAAGCGTGTTTTTTGACGTCTATTTTATTTTTCTTGAAAAGTTTTTATGGGTCACACCCATAAAAACTTTTCAAGAAAAATAAAATAGACGTCAAAAAACACGCTTAAGTTAAAATTGACTGTCATGAAATTTCTCCTCCCCATGAGCTTGATCTTCCTTTTTCTTTAGTCGAATTAAAAAATGTTCTTTCTTCTGTGAAGGATTCGGCGCCTGGCTTTTCAAATGCTAATGATTCTATCTTAAATTTTTTTCTTTGTATGGTTAACCAAATTTTGGAAACTGGCAACTGTCCTACTTCCTGGAAGTCTCAGATCATCATCCCAATTGTTAAACCTGGTAAAGATCCTGCTGATCCCCGTTCTTATCGCCCTATTGCCCTTTCTTCTGTTTTCCTTAAAATCCTGGAACATTTAATAAAAAATAGATTGGAATGGTTCGTTGAAAGCAATGGTCTTGAATCTAAATCTCAATTTGGCTTTAGAAAAGGGCGTAGTTCTATTGATAGTTTATCAATCTTCACCACTGATATTCGTCTTTCCTTCTCACGTAATGAGTCCATTGTGGCGGCTTTTTTGGACATCGCGGCTGCTTATGACAATGTTCAGCTCCCTATCCTTAGGGAAAAACTCCATAGGCTCAAAATCCCTGCTAAGTTGAGTAATCTTATCGGAAACTTATTGTCGGAAAGACGTATTATTTTCAGGTGTAACGATGTTTCAATATGCCCCTCCAGGTTCATTTGGAAGGGGCTTCCTCAAGGATCGGTCCTCAGTCCTATTTTGTATAATCTTTACACCTCGGATTTGGAATCATCTGTTGGCCTCTGCCGTTTGCTCCAGTATGCGGATGATTTATTGGTGTATTCATCTTGTGCATCTATTCAAAATGCTGCTAATATTGTTTCTAATGGTCTGCAACTTCTTCAAGTGTGGCTATCTAATCATGGTCTAGACTTGTCCCCCTCTAAAAGCAGTGTAGTAATTTTTTCAAGAAAGAGATCAATTCCAGAAATTCAGGTCGCTATAGGTGGTTCTTTAATTGAAGTAAAAACATCTGCCAGATTTCTAGGGGTGATTCTCGACTCTAAACTTACTGGATCAGAGCATTTTGATAAAACTGTGGTTTCATGTGAAAAGAACCTTAATATTTTACGTTGTTTATCAGGTGTATGGTGGGGTGCGCACCCCTTCTCGTTGAAACTATTGTACAATGCAATAATTCGAAGCACCTTGGATTACGGCTCTTTCCTCTTAGTTCCGGGGAATTGTAATGGTTTAAAAAAACTTGACTCTATTCAGTCTAAAGCTCTTCGCTTGATTTCTGGTGCTATGAAGTCTAGCCCGATCAACGCTTTACAGGTTGAATGCGTTGACCCCCCTCTAAGTCTTCGGCGCCAATATTTGTCAGATCGTTTTCTATTTCGTATTTCTCTTTTTTCTAATCATCCTATTTTTCCAAAGCTGTCTCTTTTGAATAAATATTTCCAAACCTCTCCTTACTGGCGTCATAAGTCTCCTCCTTGCTTGGTTACCAGTTATCAGCGTTTTTCTGCAATCAAAGATCCTGTTTTTAGATATCCCAAGCTCCCTATTTTTAATTTTTGTTATTCTACTGTTTGCTATCAGCCTAATATTGTGTTAAACTTTAATATTTATAAACAAGATCTCCACTGTAATGTTTTGTTTTCTAATATTTTAAATAATGTTTGGGAAGGATGGCATACCATTTATACTGATGCATCCAAAGCATCCCGTTTTGGGTGCGTTGGTGTGGGTGTGTTTCACTCTCAGTTTAATATTGTCCAGAAGATCAAGTGCCCCCCGGAATCCTCTGTGTATACAGGAGAATGCATGGCTATCCTGGAGGGTGTGCGTTATGTTCTGCTTTTTAATTTATCTCGTTGCCTGATCCTTTCTGATTCTCGTAGTGCTCTTCAGTCGTTATTGAGTAATCCATTCCAGTCAAAAATTAATCCCATTATTTTCCAAATCAAAGAATCCTTAATTGAATGTTCTAATCGCGGTCTTTCTGTTTCTCTGGGTTGGATCCCTGGTCATGCGGGAATTGTGGGTAATGTTCGCGCTGATCAGGTCGCTAAGGACGCAGTGGTTTGTGGTGACAAATTTCCTTTTAAAATTATCCCTCAAGATCTTCTCTCTCTTCCCTCATTATACCTTCTGAAATCATGGTCTGCCCACTGGAGGTCGTCCAGTAGAATTAGGGGTGCAGCGTTCGCCTCTCTTCAGCCGGATATTCCAAGTAAGCCATGGTTTGCGAAGATTCGGATGGAAAAATGTTTTACTTCCACTATCATCCGGATGAGGATTGGCCATTGCTGCTCCCCGGTTCACTTATTCAAAATTCATGTCAAAGACTCCTCCCTATGTGAATGTGGTTACGAGGAGGGTAATTTAGACCATATTTTCTTCCAGTGCCCTTTATTTAATCACTCTCATTTCTTCAATTCTTTAGTTCTTATAAAAGTTTCTCTTCCTACTAAAATTTCAGTTTTACTTTGTTCTAAAGATCGTAATGTTTACATGTGTTTGGCCCTTTTTTGTAAATTTAATAATATTCATTTATAAAGTGTTTTTTTCTTGCATTATGCCTTCTTTTAATAATTATTATATCGGTATTTGTTTTGGTTCTCAGCTTATTTGTATCTATCTCTTATTAAGTTTTTGCATATGATATCTGATCATTTTTTAAATCTTTTTTTTTTTTCAAAATTTCGCTCTAATTTTATTTTTTATTTCTAATTGACGTGACACTGGCGTAATGCCCCAATGGGTCGATCGCCACAATTAAAAAAAAAAAAAAAAAAAAAAAAAAAATTGTCACATCTGTTATAAATCAAGTCCATCATCTAAAATCACTATCTTCATCTAAAAAATCATTTTTATTTCAATAATTTACCTACAGCCCTCTGGGTGTTCTCTAACATAATCGTTTATTTATGTAATTTATTGACAGTTTAAGCAGGTGATTATTTACATTATTTGTATTTACAACAATAGGTAGGTAGATGCCCTGCGAGTCCTGACTCCTGTACTTGCGAAGACTTCGGCAAGGCCACAGCTAACGCAATATCCGCGTGGCTGAGCACTCGTCCGCAAAGATTTATGTCGACACAAGAAGAAGAACAGTCAACTTCTAATAAGATGAAATCTAATAGTCAAATAGCCTGCTCCTAATTGTTCCCGGTGGAAAGGTGCCCATTAGGGCTGCTGCATTTCTGCTGTCATTGCTACAGACAGCCTCTGCACCAAGAACCATCCAGCACGGGGGTCTTTTCCCACCTCCCTCAACCGATGCCCAATTTCTCCAACGAATTGCTTCCCCAGCAGCCCGTAGTCACCACCTTCTTATTATCGTGCAGTTATAGTGAAGTATGTGGCGAACTTGGCTAACCCTGGTGTCAGAGTTTTCAAACCATTCAATGGCCTTTGACTTGGTTTTAATGACTGTAGTTAATCGACAACACACGGACCGACAGCTTAACGTGCCCTCCGAAGCACGGAAATGCTCGTGATAAATTGCCACTTTGGTCACCCATAGGTTCCTTGCCTCTGTGTGCGTTGCTTCACTTCACTGATTGGCACCACTGGGTTACGAGCGCGTCTCCACCTTTAAACCGTTTTTTTGTATTTCGTGCATTTTCCTGTAGGTACTGAGGATCTGTCAAGATGAACATCCCTGAGATCAAGCCGTCGGAGGACGTTGCCATCGATGTGGTCACCCACGTGGTGAACAAGGCCCAAGAGCGGCTTGGAGTGCGCCAGAACCTGTTCCAGATTGCTCGTAAGATCATTAATATCACTTAGGACTGTAGGTATTACAGAACGGGACTCAAGTGTTTATCTATACTTACGTATTGCTTATCCCTTTCTCTCACTATCAAAATGACAAAGACGACTACTACTCATGTATAGATCAGAGTCAGAGTCGCGTTCTGTAATACGGACCTTAACACCTTTTTGAAGTACAGCAATGAATCCAGCATAAATCATTATGTGAAAGCATTTTTAAATGCACTTAAGGCGACTACAGCACCTAAATTACGATATTATGATGCGAAGATAAGCATGACGCACTGCATTAAATCGAAGAAAAAAAATACTACGGTAATATTCAGGACATAAACTAGATAAGTAGTTTGCTGATAGCATGATTCAGCACTTTTGGTTCGATAGAAAAAGCTCACAAAGTCACCTCTAAATATCAATATTGTGTATCTTTTAAGCTGTAAAAACGATAGTAAAATGCACACAGGAACTTGAATTTACTATCAAAATGTTCGTGATTGAACACTCTCGATAAGTAGTTAACGCATTTTTCGATTGAAGCTGTTACCTTTCCATAAATCTCATTTTTCTAACTTTCCGAACATGTTTTTACGCACGCGCGCTTTCATAGACCGTAAACTTCGTGTATCGACACTGTTCGCACTGCCGGCCCAGGCCTGTTGAGAGACGGAGATGGCACTATTCCTATGTGTGCTGCCTTTATCGGGTGCTGTAGTCGCCTTAAAGGGTATTTCTGAAGCTAGTCAGAAAAAAACATTTTATTTTTCGTAGAAAAAGGTGCTGGATGGGAGTGTTGACAATTTGAACACGTCGCCTTTATCTCGGTCGTAATAGCGTCGGATTTCGTAGTGCGAATGGGTAACCTGACGTGCTGCTGTCTGTATTTATTGCGGGGTAAAAAGTTGATCTTATGTGTTTTGATTTCAATTATTTAAAGATTATAATAATTCTAATTTTGTTTGTTAGAAAGCCGCAATGTAATCGGAAACCGAGCGATCCTTTCGCTGACTGCGCTGCAGCGCCCTATAGCGGTAAATGGTGAGAAGTTCTTAAGAGAGGCCATCGAGAAAAAATGGAGGCTCACTGAGGCCTTGCATTACTTCCTCAAGTATTTAGGGGGGTCGCAGGATGAAGTCTCTCAGTTTTATTACTTTGAGGTAAGTGAGTACAAAAATTTCTCCACTCCTAAGGCCCAAGCCAAAAATCTGGTTGCTTCTTATTGCGGCCCAGGGTCCCTTACGTGGTACTTTTTGTTTATAGTCGTTCAGGCCCAGAACTTTTAACTTGAATATTTTACCATTCGATTGTTTTACTTCAAAATCATGTTGGGGGTAACTTTATTATGATGTGTGAATACATTTTGTGTCGTTTTTATTTTAATTCAAAAAGTCCCACATGTGGTACCTTGGGTCGTACTGTAGTGTATCAATTTTCTTTATTTATTTTTGTATATTTTGTATTTATTTTTCATTTAATTATAATTAGAAAAAATAAAATAAAAATAAAATAAACGCTACACACTCAAAGGCCCACACTAAGGTTTTCCCTTATGTCGTGGGTCCCTCGGAACACACATAAAGACAAACACAAACACCCATGACCCGAGAACAAACATCTGCTTTTCACACAAATGTTTGCCCCGACTGGGGATCGAACCCAGGACCCGCCGATCAAGAGGCAGCTTCACTACCACTCGACCAAACCGGCCGTCAAAAGATAGGAGATAGGAACATCCACGACGACCTTACGACGACTGCCTGCGGCCTCATCTCAAACTTGTGCTGGATGACTCTCTGCGACTTCCTCTAGAGGAACCAGATAAAGAAAACCAGATAGGAAGGACGGTGGCTTTCACGCTTTTTTTTACTAATAAAAGTAAATTGGACACGAAGGTTTTACTGTAGGCATTATGGGCGAAAGGCTGACAACCTCTCACTATAATCATGTTTCATCTGATAACCCTAGAACTTTTTTATTTTTTTTATTAATGAAGGGTTCGCTCTTGACTACAATCTAGCCCAAGGGCAAAGATGCGGTCGAGGATGTAGCAAGCTCACCCAGAAGGAGCCTATATATATCGAATAAATATATATAAATGTATATCATATATATATATATATATATACATACATATATATATATATATATATATTATATATATATATATATATATATATATATATATATATGTATGTATATAGTATAGTATCTATATAAATGTATATCGAATGTGGCATCAAGTGGTTCTAGAAACACTGATGCTCTGCCTATCACCTGATTACGGCATCACAGTGATGGGCATCACTAGGTGACATCCAACTTGACGTCAGTCTGTCGCCAAACATTCCGTTCTGTCCTTTCTTTGAACTTTCACTTTCACTTGTGGCTAGACCGGAGACCCTTTTTGATCCATTGGCAGCATTGACCAAAAGATACCAAAGAGTGTAGCATTCCGCATTATCATCATCCTGCGTCAGTCCACTGCTGGACCTATGCTTTTCCTATGGCACGCCACTGAGCTCGGTCTTCAGCTCTCCTCCTCCAACCACTGCCCGCTACCTTACGAATATCGTCACCCCACCTAGTTACAGGGCACCCTACGCTACGTTTGCCGATTCGCAGTCTCCATTTTAGAATTCGTCTGCACCAACGGCCAACGGTTCTACGACAGATATTACCAGCCCACATTTCTGCATTAACGTTTCTGTTTAAATTCAGGGAATCTTCAGCCAGCCTACGACTGCGTACCCAATACCGCAAACCACTGTCTCCGTATTCTTCACAATAGAAGACAAGCATGTGGAGCCACCACATATACACGTGTTGCCTACGGTAAATTATTGATCTTAAAGGTATTATAATATAACAACAGAGAAGCAAAGTCCTGACTGACTTGCAAACCCAATAATCCTTAGGTACTTATTTTAATATTATAAATGCGAAAGTAACTCTGTCTGTCTGTCTTTCACGCCTTAACTACTGAACCGATTTTGATGAAATTTGGTACAGAGATAGATTAGACTTTGGGAAAGGACATAGGCTATATTTTACCCCACAGCTGGGTACGATATAACCTGTAGTCCACGCGGGTGGAGCCGCGGGCGGAAAGCTAGTGACCCATAAACGCTCCAATAGGGTCTTAAACCACGACAGCTGTGAATATGTGGAGGTTTTCCTCATATTACAGACAAATAACACAGCTAAATTTTACTTCCATGCTGCACTTGGAGTAAAAGAAAAACGTAGAATGTGCCAGCTACCAACTCTTCCCAGGTATTATAAGAGGGATGCGAGGATTTTGCTGTATAATGGGCGAAAGGCTGATCACTTCTCACCATAATACAACTTGTTCCATCTGATAACCCTCACAATTTGTGTCAATCGGGGCATCAAGTAGTTCGCTAGAATCACTGATGCTCAGCCTACCCCGTTAGCGATTATAGGCGTAAGCGTATGTATGTATTAGGGCTTCCAATACCGGGATCCCGGTATTGGCTAATACCGGGATCCCGGACTTTTTTAGACATTTTCAATACCGGTATTGAAATGTGTAATACCGGGATCCCGGTATTAGTGATTTCATTTTATTTTTAGTACAAAACTCGTTGCAATAGACAATCACTGCCGCAGAAACACATTAATTATTTTATTTCGAAAATTTCCAAATCGATATTTTAATTACTTAACGACTTAGTGGCAATTACAACAAAATTAAGTCATTTTAAGAGTCCTTGCCAGTTTGAGGTGACACTAGCGCCACGACGCCCGGTAGCGGAGGGAAAATTCCCAACACGCCCCGCCTCAGGTGCAAGGCGAAGCAGTTAGTCATCAAACAGTGAGCAGTGGAATTGCACGCGTTATCATAGCAGTGTTTTGGCTGGCTCTGATCTGTGACTTTGTGTTGTACGTGCTTTATAACTGGATGGATTCGATACGACATAAAAATGTAAGTTATGACTTATATGAGATCTAATATTTTTTATCTATTTTAAGCTAAATTTTGATTTTTATACTTATGTACTCAAAAACGTACCACAGCATAAGAAGATCGATATTTGGTGAACACTATGCTTCGTAATCGCTTTCTCACAAGAACTAAACTTACAAATCAGTTTCGACGCCTTGGAGGAAGTAACCCAAGCGCATGGACGGTAAGACGACGACTTGCTGAGGCTAACTTGAAACCACTAAGACCTGCAAACGGCCCTAAATTGGAGCGTGGGTATCGTATTTCAAGATTAAGGTATGCCTAAAACCAGTTGAATTGGAATATTGAAGATTAGTCAAAAGTTATGTTCTCCGTCGAATCTAAATGTATGCTCTACGAGCACAATGGAAGACACAGAGTGTATAGAAGACCAGGCGAAAGGTTCAAGCAAGCATGCATCGAAGAAAAAGTAGCCTAAGGCGGTGGGTTTGTACTTGTGTGGGCCGGAATTTCTTCTGATAGTCGCACAGAACTGGTGTTCATAGAAAACGGCTCTTTAACTAGCGAAAGATTAAAAAAAAAAAATGAACACATTGGTCCATCTATTGTCAATTTGGGCGAGGTTGCCATTTTTATGCATGACAATGCCCGACCTCATACAGGTCAAATTGTAAATGACGATCTTCAAGAGATGAACATTACTCGTATGGACTCCATACCATGGAGTGGCCAGCACGCAGCCTGGATATCAACCCGATCGAGCATGCTTGGGACGAGCTAGGGAGATTCGTAAAACAACGAAACCCTCCCCCAACCACACTTCGTGAGCTCACAATTGCTCTTACAGAGGAATGGGAGAATATTCCCCAAAATCGTATCAGGAACTTGATGTACAGTATGCCGAACCGCGTAAACGCAGTAATGGAAGCACGAGGAGGCAATACGAAATATATTAATTCAAAAAATTCGTAATGTTATTCAAAAATGTCATGTTTTCTGTTTTTGTTTTATGGCGAGATCAGCAGTTTTTTTCTTATGTATTTTTTTGGAAATAAAATTTAGTAAATCATTAATTTTATATCTTTAATTTAAGGGGTATTAAATGGTCTATTAAACACAATTTTATTAATATGATTAATTTAAATAGAGACTGGTTATATGGCCGAAATTTTCGATCATAATTTTTTTAGTACGAATTATTGTATACAAAAAGACTGATCTGTCTGAGTGAGACGTAATAAATATTATTACATAAATAAATGGTTTTGCATGGCAAACTTATTTGTTTTATTTAGTGGAGAAAATACCTTCTACAGAAACACCTTCTGAAAGAATGATAAATCTGAAAAAAAAATATGTTTTTTTTTCAATACCGGTATCCCGGGATCCCGGTATTGAGATTTTTTTTTTCGGTATTAATACCGGTATTCAAAAAATCCGGTATTCGAAAGCCCTAGTATGTATGTATGTATGCATGTGTATGATGAATTTTTTGAAGTTACTACGAGAAGGAAGTCTCACACAACCTCGGGTAGAATTAAAATGATAAATCATTCATAGCCCCATGAGATTATCACGCTAGATTCTTCGTTTTTATTATAAGATGGGTTAACTCTTGACCTCAATCTTGACCATAAAGATAAAAGATGAGGTCGACGATGGAGCGAGTTAACCCAGAAAATGCCTTTAAAGGCACTGGTACTCTCACGCACCGACGGAACACAGCAAGCTGTTTGGCGTCGGACTTCGGTAGGAATGGTCGTGAATCAGACGGCCCTTCACAGAACCTAACACACCGCATGAGACTATAAGACGCCACCTCAGATTCAGAAAAAAATGAAGTGTCGTTATAGGAGGCAGGTCTCATTTGTATTTCCTTAGTCGCCTCTTACGACACCCACGGAAAGAGATGGGGTGGTGTTATTCTCAACCGATCACCACACGGCCAGAACTTCAGTAAACCTTACTGTCTTGAAAGTCAATTACTAATCGTTTAGCCTTCCAGCTCAAGTTATGAAAAGCAATTTGTTCGCTTCCTTCCAGATGGTCTTCAGAATTGAGGGTTTCTTCACAGACCATGACATTAGAAACGTGAAGCTGACGGTGGATATGATCCTAGCTGCCATGGCCATGAAGATCAAACTCTTCGACCGAATTGAGTATACTAGGGTGTTCTAACGGATCTTTGATTAAAAAGATGGCATATCCCCCTACTAAAATAAAAATTGTTATATTGAAAATCCCAGCCTAAAGATCCTAAAACGATTTCATTTTTCTAGACGACATACTTATTTGGAAACCAATTTTAGACGAGTTGAATTTGAAGGTAAAACTTAATAATCGATACAAAATTAATTTCTCTACTCTCTACTCTGGTTATTTTTGTTTGGAAAATCCATACTATCGTTTTTGTGTTTTCTTTGGTATTTTGATACTGGTAGAATCATTGTCACCAAGGCGGTGGATTGCCATTAAATTAATATCAAGTCAATGCAACATGATTCAACCCCCATTTCTTTATTTCTCTAATAAATTCTGAGCGGATTCGATTTTATCCCTTTGGTTTGCTTCATCTTAAGTTCCGTCGCTCATGAGTTATGACACGATATGACTTTTTTGAATTAACATTATAATTCATTTATTACAAATCTAGTATGTAGATTAATGATAGTTTTATTATAGTTTGAATCTTATATATCTAATCAATCACGCTTATTTACCAAAAGCGAATTAAAAATATTGTACTTAGTAGATTTTAATTAGAATATTTTTCTTGTTCATTAATTTTTTACCTATTGTTAATCATGGTACTGAATAAATATATTGCTTAGATCCTTTATTGTTTTTTTTTATATTTATATATTTCCTGCGAGGAAACACGAAACCGCCTTTTGGAAACAGGGCGTGCGGCCTAATATCACTATTATTTTCTTCTTACCAGCCCATATACGTCCCCACCGAGGGGCACGGGCCTCCCTTCGAAACGCGAAGGGGATTTAGGCCATAGTCCACGACGCTGGCCCAATGCGGGTTGGTGGACCGCTCGTCTTTCGAAAATGAATTTTCTTGGACGGGCGGGTTTCATCACGATGTTTTCCTTCACCGTTGAGCAAGTGATAATTAGAAATCCGTACATAAATCCGAAAAGACGAATTTAGTGGTACAGGCCCGCACCAGGATTTGAACCCGCGACCTTCAGATTACAAATCTGGCTCATTACCAACTGGGCTATATTATTTAACCCAAGTAATCCATATGGTACGCCAAGCACGCTCTATAAAAGATACGTAAGGTATTTGGGATTTTAGGCGTGACAGCGTGACAGACAGACAGACAGACAGAGTTAATTTCGCATTTACAATACACGGTGATAAAAAACCTCCTAGCCATATTCAAAATCCTGAACCCGTATCACTCAAGTTTTACTTTAATACTGAACTTTTGTCATAGGTGGCGCAGGTGTGATTGGAACTGTAGCGGATAAAAGTCACTACAAAAATTAATTTTATTTAAGTTTTTTATAATTAAATGACAAAAAAATCATCATTTTTAAATTTCGACCTTCCCCTGGACTTTTCTCAAATACACCTTTCTCTGTTATGCACCCGTTTGGTAATTTTCGAATTTATCTGACTATAATAGCCACATCGGAGGACCTAATATTCTAGAGACTAGAGACATGTATTTCTATCTACCCCGAAAAGGGACTATATACGCCAGTAAAACTACAGTCGGCTAGTATGGCGAAAGTGAAATAAATTGCAATAGCAGCAATTCTTTTTTTTATTGATAGATTAAATTCCCGGCTATCATTTAACGTAAGAATCCAACTAAAAAAGATACAACATACATTTATTTTTATGAGTTAAGTTTTGATATTTTTTGTAAATTTGTACAAAAATGTTAATAAATAACTTTCTGCACTATTAATCTGATATCATCCAGTTGTTTGAAAGTAAATCGAAATCCAACAATATTTATGATTGATTATGCTATTTTTATTAACTTCAATGTTTTGATATTAAAATAATAAGTAACTGTTGCAATAAAAAATATAATAGGCTATTTTTTTATAGTATAGCTTGAACGATGTTGATAACTCAATTATTTTGAAAATCCAACTAGAAACGTAAAAAAAAAATGACTTTTGCTATTTCTGTAGTCATTTTGCGGACAAAATAGAAATAGCGATAATTTTGGGTAGACTTTGTAATTTATGTTTTAAACAATACAATATTTTCGAAATCCAACAAAAAATTTTACATTTACCATTTTATTTCCAAAAATATAAATTGTAAGAGTTGCGCGGGTGGCGGAAGGGTGCGCGGGCAGCGGGCGCGCCATCCTGTCAATCTTATGGATGCTTCCATAATTTAGAACGTAATGATTTATTCGCCACGTATTGTTTACGTAATGTCGTTACGTAATTAAATGTCGGTTTTTCGTGTGTTAGATCCTTACTTCCTTACTAATATCATAAATGCGAAAGTAACTCTTTCTGTCTGTCTGTCCGTCTTTCACGCCTTAACTACTAAACCGATTTTGATGAAATGTGGTACAGAGATAGATTAGAACCTGGGAAAGGACATAGGCTACATTTTACCCCCCAGTTGGGTACGATATAACATGTAGTCCACGCGGGCGGAGCCGCGGGTGGAAAGCTAGTTTAATATAAAGTGAAAGTTGTTTATTAATATAAGGGTAAGGCCGCCAAAACTGTCAAATATAACACAACAGATTTTGTGTTATCGTTACACAAATGTAACCCAAAAGTAACACATTTTTTGGTAAGTTTCATATCGATAGTTAAAATAATTACATAAATATAAGCATTATAAAATTGTACCGACTGCAGTGATTGTTAAGGGGGAAGTTAGAAATTAATAAACAGCATTTTTTCAGGGTTAACAACGGTGAGTAGAAGTTGCTTAGAATGTTTTTGGGCGTGCTGCTAAGATGTTGACGGCGCATTTTCTTTTAATTTGCGATCCTTTTTCAATTTTCTCTTTACTTATTCTTTTTTTTTCTTCGTTATAGTTTTCTACTTTGTGTCTATACTGTAGTAGTTATTTTTTCTATGTCTATGAATAGTGTTGTTTCATTATTCTTTTTCTTCTGCTCTCTAAACTGTTCAGGATTCGTAGTTTTTAATTTTCTGGGTGCCTGCTACATTAACATATTTAAGCTCACAAGCAAAAATGACGAAATATGTCTACTGCAAGATACTATAAAAAAAACGACAAAATGCCACGCTAAACAATTGACAATTTCGACGGCCTTGCCCATAAATCAATATGTCTGAAATAGATAGGTGCAAAATATGTAATTTAAATTTATATTTTGATATCGTGCAAGTTGGTAAAAAGGGACTTGAAAGCTTGTTCTTGGCTAGTGAAACAAGGCAAGACGGAATCTTTCTACGATCTGCTGAACAACAGTCTTTTCGGCTACATAAAAGATGCAGAAAGGCATACATTAATCAAAAATGTATTGATGCTGCTGCAAAGCGACTTTGTGCCGGCGGCGAGCCGCTACCGCCACCGCAATTTTTTGATTTTGCGAAGACATGTTTTTTCTGCAACGGGGATGCCTCCGACGAATTCATCAAGGCTCAGTCGCAAAAACAAACATCTACAAAAGTATCGCGAGTTACTAGTGAGATGACTAAAACAAGATAACTTTATAAACAGAACCTGAACAAACACCAAGTGTGATGTATGTCGAATACATTAAAATTAAAACCATAAGAAATAAGCTACACTTTTTTATTTTATTAAAACTAAAATGCCGTTAACTGTCGCATAACGACAAAGAAAATATCGAGGAAAAATTTAAAACTATGAATCCTGAAAAGTTTAGAGAGTGGAAGAAAAATAATAATGAAATAACACTACTACAGTATAGACGTAAAGTAGAAAATTATAACGAAGAAAAATAAAACGGGCAAGTGCAAGTTGGACTCGTGCACGAAGGGTTCCGTATCTTTACCTATAAAACCGGCCAATTGCGAGTCGGACTCTATAAAAACCATTATCTCTATGAAAATGGCAAAAAAATCACGTTTGTTGTATATTTAACTTAAATAATTAATTTATTCTACTTTTTAGTATTTGTTGTTATAGCAGCAACCGAAATACATCATCTGTGAAAATTTCAACAGTCTAACTATCACGGTTCATGAGATACAGCCTCGGACAGACTTATCTATACAAACGAGCAAAAAAAATCACGTTTTTTGTATGGGAGCCCATTTAAAAAAAAAATTATTGTGGTTTTTAGTATTCTTGTTATAGGGCACATAGAAATACATCATCTGCGAAAATTTGAACTGTCTAACTACCACGGTTCATGAGATACAGCCTGGTGACGGACGGACGGACAGCAGAGCCTTAGTAATAGGGTCCCATTTTTATCCTTTGGGTACGGAACCCTAAACAGAATAACTAAGTAGAAAATGGAAAGGGATCGCAAAAAAAAAGAAAATGCGCTGTCAACATCTCAGCAGCACGCCCAAAAACATTCTAAGCAACTTCTACTCACCGTTAACCCTAAAAAAAAATGCTGTTTCATTATTACTTATTTTCCCCTTAACAATCACTGCAGTCGGTACAATTTCATAATGATTATAAATATGAAACACGCTTTACCCAAAAAATGTGTTACTTTTGGGTTACATTTGTGTAACGATAACACAAAATCTGTTGTGTTACATTTGACAATTTTGGCGGCCTAACCCTTATATTAATATACAAAAATCAAATCAAACGAGCCCAAATTCAAAGGGTTTAATAGTTACCGTTGAAGAGTTCCACCATCTATCTTCTCGTGTCATCATCAGATCAGCTCGATGGAACCAAATTATTATATAATTGTATTGTCATCGGTATTACATACATCTGCAAAATTTCAAGTCATCGCAGCTGCCAGGCTGGACCACGCCACGCGCCATCAAACTATTTTAGACCGTAACACCGCTACACTACGCTCAGTTTGGAATGGGCGATTTTGTTATTTTTTTTTCTTGAATTTTTCACGAAAAATGTTGGATTTTGGTATTATTGTCTTTTTTTCAGTATTGTCAGAGAAGTCTACCATTTTTTATACCTATTACTTTTTTGCCATGCGTTTATAGCTATATTTTATAAAAATGTACAAAAGTTAAATAAATATAATTGGATTTTCATAAGTATGCAATCATAAACTATATCCAAATCGATTATAAACCAGTTCAGCTAACTATTATTTTTTTCGCATGAAACCATAAATCCTAATCAATTAAATTTAAATTTTTTGAAAAACAAAAATAAGGTGATGTTTTTTGGTTGGATTCTGTTACTTTTATATTTGTTACAGGTACCTCTATCATGAAAACTGTTCACTTAGTTATTACTATTTTTGCTGAAAATTCTAGGCTTTTATTCGCATTTTTCTTTTTTGAGGTATTTCTATATAATTTTTTAGTTGGATTCGAAAATATAGTCATTTTAAATAGGATGAAAGGCTGATTTACAAAAATACAGCCTATTGCGAATTAATGTTTTGCCAAACCGTAGTTTTACTGTTCTAATATGAGTGTGTATATGAATGAATGTATTACAGTCACATATATAGAAACCATAGTGATTTAGGTCAGTGACATTACTTGTCAATACAGTTTTCCATACCTATAGGTAATCACTGGTTTCCAACCATGGACTTAGTATGTTTCCAACAAATTCAAAAAAAAAACATTCTTTGTTGTTGCTTTGTTGACACATAAGATTTAGTTCATAGTAATAATTTAGTATAAGATTCAAAAACATTAATAGCTAAGTAAAAAAAATCTACAAGGATGGATATACCAGAAATAACACTTTCGGAAGACGTGGCGATCGACGTGGTAACGACTGTGGTAAACAAGGCCCATGAAAAGATGGGCATTAGGCTGAATCTGTTTCAGTTTGCACGTAAGCCTCCACAATTTAATTTTGCACTCGTACAAAGGGCCGCACATCTGGTTACCACAAGCGTGCAATCTGTTACAAATTCAAAATTTACCTTCCAAAAATTTAAACAAAATTTTTGTTAAAAGGTCTAATAAATAATGTCTGATTATCTATTAGACAAGCAACCATTTGAATAAATTGCTCAGCTCCAGAGTTATTCAGATTTCAGATATTAAGTCAATTAAGATGAGAAAATAAGGAAAGTATAACTGTATTTTAAATACCCTTGGAGTTTCTTGCCTATTATTTTCTGGAGAAGACTGCACTTTTGCGAATAGGAGTAGAGCTAAGAGAACTAAATTAAGACATTACTTAAACATATTTTAAGTAACATACTTAATGTTATCCTTACTAATATACACATCAACACGGTCTAGGGATATTGCACGATTTTTCATACAAAAGAAGTCTGTTTGAGAAGCATATAAAAGCATACTCAAATTACTCAAGATACATAGAGGGCTATAATTTTCAGACGAGCAAGTGCTAAACTTGAATTTAAATTTCTAGTCAATAATTTAGTTTTACTTGAAATTTGTGAAACCGTGACGGAAACGAAAACGAAAATGCACTTTTTGCCTGCTTTTTGTATGAAAATGGTCGAATTTACGCAATTTTTTTTTCGTTTTCGTCACGTTTTCACAAATTTCAAGTAAAACAAAATTTACTGACTGGAACTGAAAATTCATATTTAGCACTTGCTCGTCTGAAAATTATAGCCCCCCCTGTATCTCGAGTATGCTTTTATAGCTTATCAAACAGACCTCTTTTGTAGGAAAAATCGTGCATGTATCCCTAGACCGTGTTGATGTGTGTATTATAAAGTAACTCTGTCTGTCTCTCAGTCCGTCTTTCACACCTAAACTAATGAACCGATTTTAATGATGACTAGACCTTGGGAAAGGACATAAGCTATATTTTATCCCACAGCTGGGCACGATATAACCTGTAGTCCACGCGGGCGGAGCCGCGGGCGGAAAGCTAGTATAAAATAAAGCTATTTTTGACTTGATTTGATTTGTACTATAAGAATGGGTTTCCAATGTAAATGGGGTACCTTACCTGATTGATTACCTACTCAGTGTCTAGACAAGCTTTTTAACACGTTTTATATTAAAATATTTCGCTAACTATTTAGTCAACTTATAAGTACAGGGCTTTAGGTATCTCTTTCAACCTGTCGGGTGGTTAATCAGTCCATGAAACTGAACAACTTCCTCAAGGAACATAGGTCAAAATACGAAAAAAAATTTTGATCTCCCATACAAAATGCGCTATATGCTGATGAAGTTTTTATGGAAACTCAAAATTTACCTAAAGATACTTAAAGCCCTGTATAAAATAACTAGCTTTCCGCCCGGGACTTTGTTCCCGTAGGAATTAAGGAAAATTATGTAACCTATGTGTTAATCCAGGGTGTCAGCTACCTCCATACCAAATTTTATCAAAATTGGTTCAGCCGTTTGAGCGTGAAAGAGTAACAAACTTCCATACATCTAGTCTTACATCCCTAAATCCTCACAAACTTTAGCATTTATAATATTGGTAGGATGGGATTAAGATTCTTAAGTGTTCTTTTCCAGAAAGTCGAAATGTAGTGGGGACAAAAGCCATTGTATCACTAGGAAACCTAAAACGTCCGTATGGCATCAACGGAGAAAAGTTTATAAAAGAAGCGATTGAGAAGACGTGGCGCCTCACAAAGACCCTGCATTACGTATTGAAGTATTTACCGGGATCTCAAAACGAAATTGCTCAATGCTACTACTTTGAAGTAGGTACCTATTTTTCTGAATGATTTTCCAGCGGAATTTTTCTCCGGAAAATTTTCTTTATTTTCATGTTTTTTTTTTTAATTTTCTGCTTACATTTTTTATTATTTAATCGAATACACACCATTTTGCAATAAAAAACAATTATAACAACGTAAAACACGAAAACCAGCTATGTACATTGCACTCCGATAGCAGCGCGGTGCGGAGGGATCGCGCGCGGGGCGTGGTGTAGCGATACGTTGCGTAGCGACAAAATAGGTAAATAATGAAAACTCCTTAACATGATGTTTCCGGGAAAAAATAATTACTTATAGCTGATGATAGTTATGGGTAGATTACACCATTTAAGTATTTGCTAAGCTGTCCTTTACACCCTGTATACGTCCCCACCGCTGGGCACGGGCCTCCCTTCGAAACACGAAAGGGATTTAGGCCACAGTCCACCACGCTGGCACAATGCGGGTTGGTGGACCGCTCGTCTATCGAAAATGAGTTTTCTCCTCATGAAACTAAACAACTTTTCCTGAGGAACTCATATTATGAAATTCTGGAAAAAAAAAATCGACTTCTCAAACTAAAACGTAATCAGTTGATGATCACTCAACCCTTGACAAAAAAGAAGGGCAGTGATAAGTTGGACGTGTGTATATCTGTGTGTCTGTGGCATCGTAGCTCCTATAAAAATTGATTCAGACGTTTAAAAGGATCGTCTCAGTGTTTTTTTCCCATACAAACGACGTCAATGGATTCCATCCCCTAAGCGTCAACGAATCTCTGTGAAATTTTGGTATCGTATGAGGAACACCAAAAACTAGGTCCGCACGTTTGGTTTTTGCGATATTTTTAGAAGACAAAAAGATATATGCGCATGCGCGAGCGCAACAACAGCTGATTCTAAAACGCTCCGTATTTATTGTTATTTTATTATTAATACGTTATTATTTTGACATAAAATCGATTATAGTATTTACATAAACGATTAATAAATAGTGTTAAGAAGAAATCAGTGAAGAAAAATGGCCCCGCCGACCAAAGCATCGATCGACAGGTTGGTGACGGTTACAACGGACTTAGAATTAAAAATAGCTCAAATGCAAAAACAAATAAGTGATTGTTATGACACCATATCTAATCAAAGTGCACTGATCATAAGTCAAAACGAAAAAATCCTGTCTATGTCCAATATGATTGAAGACATCCATGCACAGATGTTGACAAAGTCACCCTTGCCGAGTCCCACTGCTAAATCAAGTAGTAAACAAAAAAAGAAGGCTAAATCTTCTAATAAACCTACAAGTAACACCCACCAATGCAGAGCTTTTACCACACCAATTGTTCACCCGAAAATTGTAAATGTGGCACATACCTTGAATGAATCAGGACCACAGGCACTAACGATGCTTAATAACACACCTGGGAGTGAAGGCAGCACGTTTTCGGAGCAGTCCATTACGTGCCCAAACCAGCCTCCAGCCGCCACCACCTCAATACCATCACTGCCGTCGCCGCCACCAAGAAAACTTGCAGCACCACCGCCTCAGACTCCAACGAACGTCAATAGCGGATGCCTTCGTGCTGCTCCTCCACGTACAGTTAGTCTCCACTTATTTAATTTCAGCGTGGATACCACCGCCGAGGACATCACTAGGCACCTGAAGTCACGTTTCCAGGACCGTTTGCGTGAAGTACACTGCGAGAAGCTGACGACCCGAGGAGATTATTCATCATTCAGACTTGACATTCCACCTGCATCACTCAAGGTTGTACGTGATCCTAACATCTGGCCACTTGGGGTGTCCGTGCGAAAGTTTAACGTTGTTCCACCAAAAAACTTAAAAAAACAGGTATCACACAGGTTAACATAACCTATAAACCACCTACCACTTTAAGTAAGCACGGTAAACTAACGATAATACACCAAAATGTAAGGTCGATTACTAGCAAAACTGGTTTATTAGATATACTTTTATGTAATTATTGCCCTGATGTACTTGTTTGTTCAGAGATTTGGTGCCGACACAGTGAGATTCAGCGCGTGAGGTTGTGTGGCTATGAGCTCGCGAACGCTTACTGCCGACCGAGTATCGCTCACGGCGGTGTGGCGCTGTACACACGGGACGGCATTTTGTACAAACAGCGGTTAGATTTACAGAGCCTCACCGTTGAATATCACTGTGAATTTAGTATTATCGAACTATTTGAACAACATTTAATAATCATCGGCACCTACAGAACAGGAAAAGGGGACTTTAAGATGTTTATTAATATACTTGAAATATTATTGGCTAAAATCATTAACGAAAATAAGAGATTTATTTTGGTCGGTGACATAAATGTGGATAATCTTTCAGATAATAATGAAAGACGGTGTCTTAACGACCTACTTAGTTCGAACAATTCCCACAATATTGTGGATTTTCCCACGCGAATAACCACCAGCTTAGATTGCGGTATAGTTGCTCGTAGTGACCAAGACGTTACGGCGTCTCCCATCAACACCCCCATAAGTGACCACAACGCTCAGCTGTTCGTATTATCATCTACAGAACAAACGCGTGTTACTAATAGGTACATTGAGCGGCGGATGTTTTCGGATGATTCTATACATAATTTCTTCATTGACATTAATAATTATGATTGGAATTTTATTATTTACGACATAGATATAAATGAAAAATTTAATAAATTGATTAAGATATTGACATACTACATTGACATTCATTTCCCACTTAAGAAAACATTACTAAAAAAGGGAAAAAACACAGCCTGGCTTAGTGATGAGTTAGCAAACTATATAAATATATTTGATAATTTTTGCGCAATAAAACAACAATATCCCAATGAAATAACAATCGATTCGTGTATTCAAAAATATTGTGAGTTAATCAAGTCTACCTCTCTGAGAGACCGCCGAAATTACAATAGTAATAGACTTGAAATGGCAAAAAACCCTTCTAGAGAAGTCTGGCGTGTTGTAAATGACGAAGTATCAAATAAATTTCGCTCACGAAGCATAACCCTTCGAGACAGCAGCGGAAAGAATATAAGTCCGTCGGAAATCCCAGATAGATTTAATGACTACTTCCTAAGTGTGACGTCAAACCTAGTCTTAAATTGTAACACAAGTCAGTCGCTTGATTACTTGAGCAAGTACTTGAGGGATAGCGAAATACCGGACTTTATTTTACCCGTCATTACAGAAGTCATGTTAAGCAAGGTCCTAAAAAATATGCTGCATACGTCAAAGACACTAGACATATATGACATATCACTGAACATATTAATCTCTGTGTGGCCTGTTATATCAACACCATTAACTACACTTATAAATTCCATGTTTGACTGCGGTACTTATCCCGATGTCCTGAAGAGCACTCGCGTATGCCCCGTGTATAAGGGCAAAGGAGATAAGACTGCAGTAGAAACCCATAGGCCCATTACCATTGTACCTAACATATCAAAAATTATCGAGTCGATTTTGTCGACAAGTTTGATAAACCATTTGGAAAAAAATCACCTACTAACAGACCGTCAATATGCTTACAGAAAATTTAGATCTACCACCCATGCCGCACATAAAGTCATAAATACTATAATCACTAGTATTGATGACAAGTACAAAACTGCTGCTATTTTCTGCGACTTGACAAAAGCTTTTGATGTTATCAAAAATGACCTGCTGATGCACAAACTTGGTCACTATGGAATAAAAAATAAAGCACATAAATTATTCCAATCTTTTCTAAATGGCCGGAAACAAACAGTCGAAATATCGTCTGAAGGGAGAAAGTATAGATCTTCAGCAGGTGATGTCACTATAGGAATACCACAGGGTTCGGCGTTAGGGAATACTCTTTTTTTGACCTTCATCAATGATTTAGCGAATTCCATCACAGACGGCCTTGTCGTACTATTCGCAGACGACACAACAGTTGTACTATGTGCACACACGTACGAACAACTGAACACTAAAATCAATAACACATACGAACAGCTGAATAAATGGTTTTCCTCAAACGGGTTAATACTTAACGCATCAAAGACAAACATAGTCTTTTTCTCAGCTCGACCAACACAATTGCCTCTTACCGTCACCTGCCCGTTCCCAATTCACAAAGAATGTAAGTTTCTGGGTCTCACGATTGATTCCGGGGTAAACTGGAAATCACACATTAACACGTTGTGCGATAGACTCGGAAGTGCTACCTACGCCTTACGAAAACTACGCCCTTTGGTAAAGAAGTCGGTACTCAAACAAACTTACTTCGCATATTTCCATTCTTTAATGACTTATAGCATTATACTGTGGGGCAACTCGACGGATTCCAGCCGTGTCTTTATCCTGCAAAAGCGTGCACTGCGGTTACTCGCGGGCATTAAACCGCGACAGTCATGTAGGACGTTATTTGCAGAACACGGAATAATGACTCTGTACTCGCAGTATATCTTCGAGGTAGTCATGCACGTAAGAAGACATATATCTGAATTTAACCGTACCACTAGCGGAGGGCGGTCATTGCGAAGTACGGGTAAACTGGAGACCGTTGCGCGTAGGACAGAGTTTGCTTGCAAAAATCCCCGTGTTAATTGGTCCAACATATTACGAGCATCTACCTGCAACTCTAAAAGACCTGACCGATGACGAAACATTTTGTCGCCGACTAAAGTGCCTTCTTACGAAAAAGGAGCTTTACTCAGTAGATGAGTATAATTCCTCATTATTTTAAATTTATTATTATTATTGACCATCTTGACATTTGATAGTTTCATTTTTTTATTTTTTTATTATTTAATTATTAATTTTTTTGACATTTTTTATTAATCTGTGACATATTATTGACTGAAAACATCTACTTAATGTAGATGAATGTTATTATTATACTTTTTATATTAATTATTGTAATTTTGACGATCACATTATACTTTGACATTGCTTTTGACATAAAATTGTAACTGGAATTGATAATGTGAAATAAATGAATCTAATCTAATCTAATCTATTTGAGATTAAAAGTCAGCATTTTTCGCCAAAAAAAAATTTAACATTTAACAGGTGACTGTTGAAAAACTAAGAACAATTTTGGAAAAAACCAAACCGTACAAACCTAATATACGCTTACGAATCGATAGAGATACGAAAACGTATGATTTCATTAAATTTTTGAGGTAGGAATTCATTGACACCTAAACTCATAGGTAATTTTAGAAATAAAACTCGGCATTTCGCCGGAAAGCTTTAATTGTCCCTTTCGCACAAGGTGGTCGACATCGAGACAGCATGAAAAACAACTGAGACATTAGTCCAAACTGAGACGCTCCTCTTAAAAGTTACACATAATTTTGGTGGTCATACAATATTTTTTAGAGTTATCTTTTGTTAATTTTTGGACCAATTCTTAGGGAGCCTTGTTCAGTTTAGTAGGCTGATGCACATCCTCAATTTTCGCTAAGTTTAAAGTCACTCAAAAAGAATTACATTTTAGAAGACACTGACTGGTGGCTGACTGACTGACATATCAACGCACAACCTAAACCGCTGGGTCTTGAGATTTAAAATTTGGCACGTCAGTTTTTTATGAGGTCTAAGGGAGTACTAAGACAGGGTTTTTCGAAACTCACCCTCTAAAGGGGTGAAAAGGGGTTCGAAGTTTGTATGGAGAAAACAATTTTTTCGGACATTTTGACCCAAAACTTCGTGAGGATTTACCTTAAAGCAAATAAACGGACACATGATTCTCGATTTTTCTAAAATCAAAGATTTAGAAAATGAAATGGGTGACCAAAAAAGATCTTTGCACGAACGAAACCGCGGGAAAAGCTTGTCAGGAGATAAAGTTGAACAGTTGAACATACTGATCTTACTAACTCAGGCTTACACAATTTTTTATTTTGCACCTAGGCAGTCTTCAGTCAGCCAACTGTTGCGTTCCCGATTCCGCAGTGTACCGTCTCCGTCTTCTTCAGGATTGAGGATAACAAAGTTGAGCCTTCCCATGTCAGTGTAATACCTAAGGTAATTAATTTTATTTAAAATTCATTTCTATACTGTTTCTCAAACCTGAAATTAATTTTTAGGGTTCCGTACCCAAAGGGAAAACACGGGACCCTATTACTAAGGCTCCGCTGTCCGTCCGTCCGTCTGTCCGTCCGTTTGTCCGTCTGTCACTAGGCTACTTCATGAACCGTGATAGTTAGACAGTTGAAATATTTATTTAAGGGGGCTCCCATACAGCAAACGTAATTTTTTTGCCGTTTTTATTGAGATAAAGGTTTTTATACATTCCGACTCGCACTTGGCCGGTTTTATAGGTAATGGTACGGAACCCTTCGTGCGCGAGTCCGACTCGCACTTGCCTGTTTTTATTAAACCGTGTCTTAGACATAGACATAGACATATACTTTATTGCACACCATAGATAACACAAAAACATTACAATAACAGACAAGGACAGAAAACAGTAATGTACAAAAAGGCGGCCTTATTGCTAAGGTAGCAATCTCTTCCAGGCAACCTTTGGGTAGGAAAATAATGGAAAAATATAAAGCAGAGCGGGTGGTGGCTAACAATAAAAATAAAAATAAAAAGACAAAAATATATTTATATTATATTACGTAAACTACAGCTCAATATTTAAGTACATAGAAATAAAATTAAACTAAATACGAGTACATAAATAATATTATATATACTAATACATACAATATAATATTACTATATGTAAGAAAGAGACATATGATAACAGAAAAGGTTCATTGGGTACAGGAAACGGAGTTGAGGATATGGGCTTTGACTCGTAACTTAAAGGATTCTAAGGAAGGAGATCGTCTTAAATCTTTTCTGAGGGATTTCTTGAGAGATGTAATTGTTTTGGCAAATTCCTTAACTATACAGGTTGAAAAAGAACCTTCTAGCTTTTTTGAAAATCCTGAACCAGTATCACTTACTGAACACTTTTTTTTTTAATTTTTTTTTTGGGGGGGATTTTCTTTCCTAAACGTAGACACCACTCGGGCGCACACCCCGAACGCTATCCGTACCCTTCGCGTGCCTGGTGTAGGAGTAATGTCTACGTTTAGGCAAAAAATGAACTATTCCCATTGAAAATGATTAAAAAACTTTTTTATTTTTTTTTCATAAATGTGTTCTTTGAGTGATACTGGTTCTGGATTTTGAATATAGCTAGGAGGTTCTTTTTCACCCTGTAGATATCTTAAAGGCAAGTAAACGAACATTAAGTAGGGAGAAACGGCACGAAGGAGCCAGGGTTTGAAAGAGCCATTTTCGATTTTCGGTAGTTTAGGAACGGATTTGGTTGGTGATTTTATGTTTGTGGGTGACGGGAAATCAGGTGTGCTACTTAACTCTAAGACAATCATTTGCCACTTGGGTAACTACAGTGCTGCAAGTAAAGTCTACAACCTTGAACAAAATGATTGGACCAATTTTAATTTGTAATATTTTGCTTTTTACATACTAGCCTTTTCCCGCGGCTTTGCTCGCGCAAAGAACTATTTTTGTCACCCATTTCATTCTCTAAATCTATTGTTTTCGAAAAATCGCGAAACATGTGCCCGTTTATTTGCCTCAAGGTATATCCTCACGTAGTTTTGTGTCAAAATGTCCAGAAAAATTGGTTTCTCCGTACAAACTTTAAACCTCCGTTTCACCCCCTTAAAGGGTGAATTTCGAAAAATCCTTTCTTAGTGCTCCCTTAGACCTCATACGAAACCTACGTGCCAAATTTGGAATCTCTAGGCCTAGCGGTTTGGGCTGTGTGTTGATATGTCATTCGGTCAGTCAGTTTCTTCTTTTATATATTTAGAAGAAGATATTTGTACCTGTGGTGGTTTTGTTTGTTGTCTTATGTGTGTGTATACAGGGCTTTAGGTATCTCTCTTTCAACCTCTCGAAAAAATACGGAAAAGAAATTTTGAGTTCCCATACAAACTTCACCAGCATATAGCGCATTTTGTATGGGAGATCAACATTCTTCTTCTTCTTATCGTGTAGGTATAGTCAAGTATGTGGCGAACTTTTTTTTCCCGTATTTTGACCTATGTACCTAGAGGAAGTTGTTCAGTTTCATAGACTGATTAACCACCCAAGAGGTTGAAAGAGAGATAGCTAAAGCCCTGTATTTTAATGACTGTCAATCTCGCGAGGCTCATCAACCACCACTGCTCTCTGCCAGTTACTAGGTAAATCTTCCTGAATTCCAGATGGTGTTCAGGATTGAAGGGCAATACACGGACTATGACGTTCGCTACACGAAGCTGACAGCGGACATGATCCTGGCAATGATATCCATGAAGATCCGGATGTTTGACCGCATTGAATATATTAGAATGTTCTAATGCTCACACTACTCTTTTATTCCTAAATAGAGGATGCCTGGGACTTCGTTTCCGTAAGATTATAGTAATTTTTTTATTATGACTTGTCTACGTTATAATAGGAAACTTTAGGCCAAATTTTAGCTTTCTATGTTAAAGGGTTGGGTTTGGGCTAGGCGTTGATGAGTCAGTAAGTCAGAGCCTGCAATTTCATATATTGAGATTAGTTTTGGTCTAAGAAGTTTTTTTTTAAATCTTGTTTAACAGAAGAAAACGAGGCTTTAGATCACATACGTGTCAATGCCAGCCTCATTGGAAGCCTCTTAAAAAGAATAAAAATAAGAAGTTATGGCAACGTTAAGATTCTGTTTTGTTTGTGCTAGGGTTTAAAATGATATTGTAAGTTATGTTAAGTATAATTGTATTAAGAAAACAATATGTTAGTTTTACGTTAGATTCTTAATTTATAAGTTTTTTTTTATAATTTAGACATTAATTTAAGTTAGTCTTGTATTGTTTTAGTTTTAACATTATCCCCGTGTGGTGATCGGTTGAGAATAACACCACCACATCTCTTTCCGTGGGTGTCGTAAGAGGCGACTAAATGAGACCTGCCTCCTTGTAATCCATCCCAGGCAACGAAACTTCATTTTTTTCTGAATATGAGGTGTCGTCCTATGGTCTCATGCGGTGTGGTAGGCTCTGTAAAGGGCCGTCTGGTTCGCGACCACCCTCCTACCGAAGTCCGATGCCAAACAGCTTGCTGTGTTCCGTCGGTACGTGGGAGTGCCAGTGCCTTTACAGGCATTTTCTGGGTTAACTCGCTCCATCGTCAACCTCATCTTTGACCTTTATGGTCACGATTGAGGTCAAGAGTTAACCCATCTTATAATTAAAAAAAAATAAGTTTTAGTATTTTCATGAGGAATTTATGTATTCTGATAGATTATAAAAATAGTTTGTTTTAAGTTATGTACTTAGTTATATTTTATTAATTACTAAGCTTGTAGGTTACAGTTTATTTAGTTTAACTTAATTTAGGTTAGTTTCAGTTTGAGGACAATAAAACCATTTAGAAATTGGTAATTTAGTGATGTATCGTTTTGAGTTCAGCCAATAAGGAAATAAATATTGTTTTACGAGTCTAATGACGTTTTGTCTGAGTTTATTTTTTTAATTATTTTCCAGGGTTTGTTAATTTTTACCTTGACTTTGATTTAACTTGGTGTTTTTCAAGTTTAAGTTTTTGTGGGCTGTTGACACAATAAGAAGAAACTAGTATTCCTTCCACGCTGGACTAGGAGTGAAAGAAAAGCTTGGAATGTGCCAGCTGCCAACTCTTACTAGGCATGCTGTAAAAATGCAGCCGACAGCTGCGTTCTGGTGGCAACCTGTTACTACAATGCCCTCTTCACCACACGGGATTTTACCATCAATCTTTCACTTTGCAGACGGTGTTACTATGGAATTCTCTTCCGGAGGAAATCAGAAAGGCTCCTAGTCACAACTCCTTTAAATTTAGAGTCTGCTGTCACTTTTTGAACTCGTTGTATGACTTGAACTGACTTCTTCATTCTTAACTCGTATGTATTGTATATATATATATTACATACATACATATATATATATTATATATTATACATTTATTTATAATATTTTCATTAGGGCATATATAAATTATGTTTATTATTATTTATATTTAGTTTCGTAAGTATAATGTTTATGATTTATTATTTTATCTTTCACCTCGGATGAGGTGTGCACCTACCACTCACTCTCACCAATCACCCTAAGGTTGGCTGGTAGATAATGCCATTAGGCATTAAGTCCGCCCTTGTACTTTTAGTGCATTAAGTTAATAAAAAAAAATAATAAAAAAGTATTGACTTTTAGAGAAGCGAGGGTTTTGCTGTATTGTGGGCGAAGGAAAACCTCTCACCACTATACATCATGTTTCATCTAATAACCCTCATAATTTATGTCAAATGTGGCATCAAGTGGTTCTGAACCACCGATGCTCTGCCTACCCTGTATGGGTTGCAGGCGTGAGCGTATACTGTATGTCATAGTTTCGATAACAAGGTAGGTTAGGTACGTTTACTTAGGTACTTGTAATTTTAATTCACTTGAAAGTAATCCAAAGTTTCAAATATCAATACACTTCGTCATTTATAAAAATTAAGTGAGTCACTTGGTAAAACAATCCAAAATGAATTAATAACTATACAATTGTAAATTTTTTGACAATAAAGTTGCCTGATATGAAATGAAAGAGTGCGTCATACGTATCAGTCAGTGGCAAAAGTAAACAGTTTAATACCTATGAAATATGAGTATATACCTCTCGTTTACTTAGCCTGTTGTATTATGTACACACGGAAGCACCTCAGGCTATACAGCTTAGCTTAGCATAAACTGAAACCATGAATTCCGACCATCATTCTAAATGATTTTCCAGTGGAATTTTCCTCCGGAATTTTCTACATCCAAATTAAATTATTTCACTTCATCAGCCCATATATATACGTCCCCACTGCTGGGGCACGGGCCTCCCTAAATAACACGAGGGGTTTTATTATTTATTCTAATAAAATCCAGTTAGCATTAAAAAACAACGATAACAGTGTAAATCACGAAAACCGGCAATGTACGTCGTTGATAGCGGCGCGGCGCGGGGCGCGGTTAAGCGGTACATTGCGTACCGCCAAAGTAGGTAAATGAAGAAAACTCCTTAACTTGACATTTCCGGGAAAAAATAATTACTTCTAGCTGATAATAGTGATCATAGTAATGAATGCAGTGCCGGATTTATATACCTTTCTAAAATAATAATTTTCCATTTGTAGTAAGGAAGTAAATAGTTTTAACCGTGTGGTGATCGGTTGAGAATAACACCACCCCATCTCTTTCCGTGGGTGTCGTAAGAGGCGACTAAGGAAACACAAATGAGACCTGCCTCCTAGTCATCCATCCCAGGCAACGACACTTCATTTTTTTCTGAATCTGAGGTGTCGTCCTATGGTCTCATGCGGTGTGGTAGGCTCTGTAAAGGGCCGTCTGGTTCGCGACCACCCTCCTACCGAAGTCCGACGCCAAAGAGCTTGCTGTGTTCCGTCGGTGCGTGGGAGTACCAGTGCCTTTATAGGCATTTTCTGGGTTAACTCGCTCCATCGTCGTTCTCATCTTTGACCTTATGGTCAAGATTGAGGTCAAGAGTTAACCCATCTTATAATAATAATCGGGGTGGGCGGTGATAGCCCAGTTGGTAATGAGCCAGACTTGTAATCCGAAGGTCGCGAGTTCAAATCCTGGTGCGGGCCTGTACCACTAAATTCGTCTTTTCGGATTTATGTACGGATTTCTAATTATCATTTGCTCAACGGTGAAGGAAAACATCGTGATGAAACCCGCCCGTCCAAGAAAATTAATTTTCGAAAGACGAGCGGTCCACCAACCCGCATTGGGCCAGCGTGGTGGACTATGGCCCAAATCCCCTTCGTGTATCGAAGGGAGGCTCGTGCCCCTCGGTGGGGTCGTGTATGGGCTGGTAAGATAAGATGATAATAATAATAAAAAAATATATATTTTTTTAAAAGCAAAATCTTCATCCTTACTTATATCCTATTAATTCGATAGAAATGAGTTTCTATAGGGATTTAACGTATTATAGTATAAAAAACCATGAGAAAACCAGTGAAGTTGTCCGACTTTTATCCTCTGAAATCGAGTAAGCGTCCTCTGAAATCTGCTGCCCCTAGGAACGCTGTCGCCCCTAGGCCGCGGCCTATACGGCCTATTATTTTTTTTTTTTATATACATTTAATTTTGCATCCGTGCCCTTGTCTTGTTACATTTTTTTATTTTTTTATTAATGAAGGGTTCGCTCTTGACCACAATCTAGCCCAAGGGCAAAGATGCGGTCGAGGATGTAGCAAGCTCACCCAGAAGAAGCCTATTCACTCGAACTTTAAAGAGATTCGGGTTATATGAACTCGGAAATACAGACGCAGGCAAGGAATTCTATTCCCTAGCAGTGCGCAATACGAAAGATGATGAAAAGCGCTCAGTGCGAATCCGTGGGATATCAACAAGATAGGGATGGTACCCCGCGGTGCGTCCGGACGTCCGATAGAAGAATGGGGCAGGCGGAATGAGTGAGTGCAGCTAATTTAATATTATTATTGTAGCACGGTGTCGTCGGGCAGGAGGTGAGGAAAACGACGATTCTCGGGAAACGAAGATTTATTGGAGTACGTTTACAAAGATAGAACGCTTAGTATAGGGGTTTGACCCAGAGTAATAAAGGTTGGCGTTTCGAAAGAGACACCGTACCGATACTATCCAGGTATAGTGACCTGTGTATAGGATAGCGAGTCGTCCAATAGCTTGAAAGCAACTCACTGAAGCCTATATACCAGCTCCGATACTAATCGACTACAAGGTATCTTACGATGATTCTTAACTGGTGGCCGGAACACTTCGATGCCGCGTTTTAGAATACGTGTAGCGCCATCTAGCGGTTCGAAAGTGAACTAATGATGTAAACGATGATGCGAGTGGTCATTAAATAATGTTTTGGTGTTACATCATTACATATTTAACTATTTGAAAAGGTTAAATATACGGCCTATTGACAAATCCAGGACTGTAGTAATGGGTAGGTTCCATCATTTAAGTATTTGCTAAGCTGTCCTATACACTCTGTATACATGTTCACCTTGACGTCGCCTTTATCTCGCTCGTAATAGCGCCAGCTTTCCTAGTGCAAATGTGTAACCTGATGTGCTGCTGTCTGTACCTTCTGTTGTGAGTCATCGATTGGGCTTTCCTATTCGGTGACTTTTGGATATGAATCAGCATACTAAACTCAATAACTTTCCCCCAACTTTCAACCTTTTAGATTTGTCTTGATATTAGGGAAAAAATGGTGCTGCAGCTCGAGTACTATGGTGATAGCGCGTGTCATGCGCCGCAGTTCTATGTCAAAATATTAACATTGACAACGCCAGAGAGCGAGCAAGCCTTTGCGTGGGGCCCTCGCGCAGTCAAAGTGAAGTTTCACCGTCAGCCGAGTGGCGCTGGCGCCATCGTGCTCGAGCTGCTGGAATACCTCCCAGCTTGAACAGTTTTCCTATAGGCTAGGATCCACCTATACCAATGGCAATACGAAATAGTACCATTTAATAATAATAAATCGTTCATTTTGGGCAACGCTCTTAATGGTCTTCTTCTTCTTATCATGTAGGTATAGTCAAGTGTGTGGCGAACTTGTCTAACCCGGGTGTCAGAGTTTTCCAAACCGCCAAATGGACTCGGACTTGGCTTTAACGACTGTAATCAATCGACAACAGCCGGGACCGACAGCTTAACGTGCCCTCAGAAGCACGGAAAGACTCATGATAAATTGCCACTTTTGGTCACCAATCAGGCTCCCTGCCTCTGTGTACGTTGCTTAACCTCACTGATTGGTTGAGATCAGCTTATTCTTACAAAACTAGTTTTAGTAAGGTACAATATATTAATATAACGAAATGTAATCATAGTATTTCTAACAGAGTAGATCTCCACCCACCTCTTGAAGAGGAGG
This sequence comes from Aproaerema taeniolella, assembly GCA_949987775.1. Lineage (NCBI taxonomy): Eukaryota > Metazoa > Arthropoda > Insecta > Lepidoptera > Gelechiidae > Aproaerema > Aproaerema taeniolella. Next base: position 2,844,077 of record OX465261.1, on the reverse strand, counting down.
GAGTCCTACTAGTCAGAATATGCCGCCAGGACCATAGCCTGGCCTAAGAGGCAAAATTCGAAAACTGGCGGTAGAAAATACCAAAAAACAACTGTAATGAGCAAATTATATATTATGTATGTATGATTTATTATATTCGTTTATATGTATTATATATGTTAGTATATATATTATTTTTATTTCATTATATATAAGTATTAATAATATAAGCCCTTCTCTTATTTGGTATTTTCTTACGTTGTGCGCAATTCTCTCTTCCCGTCTGTACACTATTTCTCACCAATTAGGTTGGCTGGAAAAGATCTCTTCTAGAGATAAGCTCGCCTTTGTACACTATTTTTTATGCGAAATTTTTCTACTGTGTTTGTGCAATAAAGAATAAAGAAAATATGGGCTATTTTGCATCGTCCTCAAAAAAACTTCCTGGCATTTTTTTCGTGCTGGGAGGAATAATACGTTCGATTTGGTATTGTAAGCCTGTAAAAAAAAATAACTTTGTTCTAGTCCCATTCGCGCCGAATATTTTTTTCTTTCCCTAAAATTATATGTGAATAATATCCCTCACACCGGCAAGCGTCTCAAAAATCTTTACTAATTATATTATAAAGAGGAAAGATTTGATTGTTTGTTTGCATCGAATAGGCTCCGAAACTACTGGACTGATTTGAAAAATTCTTTGACTATTAGAAAGCTACATTATCCCCGATGGAAATAGGCTACATAATTTTCCCGAATTCCCACGGGAATGAAATCCCCGGCGGAATGCTAGTGCTAAATAACTTTGTTTCCTATATGAAAAAGTCAGTCTGTATCGGAGTATGTTGTAACTGTTATACTATGGCAGTACAACTATGTCACCCATAAACTATGAACGACCGAAGTGGCCGTATACAATGAGTCGTCAGTGTGTGAATCATTTTGTACGTAATACCGGTTGTATGTGTATTTATACATATATGTATGTATATAACACACGTAAGATAGCCATCTGAGGTAGATGTAATGTCGCTGGATGCGACTTGATCCTTGTTATGCTTAGCCAATTCTTGAATGAATGAATGAATTATACCTTACTTGCTTTTTCCCGCGGCTTTCCTCGCGCAAAGAACTCTTTTGTTCACCCATTTCACTCTTGGCCCCTTAGAGGATTATTTTCGAAAAAAATCGCGAAACACGTGTCCGTTTATTTGCTTCAAGGTATATCTTGACGAAGTTTCGAGTCAAAATGTCTAAAAAAATTGTTTTCTCCAAACAAACTTTGAACCTCCGTTTCACCCTTTCAAGGGTTGAATTTCGAAAAATCCTTTCTTAGTGCTTGCCTACGTTATAAAAGACACCTTTTTGTCAAATTTCAGCTTTCTAGGTCTAAGGGTTTGGGCTGGGCGTTGACGAGTCAGTGAATCAGGACCTCCAATTTTATATATATAAAAAGATTGCACAACAGAAACAAACAGTAAGTACATAAACATAAATAATCAAGCTTTGCTTTTGGCAAGTCTTTTGGGTTATCTAATGTTAGTCTGTAACATTACTAAATTTTTAATTTGTTTGACGACCCAGTCGTGTTTTAATAGTGTTGTCATTTAAATTAATGGCGCCAGACAATGTTATTAACAAGATAAGTAACGATTCTGGAATTGTTACTTATCTTGAATTTATACAAAAAATTAATACTATTTTACTTTCTTGATCTAGCTAGGAGCACTTTTGTCATTTTGTATTTAAGTTTCAGTAAAATTAAATTTGTTTTAAAAAAGTCACTAATGACTTTGTTGGGTTGACCCATTGTAAAAAAATTATTATAACTTTGGTGGGTTGACTCGTTGTACCCAATGACACTTTATGTTCTAATCAGTGTCTGAATTCTTATTTTCGTTGTACAATAAAGGATTTACATACATACATACAATACTTAGGTTTTATAACAAATGAAACAACGTCAATGCTATATCAATAAATGATTACTCATTATCTATATTGGTTTTATTAATGTCGTATAAGTAAGTTATTTTTAATTATACTTGACTACAGATGTCTCAAGATCTTTGAGATAACTTTCGCTTATCAATTTTATCAAAGAGGACATCCGAGATTACAGATCCGAAACTCACATTTAAGATGTTCTGTCTCTTCCAGCGATGTATTACGTATTTGATTTGCGCCGGCGGCGCACTCGTTCCGTCAGTTCGCTCGTATTGTCACAGCTAGTCACATGTTAATGAAACATTCTTTTTTCAAATTCAAAAAGTTTTTTTTTCTTAAGAACTCTGTGTTTTTAAAATCTTATTTTGGTAGAACGTGTGTTTTGTAAGTGTTGAGTTTTCGGCAAGTGTAGTGTTTTGTTTCGGTGTTTTTTTTTAAATAAAACAGTACGATGGGAGCCTTAGATTGTGTATCAGATAAAACATTAAAATCAACGGAAAGTACCGAAGTGTTCGCAATTAGCTTGTCGGAGTCAAACTCTTGTATTAGTGAAACGGTGAGTTGTTTTTATTAAATGTTATAAACTTTAAAACGGGTTTCGCAAAAGACTGTTATATGTATACCGATGGATTACAAAAACAGTTGTGTTAGGTAATTGAGTTTGGGTACGACTGTGAATAGTTTGATTTACAATGTTACTTACCGTGTGGTGATCGGTTAAGAATAACATCACCCCATCTCTTTCCGTGGGTGTCGTAAGAGGCGACTAAGGAAACACAAATGAGACCTGCCTCCTAGTAATCCATCCCAGGCAACGACACTTTTCATTTTTTTTCTGAATCTGAGGTGTCGTCCTATGGTCTCATGCGGTGTGGTAGGCTCTGTAAAGGGCCGTCTGGTTCGCGACCACCCTCCTACCGAAGTCCGCCGCCAAACAGCTTGCTGTGTTCCGTCGGTGCGTGGGAGTACCAGTGCCTTTATTGGCATTTTCTGGGTTAACTCGCTCCATCGTCGACCTCATCTTTGACCTTGATGGTCAAGATTGAGGTCAAGAGTTAACCCATCTTATAATAATAAAAAAAAATGTAAGCTAAACCATTCGACACAAGACACGTTTGCAAAAGACCGCGCATCAGGTTACCACACGCGTGCCTGTACCTACTACCCTTCTTCCTAGCAGCCCGTATTACAGGAGACTCAAGTCTTGATCTTCCTACACTATCAAAATGACAAGGACGAAAGATATAATTGTCTTTTATTTTTCTCTCGTCCTTTTGTTTACGCTATGTATGTATGTATGTATATATATATATAAGGTCCTAAATTATTAGTCACTTTCCTTTTAACACGTTATTGTGTAGGTCAAAATATATCATTTGAGTCAAAAAACAAAAGCATAATATTAAATTTAAAAGGTCTTGAAAAATTTTGTTATGATATTTTTTCATTACTATGTTGAATAAACCCATCCATTCAAACGTAAATAATAATGGCAGAGCGGGCGAGCGGGGAGTGGACGGCTATAATCGAAAGAGAACCATTCCTTTATCTTTAAATGGAATTTTTTTTATTTTTTTTTTTACAAAATTTAATTTTCAGATAATTAATTTTTATGAGGTTTTTTGGAATACTATCAACCTATACAATAACGCCTTAGAAGGTAAGTGACTAATAAGTTAGGACCTTATATATATATATTTATTGTTATACGTAGGTATATACTTCTATTTATTTTATATACTTATATTTGATTTCTATTTCTACGTATTCTAACCTGGAAGAGATTGCTTTTTAGCAATAAGGCCGCCCTTCTGTACACTTTCTTGTTTTTGTTTGTTTTTATCAATTTATATTTATGTGTGTGCAAATAAAGAGTTAAATAATAATAATAATACTAAGAACGACTGCTACTTAAGTATAGATCAGACTAGTCGCGTTCTGTAATACCTAGGGACCTTAGTCCCGTTTTACATTCGGGGTTACGCTTGACCATGATCCAGGATTTGGCAGGTCAAGTTTACTACAACACGACTATGTATTTATATAATGCTATTCTACGAGTGCAATGTGAATCTTAATAAATGAACCTTGATTTATTTCGATAAGAGATAAATTATAAATTATGAAGTTTGCTGTGCCCCTGACCGTACCGTAACGATTTAGGCGCCATGTTCCGACCTTACGGACTTTGTTCAAGTCACACATGTCAATTCCTTGCTCATATCACCCGAATCTCTTTAAAGTTTGAGTGAATAGGCTTCTTCTGGGTGAGCTTGCTACATACTCGACCATCTTAACCCTTATGCAAGATTGTGGTCAAAAGCGCACCCGTTGTTGATAAAAAAGTAATCTTCCTCTCAGCACTTAGTCCCGTTTCTCATTTCGGATACGCTTGACCATGATCAAGTATCTGGCTGGTCAAGTTATTACATTGGAGCGACTGCCATCTGACTTCCGTGACGCTGTTAACAGGGAATCCTGATCGAATTGGGTCATAGTAGTCATAGTTATACATTCAGTCCCCTGAATGTGCAGGTTTCCTTACGATATTTTCCCTCACCGTAAAAGCATCGGTTAGTGTGCCACTAATGTACGGAGGGCCGCACATAAGTTTACCACACACATGCACTTTGTGTTGCGATAAGAGCGGTTTTGCAACGATAATGAAGTAACCTGATGCGCTGGCCTCAGTACATAACTTAGAAAACGAGTAATTGGTACATGGCGGCACTGGGGATCGAACTCTGTACCTCTCACTTGCAAATTTACTACAGGCTAAGTGCCTATCACAGCCACTATTCTCTCACCAATGTTAAAATATACTTTAATCTAATAATTGACACTTAACAAAAATTATTATTTATTTATTTTTATTTATTTATTTAAATCTGTCCCGCTAGCCGTTAGAGACCACCGACACAAGTGGTCTACGAAGCGTCGTGTAATAATATTAACTAAATATATTACATTAGGGTAGGTCGAGCATCAAGCATTAATCCCACATCCGAACAAAATACTGATTGAATCTAACACATTCTTAACTTCATCTAAAGTTGTACTTTGCAAAATAATTTAAAGTATTTTTTTCTTTAAGACGAAACCAGTTTTAAGGTACGGGTATTTAACTTGCAACCTAGCAAGTCAAACATATATATGTACTTACCATACTAAAGTATGTGCAATTCATTCAATCCCAAAAATATTTATTTAACGTACTCGCTAAAACCGTATGGTATAATAAAAGTATTAGTTTACTCTCTAAGTAAAATTGAATATCTAGAAACTTTAAGTTCTGGAAATTGATTTGCTAAAGAAAAACACGCACTTGGACATTCTACATCTAAATGCATCTCAGGCGTACAATATATCCCAGGGAGTGTTATAGAAATACTCGTATCATTATTTCAAAACATTCACTGAGAAAGATTTTGAGAGATTTGTCAAAACAAAGCTAAGCAAAACTATCCCATGGGTGTTACCGTCTAGCGTATTTTTTGTATATGTTACCGTAATATTGTAATATGCCTTAGTAAGATTATAGTTACTAGTGCATTCAGATAAAATAAAGCCATACGAGGAGGTTCCGCTATATTTGCTCGTAACAATTTCAAGTTTAAAGAACGTAATGACGTGGTAAGCTTGTCTGTTGAGCGCACTACTGAATTAGCCTGTATAGAGCTTGAGCAGCTTATTGTATTATGCGTAGGTATACAGACCGCCCAAATCATCATATGAATCCTTTGAAAAAATCATGGAGGAAGCACTATTCAAAATCAGTAATAATAATAAAAATATTGTTGTTTGTGGAGACTTCAATGTCGATTTATTAGAAGATATTTCTCTTAGTAAAAGAATCATATTCTTGTTTAAGTGTTATAATTTGCGCAATCTATTTCTAGAGCCTACACGAATTACCGCAACTTCCAAAACGTGTCTTGATAACATATATACAAATTTTAATCCCTCGGAAAAATCTGTTATCCACAAGTTACCATCGGATCACTCGGGCCAACTAGTTTCCTTTGATGCACTTCGTGGAAAGGCTGTAGAAAGAGGTATCAAATAGGTGCATATTAGTGACATAAGGCTTGAGAATTACAGAAGTAATATGATCACCAAACTACCAGATCTAAGATTTGAGAGTGATGATCCTAACAAACTTTATAACTCTGTACTCAGTTTATCTAAGCAAGAATTTGACATTGTGTTTAAATCCAAGACGCTAAAAATTAATGACTCCTTGAAGTTTAGTGATTGGGCGACAGTGGGAATTCACAAAAGCAGGGAAAGGCTATATGATCTCTATGGTGAGAACTGAGAAAGCATACAACCATTCTGAAACTTTTGTTGAGTATGTTAGAGCTTATTCCAAAACATTTAAACGTGTATGTAAAGCGGCGAAAGCTATGTTTGTTAGAAACAAAATTAAAAATAGTAGTAATAATCGTTAAGACTTCGTTACGAACGAAGTCCCGGGCGGAATGCTACTAATATATTAGTAACGAGTAAGGATAAATGTCACAGAAGCCCACGATCGACGACGTCGTCTGTCTACAACAATAGTATGTTAATGTTTACGTAGCTATGTTAGATGTTCCATACAACTATGATAGGTGTAGGTACTGTATATATGTAGTGCGATATTTTGTTTGTAAAATACTATAGATTGTTTATAATTAGCGAGTCGCGTATCTCGAAAGGAGCACATTGTTTTAAAGCTAACGGTGTAACTGTGGGAATCGAAGACGTAATAGAAGATCAGAAGACAATCTTAACATTTATACATATAAATGATCGGTTGAGAATAACACCACCCCATCTCTTTCCGTGGGTGTCGTAAGAGGCGACTAAGGAAACACAAATGAGACCTGCCTCCTAGTAATCCATCCCAGGCAACGACACTTCATTTTTTTCTGAATCTGAGGTGTCGTCCTATGGTCTCATGCGGTGTGGTAGGCTCTGTAAAGGGCCGTCTGGTTCGCGACCACCCTCCTACCGAAGTCCGACGCCAAACAGCTTGCTGTGTTCCGTCGGTGCGTGGGAGTACCAGTGCCTTTATAGGCATTTTCTGGGTTAACTCGCTCCATCGTCGACCTCATCTTTGACCTTATGGTCAAGATTGAGGTCAAGAGTTAACCCATCTTATAATAAAAAAAATATAAATAAGTACCTCAAATCAATCTAATTTTTGATGATATGCCGTCCACAATAATTTGTGTGATTTAGCCAATATCAGAGTATTTTAATGAGTATTACTAGCGATTCATGGCCAAGTCGTTTTGATACCAGATTCGACCCTCGTCCGTTGATCAGCAGGGTACACCGCTAGCAGGTGAAGATGATGATTTTGGAGCACTAAGATTGTTTTTTTTATTTATTTATTAATAACTAGCTTTACGTCCGGGACTTCGTCCTCGTGGGAATTTCGGAAAATTATGTAGCCTATGTGTTAATCCAGGGTATCAGCTACCTCCATACCAGATCAAAATCAGTCCAGCCGATCTTGAGTTATAAGTGTTGTAACAAACACGACTTTCTTTTATATATTTAGACTAGCTTTTCGCCCGGGACTTCGTTCCCGTGGGAATTTTCCCGTCAATTTTCCAATGTTTTTAATAGTTATTCTGCTATTCGGGACGGAGAGAAATACAACAAATCAAAAACCATGGCAATCGGTCCAGCCGTTCTCGAGTTATAAGTGTTGTAACAAACACGACTTTCTTTTATATATATATATATATATATAGATATAGATATAGATATAGATATAGATATATAGATATAGATATAGATATAGATAGATATAGATAGATAGATATAGATGGGTTTGCTCTTGACCATAATCTAGCACAAGAGCAAAGATACGGTCGAGGATAAAACAAGCTCACCCAGAAAATGCCTGTTCACTTAAATTTATATGAGCTCGGAAATACAGACGCAGGCTGGGAGTTCCATTCCTTGGCAGTGCGCAATATAAAAGATGATGAAAAGCGCTCAGTGCCGATCCGAGGGATCTCGACGAGGTAAGGGTGGTACCCCGCAGTGCGTCTGGATGTCCGATGGAAGAAAGGGGCAGGCGGAATGAGCTCATGCAGTTCCTGTGCACACTCTCCGAAGTACATCTTGTAAAAACACATAGGCAAGATTGTTATTAGTTTACACACCCCAAACAGACTTTTTTATGAGCATTAGAATAGAAATGAAACAGAGAATAGTGAAGTCGACAATATCAAGTTAGAAACCCCCTGTAGGGGTTGTAATACGTCAGATCTTTATCCAATGATCAAGATTCAAAGAGATAGATTCAAGATTCAAGACATTTATTTGACACAAAACACTACAACACAAAGAAAATAAAATAACATACAATATAAAACACAGGACAAGAACACATACAGGAGACGACAAAACAATGTATAATTGTGCTGTAGTGCGATGTCAAAAAGGACACAGCTCAGCATGTGTTGAAGCCGAGGCCCCAACGCTGGTTCAAGGTACACTTCGATTTGGAGCATTAAGATGTTATCACCACACACACCCTGTGTCTCAAATGCCATTTTTAGTCTTTAAAAACCGCCCCAACCACTTACAATGTATTGGTATAGTCAAGTGTGTGGCCAACCTAAGTAACCCTAGTGTCAGAGTTTTCAAACCGCCAAATGGCAACTGATTTTGTTTTAACGACTATTAGTCAATCGACAACAGCCGGGACCGACAGCTTAACGGGACTGCTCGCTGGCTTGAGGTGCCCTATGAAGCCCGTGATAAATCGCCACTTACTCATCAGGTTACCTGCACCTGCTTCGTTCTGGACATATTCCATTAAATAAATTTGCGTTTTTAATGCGCAAAGTGCCATCTCCACTTTGTACAGAATGTGACGAGGTAGAAGACGTTGTACACATTATGATGGAGTGTGTCCGGAACGAAGCTTTAAGAAGTCAATTGTTTCCAAATGTATATGGCTTTAACATTGGCATCTGTAACACAATTCTGGCTTATCCTTTGTCGAAGGAAGCCATAGAGATATATAGACTTGTATTACTTGGTATAAGCAGGAGGTGAAAAGTTGTGTTTATTAATGTCAATTATCCAATGGAGTGGCATTGTCATTAAAATGACAAAATTCCTTAAATAAAGATTTAAAAAAAAGGTTACCTGCACCTGTGTACTTCACATAACCTTACTGATCAGTTCAGATAAGCGAGTGCCACTAGGCTACGACATTGACGTCACAATCATGAAAACTATTTCTAGAATAGAAACAACCCCTTGACCCGTCTTGAAATATATCCATTTCCAGGTCAAGTGATTTTAAACTTTGCTTGTAAGGTTACAGCGTATAAATTGAATTAGCGTGACCTAATTAGTCACGATGCACTAAGGGATCGTTATGAATTTTAATGTTTACTTACATGACGTTTTCGAAAGGTGTGATACGTTAGGTACCGAACAAACGTTCATTTTAAAAATACCTACGTTGTTGGATAGGAACGTACTTAAATTGTTCTATTTCGTACCCAGTATTAAAAAATGGTACCTTTAGACTTCAGAAGAAAAAGTTCAAATTGGTCGGTACGCAACGTACTCGCCTTGTACGGGCCAGTGGTTTATAATACTTTGAGTATGAGATGCAATACAAATAAATTTGGTCACAATTTCTCCATACATTTTTTAATTTATTTTTTATCAGCTCATATACGTCCCCACCGAGGGGCACGGGCCTCCCTTCGAAACACGAAGGGGATTTAGGCCATAGTCCACCACGCTGACCCAATGCGGGTTGGTGGTCTTTCGAAAATGAATTTTCTTGGACGGGCGGGATTCATCACGATGTTTTCCTTTACCGTTGAGGAAGTGATAATTAGAAATCCGTACATACTTAAATCCGAAAAGACGGTTTTAGTGGTACAGGCCCGCACCAGGATTTGAACCCGCAACCTTCCGATTACAAGTCTGGCTCATTACCAACTGGGCTATCACAAGTCATTACAAGTCTGGCTCATTACCAACTGGGTTATCACAGTAAATTGTAATCGAAATGTTTTCAAAATATTATATCCTTGCGAAAAGTTGTTCAGTTTCATGAGGAGAATCAGCACCTAAAGTTTCGCAAGCTTAAAGTCCAATGTTTATCCTTGTTTTGTATTCTGAGGTTCAATAATGATGACTTTTACGCAATTATGCGCAAAAAGTCATCTCACTCATGGCAACAGCATCCTGAGGGAGGTGGGGGGGTAGTCTTGAGTACCCACTGGACGTCGCTTCTTACTAATTGTAATGTTAGTTTTAAGTCTAATTTTAAGTTTTATTTTAATTTTAATTGAATGGTATGTTATTATTAATGCGCCCCTGTAGCTTGAATAAATAATTATTATTATTTATTTATTTAATTAAGCTACAGGGGCTCATTATGTGTTAGTAAAACTTATCCTATGTTAGTATTTTACAAATGTCAATTATAAAAATTAAACAAATTGAAAACAAAATAAATATTAATACAAACAACACCTTATGCAAGCAACACTTGTGTTTTGCATAATAAAGTGTTTAAATTAAATTATTATTATACATTATTTTATAAGAGACAATACGAGTACCGGATAGGCTTGTAGGTACCGTACTTTAAACTTTAAACTTTGTACCGTACTATTAAAGTATTGCGAAAAATCCCGATAACTTTTTGTAAGACATGCTTGTGGCGCCATCTTGTGCTGAGTAGCGGTACTAAAATACAACGGGTATTAAATCTACGTTAGTTTTGTAAAAATATAAAAATACTAGCTTTCCCGCCCGCGGCTCCGCCCGCGTGGACTACAGGTATATCGTGCCCAACTGTGGGATAAAATGTAGCCTATGTCCTTTCCCAGGCTCTAATCTATGTCTGTACCAAATTTCATCAAAATCGGTTCAGTAGTTTAGGCGTGAAAGACGGAGAGACAGACAGACAGACAGATAGACAGACAGAGTTACTTTCGCATTTATAATATTAGTATGGATTATGAAAAGTAGAATTATTTATTAGATACTGGCGGACGCCTTGTATACTTCGTCCCTCAGTATGTTCCCTAAAATCCAATCATCTTTAACATGAATTGATCATCTTCATCACTTTGTGAAAATTCGCTCTCATTGACTATTCTATTAACCTGTAGTCTGCTTAAGCGCAGATCCGCGTCGCATCATTCTGGTATTTACCTCTTTCCTTGCTAACCGCCGTAGACAAAGGGTTAACCATCAAAGTTGTTTATACTCTAAGGTTGTTTATTAAAAAAAAAAAAATTTCATTTCCGAGTTAATTTATTCTGAATCGCTTTCAAGTTCAATGAATATGAATAGGCTTCTTCTGGTGAGGATGCTTTGCGCCGCCATGACTCTCTTCAACCACATCTTACCCAGGTCAAGAGCGGATCCATTTGTTGCAAAAAAGATAGTTTTTAGGGTTCTGTACCCAAAGGGTAAAACGGGACCCTATTACTAAGACTCCGTTGTCCGTCCGTCCGTCTGTCAGCTGTATCTCATGAACCGTGATAGTTAGAAAGTTGAAATTTTCACATATGATGTATTTATGTTTCCGCTATAAGAACAAATACTAAAAAACATAATAAAATAAATATTTAAGGCTCCCATACAGCAAACGTGATTTTTTTGCTCGTTTTATAGATAATGGTTCGGAACCAGTGCGCGAGGCTGACACGCACTTGTCCAGTTTTTATCAAAAATGTATAAAATAGAAACAAAAGCAAATTTATGAACCTCAGATACATAATTCGATAAGATATTACACTATTTATATCCTATTCAATTTATTATTCTAAGTCCATATCAATTAGTTATTAATTATTAGACACTTCACGCGACAAATGAGGCGCTCGTTTACTACACTGGGCGTCAAAAATAAGTAGTACAGTTTTAAAATTGCGATTTCTCCCAAACTATAAAACTTAGACCTTTGAAACAAAAAAGGTTAAAAAGAAAATTTAATCTTATTCAATAAAAACTTCATGCATTATAAGAACTTATAATGCTTGACTTTAAAAAAAACGAATAAATAAAAACACTTTTTTTAAACTGTTGAAAGGTGTTGTCTTACTTAGGATTTTTGTGTTTGACACATTCGCTGCTGATAAAGCAATTGTAATTGAAAAGCATAGGTATCTTCAGAGAGTAAATTTGACTAATCATGCCTCTTTCACCAGAAGAATGTGCAAGAATCTTAGCTTTTCTCGAAGTGGGCATCAGTATGCGTCGTACTGCAAGGAGGGTGGGTGTAACTTTAAGAACGGTTCAGCGAGTAAAGCAAAGGTACGAAGAGACTGGAAACCATCTAAGGAGACGAGGTAATGGCAGACCCAGGTGCACAAGTACCCGAGAAGATCGCTTTATTGTTTCCACTGTGTTAAGAAATCGACACCTTAATGCAGTTGAGGTTCAGCAACAGCTTCTTCGGACCCGAACAGACTACATCAGTGAGAGTACAGTGAGAAGAAGACTTGCTGAAGCTAACCTGAAGCCTCTAAGACCAGCAAATGGCCCCAAACTTGAGACAGAGCATCGCGTAGCAAGACTACGCTACGCCCGTCAACACGTACAATGGGGCGAAGAAGAATGGGCTAGAGTTTTATTCACAGATGAGTCTCGATTCTCTTTATACACTTCAGATGGACGGCGGAGAGTCTACAGACGACCCGGTGAGCGATACATTCAAGCTTGTATCTCGGAAAGAGTCCAATATGGCGGGGGCTCTGTACACGTATGGGCTGGTATCTCTTCAGAGAGTCGCACAGAGCTTGTGGTAATAGAAAATGGGACTTTGACTGGTGAAAGATATGCCTCGGAGATCCTCAACGAGTATGCAGGGCCATATTTAATAAATATGGGTGATGGAGCCATCCTAATGCATGATAACGCCCGGCCACACACTGCTCACCACGTACAAGAGTACATTCAGGAGGTTGGCATCAACTTGATGGCTTGGCCATCGAGAAGCCCAGATCTCAACCCGATTGAACACGCCTGGGATGAGCTTGGGAGGCTAGTCAGAAGGCGCAGTCCACCTCCTGCCACACTCAGGGCTCTAAAACATGCGCTGATAGAAGAATGGGAAAATATTCCCCAACACCGCCTCCGAAACTTAGTGTTCAGCATGCCAAACCGGATCCAAGCTGTAATTAGAGCCCGAGGCGGCAACACAAGTTATTAAATTGTGAAAAAGTTCCAAAACGTGAAAATTAAGTGGTTGACATATCGTTAAAAATTGATACTTTTTAGTATTTATCTTAATTTTAAGTTTGAAACTTTATTCATGCCAAATAAAATATAACTTTAATAAACTTCGTTAAGTTTACTATAAACTGCTTTTTATTTCATAAGTGTAACTACTATAGTTTAGGAGTAATTGCAATTTGAAAAGTGTACTACTTATTTTTGACGCCCAGTGTAGATGTTGCCAGAATAACTTTATTTCAAGTGCGGAAATATTTTACTGGTATACTTGTAAAGCCGGCCGCGATCGCCGGCGTGTTTGAAACTGATAGCCTGATGTTTATTTTAAGTACCTAACCGTGTGGTGATCGGTTGAGAATAACACCACCCCATCTCTTTCCGTGGGTGTCGTAAGAGGCGACTAAGGAAACACAAATGAGACCTGCCTCCTAGTAATCCATCCCAGGCAACGACACTTCATTTTTTTCTGAATCTGAGGTGTCGTCCTATGGTCTCATGCGGTGTGGTAGGCTCTGTAAAGGGCCGTCTGGTTCGCGACCACCCTCCTACCGAAGTCCGACGCCAAAGAGCTTGCTGTGTTCCGTCGATGCGTGGGAGTACCAGTGCCTTTATAGGCATTTTCTGGGCTTAACTCGCTCCATCGTCGACCTCATCTTTGACCTTATGGTAAAGATTGAGGTCAAGAGTTAACCCATCTTTTAATTAAAAAAAAAACGTTAAAAAATCTATTTAAAATCATAAGATTATTGCAAAATAGTTAAATTTTTAAAAATATATTTTAACTAGCTGACCCCGCAAATGTTGTTTTGCCATATGAATTATTTCTAGAGTTTTTTTTTTTAAATTACTTATAAACCCATTCTCAGACCTACTAAATATATATGAAATTTTATCAAAATCGGTCGGGCCGTTTCGGAGTAGTATAAACACTAAAACTGTGACACGAAATTTTTATATATTAGATTTAACTTTCACCACTTATATACAAATTAAGTCGTGGTCAAGTTAACCCAGAATCTGAAACGGGAAGTAGGCAGCTAGGTGGAAAAAGAATATAAATCAGTTCTCTGTATAATAAACACATCAGTTAGATACCTGTTTATCTGTATTCTAAAATCTATTCCCATTTTCTTCCACGCATTGCATAGAAAACTACCTTATTAACTTTTCTGATTAAAAAGTAATAAAAACACATCTACTTATGAGAAAATAAATCATAAACCCTAGCAACACTGTGTCGGGCGCGAGCGTACCTATAAATCGAGGAATAAAAGGAATGTCGTAAATAAGTTGCAGTCGCATGCGCAAGCGCAGGCGTTAGAGGTGGAGGGTTATCGCACTATCGGCGCGTGGGGACCGGCTTATGCAACATTTATAAACAACATTTTTTTTTGCCAACATTCAAAGATCTTTAAGTTTCTCGTGTGTCACCTCGGGATCCAAACAATGAAGATGTAAATACTCAGACCTGAAACACAAATATTTGCTCCAATCTGGAATCGAACACAGTAACTGTTGATTCAGAAGACACTAAACAATAAAGCTAATTTTATTTATTTAACATGAAAAACATTTATTTGAAATCTTCATGTGTTGTTTAAACAATCTAGCTTCGTTGATTCTGACCACATTTAGAATAGGATCGGCCGCGGCTTTCCTGTCGTGATTTCCCGCAGAAGAAATTTTAGTAAAAATAATAATTAATATAATAATTATTATTTCTTACATCCTTCCTTGTCACGTAGGTATAATCAACGCTGCAGCTCGAGCAGGATGGCGACAAACTCGCGCGGCACGCCACTCGGCTGTCGTTGAAACTTCACTTTGATTGCGCGAGGGCCCCGCGCAAAGGCTTGCTCGCCCTCTGGCGTTGTCAATGTTGACATTTTGACATAGGACCTCGGCGCATTACGCGCGTTATCACCATCGCACTCGAGCTACTGGTGCATAGACATAGAAATAAGTTAAATACCACTAGACTGGCTGTTGTCAAATCAAAAACGAGACCACTTGATTTTCGCCATTTTGGCGCTGTAGTGAGGCCAAAAGTCGATTAGTCGATGTATTCCCAGCGGGGTAGGCAGGCAATCAGCTCAAGTTGTACTTTGCCTTAGTGCTTAGTACCTACTTTGCCTTGGCAATCAGCTCAAGTTGTACTTTTAACAAGTGAGGACCAAAAGTCGATAAGTCGACTATTTATGTTCTCTAGCGGAATGTAGAGCTTAATTTTTTCTTTTTCCCCAAAAGTATGTACCTAAGTATGAGATGATCTGTTTTTCTTACAGCAGAGCATCAATTTTGCGTAAACAATAAAACCATTTTCTCACATTAGCATGACTCAAACTAAAGAAATAAGCTTTATCTTTTGCATTAGTTTCAAAAACAATAATATTTAAAGCTGTGTTACTTTATAAAAAGTTAAAGTATGTAATTTTTCAAAACTGGTACTCTTTTTTCAGTTTTGAAATATTATTCAATAGTTCATAAAGCCTACTACTATCCCTTAGCGGGGATCGTGACATGTTTCTAGTAACCCTTATGTATAACCTTTACCTTGAACATTTTCTTCAAATATTGTAGGAACACTACCAAATTTTAACAATTTCCTACTTCCTATGAAACAGTTAGGGTCAAAATGCTTCGAACATATTTCGTGGCTTTTCTTTGATGTCCAATTCTTCGAAACATTCATATTTTGAAGCCATTTTTTTTAAACTTCGTCGGTTGGAAATCTGTTGTAAGAAATTTGGTTGGTTAGGTATTCTGTCTTACTGTTCTTATGAAGATTAGTAAACTCTTAAATATTTATCTAAAATCATTCAAGAGCGTGTCGAGCGACGCGCAAATTAATCAAACATTACTTGTTATCTTGAAAAGCTTAGGTACTAAGGTGTGATTACAGTTTTGTAGTATCAAGGGTCTCTTAGAAAATTGCGAGTAGACGGATATGGCGAAACTATAACTTTGTAGTCTACTACATAACCCTAAAAAAGTAATCATGGGTACTCAACAAAATAAAAACGGTTTTGTTTGCCATTGCACGTAACATCAAGTAATATTTTACACTAATATACCTATAACATGTTTCTATCGACATTGTTTTTATCGACTGTCTTTGGAAGCACTAGCGAAATAAAGCAGGCGAATCAAGCGAAATTGAAAATGCGAAAATTTTATCTTTTATAGACATTTTAACATAACTATATATATACTTTGAAAAAGAGGAATGTCTTCCCGACAATTTCTAATCATTTAAAGTAGAATTAAGACGTTTTAAAACAACATTTTTCAATAAAACAGTTTGTAAAAAAACATACTTGTACATTGACCGATTATCTCCTTTTTTCTGTTTATATTTACAAACCAAGCATATTCTCATGGTCACAAAATTGAATATTAATAAAACTTTATACAAAAATTCACTTAGTGTTTAAAATTTTAATATATTTCAATTTGTTTACAATTTACTGCGTCAAGTTCCGTTCAATTTGTCACTTTCAATGCGTCCTAAAGAGAAATGCTGTAATTTATAGAGGACTGCCAGTCCATACACTTTATGTCAGTGTACTGGTGTCAATCGACAACAGCCGGGATTTACTCTAAAACAAAATGTTGCTTAACCCCAGATATTCAACTCTTAAACGGCTGAACCAATTTTGATGAAATATAGCTAAAAACCATATCTATCACGTCAGCCGTCAACCAGAACAAACTGCAACTAAATCGGTCCATTTGTTTAGTTTAGGAGCTGCGATGACATAGACAGATACACAGATACAAAGACACACAGACAAACAGATACACACGTCAAACTTATATTATAACAGCTAAATTTTTTGTCAGAGGTTAAAAATAAGCGTCTGTAGATTATCCACTTATGGTTAACACCATCCAAACCAACACCGTACAATAAATTCAAGATGGCTATTGGATAATCGAGGAAAATTATTAGTTTGCTGCACGTTTATATGCATCTTTATATTTACACTGTAAATAATAATGCATCAATGCAATTTATTCTGTATATTATGATAATAGGTATTTGCTTGGCGCCGGGTAGTTTGTTTGAGATTATCAAGACAGGAAATACAGTACGTTTTGTTTGCGTCAAGAGTTTGCTTATGAGACTGATATAAAGTGAGTTTAATACACTTCATCGTAATAATTACCTAAGGTATAAAAATAAATTGAATAAAATCTACACTGCAAGTACCACACGAAAGTTTTTCCTTGTTAACCGACTTCAAAAAAGGAGGAGGTTTCTCAATTCAACCGTATATTTTTTTTCTTTTTTTATGTATGTCGGCGGATAACTTCGTCGTTTATGAACCGATTTTGATTATTCTTTTTTTGTTGGAAAGGGAGTATCCCAAGGGTGGTCCCAACCAGGATCTGATGGTGGAATCCTGAAGAAATTGAGGGAAACTCTCGAAAAAAATGTTTTTCCGACTAGTGTGTTCCTTAATATTATTCAATATAAAGAATTTTAAAGCCCTATTATTGTCAAAAGATATTTACTTTTAACTATTTTTGGGATTGAAGTCGGTGACTCTTACGTTTTTGACGTGGAAAATTATGTCGTGGGTCCCTTGAATCATACACAAATACAGACACGAACACCCATTGCCCGAGGAATCGAACCAAGAATCCGTCGGTCAAGAGGCAGCGCAGTGGTGGTAGTGGCCACTCGACTAAAGTCATGTGCGATAAATAGTAATAGCAAGATCCCCTCACTGCCATTTCAGGTTTGTAATCTTCAGGGTATGGTTCCTCAGCGGATCACCTGATTTTCTGATTTGTTTAAACTGCAAGAACAATTACATATATGTAGTTACCATATTTAAATAGAAAAATGTGTTATATTATATACGTCATAAAACAGAGGAATTTATAGTAAATTACATTGTTCTCCCAGTATTACAAGGACGGAATGGGGACTTCGTGGTTTTCCTAGTAAATTACTCATCATGCAACGAAACGATTGTAAAGGAGGCAGTCGCAGTATTACAGTTGTTAGAACGAGTGGCTTAAAACATTTACTGAAAAATATTTGTGTTAAAAAATCAAAAAATCCAAATTCAAATTATTTTATTTCGCAAATTAGATTACTTATTCTCTACAATCATAAAAATTTTACACATACAATTAAAATTTTGATACTTTTTCTGCCCCTAGCGAGTTTTGTCATCGTTAAGTGTTAGTTTAGGGTTATTATAGTAATTTTATAAATTAAAATATTGAAATGGTTCATCAGCAAAGTGTGCTACGAACAAGTGTGGAAGGACTTAGGAGGATGTCGTCAGTTGTCATACGACATGATTACGTAAGTTACGTGTTTATTGGTCCATGGTGTTAGGAAACAGTATTTTTAACCAAATTTTAAAATGGAGGAGGTTCTATGTTCGACTGTATGTTTTTTTTATGTGTTCACCGATTTCTCCGTCATTTACGAACTGATTTTCAAATTTTTTTTTGTTAGCAAGTGCAATGTATACTCCAGAGGTAGTCCCGTTGTCATCACGTCATTATCTGATGATAGAATCCCAGGGAAATCGAGGGAAACCCTCGAATTTAATAGGAACTTACAATTTTTCTCACGTTTTACACTAATAATAAAAAAATAAACAAACTTTTTATAACAAAAATATTATAAGATGTAGAATATAATAAAATATAATAAAATACCCTTTCTTTCGGTACAGCACAGACATCACTTAAGAAACACAGAAGACAATTTACAGTCCTGAAAACAAACAATTGTTTACAAAACCACTTACGAACATGGAAAAATGGTGCTGTATTGCCTTTCTTTTCTACTCTTGACCATGGTTCAGGATTTAGCAGTCCAAGTCGTTACAGTGGAGCGACTGCCATCTGACACAAATAAATAAATAAATGATATTCCATCCGGATTGGGCCATGGTTATACATTCAGTCGCTTGTATGTGCAGGTTTCCTCATGATGTTTTCCTTCAGCGTAGGAGCATCGGTTAGTGTGCAACTAATGTAAATCACTCAGAAAACGAGTCATTGGTACATGACGGCACTGGGGTTTGAACTCGGTACCTCTCGCTTACGAATCTAGCTAGCCGTTAGACCACCGACGCTCCTTCTAGGATTACTTCTAGACTAAGGTCCGTATTAAAGAAGACTCAAGTCATGATCTATACTTAAAACTCAAGTATTGATATTTGATTTATTATTTATTTGATTGTCTCTTACTCTCACTATCACTATCAAGTAAAAAGTATTGATTGTCTCTTTCTGTCACTGATAATTATGATGAGGTCCGACCGATTTCGGCCATGGCGACCACTTCGACTCCTATTTTGATTGGCCTGAAGATGATTTATGTAGCCAATCTTTGCAATGAAACTACGTCCGCAATGAGGGCACGTGAGTTCACCACCTATTCAGTTATAATTAATGGCTGCGAGAGTACGGGCTTTTATATCGTCGCGTTTCGCGTCGAGGTCAACTTTGCGTTGTTCTTCAAACTTGCTGACTCGCCTTTTTACAATTTCGCGCCATTCTGGCCGCTGCGCTGCCAAACCCTTTCCACTGAGAGGGCTCTATGTTGCATTTTTTCATGTGTCACTTCTGAACATCTTTGTAGCAAAGAAGATGACCGCCATGTCTTCGCTTACCTGCTATCAAAATGACAACGACGACTGCTACTTAAGGCGACTACAGCACCCGATAAAGGCAGCACACATAGGAATAGTGCCATCTCCGTCTCTCAACAGGCCTGGGCGGGCAGTGCGAACAGTGCGATACACGAAGTTTACGGACTATGAAAGCGAGCGTGCGTAAAAACATGTTCGAAAGTTAGAAAAATGAGATTTATGAAAAGGTAACAGCTTAAATCGAAAAATGCGTTAACTATTTATCGAGAGTGTTCGATCACAAACATTTTGATAGCAAATTCAAGTTCCTGTGTGCATTTTACTATCGTTATTACAGCTTAAAAGATACACAATATTGATATTTAGAGGTAACTTTGTGAGTTTTTTCTATCGAACCATGTTTTCAGCAAACTACTTATCTAGTTTATGTCCTGAATATTACCGTAGTATTTTTTTCTTCGATTTAATGCAGTGCGTCATGCTTATCTACGCATCATAAAATCGTAATTTAGGTGCTGTAGTCGCCTTAAATATAGATCAGAGTCTGAGTCGCGTTCTGTGATACGGACCTATATCCTTATCGTCTTGATCTTAACAATGACTTTGTTAAAAACGCCAATCACTGTTATAGGTGTGACTTGTGATAGTGTTATCAGGTTATCACCAATTAGTCATGATATCAATATATAACTGTTTGAAGATAGTATTTTAACAGTCATAATGCGTGAAACATTTCGTTACTTTGTTGTGACAGTTCGTTACTTTATAAATAAATTCCAGTTTTTATAGTTTTAATATTGTTTGGAAGTGATAAGTGGGGATAGCAGAGATTGGTGGGACTTTACTGGAAAATGGAGACTAGAGTCTATGACGCTATACCGGTAGATATTTTTTTTTGTTTATTGTACTTTTTGTAAGAGGTGACTTTTAATTACGTTACGAATTTTTATGGGGTAATTTTCCCCATGAAACTGATCAACTTCCCTCAAAGAACCTATGTAAAAATATGTAAAATAAAACGGGCAAGTGCGAGTCGGATTCGCGCACGAAGGGTTCCGTACCATTACCTATGAAACCGGGCAAGTGCGAGTCGGACTCTATAAAAACCATTATCTCTATAAAAACGACAAAAAAATCACGTTTGTTGTATGGGAGCCCCCTTAAATATTTAATTTATTCTACTTTTTAGTATTTGTTATTATAGCAGCAACCGAAATACATCATCTGTGAAAATTTCAATTGTCTAATCTAACTATCACGGTTCATAAGATGTAGCCTCGGACAGACTTACCTATAAAAACGAGCAAAAAATCACGTTTCTTGTATGGGAGCCCCCTTAAATATTTATTTTATTTTGGTTTTTAGTATTTGTTGTTATAGGGCATATAGAAATACATCATCTGCGAAAATTTCAACTGTCTAACCATCACGGTTCATGAGATACAGCCTGGTGACAGACGGACGGACAGCGGAGCCTTAGAAATAGGGTCCCCTTTACATTTCCGTACACCCTAAAAATGCAGACTTCCCATAAAAAGGCGAATCAGATAAAATCGCACAAGTTGTATGGGAAGGCGACAATTTTTTTTCATATTTCGGCCTATATTATTGGGGAAAGTTGTTCAGTTTCTTAGGCTGATTCATAAAGTAAAACATTTAAATAAAATTTTCAAACAGCTTAACAAATTGTGTAGCTGTGAACAGTTTTCCTCTCTTCTTTATCATGGTCAGTTAACCCATTATGCCCTACTGCTGGGCATGGGGTCTCTTCTATATGGGTCTCTCTCAAAAAAGTGGCACGGCCTGAATTATTTTACACATTTTAAAAAAAGTGTGAGAATAACGTATTTGAAAATAAAAATAAAATGTATTCCCCCTCTTTAATATAAATATGTAAGAGGGAACAGGTTTTTTAAAGAATTGTGCCTTTGAGAGTACGCAGAAAAAATAGGTGGACAGGTGAATGAGGCATCGTACAGGTTAACTGAGAAACAGGCACAGGTTAATGTGATTCTATACTAAAAATTGGCAATAAACTACAAATGCTATGAATTTTCTATTTATGGCCTAGATTTAAAACTTAATACCTAATTTTACAATATTACTACGTAATTGTTCTTATATACTACGATTTTTCCTCCACTGTCTTTTACATCCTCCCCCCGGCGAAGTCTTGACGTAGCCTTCTATGGGTTGACAGCGGGCTTGTCCTTCTGTAGCACTGCCAGCTTCGACGTAGGCCTCCTGAAGATCCCTCCTTGCGTGCGGACGTCGGCGCTGCGTGTGTGACCATTTGGACCCGGATAAAACTTCTCTATGACGCCTTTAGGCCACGTGTTCCTGGGTAGTGAGGTGTCGACAACTATGACCACAACTCCTTTTTTTTATAGGTAATGAGTTTGCTTTTGACCACAATCTAGTCCAGAAGCGGAAATGTGATCGAGGATATAGCAAGCTCACCCAGAAGATGCCTATTCACTCGAACTTTAAAGAGATGCAGGTCATATGTGCCTGGAAATACAGACGCAGGCAGAGAATTCCATTCCTTAGCGGTGCGCAATATAAAAGTTGAAGAGTAGCGCTCGTACGGATCCGGGGATTCTCCACAAGGTAAGGGTGGTACCCAGCGGTGCGTCTGGCTGGACTTCCGGTAGAAGAAAGGGCCAGGCGGAATGATCTCGTGTAGCTCATGAGCACACTCCCCGAAGTACATCTTATAAAATGTTCACAGGCAAGCTACTTTGCGCCTGTGAGTCAGGCTTTGGAGTTTATTGTTTACTAGCTTTTTGTCACCAATGAGCCTCCTGGCTCTGCGATCCACCGGTTCTAGGGCGGCTAGGTGATATTTGGCCAAACCATCACAAAGGTGGCTGCAATACTCCTTGCACGACCGGACCTGCGCCTTATAAAGGGTTAGGAGTTGGTCAGGCGAGAAGTATCGCTTGACCTTATTCAGGATGCCCAGCTTTTTGGCTGCAGTTTGAGCTTTGGATTCGATGGATGTGCCGAAGTTAAGGTTTGCAGATAACTTCATGCCAAGGAGTTGAAGCTCATCAGTGACAGGTACAGATGTACTTCGGAAGTAGGAGTCAGATCAAAGGGACTCCGTTTCGCGGAAAACAGACACGCTTGTGTTTTGGTGGCATTGAAACTAACCAGATTAATGTCTCCCCATAGGGAGACATTAATCTGGAGACATTGAGTTCACTCGCTCTACCATTGCTTCAGATCGAATTTTATCCCCGTCGTCTCCTGCATTGGACAATATCTCTTCATGACTGTGCTGTCATCTGCGTACGCAACAACTCCAGGCATAAGCATGTCGTTGATGTGCAGCAGGAAATGAGTCGCAGAGAGTACGGACCCTTGAGGAACTCCAGCGTCAATAGCCATGAGGTCAGAGGAGCAGCCATCTATGACTACTCGGATCGACCATTCACTCAGGAAGTCAGCTATCCAGGAACAAAATTTGGGAGGTATTCCGTATGCAGGAAGCTTGTCTAGAAGACTTGCGTGCCAAACCCTGTCAAATGCCTTCGAGATGTCGACTAACACGGCGAGAGCTTCGCCGTGCTATTCTCAATGGCTTCACCATTGAGCAAGTCGTTATCCTCTAGGTATGTCAGCAACTTGCTGTTCAGTACTTTCTCCATAACTTTACATAGTATGGAGGTGATGGCGATGGGTCGGTAATGCAGGAGTCGGCACGACTACCCTTTTTGGGTACTGGTTGCACGTTGGCAAGCTTCCACGACTTGGGTACGGCTTTAGTACTAAGAGAGAGACGGTACAAGCATGTCAGTACAGGAGACAACTCGGGACCACAATACCTCAAGACTTTAGTAGGTATACCATCCGGACCACTCGCTTTGTTCACGTCTAGACTCTGTAGTGCTCTACGGACCTCTTTTTTATGTATCGTGACTCTCGGCATTGAGAAGTCGCAGCGAGGTATTGACGGTGGCTGATGAGAGCCAGAGTCCAGAAGAGAATTGCTTGCAAAAAGACATGCAAAGAGATCTGCTTTCTCTTTTGCGGAGTGTGCTAGCGATCCATCAGGTTTCTGCATCGGAGACGGCAGAAATTGGTTTCAACAGATTTTGATAGGGATCAGAACTGCTTTCTGCCTGGTGAGTAAGATGCTAATCTGTTCCTTATTCGGCTAATGTGGTCGAAACGAGCCTTGCGGATAACCCGTTTACATGACTTGGCAGTTGCGTTGAATGCCCTCTTCTTCGAACGAACCCTCCTAGCCCGGATTTCGCGATAGCAGGCTCAGCACTACAGAGTCTAGACGTGAATAGACTGCGGTCGGCCTACGGCGGGAGACCGTGCTTAAGATCCCACTACCCTCCAAGATGAGTTGCCCAGGACGGTATTGCCCATCAGTCGAGACCGGTCTTAACTTGCGCCACTGACTTCTTCCTTCTTGTGTAATGTCTTCGCGTCATGATAAGTTGAGATGTCGGTAACTCAATAACATTTAATTTTAGTCTCACAGTTTTGCCCTAATTTAGTTTAATTTCTTCTGTTTTACTATCTTATCCCATTCGTGTTTCGAAGGGAGGCCCGTGCCCCTCGGTGGGGACGTATGTGGGCTGGTAAAAAGACTATCCTAAGTGACAAATTCTCAGTGAGTTATTTATACATTTATTGCTACAGCTAACACTTACACTTACACGTACTTACACGCACTTTCACTATCTCACTTGAATACATACTGGTACACATTTCTGATAAGTTACTTCATTATATTTTTTTTTTACCCCAGGTACGCGCGAAAAAAAAAAATAACTCTAGGAACAGCTGAAAATCAGTTTGTTGTCTGTCATAGACAGCAAGTATGCTGAGTTCTGTGTCCTATTTGCTTCTACAATCTACGTCACACATTTCGCTAACTTTTTTTTTAATTGTATAAGAACATTGTCCAATGTTACAAATTGTTAAGAAGCAATAAAGTTTATCTATCTATCTATCCTTATTTCCCCAATGGCACTGGCACTTCCGTGCACCAGCGGAACGCAGATGTGGCAAGCAAGTCTGCTTGGCGCTGGACTCCGGCGGAAGGGTCCTTCCTTAAGTGGCTGGTGGGGCTGCGATGCATCTCCTCGAGACACCAATCAGTGTGGGCAGGTACTCCTTCAGCCAGCTCCTCCAGTATTCGTCAGCTAGTCCTTGGGCTGCTCCTATTCTTCCGTAAAGCCGTAGCAACCCATCTCTGCTGCTTGCAACTCCATGTGGGGTATGGTTAGCGCCTTGAGTGGTGCGACCTTGGCTTTGGCTGCCACCAACACGACTTTGACCTCTCCCTCCTCTTGCTCGAGCCTCCAGTAGGCTGCTGCAGCGTAGGCGTCTTGTCTGGCGTCGCAGAAAACATGTATTGGTTCGTCCTATTCCATCTTCTGGCGCCATAGATTCTGTAGCCCAATCTTCGCTGTTATAGTGTAGCAGCTGAGTAGTCCAACTGGGTCGTATCGTAAATACTCATGACCGCGCTGAGTACTTCCCTTTTGGTCGGAAGGCGTGTGGTTTCTCTGACTTCTTTGTCGACTGTGTTGAGAGAAGTGTTGAACCGTAGCTTGTCGTTCTCGGGGTCCCATAATAACCCGAGTGTCTTCTGTTCCTGTCTGGTACCCATGATTGGCTTAAAAAAATCTATTTTTATGAAGTTTAGAATGAAATTCGTAACAATTTTATAAACCACTGCTGGCGGATAAAAGTGTAATAATAAAAATCTATTCTGTATACGACTGTATCCGATTCATAGCTCATTCTCTGCACAAGTTTCGTTCTTGGTGTCATAGCATAAAATGAAGCTATTGTTCTGGCCTTTAAAATGACATATAACACAACCTTTACAACACTGGAGACGCACCCGCCCAGTCTCCTTTACATATAAAATGAAATAAACTATTATTCTAACGAAGAACGTTTTTTATATTGAATAAAAAAGCTTTTAGTGTATGTGATTTGATCAATAAGTTTAAGTATTTGGTTAACATACTCGACAGTACTAAATAACAATGAATATGAACAACTCTCATAGTAATCTGACTAGTTTCTCATTCACCTGTCTAGTTTCTCTTTCACCTGTCATAATAAGGCAGGTTAAATAGGCACAGAATAATGAGAACCAGCCGAAAAAAAATAATTATTATTAAACGCTTTGTTGTATTGAGCTGGAGAAACCGTTATCTAAAAATAGGCTAATTGAAGAAGAAATACAAATTATTCATATTAAATAAACGATTCAATTAGAAAAAATATCGTGCACAGGATAAATATAACATACCTGTTACAAAACCCAGATCCAGACAGATTGTCGCTGATAGCTTGAAAATTTGGCAACAACGGATACGTATTTCACCTTTGATGCGTAGCCAGTGACTGAGTGCGTTGTTACATGGGAGGAGAGTGGTTCAAATTGCAATAGTGTGAGTGGTACGCGTGTGTGTTTACGGCGACAGGTTGATGACAAAATAACGCCGGACAAAGTTTAACTTAAGTTAATTTAGTACTTACTTATAAATATGAGCCATAATTTACAAAACAACAATGTTTAGTTCACTATCTTTCAATTAAAGTGGACAGAACAAAAGAAATCACTTTATAAATTCAGTCAAATTGATTTTAAATCGATGTAAGTCGCGTTAGGACACGGCAGGTTGATGGGAAACTGGTGTTACAAACTTTTACTGCTCAAGAAATATTCATTTTATTGCCATTAAAATAGCTGGCCTCTATGTAATAAGACTCGATACAACATTTTAATATAACATTAAGTTTACAAAACTCAAAAATTCACACTTTTCTAATCAAAAACTGTACGGCAGGTTACGGTGCCACTTTTTTGAGAGGTACCCATATTTTCTCCAAAATATTTTCTCATAATCTACATATCATCATAATCGTTTTCTCTTTATTTATCGAACTTTATTCTATAGGTATGTAACGTAGTTAGGTTTAGAATTACAACTCTATCGCTTAGTTGCAGAAACGCTCATTAAAGTTAAAGCTCCTTTATATGTTATGCCGTCCTTGTTTAACCCCACAAAACGGAAAAGGACAGTATGATATTTAAAGTAGTATTGACTTTAATGGACGTTTAACTGGGTGTTACAATTTTTCCAATAATTTACATAACAATTTTGTGTTTCCTTAGAGAAACTAAAAAAAAACCTTACTATGGCATTGGTTTTGATACGGTGTTACTACTAAGCATTTTTCAAAATTAAATTATTTCACTACAGATATTTTTAATTTTCTATAGAATTGCTTTAAATTCCTGCGACTTAGCACTCGAGTCTGGCTTGAAAGGAAGATTTATTGCGGCTGTTCAACAAACAAACTCGACGAAACAATCCGTAGACGACGAAAGTTTTTAGATGTAGGTGTATTTTAATGCTACACACCAAAAGGCCCACACCAAGGTTTTCCCTTGTGTCGTGGGTCCCTCGGTAAATACATAAACACGATACAAACACCCATGACTTGAAAACCAACATCTGCTTTTTACACAAATATTTGCCCCAACTGGGAATCGAATACAGGCCCCGTCGATCAAGAGGCAGCACCACTACCACTCGACCAAACCGCCGCCACGCCACATTTTGTTTAATGTTAAATAAAGGATAATACAATACAATAATTTTGTAGCCGACTTCTATAATCCATCATGGCTATCTTTGTTTAAGAAGTAAAAGGGTGGTATAAGCTGCAAGAAATGTCGGTACTTAGCGCTGACGACTGTTGGGATCCCTTTGGTGTAGGCAGAGGTCAAACCGAGTACACTCTGGGATGGGAGGGACTTACTATTTATTTTCGAAAGGATCTCTTTTAAAGTTCAAGTAAAAATTTAAAAAACCGGCCAAGTGCAAGTCGGACTTGCGCACGAAGAGTTCCGTACCATTATCTATAAAAATGGCAAAAAAATCACGTTTGTTGTATGGGAGCCCCCTTATTTATTTTATTCTATTTTTTAGTATTTGTTGTTAAAGCGGCAACAGAAATATATCATCTGTGAAAATTTCAAGTGTCTAACTAGGGGCCATCCAAAAATTACGTCACACGAATTTCATGATTTTTTGACCCCCCCCCGTCCTTGTCACAGCTGGTCACATTTGTGAGACTCCCCCTTCCCCAGTGTGACGTCACATATTTTGCAATTTTACATCTAGTAATTATTGAAGTAAAACAGCAGTTCCGAATGATGAACCTCTCCCACCCCCTTGTCACACAATGTCACACATCGTCGACCCCCTCCCTCCCCCTTAACGTGTGACATAATTTATGGATGGTCCCTTATCACGGTCTGTGAGATAGTCACAGCCGGTCACACAGATGGACGGACGGACAGAGGAGTCTTAGTAATAGGGTCCCGTTTTTAAAGAGCACCCTCAGAGTTTCTTGCCTGTTCTTCTCTGGGGAAGACTGCACCTTTGCGAATAGGCGTAGAGTCAGTAGGGTCAATAGAACGAATGCGTATGTATGTATTTAAATCCTTTAATGGATGTGTTTCATGTAATCTTGACATGTTTTAAGTGGCATCCTGAATGTCCTATAAAGATTTTTTCTATTCTATTCTATTCTATACGACTCGACCTCGACCTTTTCTTTTATTTGCTCGAAATTGCTCGGCCTTCAATCTATCCCTACCTCTTCAATCTTTCCCTTTATGATGTTTTTTTTATAAAGTGGTCCTGTCGTATGAAATGCCCATCATCTTCCCATGGTTCTCAACAAACTTCGCTTTTTCTCCGTCCAACTTTATATACCCAACTAGCATTTCGCTCGGGACTTCATTCCCGTGGGAATTCGGGAAAATATGTAGCCTATATTACTCAGGGATAAAGTAGCATTCTTATGGTGAAAGAATTTTTCAAATCGGTCCAGAAGTTTTTAAGTTTATTCGTTACATTACAGAAACACAAATCTTTCCTATTTATTATATAGTGTAGATGTATATAAGTGTAGATAGGTATTTTTTTGTGTAGGCAATAAATAGCTCAGGCATAATACAAACTATAAACACATATAACGTCATGTGAGAGCTATTAAAATAAAATCATTTCCTCAAAGGAAATCGGTATTTTTTTCTTTAATATCCGGTACTAAAAAATCGTTTTTTGAATGAAATTCCTTTTTACAACCGGATACGTATTGCGAAAAACAACTCGATTTAGAAAGTCACATGTATAGCTGTTTCTTATCGCATCATATGTACGTAGTTCGTGAAAGGAAGTACCTAAGTAGATGTTTTTACATAAAAATCATTTTATGATGTACTTATAAACACGTGAGAACTTTTACAGTAAGAGGATTTCTCAAAGACAAACCAATACCTATTACTAAGTACGAGTACTTAAGCATATCAATCATTCCTCTTTTTAATTGACGGCCGGTTTGGTCGAGTGGTAGTGACGCTGCTTCTTGACCGGCGGGTAATCGGTTCGATCCCCAGTCGGGGCAAACATTTGTGTAAAAAGCAGATGTTTTTTCTCGGGTCACGGGTGTTTGTGTTTGTCTTTGTGTGTTCCGAGAGACCCACGACAAAAGGGAAAACCTTAGTGTGGGCCTTTGAGTGTGTAGCGTTATTTATTTATTATTTATTTATTTAACCCTCGACAAAATAAGAAGGGTGTTATAAGTTTGAAGTGTGTCTCTCTGTGTTTCTGTAAGTCTGTGTGGATGAAATGTCAAAAGGAATTTAAAAAATAATAACTTAATAAGTAAGTAATCTAATTTCATGTCAGATTTTCTTTTCAAAGTTAGATAAAACATTTGTAATAAAAATAAATTGTTTGTAAGTGTAGGTATACTGGTTATTTATTAAAAAAAATATTGTTTCAATTGTATGTTCGAGATTTAGAATACTGACGGTCATTAATCTGTCTTTACTATCAATGCATGCAAACATAAGCTCACGCCTATGATCCCTATCGGGGTAGGCAGAGCATCAGTGGCTTTAAAACCACTTAATGCCACGTTGGACATAAATTCAGAGGGTTATAAGATGAAATATGATGTAAGTGGTGAGAGGTTGTCAGCTTTTCGCCCACAATACCGCAAAACCCTCGCGTCCCACTTACTGAATTTTACAGAGTGACTGGGAAGAGTAGGCATCTGGCACAATCTATGTTTTTTCTTAAGTACTCCCAGTCCAGCATGGAAGGAGTTCTTTGCTATCAATTTCGCTACCATACGCTTACCTATAAAATATATCGCGTTTCAACCTTGAACGTCAAATGCCGAAAATAATAAACCAGTAGTAAGGGTTGGGGTCCTTGAGGTGATGCGGGCGTGGCGAGGTCAACTTGAAGGTCACAAGTCAAGGCCAGGCCCGCGACCTTGCGGGGAAGGTCGGAATCGATGAAACGTAAAACGGAGGGGTGATTGGGAGATTTGGTGCATTGTTTTATTCGTTTTGGTCCCATGGAAAAGGGATTTTTTAAAGCGACTTTTTTTAAATACAATCTCTTTCTATCGTTGACTGAAACATTATACCATGCAGCAGCTCTAGCACGATAACGACAAACTCGCTCTCGGCTCACGCTGAAACTTCCGTAAAGTGTTTAAGGTAGAGTTTTATGTATCCACAGAGCGTCAATTCCAATAATCGATGGCATCTAAATGACGCTTGAATGACAATGGTGACCGTTTTATTCGGTAAGGTGGCTAAATTCAGAACAGCAGCTCGAGTAAGATGGTGATAGTGCGTGCAACGACAAACTCGCGCTCGGCTCACGCTGAAACTTCACTTTGATTTCGCGAGGGTCCCGCGCAAAGGCTTGCTCGCCCTATGGCGTTGTCAATGTTGACATTTTGACATAGGACCGCGGTTTTGTCGCGGCGCTGTCACTATCGTACTCGGCCTGCTGCTGCTGCCTGTGATTGTTTTTAATCGTTTCAGTGATTTTAATAACTTTACTGATTTTGTAGTCTGCGAGAAGATTATGATTCTATAAAAGTCACTCCAGACTTTAAATTATTTAGTGAAACTCTAGGGGGTGATATAACCTATGAAACTGAATACTTTCCCAAAGGAACCTCCATGAAATTCTTTAAAAAATTTTGGCTTCCCTACAGAGGTAAAGCAGCTGAACGCATAAGTTGTAAGAAGAGGTAAAATTTTTTTTTCAAACGACCTCGGTAGGTAGGTATGATTCTTGGGAAAAGTTGCTCAGTTACGTGGGCTGATTCGTATCCTTGATTTCCGCTGATTTAAAGTCACCTAATGTACGGACGGCCGCACATCAGGTTACCACAAGCGTGCACTCGGTGCTGTTGTAATAAGGGCGGTTTTGCAATGAAAATGGGGTAACCTGATGCACTGGCCGCTGTACCTATTTAGGATTTCGGTGTAGGTGTAGGTTTATACTTTTTTACAAAACAATTCATTAAATAGGTACGAAATTATTCCAAATCAGATGGTCTATAAAATGTTTTAACAAAAGGAAACATTAATAATAATAAGCTCAAAGGAAAGTTGGAAACTTTACTAATAAAGGGTTTAAGTACTGTAATTGAGGGTATTTACATATTTTGGTAGAAGTTTGACTAAGTTTTCATGTTGTAATTTTCTGTGGAAAAACGTTTTATAACATAAATGATTAATGTGATAATATCTTTATTTGTTATGTGCATGTTTTTCTAATGCATGTTTTTAACTGACATGCAGAAATGTCTATTATGTCAATGCAACTTTAAATATCATACCTACTGTCACTTTCAGTCTTATCGACGTAAACTTTAAGGGAGTTTTAACTTGATTGAACGTTTCTGAGGGTTTTACTTCTAAACAATGTCACATTATTTAAAAAAAAAAAAAGTTATAGAATGTATGGGATTGTGAGACACAATTTATCATGTCAGGGAAAACCGGAAAAAGTGGGGCTTCAGTGACAGTGACGAATGTGTCTGTGGAACTGTAAGTATGAGGCACCTACTATCTTGCTCTAGCTGTCCAGTCACTTGCACCCTGAGTGACTTATATGAGGCCAAGTCAAACGCAGTCGCCGTGGCCACTTTTTGGGCCAATACCATATAAAATAATAATAAACCATTGACACGAAAAGAAGAAGAAGATCCCATCAATTTCAAAACTATCTAACAGAATATAGCTTTGTCTATATTGTACAAAGTTTATGTTTTATTATTTTTTAAAACCCGCGTGAGGGAATTCACAAATTATTTTAGGGAATAAAAAATCTTCGGCGCAAATGGGACTTGAACCCACGACCCCAGGATTAGATCTACTTGTCTTTCCTAAAATTATTTGTAATCTAGTTTTTTTTTTCATCACATTTTTCCTTGAAGAAGTTGAACAATTTTTAACCTCGATTTTCGCTAACTAGGTAGTAAAGTGGTCTCGTTAATAATAGGTCTTTACCTATGAAATTGCCGATTTTTTCTCAAGCTTTATTTTATTCATAATTTATTTGATTGAACAGCTATTACTACAATTGTTTTTTATTTAAAACCTTGGCCATATAACGGAGATATTGAGTCAAATTAATACATATTTACTTTAGATCTATTTGCTGAAAAAGAAGCTCAAATATAGCTCGTTTCATCCGTTGCCCGTTTCATTACTTATTTTTGCTGTACCGCTGTTACAGTTACAAGTTTCAATAAACTAAGTATGATGAAAATTAACTTAATGTTGTCCAAACCTTACCACAAAATTTTGCTAAATTTGGATTTGGCATTCCCGAGAAAAATCCAAAAACGTTAGTATGGAAAATTCAGTTTTCCAAAAATATTGTATGAAAAACCTCAATTTCATAGGTAAAGACCTATTATTCTTAATAAAAGTTTTTTTTTTGTTACAGAGACGAGATTTGGACTCTCAAAAGTCTGATTGGAGTTCAAACACAAGTAGAGTATGGGGCTTTGCTGTAAACATCGCGCTTATAGTTGTCGGTGAGTCAAAGCTTTTTTTTACATGGGCCTAAGAGGGTCATCTAAAAGATAAGTATACGAATAGCTTACCACCCGGGACTTCGTTCCCGTTGGAATTCGGGAAAATTATGTACTCAAACTCAAAAGTGTTTATTTCATTGAATATAAAATGATACTTGAACACGTCAATATTTTGAATTACATTAGCACTTTTGACTTTGCGCCTATTCGCAAAGGTGCAGTCTTCCTCAGGAGAAGAATAGGCAAGAAACTCCGAGGGTCACTCTTTTTAAGTCAATCATATAAATTTTCTTACTTTTAATTTTAATTGACTTAATATCTGAGTAACTGTGGAGCTGAGCAATTTATTCCCATGGTTGCTTGTCTAACAGATAATCCGAAATTCTATAATAGCCCTTTTTACAAAGTTTTTGTTTAATTATTGTCTTGAATTTTTCTAAAGGTAGGTTTTGAATACAAATGGGAATCTTATTGTAGCCTTTGTCCGTCAGGGATAATATAGGAGATTCTAACGGTGAAAGAATTTTTCAAATCGGAATTGAATTTTTCAACCTATTTAATGCAAACATACAAACAAACAATCAAATCTTTCCTCTTTATAATATTAGTATAGACAAAAAAGTTTTAATGTGATTAATTAACACTTTGACAAGGGCAGCTCTTACATTTCTTGTCCAGTTTGACAAAGAGTGCGGTTTGTAGGCGCACGTACTACGTTTTACAGTATGGTGGCATGACAAGCGGTTCTTTGTTAGGGTCAGCTCACACCGCGACGCAACGTTGCGAATAGAGCTACTCAAAATTGAACTTTATTTATTAGATGAAAAGATAAACATTTCATTGTAAGAACGTCGCGGCGCTGCGTGGTGCGACGTATTCTAAATTCTCACTTGTAATAAATAAAGTACAATTTTGAGTGGCTCTATCCGCAACGTCGCGTCGCGTCGCGGTGTGAGCTGACCCATACACTGTACAATTCTTCTCTCGGGAAGTCTGCAGTAGCTGTGAGAAAAGAATAATCCACGAAAATAAATTACTTTAGGGTCTAAGCCCCAATTTCATTTTCATCTTATTTTCACAAATATTTTCTAAACAACTTGAACAGAATCCATTTAATTTGAATTGAAAGTGCAGGTACTTCCCTCAATTAAAAATCCACCCAAGTCTGCGCTCCGGATCAGAAGTACTATTGAGCAGTACTACTGGTAGAACAAATGATACAACCTTGTGTCTCTAGTACTACCAGTAATACTAAAGACCCATCCCATCATTGGTATACAACTGAACACTTATCATGACATAATGGCTATACATACTCTTTATTGATTTGAATTACTTTCTGGATGGATAATATAACGACAATAAATGTCAAGAATAATATGTTTGTGCCTTGTCTTTGTGTAAGTAATTCTGAGGTGTTGCAATGTCCCAGAGCAAATGTATAAAATAAAAATGGGAGATTCAGCTTTAGCTAATTCTTGTTGTTTGCTGGCCCATTTTTAAAAAAACTTTAGTTGTACGAAAAAATCGTGCATCCCTAGACAAAGTTGAATCGTGTATAGTATACAAACTTCTTCCAATTAACGTCTGAACCTAAACCTATTATTATCTGAAACAACTGGACAGAAAATCGATTAATTACAGGAATCGATTACGATGGTAAGAACCGTGTAATTGATTCCCCATAAATAGTATCGATTTAAATACTTCGTTAGTTGCTGAACATTTTAAACGCAGCAGGCGATTGGGGTAAAAGTCCTAGTTGTGGTTATGCTCCATGTCCTTCTTTTATTTAGGCCAATGTTCACTAAATATTCAACCAACGATTAGCAGCTAACAAGGGATGTCATTTTCATTTAAAAAAATTGACATTTTGTCTGATTAGCTTCTAACCGCGGTATAACCGTGGGTTATATTTTTGGTGAAAATGGGCCTTAAGGTGACTATGCATTTTGTTTTTATTTTGTATTAGCTTCTACTTCTAGTCTGTGACTTTGTTCGCTTAGAAAAGTAGCCTATTTCACTCTCCGGCTCTTTAAAAATCACAAAAAAATTATCCGTTGCGTTACGGCATTAAGAAAGAACAAAAAAAAACAAACAAACACCCTTGCACATTTCATAATACTAGTAAGGAAGAAAGGATAAATATTTTTTTTAAGTAATACCCAGGTAGATATTTATCAAACGATTATCTAACTTGTCCGATGTTTATATTTTAGAAAACTCCCTTTGTTAGGTATTTGCAAAAATGGCGGAACTTTTTTCCATGTTTACATGTTAGCTGCAATATCTATACCGAAATCTGTTATCTAAGAAATAAATTCAGCTAAGTTAAGCTAGCACGGTCCGCGACAAACTCGCGTGTCAAACGACTCCGATGACGATAAAAATTCACTTTAATTGCACGAGGGCATGCACAAAAGCTTGTTCGCCTTCTGGTGTTGTCATTTCAACTCTTTTTTGACATTTAACCGCGTTGTTTTCACATTGTACACACGGCACCACATCAGACTATACTCACCTTGACGTCGCCCTTATCTCGCTCGTAATAGCGCCGACTTTCGTTGTGCAGATGGGTAACCTGGACGTGCTGCTGTCTGTACTTGAATGGCAGGGTACAATAGAATCAAATAATTAAACAAATGTTTGTATAGCTCTGTGGACTTTTTCTTTTAAAAAATAAAAATTAAGATACTTCTTCTTCTTATCGTGTAGGTATAATAGACAAGTATGTGGCGAACTTGGCTAACCCTGGTGTCAGAGTTTTAAAACCGCCACTTGTAACAACCCAACCCAACTGTGTGACTTGGTTTGACGACAGTAATCAATCGACAACAGCCGGGACCGACAGCTTAACGTGCCCTCCGAAGCACGGAAACGCTCGTGATCAATTTCCACTTTTAGTCACCCATCAGGTTCCCTGCCTCTGGGTACGTCGCTTAACGTTGCAATTAAGATACTTGCTTAAAGTAAAAAACATAACAACTATTACCCACAACCGGTACCTTTACCCTATACAAGCTCTTAAGTTAAACTAATCTTGGCGTTAAAGTTAATGAGGAGAAAGTGTGTGAATATGAGGAGCACTGATCATTAGGCACTGAACATAAAACGATAAGGTTTTTACTTTCGGGAAGCAACTCATTGAGATTATGGTATGTGGACATTACTTTGTTTGAAGCCGTAGTGTTCGTTAACTCAGCATATCCAATGACTACAATAATAATAGTAAATAAACAATACCTATACTATGACTTTAATTTATTGTTTTGTTTCGGCAATCGTTGATTTTCCAAATGCACACGAATTATCTATAATTACATTAATCGGTTACAATAATTTGAATTCAGAGCTACGTATTGTATGTATGTATATATGTATTGTAAGTTTGTATTGTATGTATGTTTTGTCTGTCCTTTTTAGGTATGCAATAAAGTATTTATCTATCTGTCTATCTACGTACTTATTTAATTTTTTTCATTTTAATTATTCAAATATAGTTTTAATATAAAGCATTTTGAATATTCGTATTTTTACGCGAAATGGTATGTGCTTAGAAATCTATTCTGACAATTGATTGCAATATTATTAATTCTCTGACGTTATTTTTAGATTTTATTTTAAAATAGTTTCAATTTTGTAACACTTTTAACTTATTGAATATTAAAATATAATGCGCAGAGTTTAAAGCCAGAAAAACACAGTTTATTTCAAATTACAATAAATGGTGCACTCGGACATGAGTAATTTTTTTGAATACCGCAAAAACGTATTGTTAATTTGTTATTTTCTTGTCTGGTAATTTATTTCACTTGAAAAAAAATACTGACATATAATATTCATGTAGAAATTAATTTACACGGTGTATATTTGACGTAAAGAAATACATATATTTTACTTAAAAGAGCAATATTTATGAAAGTTCCGAAACATTCTTCAAAATATGATTACGTATTGTGTAAGCTTGCCAGAATGACTCAAACAAAACTTCTTTTATGAGTAACATTTAATAAAATTATCATAACTTCGACGTAAAATAAAAAGTAAACATTCTTTTGATTAAAGAAAGTGTTTAATTAAATCCGTATCTTAAGTAAACAACAAATTTATCCATTATCGTGATGAAATTTAATCTTACTCGGATGTCCAACAACCCACGTATATACTGGGTGAATAAGAACCTCCTAGCTATATTCAAAATCCTGAACCAGTATCAATCAAAGAACACATTTATGAAAAAAAAAATTTTTTTTAATTTTTTCAATGGGAATAGTTCATTTTTTGCCTAAACGTAGACATTACATTACCAGGCAGCGAGGGGTGCGGGTAGCACTCGAGGGGTGCACCCGAGTGGTGTCTACGTTTAGAAAAAACACCCGGGAAATACGTTTTAATTAATTTTGTTTTAATTACGTTTTAATTTGTTAAATTATATTTTATATGTACGAGTAGGTTAGTCTGTAAGGTATTTATCTATGGGCCTAGTCGCCTGAAAATAAATGATTTTATTATTTATTATTATTAGGAAAAAAATCCCCCCAAAAAAAAAAAAAAAAGTGTTCAGCAAGTGATACTGGTTCAGGATTGTCAATAAAGCTAGGAGGTTCTTTTTCAACCTGTATATTAATAAGTAAAAACGTTATAGGTCCGTATTAGGTACAGAACGCGACTCAGACTCTGACTGATCTACACTTGAGTAGCAGTCGTCTTTGTCATTTTGATAGTGAGAGAAAGAGACAATCAATACTTAAGTATAGATCAAGACTTGAGTCTCTTTCTGTATCCATAAAGTGTTTAAGGTAGAGTTTTATGTATCCACAGAGCGTCAATTCTAATAATCGATGGCGTCTAAATGACGCTTAAATGACAATGGTGACCATTTTATTCGGTAAGGTGGCTAAATTCAGAACAGCAGCTCGAGTAAGATGGTGATAGTGCGTGCAATGCGCAGCAGCTCTAGCACGATACCGACAAACTCGCGCTCGGCTCACGCTGAAACTTCACTTTGATTGCACAAGGGTCCCGCACAAAGGCTTGCTCGCCCTATGTCGTTGTCAATGTTGACATTTTGGCATAGGACCGCGGTGTTGTCGCGGCGCTGTCACTATCGTACTCGGCCTGCAGCGCCACCGCCAACTGCACGATAAGTTGCTTACTATTCAGTTAGCATGGCGCCCCCAGTCAAGGTAGCTATCATCAAATGTATGAGGTTTATATACAGGGCTTTAGGTATCTCTCTTTCAACCTCTCGGGTGGTTAATCGGTCCATGAAACTGAACAACTTTCCCCAAGGAACATAGGTCAAAATACGAAAAAAAAATTTTGATAGTAGGTAGAATAGCCGCTCATTAAGTCTGTTTCCTCTATTTCGTATCCATCCAAGGTTCAAAATAGAATTTTTTGATCAGAAAGTCCTAAAAATGTGAATGGTAAAAGTACTTGTAGGTATACTAGATCCGTAGGGTATACTAACCAGATCCGTAGGGTATACTACAATGGTTTCTTATCACCGTGTAATGACCTCTCTGTATGTTGGTTCTAGTCTGCCGATCCCAAGGATATCCGTAGGGCATACGGGGTTCAGTCATTTAACGCTGAGCATAAGCACATCATGTTGAGCACAAGCACTCCTTGCTGAGTGCTTGTGCTCAACATGATGTGCTAATGCACACTTTAACATTTGTGTATCCACACTAATTACCCCCCTTAAACACAGTTTTAATAATTGACTAAAGGCACAAACATACACATAATATACCCCAAGCACACATAAATACACGCATACTACACTATTACAAATACACACACATACTTCAACACACACCCACACCTTGTTACTTAATTAGGTATTTACTTTTTATTATAATTATAAGTTAATAGTAATGTATGTCTATGACTACTTACTGGGAATCCCCGATTATTACATGTAAGGATTTGTCTAAATAAAGAAATTTTTAATTTTTTAATTTTAACTTGTTCAGTTTCATGGGGTGATCCATGGACTTAACGTAAGCAATCAAAAATAAAGTCATCATTTATAGGACCCCGTGGGAAAACGGTTATCTCTACATTTTTTATCAAGATCTTATCTTAAAATCAGTTAACTTTCGTCGCTTTGGCTCAAAGGTCGTTGCCATAACTTTTTTCTTGAAATTTAGGGTTCCTTGGTATTACTTAATAATTCTTGAATCTTGGATTACATAAAAATGTCTGTATTTCCGGGCTCATATAACCCGAGTCTCTTTAAAGTTCAAGTGAATAGGCTTCTTTTGGGTGAGCTTGCTACATCCTCGATCACATCTTCGCCCCTGGGCTAGATTGTGGTCAAGAGCAAACCAATTCGTTATAAAAAAAATGAGCTAATCGTAGTAAATGCTCTAAGAATGCAGTTTTTAAAGTTTTAATAAGTATAAAGTGTAAAATTTTATTATAAATCTAAAAAAAAAATTGTTCGACAAAGAAGAGATAAAGAGTATAATTTTATTATTTGTGCATCTCAACTAAACTATATTAACATCTGTTTGTAAAAATTTAAAACACAATGTTGGGGATAGTCGTATCATTATGAACTTTGTAAATCGCTCTTATTGACTACCCCGAAAGTAGTACCTTTTACTAAATACAGAAACATAATTGTTATTTAGTCCAAATCCTGATTTCGTCAACCAGATAAACAGCAAAATGAAAAACAAGAGTACTCGTTCGCTGTGCGTATTAAATTTTATACAGAACCCAATCACTATAAAACTTTGTAGTAAGAAGCTAACTTTATCATATTTTTTATTAAAAAAACCGAATACGCTTGCGACTGCGATTGCATGCATTCTGCCATGTGTGGCTTGACGATGCATGTGTGTCATATTACTTTTTATTTTATTTAGAAATAAAGCAAAAGACCTCCTTTTACGCGAGAGCATACTTTTTCTTTTGCGTCACTGAAAATTTTGATAAAAAAAGCTTGTTACTATATTTTTTTTCTAATGGGAAATTAGGAGAATTTTTATGTCTCCATTTTTGGTAGGTTGAGATGCCAGTAGTAGTCATAATAACTAGAGACCATTAGCATAAGATTGTAATCTTTTCTACTCCCATACGTATGTGAAAATCATAGAAAATATGTTTTTCCTGTGCATTGCCTTACCAAGATATATCATAACAATGAAATTATAACCATAAACGTCACCAACCAATCATACAGAATACAAAAAACCAACGATGACTAACGCCATCTATTGTCGAGTAGCGGAACTAAGTGATTGAAATCACGATCAGATTGTTTTTGGGGAAGTTTTACTTTGAAAGTTAAAATCTATACTAATAGAAGAAAGATTTTATTGTTTGTTTGTTAGCATTGAATAGGCTCCGAAACTACTGGACCGACCTGAAAAATTCTTTCACCATTAAAATCCCTGAGTAAAATAGGTTACATAATTTTCCGGAATACCCACGGGAACGATTCTACAGATAAACTCATGGTTTTCAGATCCCAAAAGAAATGCATTAGAGCCATTTGTAATTTAAGAAAGACTGATTCATGCAAACCTTATTTTAAGAAATTAAATATTTTTACTCTGACATGTCTATATATTTATGAATGTTCTGTGTTTGCTAAATGTAACCTAGGATTATTTGACTTCCATACTAGATTAAGATTAAAGAATAGAATGAAATTAACAAATAATAACACCGCATTGTTGCATAAAAGTGCTTATTGTAGAATTCCACACATTTTCAATAAATTGCCAGAATCGTTGCGAGAGTGTGGCAATTTGAATATGTTTAAAAATAAACTTCGCAATATTTTAATTAATAAATCATATTATAGTCTTGACGAATATTTTAATGACATTATTATATAATTACTATTAGAATTGAATTGTTAATTACTAATATATTTTAATTTAATTTATTTTGTATGGAGATGTTTTTGGAATGGTTTATTTTAATTAAATTGTTATAAATATTGTGTGCCCTTATGGCGGGACATAGTCGGATTTATGTACGCAAATAATTAATATTATGTTAAACATCATGTACAACCTATGATCCACAATAAATGTTATCTTATCTTAACGAAGTCCCGGGCGGACTGCTAGTTTATCATTATCAATAAAGAGAAAACAAAAAAAACATTTTTTTAAAGTCTGCAAACCATCGACTTTTCAATGCGTTAGTGAAAATTGTGGCTTGAATTAACACCATTTCTTACGCGATCATACATAAGTAGGTAGGTAGGTACCTACTAACACCGTATTGTACTTGCATAACCAAGCACACCAGCATCCACGTGAGAAAAATTCACGTTCCTTGTCACAGGGGATAGAAAGGTACATAACTATGGAAAACGAAGTGGTTACTTACGTTCGTAGCTTGTTTATGAGCTATGAGCTATGAGACTTGTTTATTTTAAGTACTTATTTTGTTATCAATCAAAAGTTAAGTTAATACTTTTTTAATAAATTTTTTTAAGCCCAGTTACGTCCCTGCCGTGGGGTACGGGCCTTCCTTCGAAACACGAAGGGGATTTGGGCCAATGCGGGTTGGTGGACCGTACGCCAAGTGAAAACGAATTTTCTTAGACGTGCGGATTTTATCACAATGTTTTCCTCACCGCTGAGCTCAATTGTGTAAAAACGATATAAATAGTTCCCCTTTAGTTTAGGAAATAAAGATCATTGTCGGTGTGTACGCTTTTTTGACGTCAAGCTGGCGTCAGACATTTTTGAAAAAAAACATTTTGTACAAATATTTTTTTGAGTTTGTTAGGTAGGTACGCAATAACTTCGCCAACTGTTAGATGATTTTCAAAATTCTTTTTTTGTACAAAAGAGTATACT
This sequence comes from Aproaerema taeniolella, assembly GCA_949987775.1. NCBI lineage: Eukaryota > Metazoa > Arthropoda > Insecta > Lepidoptera > Gelechiidae > Aproaerema > Aproaerema taeniolella. The sequence continues at coordinate 2,802,544 of OX465261.1, read as the reverse complement.
CCTGGGGTGGTCCCATACAAATTTTATTAAAATTGAATTTGCGCTTCTTTTTAGATGACACAATAAACATTTTATCTAGATGACGTTTTGGTGTGTGGTTATCTGCTGAAAAGCATTGTTGGGATTGAAGTCGGTTGACTCTTACGTTTCTAACTTATACGATTTTTTAATTAACTTTTTACGATAAACTGAAGACAAGAGTTTGCGCCGGCTGGCGGCGGGAGCCGGAGCCTCGTTACAAGTTGAAACAACGTAATACCTATCGATCTTTCTCGAAGTGTCTCTCATTGTACCTGTCTCCCGTATTCAGCGTCCCACGTGGCCGGCAAAAGCGGGATGCAACCCATTAACCAATGTATGGATGGTGCGTTAGGCAATCCTTGCGTCATACCAATATGGGATTATGCAACTCCAATCCCGCAGGATGGAAGGGGAATGCAAGTCATCGGGAATACGAGTTTAATACCTCATTTAATTGAGGTGAATTAATGAAAAAAAAATTGCTTATGGTCCACCTAGGTGAACAAATGAGGTAGATTTGGTCGGCCGGTTTGGTCGAGTGGTAGTAGCGCTACCTCTTGATCAACGGGTCCTGGGTTCGATTCCCAGTCGGGGAAAATATTTGTGTAAAAAGCAGATGTTTGTTCTCGGGTCATGGGTGTTTGTGTTTGTCTTTATGTGTGTTCCGAGGGACCCACGACACAAGGAAAAACCTTAGTGTGGGCCTTTGAGTGGGTAGCGTTTATTTATTATTTACTAGCTTTCCGCCCGCGGCTCCGCCCGCGTGGACTATAGGTTATATCGTGCCCAACTTTGGGATAAAATATAGCCTATGTCCTTTCCCAGGCTCTAATCTATCTCTGTAACAAATTTCATCAAAATCGGTCCAGTAGTTTAGGTGTGAAAGACGGATAGACACACAGACAGACAGACGCATTTATAATATTAGTAAGGAAGTAAGGATTATTATTAGATATTAAACAAAGTCCCCACGGGTTGAGGCTTAGGAGCGATCTTGGGTGACTTTTAATTAGCGAAATTTTAGGATGTAATGTACCTATAAGCCAACCTTTTGTGTCGTATTTCCTTTTGTATTTTTATGTAAATCTGTCATGTCTACACAGAACTGTAAATAAATAATTAGATAAATCACCCGAAGAAACAGATCAACTTTCCCTAATAAACATAGGTCAGAGGATAAAAAAAAATTCACCCCTTACTTGAGCACTTGAGCACTACAACTTGAGCAATTTTCATAAAAGGAGGTAAATATTTTTTTTATCGCATTTTTAACATGTTTTTCTCATGTTCCTTGGGGAAAGTGTTTCAGTTTCATGTCACAGGTAACTACCTAAGCTAACTAATATTTAAATTCACCCCAAAGATTAAATTTTCAAACTTAAAACTTCTAATTAAAATCAAAGTCAACGTCATAAATAAATAGATTTATTTCACAGAATATTCAAAATATTACCTTAAATGACACAAAGTAGTGAATTACATTAGTATTTTGACCTTTTCGAATAGGCGCAAAGTTTCCTCAGAGAAGAAATTATGCAATAAACTCCGAGGGTTGCTCTTTTTAACTCAATTTATAATTTTGATTGACTCAAGTAAGTATCTGAATAACTCTGGAGTTGAGCAATTTATTCCCATGGTTGCTAATCTTATATTTCAAGTATTTCTTTAACTAAAGCAAGATTTTATAGCGAAGTAATCCAAATGTTAGGTACTGCTGAATTTTCTTGAAATTAAAATTAAGTCATTTAGTAGAAGATTTCACCCAGCGCATCTATTCTGTACATACCTAGGTATTTAGGTACCTAATCAAATATACATACTGGTTGTAATGTACTAAACAATAAATAAGTATGTATAAAAAGTTATAAATAATACCAACAAGTCTTGTTACCTATAAGGAAAGAGCTAAAGTAATTACCTATATTAACGTATTACGTCTTTTTTACATTCTGCTTGCTTGTTTATTTATGTTTATGTCATTTTTGTTTGTTTCTAGTGTAATTACAATTAAGTATAATTCATTCATTTATTACCTAACAATACCTAGACGTACATACATCTTGACGTGCTGAGCACTTGGCCGGATGAAGGGACTTCACTCGGCTTACCCATTAAGAGGCAGTTGTCCCAATGCCAGCGATTAGCTAGACACTTAGAAACGAGTTAATAAATAAAAGAACCATACTCGAAGGCCCACACCAAGGTTTTCTCTTGTGCCGTGGGTCCCTTGGAACATACACATAGACAGACACGGACACTCTAATATCAGGGCTTAACCATAGGGTAGAGCACCATACTGTTTTTTTTGTCACTTTAGCACAAATTGACGGCCGGTTTGGTCGAGTGGCAGTGGCCCTGCTTCTCGATCGACGGATCCTGGGTTCGAATCCCAGTCGGGGCAAATATTTGTGTAAAAAGCAGATGTTTGTTCTCGGGTCATGGGTGTTTGTGTCTGTCTTTATGTGTGTTCCGAGGGACCCACGACACAAGGGAAAACCTTAATGTGGGCCTTTGAGTGTATGGCTTGAGTGTATTTATTTCTAGACTAGCTTTCTGCCCGGGACTTCGTTCCCGTGGGAATTTGGGAAAATTATGTAGCCTATGTGTTAATCCAGAGTGTCAGCTACCTCCATACCAAATTTTATAAAAATTGGTCCAGCCGTTTGAGTGTGAAAGAGTAACAAACATCCAATCATACAAACTTTCGCGTTTATAATATTAGTAAGGATATAAGTAAATAAGTAGTAGTTTAAGTAAGGATAAAGATATATACCTATATTATATACTTGTATTGTTATTTAATTGATAAGCTTGTTATATTTGTGTGCTAAGGATACAAAATAAACGTTGTCTATGTATTGTATTGCTAGCGAGAGACAGAGAGATGGAACTGCGATTGAGATAGAGATGTGCGATTGAGATAGAGATGCTCTACATTGCACCAATTCTGACTACTATTATTTCGACTAACAATGCAGACTGAATGTGAACTGTCAGCGTCAATACCTATAATCATGTTTTCTTGAGAAATAAAATAATCGATAGCTGCTAGCTTACTTATATGTCATGGAACAACTGCCTAACCAAGCTGTTTTTCAGACAGCCCAACAAAGGAAACGTCTTACAATTGATGTAAGTGCAGACGTATTTACGCGTCCGATGCCCACTGACGCAGGTCCTACCTCCTTTGTTACTCTAAAGGTCCCAATCATCTCATAAATCTGCCGTTACAACTGCGGAAGAGCCGTACAGATTGTTTGACATTGACTTGGTCATTGCCTTTAGGGGATTTGCCAATTCGTCCAATTTGCAATCTGGACCCCTCGAGTTCAAAGTCAATGTCAGCGTATACAGGAAGATTCGGCAATTGGGGAACCTGTGCCGGCGGTTTTTGGGTTTAGATTGATATGTTGTTTGAACTTGAACGCATGAGTAATAAGTAGGTATAGTAAATACCATTTTTATAGTAATGAATGATACATGGTGAAGATACTAGTCGTTGTAACCGTAACAAGTATGAAAGAAGCCAGGAATATATACGAAATACCTATTTTTGCAAGCGATAAGTCTTGTAGACGTGGAGGAGCTTTCCTCATTTCCAAGACTGATGAACATAATGATATTATTTTATACCATTTTGCTATGTCTGATAATGTCTGAAAGAGGTTGGCTATACTGCACTATTTTTCAAACAACTCAAGTATCTCCGCCTCCAGGGTTCGCCCTGCTTACACTTCAAAAGAAGGTGGAGTAGGTGGTTAAGTTTACCACATTAACTGCAAAGTGTGGATTCTGTGCTTGCGTTTGATGTTTGTTAAGTGTTGGAAATTGTTTAAAGTCGTCTAAAGATCAGAACGTATCCGCAACTTCTTTATCAGAAATTCTATCTATTACAGAAGAGTCAATAAAGGTACCTACTATCGAGCCATTTCATGCACCTATTGTGGGCGTGAACCAACCCGGTTCACTGTCACCAACCAATACACTCATGTTTCATCTAAATTTGCGTCAAATGGCTCTGTAATCCCTTGCAGCTCTGCCTAATAACAGGAACTTATTCCGATACTTCTGTTTCAGTCGCTATCCTGTTCGCACTCTTCGAGCTCCAAGTACTGCCAAACCACAAAGGAGGATACATCTGCAATGACCCTCGCCTGTCCTTCGAGTTCACAGGCGACACTGTGTCAATGGCTGCGATTGTACTTACCATTTTGCTACTGCCTTTGCCTATTGTAAGTATCATTGTTAACCATGAATAGCGTTCACTATCCCACAACATGACCTGTGCTGTGTATAGTGAAATCTAGACTTTAAGAATATGGTGGTCCAATTTTTTGTTTCTTCTTTCAGATATTTATCACAGAGAAAGTATTTCTCGAGACTGACTATCTTCTGCAGGGAGCATGGCTACAAAGCCTGAAAAATACTTTGCTGCTGTACAGGAGCTACATTTTCGGCCTGTTCCTTAACTTATGTCTTGTTGAAGTCATGAAGTTGATCTGTGGGGCACCCAGGCCTACATTCTTCGCCATTTGTAACCCTCAGCCTCGAGTGCCTTGTACGGGGTAAGTGATTATTATTACGAGTAATAAGAAGCTTTTATAGGTTTAACAAATTTCAAATCCTAATATTTCAAGGTGTAATTCAAAATCATTGCAATGCTTCCTGGATAAAAATTGTTTACTAAGTAATTTCTCAAAGGTGTTGCAGACAAGTAAACAATGACAAAAACCTTTACATGAATGACAAAGTATTTGTATCTATTGCAATTGTAAAATATAACTATTTCTTGGCCTTTCCTTGATTTCAAAAACGATCTTCTGCAGGATAACACCAAAGAATTTATTATAAATATTTTTGTTATGTCTTAGTTGAGTGAGTCCCATAACTTACCAAACGTTCAGTTCAGATAATACGCAAGGATCACAGTTCACACTCAGTCTGCATTTTTTTTAACTACAAACTTGTTATGTCCACGTTTTCGTCTATAGCCAACAAACCTTTGACAATATCGACAAATTATGCTTGATTTATTTTAAAGCAATCTTTGTTCTTCCAGATCAGAATATGTATCTGACTTCGAGTGCACTCCAAGCAATAAGTTCAGCGCCTGGTTCCAGTCCGACTCGTATCACAGCTTCCCATCAGGACATACCTCGTTATCTGTACACTGTGGATTGTTTCTAGCCGTGAGTAGCTTTGTATATATTTTACAATACTTTGGTGACTACTTCCCACCATATACCGGGAACTTAGTTATGGTAGAAACAGTAGATCTGAAATTTTTGTTTACTTGGGTATATAGAACCGTTTTATAAGTTGTAAATATAACAGTCTCACTAAGGTAAACAACCTGTTTGGGTTAAAAATGGTTAAGTAATCAAGTATGTTTTAAATTGTTTCAAGATTTTTGTTTGTTATCAACTCATCCGAGTGAAAGATAAAGGAATATTTTTTTTAGCAGTTTCAACGAAGAACTCGTCAAAGACAATGAGATTCGGGTTGTAGTTATTAAAACTGTGGTAGTAATTAGATCATTGAATTGGGAGATCTAGAAACATAATAAATATGTCACTGTAAGCCTTAAGCAAATAAATCTTTTGCCTCATCTAAATATCCTGCATTCATCCTGTAATATTTGAATTGGAATTTGTCCCCAGTGGTACCTCCAACGCCGAGCTTTCAACTGGTCCAACCGCTCATTGTTCTTGGTGCCAGTGCTTCAGGTCTGCCTGTTGTCGTACTCCGCCTACTGCTCGCTCACCAGGGTCACAGACCACCGCCATCACTGGTGGGACGTCCTAACTGGTGTCGTGATTGGGTTCTTCAGCACGGTTTATTCAGTAAGTTTATCTAGTCATGTTTACCTTGGGGGAGGCCTTTGTCCAGCTATGGACTTGTGACTAATATATAAACGATCTATTGATAAAACTAACCGTATTTGCATGGCAATATGTGTATGTTGTAAACTTACAAGATTTTCATTTTATTAACCCAATTTCGGGTTTCCAGATGTAAACAAAAGCTTTAATAATATTCCCTTTCTTGAACTACTTTCATCCAATATCTTACTTGGTGCACGAGTTTCTCACTGACTTTAGTGTGCTGTGGTCTTTACAAAAAATCAGAAATATCAGAAGTTGCTCGGGCAGTGAATTAATGTGGATTTTTATCAAGAAGACCTTGCTGCTGCTCTAAAAATAGGTACATTAATCGAAATACTGTAGGATGTTATGAGAAATACTCCATTGTAGATTAGGGCTTCTTAATTTAATACGAAAACATTTTCGACATCATTGGGAATGAGAAAGGTTATTCTCGAAACAATGACATTCTTGCATGACCAATAGATAAGATACCTAGTTGGTTTAAAAATTATGGGAAAATACAAATCAGAAATTAATTTTCATTTTTCCAGGCCCTCATCCTTTGCAAAAACTTTAGCAAGGATACCCCAAAGGAAGATTCGTTGAAGACCGAACCTGTAGAAGCTCAGCTCTCTAGCAGCATATACCCTGAGAGATCATTAGTATGATCTCGTGTGACAACTGTGATGAATTTATTAAAAAGATTTTGGTATTTGTTTTGTATGACAGAAGGTCTATTTTGTGAAAAACATTCCGAATTAAGTACTTATTTTCTGAATCAAGGTAGACCATAGTTGGACTGACTGCTTAGAGATTGGAGAAAATAATATATAGACTGTGACTATTATTTATAATTAACTCGAAGAAGTGTATAAGCTTCTTCAACTCAATTATAAATAATAGTTTTCCAATGGACGACTTGGAATAGACGACTGCCAATTGCTCTATGGGCTTTGAGCAGTTCACTATTTAACCACGCGGGTATTTAGTAAAAGATGAATTACTTACTTCGCTGACTTGAAGTGAACCTTGGCCTCCGACATTAAAGATAGGTGAGAAAATAAAATTAGGTGTTGAACGAATTGTTAGGAATTGACATTCGTATTTTTTTTATAGATGAGATTTAAGTAGGTATGTAAAGTAGGTAATAATAACAGTGATAAAGATAATGGAAAATTTGATTAAAGATCTGCTTTGATAAGTAGATGGCATATGAGAAGAAAATGAATAGCAAAATGTTAAATAGGAATAGGAAGAATATTAAATGAATATTGAATAGGATAGCATTTTGATGAGAATATATAGACCACGTTTAGTTTAAAAAGAGTAAACCAAAGTTACAGACGCAGGCTAAGAATTCCATTCCTTAGCGTTGCGCAATTTAAATTATCTAATATCAAAAAGATGCAGAGATACGCTCAGATTTGACGTGTTGTAAGAAAAATTTACAAAAAGCAAACGTTCAATTTCCTTGAGATAGTCTTGAAGTGAAAGTATACATTAATGGGCGAATATAGTAGGTAATACTACAGTTAAATGCTCATTTAAAGCTTATAATTTCTTCCGTTATTATAAGTATCTATGCGGCTATCCCAGGGTTGAACAATCGTTTTAATTATACCAATTTTTTTATTGCAGTATTAGTAAGAAAATTGTGACTTTTAAATAGGTATTATTTAGTTATAGAACTGATTTATTATGGTAATTTATTGTTTACTACTTTACTAAACGAATTAACTGTAACTTAATACCTAGTAAAGGACTTATCTTGAAGAATGAAATTGATTATGTATACGAGCAAGTTATTTTATACAAACCTATTGTTATGAATTTTAGAGATTGTCGCATAGTTCCAAATCAGCTGGATAGAGGGCGTTGATAAGACTTTATTTACAAGTAAAACATCTTTCAAATATTTAGACGCATCAGCGTCATCTGTCAAGCTATTTGGAACCATTATATTTTATTGGCTTCCTGAAAATCCCTCGACTGGTTTTAAGTTTAAAAAATAAATTCTATGAATTTTAACAACATTTTCAATGTCTTATTTTAACGCCTTGATTACCTAAAGATTTACTAAAGTTCCTTCCTGCCACCCTAGCATACGCAATGAGACTTTACTCTCATATGAGTTGGTTATCAAGGAAAACATAACCTTAAGAAAAGCATTTTAGAATTTCGCATTTCTTGTGCATCCGACAAACGATTTTGAATTTCTTGAAGGACGCAGGCATGTCTGAATTCAAACGCAAGAGAAATGAAAACAAGTAGGTGCGTATGCTAGGGTAGCTGGCGATTTCGTGAAATTATCTTGTGAAGTATAGTATAGCGCCACTGCGGTGAATAGTGAAACTAAAATCCACGAAGGCAGATGCACGTGTATTTATTAGTAGTACAATAAAACGCCACTAGTGCTGAGTAGGGGAACTACGATTTTCTATCATTGCACTGAAATCAAATACAATTTACGAGCCCCTGCGTAGAAATACGTCGAACAATTTTTTTTTCTTACATTTCAACAGTATTTTTCTCCTTTCTCCTTCCATGCCGGACTGGAAGTTAAAGAAATGCGAGGGTTTTAATGTATAGTGGGCGAAAGGCTCTCCACAATTATGCAACTTGTTCCATCTGATAACCCTCACAATTTGTGTCAAACGTGGCATCTTGTGGTTCTAGAACCACTGATGCTCTGCCTACCCTATTAGGGATTATGGGCGAGAGCGTATGTAATAGTATTTTCTAAAGTTCAAGAAGGGCCTTTTTTTAAACACTTCATTCATAAAAAAAAATCGCTTTGCCAGTACAGTGACGAGGTCTCAAAATATCGGTCATAGAATACAGCAGACCTACAACAGAAATTGGGTCATACTGTACCGAGAGCACGATGCCCTACTGAAGGGCTATTATTGATCATTACCTCATTTAATACCAAGGGGAATGTTGCAATTCGATTCCCGTGTGACAACGGTAACTCGAAAAAAATAGTCGTAAATACTATCGTCTTTCATGTGACTTTTAGCACACAAAACTTATCATTTTTCTTCAAGGAATACAAAAAAAAAATCGCCTTTCTATACAACTTGTGCGATCTGTCTTTCCTTTGTATGTGAAGTCGAATTTTTTTTACAATAGGGATGTTGACAGTGTTTGATTTTATGAATTATTGTATGTAAAACAAAAAATAATGCTAGAAATATATTAATATCTGAAAACAGCATTAAAATTGGTTTATAAATGAACAAGTTATTAGCATTTATATTATCGTAAGGACTAGCTATCTCCTTTTGTGGGGAGAGCTAGCTATCTCGTTTTTACCTACGCAAACAAATGGCGGTGACGTCACATGCCGGTAAGTGCATCTCTTTTTCGTTGTTTGACAGTTTCCCCCTCTATTGAAATTTAATAGCTGGTAACTTTTTTATTTCTCAATAGTTTTCAAAAATTATTTCGGTTTTGGGTTTTGGATTCAGTTCCTTTTTAAGATAAACAATAAAAAAAAATGTCAACATCCCTATTTCACATAGGTTCCTTGGGAAAAGTTGTTGAAATGAAATGAAATGAAATCATGTTTATTGCTAAAGTTAAATTACGATACAATGACTAAATTAACAGTAAAAAGTAAGTGCTAGATTAACCTAATAAGGAGAATCACTTACTAAAGTTTCGATACTTAATTAAAAGTCATCCATTGTGTATAACAATCAGCTCTATCACGATAACGAAAAACTCGCGCTCGGCTCACGCTGAAACTTCACTTTGATTGCGCGAGAATCCCGCGCAAAGGCTTGCTCGCCCTATGGCATTGTCAATGTTGACATATTAACATAGGACCGCGGTGTTGTCGCGGCGCTGTCACAATCGTACTCGGCCTGCAGGTAACAAAATTTTAAAAGCAGATGTTCAAGTCTGGTTTTTGTGTCCGTTTTCGTTTGTGTTCAAGGGTTCCATAATACAAATGAAGAGTGTCAAAAAAACGTAAAAAAATCATGATCTGAGTGAAATTTATAAGAACTTTTACTTTTACTTTAAAAAAAAAAAAAAAAAATCCTCACTTTTTTAACACTTTTTTAACAGGGGTAGTTGTCACGAGTATTTCGGAAGGCATGTAAAACCGGCGGTTCTGGCTTTTTTCGATTGTCAGAGTCCATTGGCGGTTTGAAAACTGCTCCTTGGTAAGCCAAGTTCACCACAGACTCGAGAAAAAAGACTTTGTAAAGCTTGTGAAATCCCCAAAAAGATTTTGAGGTTCTGGTTAGAGTTGAAATGGCGACCGATCCTGCTCCTATCTGATAATATAGTCTCAATCTCAATGCAGAAATGGTAGACCAAAATATCACACTTATCATTATCATGTATCTTTATGTTTCGGATTACGAAAGTTAAGTAGTAAGCCAGCTCTGACAACCCAAAAAAATTACATACCACAGCATACAAAACAACCACAGGTACACATTAAACGTAACAAACATATTAAGATATTTTGGCGTATTGTATATGAGTTAGACTGAAACAAAAAGGTCATAGCTCACCGCATCAAATGGTAATAGATACAGTCGCAATGATAATTAAAACAACTTAAATCATTATATCGTCATAATAGCCCAATTACAATGCAAAACAAGTCAAAAGTTATCAATGGACGAAATGTAAGCCATCTTTGAAGCGCCGCGATAAACTAGAGACATGTCTATTTTACTGACAGCTGCGCTGATAGGGTAAGAGACGGGCTAATTAATTTAAGAGAATATCCATATTTAGATAGGCTGGTCAGGTCTGTCGTAGAACTGATGGTCATAGGAGAAAGTAACTCTGTCTGTCTATCCGTCTTTCACGCCTAAACTACTGAACTGATTTTGATGAAATTTGGTACAGAGATAGATCGGAGCCTTTGAAAGGACATAGGCTACATTTTATCTCATAGCTGGGCACAATATAACCTGTAGTCCACGCGGACGGAGCTGCGGGCGGAAAGCTAGTGTACAATATATAACATTATAACGGGACTTCAACGTAATGGTCCTGAAGGCTTCCTTTTGCCCACAATAGGATTCCTTTGTTCCCAGGCTCATTCATTTTAAACCTTATTAAGTTTATATTCAAACGGTAAGTAGGTATTAAGTATTGAAGACAGAATTAAAGCGAGTATGTTGGGGTGTGTGCATGTGTGTGTTAGGGTGTGCGCGTGTGTGTGTCAAGCCTGTCCTCAAACTATAGGATCCTTACAGGTTGGTAGTCTGATGTGGTCCCGATCCATTGCTGCTTTTATAATATTTATTTAGCTTTTTCTTGTCTATTGTATTATTAAATGTCGCTGAATATGCGACTAACCTACTATTCTTTGTTTTTTATAGTGTGCTCTAGACTGTACATTACTCTCCTATCTACAATGTAAACTATGTGCGCAAGCGCATGCATTTTTACGACCTCCAATTACATCTTGATTTGTGCTAAATTGTTTACACCTCTAACTAACCTATCCTAAGCAACAGTTTATGACGCTACCAAGAATTTTGTGTCTTTCAAATGTCGAATTTTATGAACGACGTCGTTGGTCGTACATTGCTGCTTTTGGCTTTTATCTTAAGTTGAAACAACTTTGTGCAAAGGCAATGTGTGAAGTATTTGATATCAATATGAGAAATCGTGACCGGATTCATCATCCATAGTAGCTCCCCAGGTTATGGTCATTAGTTTCTTTTCTACTACATGAAGTTAATAATGTTTAGCATTTATCTTGAGGACTTTGGTGACTTATTTGGTCCAGCTGAATTGACAGTGTCCGATCAAACATTTGTGTAAAAAACAGGAATTGGTTCTCGGATCTGGGCGTTTGTGTATATTCATATAGGACTAGCTGATGCCCGCAACTTCGTTTGCGTGTTAATTTTTTCTTTTGAACAGATTACACTTTATTGACGGTCCATTAATGGACCTTCATTTAGTTTTTTTACATACAAAAGTTTTTTCCCGCTAACTCCCGTTCCCGTGGGAATTTTGCAATATCCTGTTGCAACTAAGCTTTAAGTTGACTTAGGTACCTGCATGCCAAATTTCAAGCGTCTAACTTATGCGGTTTAGATTTTTCATACAAAAGGATTTTCCCGCTAATTCCCGTTCCCGTGGGGAATTCCTTTCTTAGTGCACCTCTACGGTACCTAAGCTACGTCCCTTCCAAATTTCAAGTGCCTATGTTTAGCCGTTTAGGCTGTGCGTTGATGTGTCAGTCAGTCAGTCAGTTTCTCCTTTTATATATTTAGATTTGTTTTTGAATGCCCCCGACCACAGGGAAACGTCTGCTGCGTGGACCTTTGATGACGTGTCACGAAATAAGACTATCAGCATCTCTTTTTCCTTTTTTTCTATTTTTACACATAGATAAGCTCACGTCCTTGTTTCAATGGGGTAAGCAGAGACCACGTATTGCCACCCGATACGATTCGTACCTTCTATCTTTCAAACATATTATTTTTAAATTTTTGTGACTTTATAGCTGGAAAGTTTACTTACCCAATCTGCTTCATCATTATTATCGTTTTATAACATGCCAAATAATAACAGTACCCTATTTAAATCTAATTATTCCGACAAAATTACTATACAATACAGGAATTCCAACAAAATTCCAAAAGTCGTCATTACAGGAGGAAATAGTGCCACAGTACACGCACATAGCAACAGGAAACCCCGCTGACTCATTGACAGCTACTACGTAAAGTTTTAGGTACACCACATAAAGGCTAGAATCCTTTGAACACACACATTGTTATAGTATGTGATTCCGAACTAGAATGTGACCTACGCTGGTAGGATTCTCGCCTTTGTGATTGATTCTATACAGGATACAGGGTATGCCCTAAAACACCATGCGAATTATAACTAGGTATACCGACCAGACGGTTAACCGTTACGATGTGTGGTGATTCATACTCGCACAACACAGTTTAATGCGTAGCAAGGAGTAGAGTAACTTGATGAACCAATTGCCTAAGTGCTTAGACCTTACTATATGGCCTAAATGCTTCCTAAATGCAACTTCGTTAATATAAAACTACGATAAATATTTGAACACACAAACACAATTGCAAAATGTTCTAGTTTCTTTTTAATCCGAAATAAAATAAATAGACGATATGCAATGCGCATCCGTGGCCGATCGTCTTGTTTTTTTGTGTCTTAAATATGGTTATTTTTTTAATGAATACTGTATAATATGTTCTTGAGACAGCAAATAAATGGAGAAATGATCAAGCAACTTTTTTTTAAGTGTTCTTGTAACTGAAAATCAAACTATTGCTAATTTTGTATACCGTAACATTGCTTATAGGTACGATAATATCGAATAACGGAAGGGTGACTGGTATTTTGAATTTTGACCGTTTACAGCAAAATAACTGCCTTCCCGATCCGGTAATTATATATGGTCAACGGCCTGTGCTTCCTGTTGATTGTGATCTAATTTTCGCATGACATCCCTAAGTTTACCTATAGTGCGTCGGGAGCCTTGTAAAGTGAGGTACTTACCGAGTTTGATAGAGTTAGATTCACTAGTGCCACACCACACACGGCAGCACATCATGCTCTACATGTTAACCTTGACGTCGCTCTTATCTTACTCGTAATAGCGCCGGCTTTCGTAGTGCAAATGACGTGCTGACAGACTGCACTTTTGCGAATAGACGTAGAGTCAAAAAAAAGAATGTGTATGTGCTTAAGTATTTAAATCCTTTGATGTAACATCCCGAATGAACGAATATGTCTTTGACTTATTTTAAGTAACTCTCCTGAATCTTCTAAATATATAAAAGGAGAAACTGACTAACTGACTGACTGACATATCAACGCACAGCCTAAACGGCTAAACGTAGGCACTTGAAATTTGGAAGGGATGTAGCTTAGGGTACCGTAGAAGTGCACTAAGAAAGGAATTCCCGAAATTCCCACGGGAACGGGAATTAGCGGGAAAATCCTTTTGTATGAAAAATCGAAATAGCTTAAGTTAGACGCTTGAAATTTGGCATGCAGGTACCTTAGTAAACTTAAAGCTTAGTTGCAACAGGATATTGCAAAATTCCCACGGGAACGGGAGTTAGCGGGAAAAAACTTTTGTATTTAAAAATCTAAATTAACCTAGTATTCTATGAAATAAAACGATTTTGAATTTGAATTTTCTGTCTGTACCTCGGAGTCTGAGCTTTGTAGGTACAAAGGACTGCACATCAGAATACCATATGCGTTCACTCTGTGCTGTACGATACGAATGGGTTTGCAATAAAAAGGGGGTAATCTCTGTACTATAACGAGAGGGGTAGCCGGGTGGATCAATGAGGGCCAAGATTCACTTTGAAATATTTATTAAAACGAAAGCACCATTCTGAGTTGAAGCTACGAGAAGACTGTGTCTAAATATCAGCATAGACCATGAAAAGCCAATTCCTTTTAATTACAAAATAGCTATCAAAAGGCTTTTCAAGTAGACGAATAACGCGCGAATACGACCTCGCTACAGTACACACACTAATCGATGCTCTTACGGTGAGGAAAGACATCGTGATGAAATCTACACATTCAGTTTACAGTAGAGCCGAGAGAGGTGCGATGGCAGTCACTCCACTGTAATTACTTGACCTGTCAATTTCGGATCACCCTGGTCAAGCATACCCTGTTTTTGTTAAAATAGGACAAAGGAATCCTTATGTAAACCTAACCACTTCTGAATCTATTCAGTAAAACAAAAGTTCAATTTAGGCAACTTACAATAAACAAACTATAAAATCGAGGGCAGTAGGCCCTTAACATCGTATTTTGAGGGCCCTTACCTGAAACCTCGTGACCTCAAACTTGGCTTCACATGGAGACGGCAGTGACTGGGTAAAGAGGGTATTGATTGGGTGAAAGCTTTTGTTTTTGAGTTAATAATTTGGAAGGTGGCTCCAGCAACAGGGTGCAAGTCGGTCATAGGTAATCGTAACTCCTTCAATATGGGTTTAGTCACAGAATCTTGCTAATCCTACTTTGTACATACTATTTATGGAATATCTCACTTAAATTAATTCAATTCATTTATTCATAATATCAATTACACGTCAATTTTATAGTACAAAAATAGTACAATACATTTTGAAAAAAAAATATAGATGAATTGTATAATAAATTAATAATAAAATAATACATTAATTCGGGATCTTGTAGTTTAGAAATTCCTCAAAGCTATAGAACGATTGTTCGATCAACCAATTTTTTAATTTATTTTTGAAAGCGGTAGTGCTCGGTGCAGCCGTTATCTCCTCCGGGAGTTTATTGTAGACGGCGGGACTCATTGCGCGTATGGTGCGCGTCGCTTTCTCCAGACGATGCGGGATAGTGAGCAGGCTACTTCCGTAACAGAGATTGTACCTGCCACCATCACCTCTCTTCCGGAAATAATTTAATGTTATAAGCCTTTGAATGTGTGGTTTTATATGGTGTGATTTCTTTATTTAATCTAAGATGGGTTAACTCTTGACCTCAATCTTGACCAAAGTCATAGATGAGGTCGATGATGGAGCGAGCTAACCTAGAAAATGCCTATTAAAAGGCACTGGTACTCCCACGCACCGACGGAACACAGCAAGCTGTTTGGCGTCGGACTTCGGTAGGAATGGTCGCGAACCAGACGGCCCTTCACAGAACCTACCACACCGCATGAGACTATAAGACGCCACCTCAGATTCAGAACAAATTGAGGTGTCGTGCCTGGGGTGGATTAATAGGAGGCAGGTCTCATTTGTGTTTCCTTAGTCGCCTCTAAAGACACCCACGGAAAGAAATGGAGCGGCCTTATTCTCAACCAATCACCATAAAAGTTAGCGAACATTGTAGATGAGAATCAGCCCATGAAAGTAAACAACTTTTTCCAAGGAACAAAGGACGAAATATGAAAAAATTCGGCTCTCAATACGGCTGATTTGTCGTAAAAAAAATCATAAAGATTCCTTGGGGAAATTGTTTCAGTTTTATTTAGAGAATCACCCCGAAAGTTCCGCAAACTAATTTCAGGCGACTACAGCACCCGATAAAGGCAGCACACATAGGAATAGTGCCATCCCCGTCTCTCAACAGGCCTGGGCCGGCAGTGCGAACAGTGTCGTTACACGAAGTTTACGGACTATGCAAGCGTGCGTGCGTAAAAATATGTTCGAAAGTTAGAAAAATGAGATTTATGGAAAGGTAACAGCTTAAATCGAAAAATGCGTTAACTACTTATCGAGAGTGTTCAATCACAAACATTTTGATAGCAAATTCAAGTTCCTGTGTGCAGTAGATACACAATATTTGTATTTAGAGGTGACTTTGTGAGCTTTTTCTATCGAACCAAAAGTGCTGAATCATGTTTTCAGCAAACTACTTATCTAGTTTATGTCCTGAATATTACCGTAGTATTTTTTTCTTCGATTTAATGCAGTGCGTCATATTTATCTACGCATCATAAAATCGTATTTTGGGTGCTGTAGTCGCCTTAAATCTATTTATTCATGAAACATGCAAAGTTGTTTATTGCGATGATGTGTATTAATTGTTGTAATTTGGGTGAGATTATTTTAGCAGTGGCGTCAGCTGACCTAGGGTCACTGACCAGCCACATACACAGCTGTTTATTACAAGCGATTGTAGTACTATAGCGGTACCGCGGATAAGAAATTAATTTATCTATAGGTACAGTATTCTCACTAGGTTGTTATCTTCAGTATTATCTTTTGACAATCCTTATTTCCTTACTTATTTAATACTAACATTTCGCCCGGGACTTCGTTCCCGTGGGAAATCGGGAAAATTATGTAGCCTGTGTCCATCGGGGATAATGTAGCTTTCTAATGGTGAAAGAATTTTTCAAATCGGTCCAGTAGTTTCGGAGCCTATTCGATGAGAACAAACAAACAAACAATCAAATCTTTCCTCTTTATAATATGTATAGATAGATATAGAAGATAGATAGAAGACTAGCATTCCGCCCGGGACTTCGTTCCCGTGGGAAATCGGGAAAATTATGTAGCCTATGTCCATCGGGGATAATGTAGCTTTCTACTTGTGAAAGAATTTTTCAAATCGGTCCAGTAGTTT
The DNA here is from genome assembly GCA_949987775.1 of Aproaerema taeniolella. NCBI lineage: Eukaryota > Metazoa > Arthropoda > Insecta > Lepidoptera > Gelechiidae > Aproaerema > Aproaerema taeniolella. Next base: position 2,785,559 of record OX465261.1, on the reverse strand, counting down.
CGGAGCCTATTCAATGCAAACTGTTGAAAATAAAACTCGCGTTTACAACTTCTAACATATAATGACATGGTAAAAACAAAATATAAAATTATCAAAAATAAATTAAACTCGAAATACTAAAATGCTTACAAAGGAGATCGGCGTTGGCGACACAAACAAACAAACAATCAAATCTTTCCTCTTTTTAATATGTATAGATATAGATTATTAAGTATAGAGTATAGTATAGATTATAAATGCGAAAGTAATTATGTGTGTCTGTCTGTCCGTCTTTCACGCCTAAACTACTGAACCGATTTTGATGAAATTTGGTACAGAGATAGATTAGAGCTGGGGAAAGAACATATCGGCTACATTTTATTCCACAGTTGGGCACAATATAACCTGTAGTCCACGAGGGCGGAGCCGTGGGCGGAAAGATAGTAAAGAATAAATACATACACATAGGTACATGTCACTTGAAATTAGTTAGCGAAAATTAAAGGGTGATTCTCTCCATGAAACTGGACAACTTTCCCTAGGGAAACTATGTGTGAATCTGAAAAAAAAAATGGACTTCTCATACAAAGGAAAATCATCACCAAGCAAAACCAGAAGATGCCTTCTGCAGCTACATCTTCCAATACTTCTTCGCCCCTGAGCTGCAGGGCAATCGCGCTAAAGAAAGTGGATTGAATCGCAATCGAAACGTAGCTGGGGGGCTACCACCTAAGCGAAGCTGATGCTGATTGAACGAATGGAATGATGTACATTGCTGTGTTTGGTTCATGTCGTTAGTCAAGGTCTCCTTATAAAGAAGCAATCGACAACGTTTTATTCTTTTACCCAGCATCAGCTTCGCTTAGGTGGTAGCCCCCTAGCTACGTTTCAATTGCGATTCAATCCACTTTTTTTAGCGCGATTGCCCTGCTGGATTATGGTCAAGAACGAACTCATTCGTCAAAAAAAAAACAGCTAATCGCACAAGTTGTATGATTGACACAAAATTAATTTGCTGTCTAGAACGTAGTTATTCTGACTACTAAACAATACAGAAACAAAAGCTAGAAAAAACATAATTAGCATGTGTGTTTAGGTCCGTTAGCTAGTTTTAGACAGGTCTATGACCTACGTTGAACAGTGAACTCAAACTAAATAAGGATTTGGATGATTAATTTGTTGTTTTTAATTGGTACTGTACTCTTTCGGAGAACAATTGCAAGTTTGTTGATAGTTGCAGCAAAACTCTCGCGTCCCACTTACTATTTTTATTTTTTACTAACATTCCGCTCGGGACTTCGTTCCCGTGGGAATTCGGGAAAATTATGTAGCCTATGTTACTCAGGGATAATGTAGCATCCTAATGGTGAAAGAATTTTTGAAATAGTACCTAGTTTATTAGTTACGGCCTTTTATGCCGTGTGGTGATCGGTTGAGAATAACACCACCCCATCTCTTTCCGTGGATGTTGTAAGAGGCGACTAAGGAAACACAAATGAGACCTGCCTCCTGGTAATCCATCCCAGGCAACGACACTTCATTTTTTTTCTGAATCTGAGGGTGTCGTCCTATGGTCTCATGCGTTGTGGTAGGCTCTGTAAAGGGCCGTCTGGTACGCGACCACCCTCCTACGGAAGTCCGACGCCAAACAGCTTTCTGTGTTTCGTCGGTGCGTGGGAGTACCAGTGCCTTTATAGGCATTTTCTGGGTTAACTCGCTCCATCGTCGACCTCATCCCTGACCTTTATGGTCAGGATTGAGGTCAAGAGTTAACCCATCTTATAATAAAAAAAAATACTTACAAAAATACTAATCTTTCCTCTTTAAATTATTAGTGTAAGTAGACTTAGATTAAAACAGTACACAACAGAGGTTCTACATCAATATTTAAATGGTTAAAGTTAATACTAAACTTAAAATACAAGAAAAACCTTCTATAACAGTGTTTACCATTTATTTATGCGGACCGCTTTCTTTGTTTCTATAAAGATTTGAATGTAAAATAAGTTCCATAACAGCAAAATAAGTTTGTAGGTATTCAATTATCCATATACAGAGCTTAAGGTAAATCCCTTTCAACCTCTCGGGTGGTTAATCAGTCCATGAAATTTTCCCAAGGAACAAAGGTCGAAGTATGAAAAAAAAATTTTGACTTCCCATACAAAATGCGCTATCAGCTGACGCAGATTGTATGGGAACTCAAATTTTTTTTATCGTTTTTTGACCTATGTTCCTTGGGAAAGTTGTTCAGTTTCATGGACTGATTTACCACCCGAGAGGTTGAAAGTGATTTACCTAAAGCCCTGTATAGGTTGACATTAAATTAGTTAGTAAAACGTTAGGGGGGTGACTCTCCCCATCAGATTTAACAACTCTTCCCAAGGCACCTATAATAAAATAAATTGGTAAATTAATTATACTGGGTGAAAAAGAACCTCCTAGCTATATTCAAAATCCTGAACCAGTATCACTCAAAGAACACATTTATGAAAAAAAAATCTTTTTTAAAATATTTTTCCAATGGGAATAGTACATTTTTTGCAAAAAAAAATATTTTTGAGTTCCTATACAAACTTCATCAGCTTATAGCGCATTTTGTATGGGAGATCAATTTTTTTTTCCTATTTTGACCTATGTTCCTTGGGGAAAGTTGATCAGTTTCATGGACTGATTTAGCACCCGAGAGGTTGAAAAAGATTTACCTAAAGCCCTGTAACTATACAGGGCTTTAGGTATATGTCTTTCTATAGAAGTATCTTCAGAACCTAGTAGCTAGAAATTGGCCGTCCGTCGGCCTAAGTTAGCAGGTATTCAAAGGTTAAAGAAGATACTGGCAATCAAAGTCAAAAATAGCTTTATTTCATACAAATATCAGAATGTTACTTATACTAGGTCAAATGTAGTCAATTACATTAGCATTTTAACTTTGCGCCTATTCGCAAAGGTGCAGTCTTCTTCAGAGAAGAATAGGCAACAAACTCCGAGAGTTGCGCTTTTATTCCTTATTTCTAATATTTAATAATTATTTATTGTTCTACTAGACATATTGTTAATTGAAGCACTAACTTTCCCGTCGCGCGCTTGTTTACGGCGCGTGCGATACCTACTAATCTTAATATTACTAACCCAAGTAAACATTCCAATATTATGAATATTTCTCCAAATACAATAAGTTTATTCCATAATTAAATATAAAAAAAAAACATGTCAAAATAACAAACAAAAATTTAAGATCCACGTAAGTTTCGTCAATTAAATAACCTGCCCTGAATCTGACCCGGGCCAAACGTCCCCATCAAGCTGGCCGCATTGCCGCGCTGGACGGCAATGGACAGACGCTGGACCAGGTAGGAGCCAGAGCGGGAGTCACCACCATGAGCAGACTTAATATCTGAATAACTCTGAAGTTGAGCAGTTCATAGCCCTTTTAAAAAGTTTACTTATGTTTAATTATTGTCACTTCTAATTTAGCACCACACATTTTGGTTTTTCAAAAAATAAGAAATGTCTGGCGGCCCTGGGATCTTGGGCTAAGACTTATGGTCGCTAATGGAATAGAGTTTCATAATCAAAATAAACATTTCAAAATAAACGACATCAAAAGCATGGATCCAAGCTCAATCCAAATTTAGATTCCGATGCGATGCATTTTCAATTTAAATTTACTATATCGGCTTTCCTCTAATGCACTTTTGACATTGAATTTGACATTAGAAGATAGAGAATTATGTGATTTAGTTTATCTCGTATTTAAAGAAATAGATATGCAGGAACGTGATGGAGGTTGTTGGGAGTGGATACTTGCCTAAACCTAATCAATGTACTTACTTATCTCTATATTTATACAGTTTTTTGTTTATTGGACAGATCAGATCAGCAGGCTCAACTTTATCAGTTGGCTCAGCTCTTTGCCTAAGTAAATATAAAATAGGTAAAATAAGATAATTTTATAACAATTAATACATTAAATTGTCTAACGTGTTGGCTTCGGCCCCACGCACGCCTTCCAAAGGTCCAGGACAGAATTGCCCGTGATTCCAAGGAATATAGACAAATATAACAATAATTGTTTATTATTTATTAGTTGGGAATGCAAACTGAAAGAGGAGCTTACAATACAAAAGTTACTTAAATGTACCAGTTAATTACAGTTTCTTACCTACAGCCAGCGATTACATATAAAATACCACACACTAAGGCTAAGCTTGTCCTATGGCAATTTTATGTGAACCATTTCAGGAAGATTATTTTCCGATCTGGCACTAGTATGGTCGAAAGTTTAATACAACTTGAAGATGTGTTAGTTTATTAATTTGTTTATTTCGATCCTTCGCGTCGTCGTTACGAAGCAACGGAAGGCTCCAGGTATAATGATACATTATTAATGAACTTTTCACGCGAACGAACTCACAGGCAGAAAGCTAGTAAGTAATCTAATATTCTCGAGTTCCTTCACATCCAAATAAGTATAAAAATAGAAACTAATTTTCTAAAACTTCATCCAAAGTAGTCGTCCATGTGTCAAACTTATCAGAGTGGCGACAGGTTGAAATAGTCGTGTGGGGTGGCCCGGCGGGTTATTTATGGAAGGGGTCTATTTATGGAGACTGTGTTAATTTGTTTTAAATTGGATTCATATTGAAAAGTTTGTATTTTTATATAGGTAATAGTTACACGTGTAGAATAGTTAGTAAAGTACTAAGTAGGTAATGTGTTAATTTCGTGTTTAGTAATTGTTGCGACGATAAGACTTGCACAGTAAACCGTAGCCCAGCTGTAACCGTAACGGTGGGGAACTTTAGGCCACTAATTTGTGAGACTAAGAACTGTATTCGCAGGAAGATTCTTCTAAAAAACTGCAACCACACTTGCGTTGTTCAAGACATGACATCGACCTTATTTTAAAGGTTCAGAATTGCTTCAGTTTAGTTCTAGACTTATAATTATTCTAACATTGCTTAGCCCTTTATTACAAACATTACCATGACCCAGCTCGAGCACGATGGCGACAAACTCGCGCAGCGTGCCACTCGGCTGACGCTGAAACTTCACTTTGATTGCGCGAGGGCCCCGCGCAAAGGCTTGCTCGCCCTCTGGCGTTGTCAATGTTGATATTTTGACATAGGACCGCGGCCTCGAGCTGCTGGTTATTCCATATTATTTGAGTGTGTGTGTGTATGTATATCTGTGTGTGTGTGCAGTATAGTATAGCTCCGTCACTTTCGGATGGAGTAAACCAGAATGAGACAGTGTGTAATGCCCTTTAACCACATAAGTCCACATCCACGTAGTCCTTACTAATATTATAAATGTGAAAGTAACTCTGTCTGTCTGTCTGTCCGTCTTTCACGCCTAAACTACTGAACAGATTTTGATGAAATTTGGTACAGAGATAGATTAGAGCCTGGGAAAGGAAATAGGCTACATTTTGCCCCACAGTTGAGCATGATATAACCTGTAGTCCGCGCGGGCGAAGCTGCGGGCGGAAAGCTAGTTTGTTAAAATGAAAGAAATCTAAAAGTCATATAGGTACCTAAGTACATTATATCTCAAACAACGGAAGACGTCTATTTATCTATTATTTGGTAATGGCCTATTCATAGCAGAGACTCCCAGATAAGCCTTTGTGTCCTTAAACGAAAAAATATCCTGTCACCTACAAGATTACCACACAATGCAATACGGAGGCGGGTCCTACAGATTTTTAGAAGGTGATCTGTGAGTGAGGGCCACTTTCACCAAAAAATAAAAAATAAAATAAAAAAATAAACGCTACACACTCAAAGGCCCACACTACGGGTTTTCCCTTGTGTCGTGGGTCCCTCGGAACACACATAAAGACAAACACAAACACCCATGACCCGAGAACAAACATCTGCTTTTCACACAAATGTTTGCCCCGACTGGGGATCGAACCCAGGACCCGCCGATCAAGAGGCAGCGTCACTACCACTCGACCAAACCGGCCGTCAAAGTGCCAACGTATATAACTAGGTACCTAAACATATTTAACTCAGTTGTCAAAGCAACAAAATCTGTCAAATTAAACAAAATTAGTCCTGCTAAATACGTTTAGCACTTTTGGTGAAAGTGGCCCTAAGTACAAGTAAAGTACCTAGGTATTAAATGCACAGAATACTTATTATCTAACTAAGGGAATAATGATAGTTACCTACATAAATTGCATGCTTGAAATTAATTGTATAACAAAGAATTAAATCTTTTGTTAGGTAGCGTACCTAATTTCATTTTCATAAAGCAGTTAATGCAAGGGTTATTTTTCTTGATATTGGCCATGTTGCCATTCTGTTTAATTTTAATGACAGCTTGGCTGGCTGGAATTCGTTTTTTTAAATGCCTTTTGTGTAAATTAAGAGAAAAAACATTTTTATTTTTTCTTGACCTAATGGCTATTCAATTAAACGATAAGTTGCTTGGATTTTATAAAAGAAAGAATACGCTCTCATTAATCGTTGTAGAGCTGGATATTCATGTTCCTTTTACAAAATTTTAAATAAGTAACCCTACGCCCTTTACGCCTTAAAATAAAAAATAAAAGCGCCACGCATTGAAATAAGAGCAATTTTTACCAAAACGTCCTAACTAAGCCAATGTGGTTTTTCTTGTGGTTTTTATCAGTGAAATATATTTATACTAGTTTTGTTTAATTTTTTATTATTTATTTATTATGAGATGGGTTAACTCTTTACCCCAATCTTGACCAAGTTCATAGATGAGGTCGACGATGGAGCGAGTTAACCCAGAAAATGCCAATTAAGGCACCGGTACCACAGATTAACACAGCAAGCTGTTTGGCGTCAGACTTCGGTAGGAGGGTGGTCGCGAACCAGACGGCCCTTTACAGAGCCTACCACACCGCATGAGACCATAAGACGCCACCTCAGATTGAAAACAAACTGAGGTGTCGTTGCCTAAGATGGATTAAGTACTAGAAGGCAGGTCTCATTTGTGTTTCGTTAGTCGCCTCTTACGACACCTACGGAAAGAGATGAGGTGGTGTAATTCTCAACCGATCACCACACGGGGAAAAAAGACAACTTTAGCAAGGTCTAAACAGATTTATACAAGTACCTTCTTATGGAGTAAATGCCAAAATTACTTAAGTACTTACGTATTTGATAATCGGAGAGTGTGTCCCATTCTCTTCGCTTCGATTAGAAACCGCTTGATGCCTTTCACAAAATATGCAAGTCAGCATTATAAGAGCTCTATTCACAGTAAAGGACTATTGATTAAGTAACTCTACAATATTTGTTTATAATTATTTAGAAATGAACTTTAAGACATACGTATAAGGTTGAAAAAGTATTTGGAAGTAGAAGTTGTTGAGAAGGAGTCTTCGGACGATGTTCTATTGTTTTTCTAGCAAAGAGGACAACACAGCGAGCTTTTGAAGGGTGCTCCAACTCACCTACTTCCTGCATCCAACGGTGTATCGGAATTTGTTTCCATTGTATCGCGAGAAAAGCAATGTAGCAAAAAAAGCGTGGATCAAAAGCGATACATTCCAAGTTTTACGGCGGCCGATTTGGTCAAGTGCTAGTGACGCTGCCTCTTGATCGGCGGGCCCTGGGTTCGATTTCCGGTCGGGGCAAATATTTGTGTAAAAAGCAGATGTTTGTTCTCGGGTCATGGGTGTTTGTGTCTGTATTTGTGTGTTCCAAAGGACTCACGACACAAGGTGTCGCCAACCAGCCAGTTCTATTGAATATTGTTGTCAAATATTGGCATTTAGTTTCGCAGTCCCACTGCCACTAGGCAAAACCCCTAAAAAAAGGGTTAACAAAACGTCAAAGTTGCATGGAGGTCTTTGGCGGGAACTCGGCGTGAGCGGTTGCTTTGTCAATTGAATTTTCGTTTTCGGCGTGAAAAAGTTGTTTAATGTGTAATAGTGATAGTGTGTTATGCAGTAAATTGACTAAAATTCGTGTAGTGATGAAAAATTCAAGTGATAACAGTGTTTCTGCTCCGTTTGGTACCGACAAAGGTCCTCGCGGTTGTGCTTCTCGCCGCCAGTTTTCGTAAAACAGACGCTATCCGGTTTTACGCAGAACATGAGGAGCTTAGGGCTTAGGTTAAGTTGAAGAAAGAAGATTTTCACTGAAGACATGGCTGTATGGACATAGTTTCCTTTGCCTTTCCCGAAAGGGATAAATTTAACAAAAAAAAAAAAAAAAATCAAAGTTGCATTAAGCAACAACTAGATGGCGCCACTTGTATCGATCTATAAAGATTTTAGCAGCTTTTTCAAGGTAACTGAGGGGTAAGGGAGGGGCGCGGAGGGGGGCAGTAATGGCGTCGGGCGTAAGAGAAAAAACAGAGGAAGGATCGCGCTGTTTTTTCATATCCTTTCTTATTAGTTAGTATGTGTTCTGAAATGAAAACTAGTTCATAAAAGTGAGTTGAGAAATGTGACAAGGTTGTAATGAATGCGATGATGCTTCTTCATTTCTACGAACAAGATTTTTAAACTAATTCAGTATTTTATTTGAAGACCTTGAAGACCCTGATCTGCCCCGGATACCTGAATCGGTGTCATATGGACCTTCGAGCCATAAAAACCAGCGACTGAAATACATAAAGCAGAATGTCGTCAAGAAGTTCTTGTTCGAGACAAGAAGCAGAAAAAATCTTAGAAGAACTAGCAGAAGCAAAAATTAAAGTGCTAGAAGAATGCGCAGCCAAAAAACTGGAATTATTAACAGAAAAAAGCGATCGTGATTCACTGAGCAGCTGGGTGGACAGAACAGTGGTAGAAATGTCTAAATCTAAAACTCAGTCCCTTCCGCCATTACCGCCATCGCCGCCATGTTCACCGACGCCACAGCCACACTCATTGCCGCCATTGCCACCGCTTCAGCGCGCCCCTGTTCGTAAACCTATCGAAGATACCAGTCGCAAAGATTTCGAATTTTGGTTTGGAGAGCCGATCAAGCAACTATCAGCGCCGCAATTCCCAGTTACCTCGATAAACCACCAACCCGTGCTTAAAGCATCCGGCCAAGCCGATTCACCGCCGGTCGCACAACATCAAGCTCCAGCCGAACCAACATCAAACCCGCGTCCAGTAACTGACACCCCGCACGTGATCCCAGAAGTCAGTAGCACTCCACAAACCAGTGACATCGCGAAGTTGGCAGATGCTCTACAGATATCAATACGTCGATCAGTGCAACCGCGGCCCGAGTTTCCTGCTTTTTCAGGGAAAACCAGCGACTGGCTGGCTTTCAAAGCCGCCTACGAAGAAATAAAAACTATTCTTTCTAGCACAGAAATATTAGCAAAATTACGAGTGGCAATAAAAGGAGATGCCAAGGAATGTGTGAGTGCACTGCTCATCACTAATGCAGAACCAGATGAAGTGATAGCCGCATTAGAGCTAAGATTTGGAAACCAGTCTTTGATATTAAGAGAACAAATCGAATGTTTACATCAGTTACCCCAGGCGAACTTTAAAAATCTTTGTGAATTCACCTCCAAAGTACATAACTGTGTTGCTACCATAAAAACCTTGCTCCGGAGTGAACATTTGTGTAGCCCAGAGTTATATAGTGCCATAGTGGAAAAGTTAGACAGTGCCTTGTTAAGTAAATGGCTAGACTATGCGGATGCAGTGAGTGATGACAAGATACCAATTATAGTGTCTATGAACGAGTTTTTAGTGCGTGAAAGTAGAAGAGCTATGCGCTTTGCGGCCTACTCGGTTGCAAGCCCATCATCAGCCGCTGCAGCTTCTAGTGCCACCAGTGACCACGCTTCTGTCAGTGGCTCCACATCCAAAGCAGCGTTGCAACAGACGAGTGGCGTGGGTGCCGCGTCAGAACAGAGGTATTCAGTCAACGTGACCTCTGAACAAGGTACTGTAAAGTGTTGTTCTTTCTGTAGTGACAAGGATCATTCTGTGGCAAAGTGTGGTCAGTTTATTAACAAATCTGTCGATGAAAGATGGCAGTGGGCTAAAGACAATAAAAAGTGTTTTAGATGCTTAATGTATAATCACTCAGGGAAAAATTGTAGAATTTCTAGATATTTACACCGATTGTTGAGAATGCCCAAAAATGACAATAATATTACAAGTCAAAATTCAGAAAGCAAAAATGATTCTAATTTGTCTAATAATGATGATAGTAATAATGAAAAAGTTTGTATGAACAAAAGTGACTTAAAAAATTCTTGTGTTTATTTAAAGGTTGTACCAGTTAGAGTGTCCGGGCCCAAGAAGTCTATAAATACTTATGCTTTACTTGATGAAGGGGCTACAATCACTCTTATAGATTCAGACTTAGCCCAAGAAATAGGTAGTGATGGGCCTTCAGACACTCTGCACATACAGGGTGTAACCTTTAAATATTCAGAAAACAGTAAGAAAGTTCAAGTGTCCATTCAAAGTCGTATGCACAGTCAGTCCCAATCATATGACATTCAAGCTAGAACTATGAACGGGTTAACCTTAAGCCCACAGTCGATAAATAAAGAAAACTTTTTGAAATTTGAATATTTATCTGATTTAAGCGACTCTATTGATTGGTATAATTCGGGTGTTCCTAAAATCCTTATTGGCCAGGACAACTGGCCGTTGATAGTTACTCAGGAATTTCGTTCAGGTGAAAAATCACAACCAGTCGCCTCAAAGACTGGACTCGGCTGGGTAATACATGGTTGCGACACTACTTTGAACAGACTATCTAACAAAGTGTATGGTTTGTTTCATTGTGACATTCAGTATGATACCTCGGAGTTGACAGATCTGGTGAAGCAAGGTTTCGAATTAGATAATATTGGTATTGTACCAAAACAACGAGAAAATCCTGATCACATCAGAGCCATGTCAATCTTAGAGACAACTACGAGAAAAATTGAAGATAAAAGATGGGAAACGGGACTTATATGGAAAAACGATAGTGTATACCTCCCTAAAAATAGCTACAACATGGCTCTAAAAAGATTTCATAACTTAGAAGGAAAATTAAGAAAAGATCCGAAATTAGCTGCAGCCTATGTATCGCAAATAGATAAATTAATAGAAAATAAATATGCAGTGCCAGTAGAAACGGAGGCACAATCTACAAACAAGTCTTGGTACTTGCCTCATTTCCCTGTAATAAATCCTAATAAACCTGGCAAAGTGAGAGCTGTATTTGATGCTGCAGCTAAAATACAAGGGACTTCGCTGAATGACAACTTGATTGCAGGTACTGATCTACTGCAGCCCTTATTAGGAGTCTTGTGGAAATTTAGAGAACAAAAGATAGGAATGTCTGCAGATATAAGGGACATGTTTTTAAGAATAAAAATAAAACAAGATGACCAGGAAGCACAAAAATTTATATGGCGCAGACCCGATGATTCTTCACCACCCAAGAGTTTTAAGTTAACTTCAGTGTTATTTGGCGCTGCATGTTCACCTTGCTCAGCAATTTATGTAAAGGATACTAATGCCAAAGCATATAAAGAAGAGTTCCCTGAAGCGGTAGATGCTATACTAACAAGACATTACATGGACGACTATTTGGATAGCACAGACTCTGAAACAGAAGCTATTAAGCTAGCAAAAGAAATTATATTCATACATAGTCAAGGAGGTTTTGAAATCCGCAGTTGGGCTAGCAACTCCCAAGCAGTTTTACAGTCAATTCCCGAAGAAAAAAGAGCACATGAAGTAATTGACCTCACACCAGAGTCAGCATTGAAAGAAAAAACATTGGGCATGTTTTGGGAACCTAGTACTGACAGTTTGACTTTTAATATGTCTATGCATAGAGTACCCCCTGCAGTTGCTATGGGCCAAGAACGCCCAACCAAACGTCAACTGTTATCCATGGTTATGAGTATATTTGATCCTATTGGGCTCGTTACACCATTAACCATAAAAGGAAGAATTTTGCTGCAAGAAGTGTGGAGAAGCAAAGTAGATTGGGACGACAAAATAGAAAATGCTGAAGATGAGAAGTTTAGAAATTGGATTAAAGAATTAACTTCAATAAAGACATGTAAGATACCTCGTTGTTACTCAAAAAGAAATAATCCAGTCAATATACAACTTCACACATTCTGTGATGCTAGTCAAAAAGCCTATGCTGCAGCATGCTATTTAAGGTTTCAGTATGCAGATGGAGAAATTGAAGTTCTATTAGTAGCTGCCAGAGCCAAAGTAACCCCATTACGCCCTATTTCTATACCTAGATTGGAATTACAAGGGGCATTGCTAGGAGCCAGACTAGCGAGAGCAGTAGAAACTAACCACAGTGTAAAGATCACTCAGAAGTTCTTTTGGAGCGACTCTGCTACTACTATCGCATGGATCAGATCAGACCCAAGAAACTACAAAGCTTATGTGGGTCACAGACTGTCAGCCATAGACGAATTATCGTCTGTTTCACAATGGAGATGGTTGCCATCAGCTGATAACGCCGCTGATATAGCCACAAGAGACATCAGCTCCGATGCCCTGAGTCCCACTAATGCATGGTTTACTGGACCTAAATTTTTAATGGAACCAGAAGACTTCTGGCCTGAAGAAAAAGTGATGATTAAGCCTGAAACTGAAGCAAAGAGTGAAGAAAAGGTTAATGTGATAGTAAAACAAACAAATTTTTCTCTACCTAACATGAACCGATTTTCCTCATGGCAACGATTAATCAGAAGCACCGCTTATATGTTACTGTTTATTAACAAGTGTAAAAAAAATTGAAGGATCTGAATTAACACTAGACTTATTAAATAAAGCAGAACATTTGTTAATTAAAAAAGCACAGTATGATAGTTATAGCAAAGACATAACTAACCTGCATAATGACCGACCAATTACAGATAACATCCTCATACAAGTAACCCCTTACTTGGATAGTGAAGGCTTGCTGCGTGCACGAGGTAGAATAGACTCAACTCCCAATGTCCCAGAGAGTTTAAAAAGACCAATTATACTTCACAACGCCCATCCATACACTAAGTTACTGATATTGCACTATCACAAGCAGCAGAATCATAGTAGTAATGAAACAGTAGTGAATGAAGTCAGGCAAAGATTCTACATTAATAAATTACGCTCAACAGTCAGATTAATATCACACAATTGTCAATTATGTAAAATAAAGCGGGCCACTCCTATTACCCCACCAATGGGTGATCTACCAGCATGTCGATTAGACCATCACAAACGTCCATTTACCCATTGTGGGCTCGATTATTTCGGACCTTTGGAAGTAAGTATCGGACGAAGAAGGGAGAAGCGCTACGGTGCACTCTTCACGTGCATGGTGACCCGCGCAGTGCATGTAGAAATTGCCGCTAGCCTTACATCTGATGCTGTCATCATGGCCATCAGACGAATGGCCTGCAGAAGAGGCTTTCCCACTGACATTTATTCCGACAATGGGACAAATTTTAAAGGTGCCGAAACAGAGCTAAAAAAAGCATTCAAAGACTTAGATTTCAATAAGATTTATGAAGAAATGACCAATAGACATGTCAAGTGGCATTTCATTCCGGCAACAGCAGCACACATGGGCGGCGCTTGGGAAAGAATGGTTCAGTCCATTAAAAAAGCCCTCTACGCCACTTTAAATGAAAGAGCGCCCAGAGAAGAAACACTCGCCACTCTTATGGCTGAAGCTGAACACATAGTAAACAGCAGACCGTTGACCCACGTTCCTGTCGACCCACAAAGTCTAGAAACTTTAACTCCCAATCATTTTTTAATAGGCACCTCTTCAGGTACCCCATTGCCTGGAAAATTTGATGACAAAGACTTACTTCTTAGAAAGCAATGGAAAGTTGCACAAAGACTCTCAGATATGTTCTGGCAGAGGTGGCTTAACGAATATCTCCCCACCCTGCTTCCCAGAACAATTCAGGGTGATAGGAATTCAAATATTAAAGTGGGAGATATTGTTATAATATGTGATAGTTCATTGCCCCGTAATGTATGGCCAAAAGGTATAATAACAGGTGTTTTTCCCGGCAAGGATAATGCAGTCAGAGTAGCAGACATTAAAACTGCAGGTGGTATATTCCGCAGACCTTGTAATAAATTAATTTGTTTACCAGTCGGGACTGACTCTGCTGCAACCAGTATTCAGTAAGTTTTAAGACACATTCAATCAGTTTAGAGTAACTTTTCTTTTATACTTTATTTTATGTTTTCTATTGATATAAATCGTTTCCCTGTTTGGTGAGCCAAGGAGTTAGTACTTTATAAGGTAAATAATAATTAATAATTTTAGTCGTTAAGAGTATCTTTACTGTACCTTTGGCAAACCCTTTTTTTTATAGTTTAGTATGTCAATGATTAATAATAAGTTGACTTGTTCTTCTTAATCTAATGTTTATTTTAATACGAAGAATGTTTTTTTTTTTTTTTCTTGTTTATTTTATTTTTAAATAACTTATGAGGTTATAAGTAATATGCTTACTAATCATGTTTGTAATTGCGTCGATACCATAGCTGCCCCTTATCATTTTGCAACCTGTCGTAGGTAAGCCTCAATAGAGCTGGCCGCTTTGTGTTCTATTTTTGTGGCACGTTGAGACATTACAGAGCCGTGCCAAGGAGGGGGTATGTCGCCAACCAGCCAGTTCTATTGAATATTGTTGTCAAATATTGGCATTTAGTTTCGCAGTCCCACTGCCACTAGGCAAAACCCCTAAAAAAAAGGTTAACAAAACGTCAAAGTTGCATTAAGCAACAACTAGATGGCGCCACTTGTATCGATCTATAAAGATTTTAGCAGCTTTTTCAAGGTAACTGAGGGGTAAGGGAGGGGCGCGGAGGGGGGCAGTAATGGCGTCGGGCGTAAGAGAAAAAACAGAGGAAGGATCGCGCTGTTTTTTCATATCCTTTCTTATTAGTTAGTATGTGTTCTGAAATGAAAACTAGTTCTTATAAGTGAGTTGAGAAATGTGACAAGGTTGTAATGAATGCGATGATGCTTCTTCATTTCTACGAACAAGATTTTTAAACTAATTCAGTATTTTATTTGAAGACCTTGAAGACCCTGATCTGCCCCGGATACCTGAATCGGTGTCACAAGGGAAAACCTTAGTGCGGGCCTTTGAGTGTGTAGCGTTTAAATTTTACCGTTGTTGTTTAGACAAAAAGGTCCCCAAAAATTTTACTTACTTATTTCGTAAAAACTACTTATACAGAATTAGGACTCCGGGGTTTTAAAGTGCTCTTTTAAGTAAGAAACTACCAATTCAAATAATTTTATTATTTACTTATCGTATTAAAGGCCAATCACAGTAACTTACCTATGCAGAAACTTAATTATTCTATGAAAACTTCAACTGAATAAGATCAAACTCTGTCATTTTTTTTTTATCGTGGCAACTAAACAATGGAAACAAACCCAATAGAAAGCATCGACGACGGAAGCAAATCTCAACAATGACTGCTGCCTCTTTACATTGTATTTGCGATACGGACTCTTTGCTAGACAAGCATTTGCTTAGACTTGAGTGTGGAGTTTTGTAATCGAATTTTATTATCCCTACTTCCCTACTAATATTATAAATGCGAAAGTAACTCTGTCTGTCTGTCTGTCTGTCTGTTACCTTTTCACGCCTAAACCGCTGAACCGATTTTGATGAATTTTGGTACAGAGATAGATTAGAGCCTGGGAAAGGACATAGGCTACATTTTATCCCACAGTTGGGCACGATATAACCTGTAGTCCACGCGGGCGGAGCCGCGGGCGGAAAGCTAGTTTACTTATAGTATTAAAGGCCAATCACAGTAACTTATGCAGAAACTTAATTATTCTATGAAAACTTCAACTGAGTAAGATCAAACTCTGTCATTTTTTTTTATCGTGGCAACTAAACAATGGAAACAAACCCAATAGAAAGCATCGACGACGGAAGCAAATCTCAACAATGACTGCTGCCTCTTTACATTGTGTTTGCGATACGGACTCTTTGCTAGACAAGCATTTGCTTAGACTTGAGTGTGGAGTTTTGTAATCGAATTTAACCCTCCGCATACCAGGTAGGGTGTAATAACCCCCAGGCGGTGAAAAATCGATATATTTTCAAAAATTTTCGTGCGTGGAATCTGAAGCTCTCAGTAGCTGGAGCTGCGACTTTCTTACACTGGCAAGTACCATTAGTTTAGTGGCGTGTGCGTTTTTAGGGCTCTAGATGCGGTTTTGTTTAGAGTTGTTGTTATTTGAGCATACTCTTGAAGGTATAAAAGGAAATAGGAACATAATAATAATATTTAGTAGTATTTTATTATGGAATGTACATCGTCAACCATTTTCACATACAGAACAAAAATCAAACACAACCTGACATTAAGTCATAGTAAAATAAACGTTTCTTCTCTAAAGAGATTCCTAACACCCCCTCTCAATATTGAATTGTATCAATTCAAGATTGTGAACATTATTATAACAGTAAAACAAAACTCGATAACTTTTTATCGATAATATCCCATCATTAAAATTACATCGACATAATTAAATTACATGTCCCAACATTATACACAATATGACATGATCATGACATGACATTGACACAACTCCATTTCTATAAAGTAAATAAACTTGACTAACTTAGGATAAACTAACTTCCTTTACAAATAAACTAAATTAACTTCCTTTGCAAACTTTTAAATAAATAAATAACCAACAACAACTTCTAATAACAATATATAAAAACAAAAAACTATTCTACTCTCATCTTTTTTACAAAATCATTATGTTTATTATAAGTTAAAGACTTGGTTAATACATCTGCTATATTTTCATTTGTTGGTATGTATGTAACACTTTTTCTATCTATTTTTTCACTAGCCCAATCTGCATCAGAATAAGCAATCAATTGTTCTGAATCCTTCGACTTTGTGTAAGTTAAACATTGATTAATAGTCTGTTTTAAATACCTACTGCAACCAATCTAGCTTTCTATCGACCGTCCGACTTGGTAGTAAATATCCACTTCGTATCAATAGTTTTCTTACCTTTCGGTAAATCTGATTCCTTCCATGTCTTTAAACTTTCTAATGAGCTTATTTCGTTGTTTACAGCTTCTTGCCAATCTTTTCCTCTATTTATTGCTTCACTATATGTTTTTGGATCATCATTACCCATTAAGCAATAAACCACATTTGCATCTTCAAATTGTTCATCATATTCATCTCCTACCACATAATCTTTGAAATAATCCGGTGCTTTTCTGTTCCGCATTGACCTTTTATTTTCATTCTCATTTTCATTAGTTTCAATTTCCTCCGCATGTTGACTATCTTTACTTGCTTCGAGTTCTGCGTGCTTTTTAATTCTTTCTGTGTCACTTTCATTTGAAAAAATATCATTATTATAATAATATCTATTAACTTCGTTCTCTCTTTCTATTCCACTATATTTTATATCATTTTCATCGAATCTTACATCTCTTGATACAACTATTTCATTTAAAACTGGATCCCATAGACGATATCCGTTTGGCGCATAGCCTACCATCCTAGTTGCTTTTGCTCTCTTATCAAACTTATCTTGTTTTGGCATTATAACAGTCCAAGCTTTACTTCCAAATACTCGTAAACGCTCGAGATTCAACCTACCACGGTAAATCTCTTCAGGAGTTTTAAAATAAATTGCTCCAGATGGACATCTATTTAATTGGTACGTAGCACACTTAACAGCTTCACCCCATAATTCCTTGGGCAATGCAGATTCATTAAGAATAGTTCTAGCTTTGTTACAAATCGTCCTGTTCATTCTCTCGGCAACGCCATTCATTTGTGGAGAGTATGGTACAGTATACTGAATCTGAATACCCTTATTTCTACAGAATGTTTCAAGTGTATGATTTCTAAATTCTTTACCATTATCACAACGTACCTTCTTGACTCGAACTTCTTTCTCATTTTCTAAACTGTTTACATAATCAATCAAATTCCCTGTTGCTTGACTCTTATTTTGTAACAAGTATGTAACACAAAAATGTGAATAGTCATCAACAATTACCTGATAATAACGCTCACCTTGTAAACCTGGTGTTCTAGTTGGACCAGCTATATCAGTATGCAGTAATTCACCGATGTGCTTCGATCTAGGTCTTCTGGTAAGCTGAAAAGGTAATCGAGTAGACTTACCCTCTAAACATGGCCCGCATATTTTTGGACTTATCGGTAGTCTTAAAATTCCAAGTCCCTTTCGATTCACATGCCCTAAGCGTCGGTGCCAAAGCTCTGCCTCTGATGATGTAATATTATTACAAGTAGCATGGACACTGTTGCACATAGTTTTTAAAATAAATAAATTACCTAAACAAGAACCTAATATAACCTGATCTGTTGGAGTGGTGATTTTAACATTGTTTTGACTAAATTCGACCAAATTACCATTAGCAACCATCATTTTGACAGAAAGTAAATTAAAAGTTAAACTTCTCATAATTAACGCATCTAATTCTATAGAGATTCCGCCAACCGAAAATTTTATATTTCCCACTTTCTCTGCTAAAAAGAAATCTCCGTTTGCAACATAAATTCTCATAGGATTTTGCAATTTTCTCACGTTAGTCATGAAGGTCTCATATTTTTCCTGAATAAGATGATGTGTACAGCCAGATTCAATAACCCAGTTGATCACATGGTCCCTGTCGGTATTAATACAGTTTGCCATACCTGTACTTATAAAAGCTGATGAATCGTGACTTCTTTGTGCTGATGTATCCCCCGAAAAATGTCCTGTTTCACCTGTGTTTACATAAGCTCCTCTACTTCTCATGCCTCTGTACGGTCTCGCACGACCACGTCCTCGTCCTCTAAATTTGTAGCAATCTTTTGCGATATGTCCTGGTTTCTGACAACGAAAACACGTAACCAGAAATGTATTTTCACTCGAATTTGGTGTTGGTTCTTTATTTTTCAATTTTAGTTCTTCGTCTAATAAACGTGTTTTGACAAAATCTATCTTTAAGTCTCCCTCCTTGTTATCTTCTATGGAAAAATCTGTGTTACACTCAATAGCAGTAATAACCGTATCAAATTTTCCATCTAATCCTGTTAACAAACAAGCAATTTTGTCTCTATCGTTTAACTTCTCTTGTGCACATTCTAGCTCGCGCACTAACTCATCAAACCGTTGAAAATATTCTTCCAGACATTCGTTTGTATTTTGCTTTAGATTCAACAATTTTCTTCGCAAATGTATTATTGAGATGATACTCTTCCGTTGAAATATTCCTTTCAATGTTTTAATAATTTCTTTCGCAGTTTTACTTTCTTTAATGAAATTAAGATATTTGTCCGGTATGCATTGTACTATTATACTTCTTGCTTTTGCGTTGTCTTTTGACCAATCGCTCTTTTTACCTTCATCCGTACATTCATCTTTTATTATATATAACAACTGTTTTTCATCTAATATTACTTCAACTCTAAATAACCAATTGTTGAAATTCTCGGCCTTCAACTGAGGAAAATTCGCCGTAGCCATTTTCTTTTATATTTTTATATTATATTCTTTCATCTTACCTCACGTTGGCGAACATTAATTTCCTTCTATACATAATCGCCCATAACCTCTTGAAGGTATAAAAGGAAATAGGAACATAATAATAATATTTAGTAGTATTTTATTATGGAATGTACATCGTCAACCATTTTCACATACAGAACAAAAATCAAACACAACCTGACATTAAGTCATAGTAAAATAAACGTTTCTTCTCTAAAGAGATTCCTAACACATACAAAATGCAATTAGCGAACTAAAGAACACCTACCTCAAGATTGAAGTAAAAATTTAAAGATGTATCATCGTTGTTCAATTTTTTTAACATGGAAGGCCACACTAACAAATAAACAGTTATTATTCGTTTATTTACTGGATAAATGAAACTAACAGATTTTTAAGTAATAATTTGTTTTATTACGTAACATATAAACCACTTCTTTAAATTGCAGATGTAATCAATATTGATTGAACTTAAGTTCCATTGAACTCTTCCAAAAGGCCTTGCTAGGAACAAGGCTCCTTAGAAGGCCATTATAAAAATTCAGTCATCTATATCTATACATATAATAAAACTGTAGAGGTCGAATTTCTGTACATAGAAAAAAAATGCTAAAAACCGAGTCAGGGGGATGTAAGAAGAGATATAAAACAAATCCCGATTTTTTTAGATTTTTTTGTTTCTCTGTTTGTCTGTTTGTCTGTTTGTCTGTTTGTCTGTTTGTCTGTTTGTCTGTTTGTCTGTTTGTCTGTTTGCACGGGCTAATCTCCGTAACTGTTGGACCGATTTAAATGAAATTTTGCATAGGGGTACCTTATTTCCCCGGTCAACATTTAGGCTACATAAAATCTCGAAATTTAGCCAGTAAATATAAAACCAACAACAAAAACCCCTGAAAAAATTCAAAGCTAGGTGTTTTTCAGAACATTTTACTCATACCATAGAGATCAACGTATTTTTGACATATACATGGGCTAAAAGCAAGGACATGTTGTTTTTTAAATTTATCTCTTTCGAGAAAGGCAAAGGAATCTGCATCCATAGAGCCAGGTCTTCAATATATGTATTTCTTAGCTATGTCTTCAATTTATATTTCTTTACTTCTCTCATTCTCCGTAAGCCGATAGTGTTTTGTTTACGAAGAACTATGGCGGCGAGAAGCATCGGATCGGAGCAGATACACTGTATCACTTGAATTACTTTTTAACCGACTTCCAAAAAGGAGGAGGTTTTATGTTCGACTGTATACAGGGATGGAATTTTGTAATGCCACCTGAAGGGAAAGTACTTTTAATACTGTAGATAGAAAATTGTACTCAAAGAAAACATTCCTATATTTTTGAAAAGAAAGAAAACTGCATTCAAGAATTTTCGAAAATTCGCTTGCCACTCCCGGGAATCGAACCGACTAAAATCTGTAAGAATACCCTGTACTTTTATTGCGTCGATCGTTAGGGTCAATTATAAGGATGAAATCTTTCTAACAAACTTGGTAAATTAAATGAAAGGAAGACTACGAAATCTTAAACCATTGTATATCTTTATTTTATGTATGTTCACCGATTTCTCCGCCATTTGGACCGATTTTCAAAATTCTTTTTTTTGTTCGAAAGAGTATACTCCAGAAGTGGTCTTATTGTCACCAAGTCAGGATCTGATGGAATCCCATCAAAATCAAGGGCAACCCTTGAATGGAATAGGCACTTACAATGTTTCTCAAGTTCTTTCTATTATTTACGCCAAACATAGAAAAATATACGCATCAATACTGTCTAGGGATATTGCATGATTTTTCATACAAAAGAGGTCTGTTTGAGAAGCTATAATACCATACTCGAGATACACGGAGTGATATAATTTTCAGATGAGCAAGTGCTAAACATGAATTTTCAATTTTTATCAATGAATTTAATTTTTCTTGAAGTGAAAAAAAAAATTGCGCTAATTCCACCATTTTCATACAAAAAGCAGAAAAAAGTGCATTTTTGTTTTCGTTTACGTCACGTTTAAAAAAAACAATTTAAACAAAATTCATTGACGAGAATTGAAAATTTAGGTTTAACACTTGCTCATCTTAAAATTATATCCCTCCATGTGTCTCGAGTATGCTTTTATAGCTTCTCAAACACACCTTTTTGTATGAAAAATTAAGTAATGTCCCTAGACAGTGTTGATATTTAACTTATTTTTTCTATGTCTATGAGTACGTAGCATTTGATAAAAGGACCGGATTGAGATTTATGAGATATTTTGTATAAAAGATCCTTTCTTAATTTTTTTGTCGGAAGTTTGGTTGAGTAGTAGAGTTACGCAGCCTGTGAATCGACGGTTTCTGGGTTCGATTTCCGGTTTGGGCAAACAAACCATACGAGGAAAACTTTAGTGCAGAAAGTTACAGTGTGAAGTGCTAATTAATTGATTTTATGATAGATAGATAGATAGATAGATTGACACTTTATTCATTGACATAAAACAGCACAACACAGTAATAGACAAATAACAAACATACAAGTAAACATGAATCAGCAAGCAAACAATGAAGTAAACAGAGTAAGAAACAGAAACAAATAATTTTATAAAACTATTTTACACCGTGTTATCTGTATCATGCCAATCAAATTGGCGCTGACTCAGCATATTGCTGCAGTACCAGACTGCAGCGCTGGTATTCTGCCATGATGCTACTTATTGAGTTTTCTTTGTAGGTAATAATAACCTTTTTCTAACTTCATAAATTCACCTTTAAAAAAGTACTTTTTAAAGAAAATCTGAGGGTGCTGCTATATAATTAGATATATGTTATTTTTAAGTGCTATCGTCGAATATAAATGAGTCGGAAGAAATTAAAATTATTGTAACTGACCCACAAATATCCAAAAACAAAACAAAAACTTCTGTGGTGAACTGGCACTGAACAAAAAATTTGGAATGTGCCAGCTGCCAACCAAATACATTGCATTGTTGGTACAGAGGCCAGCGCATCAGGTTACTCCATTTTCATTGCAAAACCGCTCTTATCACAACAGCACAGAGTGCACGCGTGTGGTAACCTGAGTTGGGGCCGTCCGTGCATTGCAAAATTTAGACAACGTATTATATACTCATAAACAATATGCCATTTTTTAAATTTTCATAACATGTACAGTTATGTGACTTATGTTACCCCAACGAGGATTATAGGCGTATAATATCTAAAATATCGAAACTTTTGTCAGCTTCGCCATTAATAGTTCGGCTATTCTGCACTTTTTTAACGAACCAAAACTAAATACTTAATACAGTGTTAATAAGAACGAAGTTGATTAAGTATTTAGTCTTCAAATCTTAATTCGGCCCTAACTAAATGACATTATTCAATCTTCAGGATATCACTTTTTGAAAACAATAAAACGGCTTATTTTTATTTTTAAGCAAAGGAATCTATGGCCGTACAGCCGGTGTTTTCAATGCATTTCTTATTTTTAAAGGCGGGAATCTCAATAGAAACTGACAATTGACATTTGTTTTATTAAAACCACTATGAATATTATGGTCTATATAGGTTTGATCTATGGCTTTGATGTTCTGACATGAAATAAGGGCTATTTATTGATTTTTTGATTTTAGTTTACATCAAGCGTAGCATTGCGTATATAAGCCATGGATAAATATTATAATATTACTATTCTAATAAGTTTCTTAGTTTGGATCAAGCACTGACACCTTTGCTTATTTCTACAAATGTCCATTGAAGGGAAAAGCTTAGTCATTTCTATCTTAATTTTAATTTTTTATTGAATCATTTTTACACAATTATCGCAAAGCACAATAAAAGCAGCGTGCTAGCTGAAATCTCAAATGCACGGGGGTTGTCTTAGATACTGACATAGGTGACCTGTTTCAGAAACTTCTATTCCACTGAAAATCAAAAATAAGTCCGTAATTAGCACTAAGGAATTCGTGTGCCATTTATTGTACTTACCTAAGTAATAGGTCTTTCAACATACAATTTTCGTAAATTTTTTACTTCACATATTTTTATTTTATCAAAATTGATTTTTTATAAGTATAAAATCCTTACGTTTTTCACAGAAACGCGAAATACAATATTAATTAACCACTTTTTGTGGGATTGTTAAGACAACAAGATGTTTTAGAGGCACCACTGACTCATGTTAAGTGTTGATTGTCTATCTCTCTCAGTATCAAAAAATCAAAAACGACTGCTACTTAAGTATAGATCAGAGTCTGAGTCGCGTTCTATAATACGGACCTTAAAATCTATCAAAAGCAGTAACAACGGTATAGAAAATATAAGCGATAGAGGAAACAACTATGTTTGACCTTTGTTTTCAGATCCAAAGTAATGTGTTATGTATCAACCTTATATGACATAGTTAGCCAAGTTTTCAAATAAATTTTAGAAATTGCTTTTCCTTATATGAACGAAATAGTTGCTATTCGTTCATATAACGAAAACATGAACGAAATAGTTGCTTCAAAAAAAAAACGGCAATTCACATATCTGTAGTTGTGTCAAAGTACAAACTCGGTCTATAAAAATACATACAACACGCAGACGAAGTTGCGGGCATCAGCTAGTTTAACACTAAAAGTTACTGAATAGCGATTAAATCCACAATAAAAAGAAGTGGTTTATATGTTACGTAATAAAACAAAGTATTACTTAAATATCTGTTAGTTTCATTTATCCAGTAAATAAACGAATAATAACTGTTTATTTGTTAGTGTGGCCTTCCATGGTACACCCACCTTATTTTAACGTCTTCGATTCTCGATATCAAAGAAGCGAGGGACCGTACTGCCAAAATAGTAGCGCGAGCGATACGCCGCCGCGTCTGTGGTTTCCAGTTCGATGGGTGTTTGTGTTAATAGAAGGAATTTGTCATCACGTGGCGACAACTACGTTGGCCTTCGAAGGAGCATGGCCTTCCACGGTCCACCCACCTTACAAACATTGGTAATTATCAATTCTTAGGGTAATTTCAAGTCTAAATTAGTAGTCAGAAGATTGCATTTTCGCTACCCTTTTGTCAACAAACCATTTAATCTATTTCAATTTTTTATATAGTGCTACTCAGGTTATGTTCAATTTCAAAGATATGGAATAATAATTCAGTACCCCTATTCCTATTTGATTACAGCGACCATTTTGTTAGGGTATGTCACACCCCACCTTGTATGGCAGGGGACAAATTTTCACCTGGTATGCCGAGGGTTAATCATTCGATTACAAAACTCCACGCTTGGGGTACCATAGTAGTACCTACCTATACGACTGGCCCTTATACACTTGATCATTTTCAATGAGGCGGTAACCAAACGAAGACTTTCGATTTTTTTTATTTTTCATAAAACATTTGTTTTACGAGTACGAGGTATTACAGGAATCACAATCACACAAACATTTTAAAGGCAAAAAAAGTTTGTGAGTGTGTGTATGTGTGTGTGTTAATATCACTGGTTAATATTATGTTTGTTAAGTACTTCTTCACGCTCAAACAGCTGGACCAATTTTTATAAAATTTGGAATGGTGGTAGCCGACACCCTGGATTAACACATAGGCTACTACATAATTTTCCCGAATTCCCACAGGAACGAAGACCTAGGCAGAATGCTATTTACGTCCATAATAGGTCTATTATGAGAAATTTGGCAGAAAAAACATAAACTATTTTTTTTTTAAATATTAATGAAGGGTTCGCTCTTGACCACAATCTAGCCCGAGGGCAAAGATGCGGTCGAGGGTGTAGCAAGCTCACCCAGAAGAAGCCTATTCACTCGAACTTTAAAGAGATTCGGGTTATATGAGCTCGTTCAATGGCTTCGGTGAACTGGCCGTCGACTGAACGACATTCGAAACAAGGTAGTAAACCCCGGAAATACAGACGCAGGCAGGGAATTCCATTCCCTAGCAGTGCGCAATACGAAAGATGATGAAAAGCGCTCAGTGCGAATCCGTGGGATATCAACAAGATAAGGATTAGGATTAGGATTTTCTTGTCTGTCTGTCTGTCAAACTTATGCTTGACAGACAGACAAGAAAATCCTAATCCTTTCTAATCCTTTTTGTACTTTACGACTACCTACTCATCAAGATTTCTTCTCAATGTTCGTTAGGTTGACTGGAAGAGATCCCCTAGTGGGATAAGTTCGCCTTTGTACCTTAAATGTATTCTAACTTTAAGTACCGTATTTTGCTCTTGTAAGAATATTTATTGTACAATAAAGGATTAACGTGTCATACATACATACAAAGAATTTATTCATTGCTTTAAAACATACACACGACATACAAAACAACAACCAGGAGACGTATTTTTGAAACAATATAATTCCAGCTAGATTGTGGTCAAGAGCGAACCCATTCTTAATAAAATAAAAAAATCGCATACGAATTGACAAGATTTGTATGCGATTCTCATGCGAATCTTGTCAATTCGTATGCTAATTGGAATTCTATTGTTTCAAAAATACGTCTTCAGGTGATGTGAGTGCAAAAGCTCCTGTTCTCAAAATGTCCCTTAAGTATTATACAAACGGCAATATAGACGTATTCACGTCAAAATCCGGATGATTCCAGGCGTCCTGCGACCTTGAACCTGCAGCGTTCAAGTGCGAGGATGTGCCGAAACGAGGGGCAGCTGAATTGGGTAATGGTAAGACCATTACGGCTTCCTCGCCACACTACGTCGTACTAAAATATGATTTACGTTACTGTACTGCTGAATGAAAAAGTGCTTTGAAATTTTGGTTTGAGCCCTCCTATTTTGTAAGTACTTATACCCATTATTAATTTAAAAAAACTTACTTATTACCATTGTAGTACCTACTTGTAGAAACTAAATACAAACATGGAAGAAAAGTACCTACTTGTTTACTACATAAGTACTTAGAAGTAATAGTCACAATTGCTTGAGTGCTTAGGAGACACAGAAACCCTATCAATTTGTGACCTACAAATGCAGGTTGTAGATTTAGCCTAGTGGGTCTTCGGGGGTCGCCAGAAATTTTTATCTCGCTAAATTCGCGATTTAAAAAAAAGATTGAAAAACACTGTTCTAAACAATATACACTGGGCGTCAAAAATAAGTAGTACAGTTTTAAAATTGCGATTTCTCCCAAACTATAAAACTTAGACCTTTGAAACAAAAAAGGTTAAAAAGAAAATTTAATCTTATTCAATAAAAACTTCATGCATTATAAGAACTTATAATGCTTGACTTTAAAAAAAACGAATAAATAAAAACACTTTTTTTAAACTGTTGAAAGGTGTTGTCTTACTTAGGATTTTTGTGTTTGACACATTCGCTGCTGATAAAGCAATTGTAATTGAAAAGCATAGGTATCTTCAGAGAGTAAATTTGACTAATCATGCCTCTTTCACCAGAAGAATGTGCAAGAATCTTAGCTTTTCTCGAAGTGGGCATCAGTATGCGTCGTACTGCAAGGAGGGTGGGTGTAACTTTAAGAACGGTTCAGCGAGTAAAGCAAAGGTACGAAGAGACTGGAAACCATCTAAGGAGACGAGGTAATGGCAGACCCAGGTGCACAAGTACCCGAGAAGATCGCTTTATTGTTTCCACTGTGTTAAGAAATCGACACCTTAATGCAGTTGAGGTTCAGCAACAGCTTCTTCGGACCCGAACAGACTACATCAGTGAGAGTACAGTGAGAAGAAGACTTGCTGAAGCTAACCTGAAGCCTCTAAGACCAGCAAATGGCCCCAAACTTGAGACAGAGCATCGCGTAGCAAGACTACGCTACGCCCGTCAACACGTACAATGGGGCGAAGAAGAATGGGCTAGAGTTTTATTCACAGATGAGTCTCGATTCTCTTTATACACTTCAGATGGACGGCGGAGAGTCTACAGACGACCCGGTGAGCGATACATTCAAGCTTGTATCTCGGAAAGAGTCCAATATGGCGGGGGCTCTGTACACGTATGGGCTGGTATCTCTTCAGAGAGTCGCACAGAGCTTGTGGTAATAGAAAATGGGACTTTGACTGGTGAAAGATATGCCTCGGAGATCCTCAACGAGTATGCAGGGCCATATTTAATAAATATGGGTGATGGAGCCATCCTAATGCATGATAACGCCCGGCCACACACTGCTCACCACGTACAAGAGTACATTCAGGAGGTTGGCATCAACTTGATGGCTTGGCCATCGAGAAGCCCAGATCTCAACCCGATTGAACACGCCTGGGATGAGCTTGGGAGGCTAGTCAGAAGGCGCAGTCCACCTCCTGCCACACTCAGGGCTCTAAAACATGCGCTGATAGAAGAATGGGAAAATATTCCCCAACACCGCCTCCGAAACTTAGTGTTCAGCATGCCAAACCGGATCCAAGCTGTAATTAGAGCCCGAGGCGGCAACACAAGTTATTAAATTGTGAAAAAGTTCCAAAACGTGAAAATTAAGTGGTTGACATATCGTTAAAAATTGATACTTTTTAGTATTTATCTTAATTTTAAGTTTGAAACTTTATTCATGCCAAATAAAATATAACTTTAATAAACTTCGTTAAGTTTACTATAAACTGCTTTTTATTTCATAAGTGTAACTACTATAGTTTAGGAGTAATTGCAATTTGAAAAGTGTACTACTTATTTTTGACGCCCAGTGTAGTTTGACTCGTCTGAAAAAGAGATCTCATGGACGGACTAATGCATGATTGTTTTGTAAACCCTTGGCAGCTTTTTAGGCCAGTAATTTAAAAAAATCTTCATTTTTTTATAAAAGTAAATGGCATTTTAAAACTTCGCTCGCGGTTTTCCAGCCAGTCAAATGCGCTACGTTTTTTTTGCAATTTTATTGTACTTAGTATAACGTAAAAGGCAACCAACGAGCTATAAAGATTTTTTCTCTAACACATTATGGAACATTACTAATAAGCAAATAAAACAGCATTTGACAGCTCAAACTGACATTACCTATGGTGTTTATTATGTTTAAATTTGCAACGGATCTCTCGAATAATTATCTTATTTTCATGTATATTTTACATTTAATTCAGTTTTTAAGTGATCATGGAGAAGCTTGACGAACTAAGTGACGAAGATTTTGTGCCCTTTCTCCACAGTTTAGGCGTGGAGACATACAAGAAGTCATTTGAGTGGATACTGAGTGACTCCGCTTTTTCCAGCTTGTTTACATGGTTGTACAGTAATTTGAATCACAGTAATGCTTTGAATGCACGAGAGAAATATAGGTACGTGTTCATTTAGTCCTTTTCCAAAGTAAGGTTAAGTTAGTTATTAATAATTTCATGTTTTAATCTGATTGTAAAAGTTTGGTTATGTGGAGACAAAACTAAGTAAGAATTGATTTTTCTGGTCTGTGAAGTCCTGTAAAGTCTGGAATTCTAACTAATCGCCTCTATGACCACCTGTTATTCTTTTTTTATCTTAGATTTACAACATTGAAATACTTTAAAATTACCTTCACAATATTCTTTTCATAGGTATGAAGAACTCGTCAAAAAAGGTCAACTACTCTCTCCAGAAGAACTAGAATTATCCATTCAGTCAATTCAACAAAAATATCCAAGGATTTGTCTACCAGGAGATAAAGAGAGCTTAGAAGACATGAAACTTGATATCAGTATGCAAAAGGAAAAATTGCAGGCTTTAGAAAGAGAGGAGAGGATTCTCAAGGAGCTTATTAACCAGAATGAGTTAGTATTTTTGTGTCAATAACGTTTTGGTTACAAAAACCTTACTTATCAGCTTTATGTCATGATTATAGGCCTCTGCATCTTGACAGATGATTTAAGCAGTTACTGTGTGAGATCGGCAACGCCGCTTGTTACTAAATACACCGATTCTGGAACGACACATCCGCCTGCACTTGTGGCACGCGTACTGAGGGCTCATGTTACTTAAGTAAACATCAGAGTTTGAGTCGAAATCTGTAATACGGACCTCAGTGTAGAAAAACTTTTTCAAGATAACACAGCATGCTCTGTAAATGTTTTTTTTAATTTATACAATGCCTATGACATGCACAAACACAGTGTTTCATTTGTTTTTAGTCGTTATAGTCTTGTAATATGCAGTATGTAGGTTTTATTAGTAAGATCCTTAGTATGTGTGAGCTATTATTGAAATTAGCAGGACTTAGGCCCGTATTACTGAAAGAGACTCAAATCTTGATCTATTTGAGTCTCTTTCAGTAATAATTTTCTTTCAGTTTTGTTAAGTATTGATTGTCACTTTATCTCACTATCAAAATTGAAAAAAATGGCTTCTACTTAATTATAGACCACACTCTCGAGTCGCTTTCTTTAAAACGGACCTTAGCTATTCTAATATTTGAATTTAAAAGCTCTGACACCAGGGTTGGCCAAGTTTGCCATGCTCTTGATAATACATAGGCATTTAAAACAAAAAGTTACTTTTATGTGGATTACAACTTATTTTCCTTCTTGAGGCCTAATATCTCCCAGTTTACCAACACCTGCATAATTCTTCACAATTTCAGGTTAATAAAAGACCAGCTTAACATAGAGACAACAAAACTCCATGTGACCCAACAACAGCTCCAAGAAGACGAGTCAGTTGCAGCACAGGAGTGCCTGGCCCTCGCTGAGGATGTGGAGACCCTCACCGATGGCGTTGTGGATGTTATTGCTGATGCTCTGGATGTGTATGCTAACTGCCATACTGATAAGGTACTCTAATTTTTATATACTGGAACTCCAAATATCCATCTATACACTAACATCTGTAATCTTTGTCAGAGTAGATTTTTTCTGCATTTGACATACATTCTGAGAGTTAATACATTATTATGCTCTTAAACTACATAAAACAAGGGTATTGTAGCAGTTGCAAGCTGCAACCACTACATTATTTTCTAACGGGGCTGTCCAGTAGTCTACATATGACTTAATAATAATAAAAACATTTATTATTGGGCAATTAAGGCCCATAGATAAATACCTTACAGATTTACATACAAATGAAATATAATGAAATAAAATAAAACTAACTAACACTATTTCCCGGGGGTTTTTCTGGGAGTGTCTGCACCCCGGAATCTCGGGTTTCCTCTTGTACAGTGTTTCATTAATTAGTAAAATAAATAAATAAAATAAAAATAGCCTTTATTATCAAACATTACATTATTCATGCATTCCTTACAAATTTTATATGTATTTAATATTTATTATCCTTATAGTACAATAATTATTATTTCATTTATTTTGACATGCTTTTTAAATATGTTTTTATTTCAATTATAAATTATTTTATTCGGATATGTGTTCATTTGCCATTTTGGCATAGTGCCCCAGTGCCTTCCACCTTTCTCTGTCCAGTGCTTCTCTTCTCCATGTTGCTCCAGCTGTGCATTTTAGGTCATCTTCCCATCTCATTAATGGTCTACCTCTTTTTCTTTTTCCTTCTCTCGGATACCAGACTGTGACATCTTTCGACCATTTATCTCGCTTGCTTCTTAACATATGTCCTGTCCACCTCCATTTCAGTTTATTTATTTATTTCAGTTTATTTATTTAGTGTATGACACGTCTATCAGTCTTGTTTTTTCTCAAATTTTTCCCAGCCTTCTTTTGTCGTTCCATGTTGTGCTGGCAGACTTTAAGTGTTAATCTACGTTTCTTGGTTAGCGCCCAAGTTTGGCATCCGTATGTCAAATTAGGTAATATACATGAATTGAAAACCTTGCTTTTTAGGTTTAGTGTAATATCTGGGTTCTTCATGACTTCTTTCCATGACCAGTATTTTTTCCAGGCATACTCTGTTTTCAATTTCTTTATCAGTTTGGTTGTTTGGAGCAATTATTTGTCCGAGATATGAATAGTTGTCCACATATTCTATTTTTTTGTTATCTATCCTTATGGTGTGTTTTTCTCTATTTGTCATTAGTTTTGTTTTATCTGTATTCATCTCCAATCCAACTTTTTTGCTCTCATGTAATAGTTGTCCTACTAAAAGTTTTAAACTACTTGCATTTTTAGTATTATATCATCCGCAAACCTTAGATGATTTAGTCTTTTCCCATTGATGTTTATGCCACGTTTATCCCAGCTGAGGTTTCGAAATTCGAAATACATGTTCTAGTGTTGCAGAAAATAGTTTGGCGACAGAGGATCCCCTATGTCTGACCCCTCGTTTTATTTTAAATTCCTCACCTATTGATTCCGTTTTTACTTTGTGACATTTTTATACACTTTCCTAATGATTCTAATGTATTTCTCGTCTACATTTTGCGTTTTTAAGACCTCTCAGATGTACTCATGTTGTAAAAAGTCAAAAGCTTTGCAGTAATCGACATATGGCAGGGCACCTTTGTCGTATTCTGTGTATTTTTCTATAACCTGCTTTATTGTGTGTATGTGATCTACCGTTGAAAAATCTTCACGAAAACCGGCTTCTTCGCATGGCTGACTTTCATCTAGAGTTTTCTCTATCCGACTGAGGCGACTGAGAATGATTTTAGCAAATATTTTGTATAGGTTCGACATTAGGCTTATCAGCCTGTAATATAATTCTGATCTCCTTTTTTAACCGACTTTTTTTTTTTGTGTGTCCGCGGATAACTTCGTCGTTTATGAACCGATTTTGATTATTCTTTTTTTGTTGGAAAGGGAGTATCCCAAGGGTGGTCCCATGGTGAGGAAACCAAGCTCTGATGGTAGAATCCTGAAGAAATTGAGGGAAACTCTCGAAAAAATTGTCTTTTTGGGATTGAAGTCGGTGACTTTTACGTTTTTGACGCGGAAAATTATTATAGAGAAGGATAATTGTAGATGTGGTCCATTGTTCTGTATTTCTTCATTTTCCAGTATTTCGTTGAATAAGTGTGTGATGGTTTTTAATGTAGCTGGTAGTGTACTTTTTAGAAGTTCAGACCAAATATCGAATGAACTACTAAAAAAGTTTTATTCATTAAATGCAGTAAAATAATAGGCTATGTATGACATTTAAAAAATATTTTTAATTTCGTTTAATTTTTTATTTAACATAAAGGAAAAGGTCCCGTTTCTTAAAAAAATACAAAAAAATATATCTTTTGAAATAAAAATATAATAATTAAAAGATCTCAGTACAATAAACTAATCCTGAGTACGGCATTATGCAATCGTATTTCTTTGCCAAGCTGTCGTCAATTAAGAAAAAAAACATAACGTATTTCATTTTGTATTTGGTTGTTTATTTCAGAGTTTGGTTGGTTGTTACTTCAGGTAAGTTGGTAGAATCAGCTCTAACGAACAGAGCGTTATCCATAGTGTTAGAATCCAGTGTATTGTAAAAGTTCGAAAGTCCAGGAAGCAAAGCCAAGTCCTCAGTAAATATCAATCCAAATAATCAAAACCACGAAACCAAAGGTAACGGTAGAGTCCAGGTAGCAAAGCCAAGTCATCAGTAAATATCCAAATAATCAAAACCACGAAACAGAAACAAACTCAACAACCAACAACTCAGACACAACGGTTAGGTTATGTGTCAACCAACTGTCAAACTGTCTTTTTTTTTTTACTTTAGCAACAGAATTAAACCGTAGAATGCTGTAGTAACTAGTAAGCAACAAATCGTAACCAAAATTTTAAAAATTAATTATTTTTTTCTCTATGATCAAAATAATTTAATATATTTTTATGTGAATATGGGACCTTAAACCTGCTTAAAATAAAAAATCTAATTATTTTAAAAATCCTGCACATAGGCCCATTTGCTAAAAGCATTCCCTTCTAACTTACAGGAGCTATCAAAGAAGTTCGTAGCGTTTGGTCCACTAGAAGCATACCGCCAATCCCAGGCACTATTTCGGTCTCACTTCGACCTATACGCTGCGAGGCGCTTCGGAAAGAGACAGCAAGATAACTTCGCTGATGAAGAGTTGCGAACTGCTGTTGTTGAGGCAAAAAATTTTGAAGAAAGGTAAGCTTGAATTCTGTAAAGTCCATGCACTCACGCCTAATCTCTCAGGGGTAGGCAGAACGTCATGTAATTCTAAAACCACTCGATACAACATTTGACGTTCATTCTGAGAGTTATTTTAGATGGAACATGAGTATAGTGGTGATAAGGGGGCGTCCATGAGGCGTTTTGGGGGGGGGGAGGGGGTCAAGCCGGATCTCACTCAATCTCACGTGGGGGAGAGGGGGGGTCTCTACAGATATCACGTAATTTTTTCCCCCAAAAGAAATAGTGTTAAATTGTGGGAAAGCTAAGCCAAAACAACTAAACCATGTTGTTCCAGTAGCCACTCTGAGCTCCCGTGGACTGAATTAGAACAACCTTTTTTTTTTCAAATTTAAGTTGGTAAATCGTAGCTGTTTTTTGTTGTTCGATTATTAAAAGTTTAAAAATAATTAGGCAAATTATGTAAATTTTCTAAATAAATCACCAATTAATGTATTTACACTAAAACTAAGCATTTTCATAAAACTCACGTGAGATAAAGGGGGGAGGGGGGGTGTCGGGCCAAATCTCACGACATCTCACCAGAGGGGGTGGGGGGTCGAAAAATCGCCAAAAACACCTCACGTAAATAATGGACGCCCCCTAAGCTGTCAGGCTTTCGCCCACGGTACAGCCTGTGATGGGCGACTAAAGTGGCAATTTATCACGAGCGTTTCCATGCTTTGACGGGCACGTTAAACCAGAGACCATTTGGATGTTTGAAAACTAAAAAATTAAAAAAATTAAAATTAAAAATGTATTTATTTCCAACAACTTAGCCTATTAACAATTTGTTGATGGTGCCTCCTTTTAAGCTAAGTAAATGCTTGTGTTAGGAGGTACCGCTCTTCCTTATCTTAAATAATACACTGGGCGTCAAAAATAAGTAGTACACTTTTCAAATTGCAATTACTCCTAAACTATAGTAGTTACACTTATGAAATAAAAAGCAGTTTATAGTAAACTTAACGAAGTTTATTAAAGTTATATTTTATTTGGCATGAATAAAGTTTCAAACTTAAAATTAAGATAAATACTAAAAAGTATCAATTTTTAACGATATGTCAACCACTTAATTTTCACGTTTTGGAACTTTTTCACAATTTAATAACTTGTGTTGCCGCCTCGGGCTCTAATTACAGCTTGGATCCGGTTTGGCATGCTGAACACTAAGTTTCGGAGGCGGTGTTGGGGAATATTTTCCCATTCTTCTATCAGCGCATGTTTTAGAGCCCTGAGTGTGGCAGGAGGTGGACTGCGCCTTCTGACTAGCCTCCCAAGCTCATCCCAGGCGTGTTCAATCGGGTTGAGATCTGGGCTTCTCGATGGCCAAGCCATCAAGTTGATGCCAACCTCCTGAATGTACTCTTGTACGTGGTGAGCAGTGTGTGGCCGGGCGTTATCATGCATTAGGATGGCTCCATCACCCATATTTATTAAATATGGCCCTGCATACTCGTTGAGGATCTCCGAGGCATATCTTTCACCAGTCAAAGTCCCATTTTCTATTACCACAAGCTCTGTGCGACTCTCTGAAGAGATACCAGCCCATACGTGTACAGAGCCCCCGCCATATTGGACTCTTTCCGAGATACAAGCTTGAATGTATCGCTCACCGGGTCGTCTGTAGACTCTCCGCCGTCCATCTGAAGTGTATAAAGAGAATCGAGACTCATCTGTGAATAAAACTCTAGCCCATTCTTCTTCGCCCCATTGTACGTGTTGACGGGCGTAGCGTAGTCTTGCTACGCGATGCTCTGTCTCAAGTTTGGGGCCATTTGCTGGTCTTAGAGGCTTCAGGTTAGCTTCAGCAAGTCTTCTTCTCACTGTACTCTCACTGATGTAGTCTGTTCGGGTCCGAAGAAGCTGTTGCTGAACCTCAACTGCATTAAGGTGTCGATTTCTTAACACAGTGGAAACAATAAAGCGATCTTCTCGGGTACTTGTGCACCTGGGTCTGCCATTACCTCGTCTCCTTAGATGGTTTCCAGTCTCTTCGTACCTTTGCTTTACTCGCTGAACCGTTCTTAAAGTTACACCCACCCTCCTTGCAGTACGACGCATACTGATGCCCACTTCGAGAAAAGTTAAGATTCTTGCACATTCTTCTGGTGAAAGAGGCATGATTAGTCAAATTTACTCTCTGAAGATACCTATGCTTTTCAATTACAATTGCTTTATCAGCAGCGAATGTGTCAAACACAAAAATTCTAAGTAAGACAACACCTTTCAACAGTTTAAAAAAAGTGTTTTTATTTATTCGTTTTTTTTAAAGTCAAGCATTATAAGTTCTTATAATGCATGAAGTTTTTATTGAATAAGATTAAATTTTCTTTTTAACCTTTTTTGTTTCAAAGGTCTAAGTTTTATAGTTTGGGAGAAATCGCAATTTTAAAACTGTACTACTTATTTTTGACGCCCAGTGTATTTAGATTATATAAAAATATTGATATATATTTTTGTAACAGTATAATATATAATATGTATTAATATGAATGTATGTGTGTGTGTGTGTGAGTGTATGTGTGTATGTATGTGTGTGTATGTAGCCCTACGATTTCAATCTTGGGATCAGAAACTGGCTATTTTGCCAGCTTCTACTACAGGGTGTTTGTTATATTATACATTATTTGTGTATGTATGTAAATAAATTGTTAGATAATAAATCAAATTTTTCTTCATGTCGAAGCTTTTAAGAAACAACTTCCAAAAGTAGTTCTGTTTCTTCATAATTAAGTGTTTTTAACCATTCAATCATCTTTTTCTTAGCTTCAAATTGAAGCAAATAGTGTATATCTAATACATGATTAAGTTTATTATACATATAAGAAGGACGCTCGTTTAGTGTATTGTCTGAATGCGAAGTTAGTTTTAACCAAACTGACACCAGGGATAGTCGGTTTGGTCGAGTGGTAGATTGACGGCCGGTTTGATCGAGTGTTAGTGACGCTGCCTCTTGATCGGCGGGTCCTGGGTTCGATCCCCAGTCGGGGCAAACATTTGTGTAAAAAGCAGATGTTTGTTCTCGGGTCATGGGTGTTTGTGTTTGTCTTTATGTGTGTTCCAAGGGACCCACGACACAAGGGAAATCCTTAGTGTGGGCCTTTGAGTGTGCAGCGTTTATTTTTTTTTGTAGTCAAGTTAACTCGTACTTGTTTATACCCACATGAAAGAAAAAGCGGCG
This sequence comes from Aproaerema taeniolella, assembly GCA_949987775.1. Taxonomy (NCBI): domain Eukaryota; kingdom Metazoa; phylum Arthropoda; class Insecta; order Lepidoptera; family Gelechiidae; genus Aproaerema; species Aproaerema taeniolella. Next base: position 2,748,976 of record OX465261.1, on the reverse strand, counting down.
TTCTTCTGTGTATTTTGTTTCTTACCTCAGTAAGCACGACTCGCGGGTTGATAAACCTTACTGCCTTACTCATATTATAAACGCGAAAGTTTTTATGTATGTATGTATGGATGTTTGTTCCTCTTACACGCTTAAACACCTGGATCAATTTTGATAAAATTTGGTATGGAGGTAGCTGACACCGTGGATTAACACATAGGCTACACAATTTTCCGAAATTCCCACGGGAACGAAGTCCCGGGCGAAAAGCTAATTATTTTATTATTATTTTTTTATTATAAGATGGGTTAACTCTTGACCTCAATCTTGACCAAGGTCATAGATGAGGTCGACGATGGAGCGAGTTAACCCAGAAAACGCCTAAAAGGCACCGGTACTCCCACGCACCGACGGAACACAGCAAGCTGTTTGGCGTCGGACTTCGGTAGGAGGGTGGTCGCGAACCAGACGGCCCTTTACAGAGCCTACCACACCGCATGAGACCATAGGATAAAAAAATGAGGTGTTGTTGCCTGAGATGAATTAATAGGAGGCAGGTATCATTTGTGTTTCCTAAGTCGCCTCTTACGACACCCACGGAAAGAAATGGGGTGGTGTTATTCTAAGCCGATCACCACACGGCACAGAATATATTAAATTATATTCTGTTTGTAAAGACTTTCAGACGCAGCTTCTATGTACATAGAGTCAAAAGTGGGGCTGTCTGGCGAACAAGCGAAACTATCCCTTGTTGCTAACTACAATAACGTCCACCCGAGCCAGATTGCGTGAGTATAATAACTTCAGAAACATAAAGAGTAATATATTGTTTTTTTTTGTTACACTTAATTTTGCATCCACAGACTTGATGTCCGTGCTCTTGTCTTATTATAATTTATATTTTTATGTAATACTAATTTTACATTTTCAACAGATTTATACTCTCCATTTGAGTTTACAAGAAATACATATAAAGAAACTAAAATATACTTAAATACATTTTTATTATGTTTATTTACCTAAGCCAGCGGTGGTTTCTGTCTATTTTCTCCAGTCCTTAAAGCATCGATAACAACCGTATTCCGATTTTTGATTGCTATTTTAAGGTTATAATCAATCACTTTTCCTCGGCCCGCCGCCTCTGCTTCTTTGATAAAACTGCCTATCGCATCATTACTGTCATCCGCGTAATATACACAGATGACGGTATGGCGCGATACGGCAACCACTGCATGTGGGATGCTGTTGTGTAGCTCCTGCCTGGTTGTTATAGTACGAACAATTACCACGTTTTCGTACGTTATAATATATTGTTTAAAATTTTCGCGGTTATTTTCACTATTTTTAAACGTATTATTACGGGTTCTTACTTTTTTTTGTTTAAAATGATTATCAGATATTTCGGCGCTGTTGCAAGCACCACGGTAATTACTTACGTTTTCAAAACATTCATTCCATATAAAACTAAAATAAAATAGAATTTGAAGGAATAGAATAGAAAAAATCTTTATTTTATAGGACATTCAGAATACCACTTAAAACAAGTCAAGATTACATGAAATACATACAAACATATATTAAAGGATTTAAATACATACATACACATTTGTTCTATTGACCCTACTGACTTTATGCCTATTCGCAAAGGTGCAGTCTTCCTCAGAGAAAAATAGGCAAGAAACTCTGAGGGTACTCTTTTTAATCGCATTACTTATTTTCTAATTTTAACTTATTCTGAAATAACTCTATAGCTGAGCAGTTCATTCCCATGGCTGCTTTTCTGATAGATGATCAAAAATTTTGTAATTTCCTTAATGAATTTTAGTTCCATTTTTCATTCCTCTAACTCTAAACATTCCAGGTCAATAACTCTAGAAACTCAGTTAGCACTGGAGCTATTGATGCAAGAGGAATCTATCCTAGATCAACAGATCCGTGATGGTGTGAAAGATCTCGTCAATAGACGTACCAAGATGGCGGTCGACACGGCCACTGCAGCGGCGTTGGCTGTACGAGAGTAAGTCACATACGCATACATAAGCTCACGCCTTTGTCCCATTGGGGTAGGCAGAGACTACAGATTGCCACTTGCTACGATCCAAACAAACCTCTTTCGCTTCCTCTACATTCATAATTCGCATCATATAGGCTCTTCGGATTTGGGTACTCCTAACTTGGCCACAGAATAAATAATAGTACTAACTTACAGAAGTCTCACTCCCTAACAAAAGTCAACTTTAGGCTAAAAATTTGCCTAATATTGCAAGCGACACAGGCTTGCAAAAGAAAATGAAACTTATAGTCAGCCGCTAGCGTTTATGGCACAAAATCACCAAGGTGGCGAATTCCAGCATCCTAATTTCGTAAAAAAAATGTATTTTTGTTCTGAAAACCAGTTTCTATTATTGACTAATTTATTATCAATTGATACCCAAACGGGCTACGCTGAAATTTGATAATTACACAAGAAAATCTTTTTGTAAAAAAAAAGCGTTCCCGAAATGACGATAATGCATGAAATTTTGAAATTTTTCAAAATCTCTACATGAGAAATTCTTAAAATATCTGTTATATCTCGTAAAAAGTCCAACTATAATGTTTCATGAGACAAATTATACGAATTAAATTATTAAATTAATAAATTCGTGCCAAACGTAAATTATAAAATTTATTCAATTTTAATACAAAATTATTAAAGTAATTTAGTGCCAATTACTTACATCAGTTTCTTTAAGTAATGGATTAGAATTGTTTTTAATTCTAATCCATTACTTAAACAATTCTAATCCATTACTTAAAGAAACTGATGTAAGTAATTGGCACTAAATTACTTTAATAATTTTGTATTAAACTGAATAAATTTTATAATTTACGTTTGGCACGAATTTATTAATTTAATAATCCATTATTCTCATCCATTATTTCATCCATTATTCATCATTATTCATCCGTTATTCAATCCATTATTTTCATCCATTATTCTCAAAAAGCCATTTCGGGAAGCCGTCATTTCCGGGAACGCGTCATTCCGGGAACGTTCCCGGACATTACGTTTCTATATAAAATTGCGTAAAAAATCTATCATGGTCACAAAATCAGGATTTTTCAACGCTAATGTAAAAAGAGATTTCAATAATCTCTAAGAAATATTGTGTTGAAGGTAAATTATTTTGTTTTTTTTTTACAATTATTGGCGTTCCCGGAATTACGTTGAATTGAGGTACGGCCCAAAAATTTCATACAAAAACATGTTTACCTCTTCGAATTTTCACATTTTAATAAAAAACACACCAGGCATCCATTTGCACTCAGGTGCTTTAAATAATTACCCACTAGCGTTATTTCTTGCATTTTGCTTAATAAAATGTATGCGTTCCCGGAATGACGCACAAATTGTCCGCCATACTTTGAATTGAATTATTGAAAAAAATATTATTATATTTACTAAGAAACTTATAAATATCATTTCATTATAATGCTAACTATAGTAAAAAGTACTTGTAAGTCATTAATTTTTTTTTAAAATATGTATTTTAACTGTTGTTGTCAGCAGATAACGACTTGGGGACGCGTTCCCGGAATGTCGTTTTGGGGGTATTTTGTGAAAAAAAATATATTCAATCAATAAATTAAGAAAAAATCTTTTGGGGTACGGGTTAAATAAGTTAATTCGAATAATCTGCAGAGCATTATTTTAATAATAATCAATAAATTCTATGATATAATTTACTTCAACACGAATTCGCCACCTTCGTGATTTTGTGCCTTATATTCTATTTCGCACCGCCGACTCGATGCCGCGTTCGCGACGAGAAGTAAAATTAGAAGTAAAATTATTATTGAAATTAATTAAGTAAGATAACACTGCTTATAAAATCAAGAGTAACTTTAGTTAGGAAATGTAAGTAAAAACACAAGTTAACATAACCAACCATGTTATTTGATACCTAGCCTACATACCTACTAACTACAGACACCTACAGACTATTGTGATGGCAAAACGTGTTTCTGTCTGGTTTTAATATTGTTAATAAGTTGGTACAATTATTATTTAGTTGAACACGCTTACGGAACATGCGGAGTGACACCCCCCTGACTTGGCCTTTTCTAAGTACATCTCTAATAATAAGTAATGATGACACTTAAAATGTATTTGGTTACTTAAAAGGAGTACTAATATCCTTTAATGATGTAGTGGGTTAGTATTAAACGGCTATTAGTAAGTATCTTCATCATCATCATACTCAGCCCATATCAACCCACTGCTAAGTATGGGCCTCTTCTCTGTAGCGCCAATCGTCACGGTCCTGTGCTAACCTCATCCATAGAGTTCCCGTCAATTTGACGACATCGTCTGACCAGCGGGCTGGTGGTCTGCCCACTAGCCTTGTTGCACTCCTTGGCCAGCATTCTGTGATTGCCTTGGTCCACCGTCCATCGTTCCTCCTAGCCAAGTACAAAAAATGAAAAATATCCTTATCATGTCGAACGATATCTTTTTTGATTTGCGCGGATTCTATTGATTTCCGAACTTTTTGATCACTATACTTCAGCGAAAGGGTCTTAGCACTTATGGACTTAAGTAGTTAAAAAATTCAAAAATCAATAGCATCGACGCCATTCAACGAGAGATGTCGTTCGAAACGAGGCGAGTGATTCAAAAATAGTGCCCCAGAAGTGTCTTATAGTGCGTAGAGTAAGAAGTGAAGTATCTGAAGTGTCCCAATCTGTCCATTCGCAGACAGCTCCACAGCTCGCTGTCGCACTCGCTGTCCACGTGCGAGCTGGCGCTGTCCGTGGACCGGCTGCTGTACAGCTCGCTGCGCCTGGAGCTGCGCGCGCTGCACGAGTGCGTGCACTTCGCACGACAACTGCACGAGCACGTGCACGCTGATACGATAGCTGTTGCTACTAGGATTGTAAGTTTTTTTAGTAAATATTTTAATTAAAAAAAATACGATTGTTGTGATTTTTCTGAACATTACTAGATTGACTTGAAGAGATCCCCTTGTGGGATAGGTCCGGTCCGCCTTTGTGCCAAATGTCGTTTTAGGGTAAATTCATACCGCGACGCGACGCGACGTTGCGAAAGAGCCACTCAGAATTGAATTTTATTTATTACATTTGAAAATTTAGAATACGTCGCACCACGAAGCGCCCGCGGCGTTCTCACAATAATATTTTCAATAAATTCAATTTTGAGTGGCTCCATTTGCTCCATAATACATTTCAACTGCCGTGTATGATTTTCCGCTTTTGATTAACTACCTTGAAAATTTATCAACTTACGATGCTTATTATTTTCTGGCGACATATACAGGGTTACCGGAAATTCGATACATTCCCTTCAAGGGGTTAAAGTAGAGCACGTTTGCGACATTTTTTTTAAATTCATAGCCGATAGTTATTAGTTTTTGAGATAATCGCGTTTTTGTGTTTTTTTTTGCTAAATGCCGATTTTTTTACAAAAAAAGCTGTGTAACTGAAATATTTTTTCTATGGTAATATTTTTTTATGCATAATCTGAAAGCTGACATCTCAACGGTTCCTAGAGTTTATAATAAGCTGAAGTAATACCAATAACCGTCATGTTGTGGACTTGAAATCGCGAGAGATTTGTTGGAAAAATCTTTGTAGTGGCACTTTGTCGTGAATTTGTGCAAAATAAATGTATGGAATGTGACGTGCAGATTACTTTCGTAAGTGGTTAAATATTTACAAAAACTTTATAAAAAAAGTTAAAACTTGAAAAGGAACTTTCAGAACAGCAGTAGTTTTTTGTACATGTTGACTTTTATATATATATATATATACAGGGCTTTAGGTATCTCTCTTTCAACCTCTCGGGTGGTTAATCAGTCCATGAAACTGAACGATTTCCCTAAGGAACATAGGTCTAAATACAAAAAAAATAAAAATTGATCTCCCATACAAAATGCGCTATATGCTGTTGAAGTTTGTATGGGAACTCAAAATTTTTTTTTCGTATTTTGACATGTTCCTTGGGAAAGTTGTTCAGTTTAATTGATTGATTAACCACCCGAGAGGTTGAAAAAGAGATACCTAAAGCCCTATATATATAATATATATAAAAATATAGATTAAAAACTCTGTCAATATTCCAGCAAGCAATGACCGAGATAATCTCAGACCAAGAAACATCAACAAAGAGGCTCCACAAAACAGACGTATTACTCCACGCTTTATCTGCCGCGCTGGGAACCGAACCCACGACCGATGTAATGCTACTACCGAAGCTCTATGGCGATTTGATAAACAGGATTAAGCAGTTGAAAGAAGACGTCAAAGAAGGTTATAGAAAGAAGGAGAAGAGGATTGATGATTTGTGAGTATCTTTACTATCCTATACTATCCTTCTAAATCGTGTAGGTATAATCAAGTAACCGGCGAACTTTCCTAAACCTGGTGTCAGAGTTTTCAAACCGCCAAATGGCTTCTGACTTATTTAACGATTGTAGTCAATCGACAACCTTGCAAACCTCTATTCAAAAGTTTAAAAATCCTGCCTCTGCCATGCCTTTACATAAGAGACGCCTGCTGCTTTACTAAAAAATATCTGCATTATTTTAATTTAGTCTCCGAAGTCTACAAGACGAGTCAGATCACAGTACGTTAACCTGCTATATCAACCTCCTCGCCGTACTTTTATTTACAAAAAAAACGCTTTAAATATGTGCAGTCCTATATAATAAAGTACCCGATTATATTAAATGTCTGCCAACTACTAAATTCCGAAAGGCATTGACAGTTTGGTTGGATGAAAGATGTTTCTACAGTGTCCAGGAATATTTAGACTGTAAAAATTAAATTTTACTACATTTTTGACATTTAATATATTTAACGTAAGACCAAATATTTGCACGCCTGCAAGCAGGCTGGATACGTTGACTTATATATTATTGTAACACCTTTTTTACTTGTATTCATGCAAATAAATGCTATTCTATTCTATTCTAATCACGGAAACCCGTGTGGTAAATTACCACTTTGGTAACCCATCAGATTCTCTGCCCCTGTGTACGTTGCTTGACCTCACTGATCGGTTGAGATCAGCGAGCGCCACTGGACTATGAGCGCTTCCTATACTATATAAATGTCAGAGAACTCGATGAACGTACATAAAAAAAAGATACATACAGTCGAACATAGAATCTTCTCCTTTTTTGAAGTCGGCGGTTAATAAAACGAGCCAATCTTATTTACATACAAATACTTAAATGGTGGAATCTCGCTTCTTCCTCGCGCGTGTATCCTTTAGACGAAACTGCAAGAAGGTGCTATGTCCGCGCAATACACCGATACCATACAAAAAATAATAATGGGTTGCACTCCGGAAGTGCCGGCAGAAGTGAAAACGTGAACATTAACGTTGTGCATTAATATGGAAATAAAACAAAATACACAAAAAGTGTCTGATATTCTCTCAGGATTCGAACCCTCGACCTGTTGCTTACAATCTGGCAACTTTCCACTCGACCAAACTGTCTACTTTCAATTCAGTAAAATAGTCTATCGGTATTTGCGCGCTATGTGCGAATAATCGATGACATCGTTGACATCTTTCACAGAGATAATTTTACCATAGGGCTGCCATCCGTCCGGGTTTCCACCCATACTTCAAATTACACAACGCTGCTAAAGAAGTTTTCACTTCAAAAAAGGTGGCAACCCTATCCTACGCATTTTCGATCACATCTGATGATCACGGTCACGTGACATCTGATGCGAGTTCATCGCGAGTTTAACATTTTTTCCCCATACTAAAAGTGCTCAACGCCGCTAAAGAAGTTTTCACTTCAAAAATAATTAAAGTAGATGTAATATAGATGTAAGCATAAAATAGCTATATTTTATCCAAATAAATAAGATTCAACAACACATTAAAAGTGTTTTTGTCTGCTCTCTTCGCCATCCGGCTCGAAGGACCAATATAACTTGCTAGTGGTTCAGGGCTTCAGGCGCACATTAATTACTCTCGCTGACGGCAATGACGAGAGAAATTTAAAACAGCTTGGGTAAGCTTTTTCCCGGAAACATCGTTATAGAAGTTTTTGGTTATTTAACTTTCAGTAACAAGAGTAAATCTTGATAACAATGTGTTATGGATTATTCCTATTTTTTTATTTACAGCATTAATTGCGTCTCTTTCTTTTCAGTAAAGCTTCTCTCTCCCCGCTACGTGCATACATATACGCCGGCTGCACTCGACAGCCGACCGCCTACCCACGTGATACACTAAAGCTATCTCACTCACTCACACGCGAGTTAGAGCGGTGTGAGAATACCGTACTACACGTCGGAGCACTGTTCGCTTCAGTCAAGGTGAGATATGTTATACTATCTTCTGTCTCACTCACTCACACGCGAGTTAGAGCGGTGTGAGAATACCGTACTACACGTCGGAGCACTGTTTGCTTCAGTCAAGGTGAGATATGTTATACTATCTTCTGTCTCACTCACTCACACGCGAGTAAGAGCGGTGCGGGAATACCGTACTACTCGTCGGAACACTGTTCGCTTCAGTCAAGGTAAGATATGTTATACTATCTTCTGTCTCACTCACTCACACGCGAGTTAGAGCGGTGCGAGAATACCGTACTACACGTCGGAACACTGTTCGCTTCAGTCAAGGTGATGTGTCAGACTATCTTCTGTCTCACTCACTCACACGTGAATTAAAGCAGTACAACAATAGCGTACAGGGCATCCTAAAGTACCTGCAGGCAAATTTTGTTTACCAAATATGAATATGCATAACTTGTATTTATCTATAGGTGACTTTCAATTTGTTGGCAAAACTTTAGTGGGTGGTTTTCGCAATGAAACTGAACAACTTTCCTCGCGGAACCCATATGACATTCCCTGATATAAAATGACTTTAGCTAGCAAAACATAAGGTTGTGTAAGTTGCGGGTTTCTGTACCTATGTTTTTGAATGAGAAAGAAGTCTAAGTTTTATAGGCTGACATAAAACTTGGACCACTTTCTCATTCAAAAACATCTTACCGGCCCATATACGTCCCCACCTAGGGGCACGGGCCTCCCTTCGAAACACGAAGGGGTTATAGGCCATAGTCCACCACGCTGGCCCAATGCGGGTTGGTGGACCGCTCGTCTTTCGAAAATGAAAATGAATGAATCGAAAATGAAAACCCGCCCGTTTCATCACGATGTTTTCCTTCACAGTTGAGCAAGTGATAATTAGAAATCCGTACATAAATCCGAAAAGACGAATTTATTGGTACAGGCCCGCACCAGGATTTGAACTCGCGACCTTCGGATTACAAGTCCGGCTCATTACCAACTGGGCTATTCAAAAACATAGGTGATTAGCTGATTATAGAGAAAAGTAGATATTTTTTGATGATGTTCTTATATCACTTTTATGGGGCGAATTACCCCCTAAAGTGTCGTTAAATAATTTAAAGTCGCTACACACAATGCACCATATCTGTTTATCTCTCACCACCTCTAAGGTAGACTGGAAGAGATCCCTTCAGGGATAAGTCCGCCCTTGCATACAGCTATGTTTCCTTTGTATTAGTCTGTTAGAATTTGCAATATACATACATACATACAATTCCTTGATCCACTTTTACTTTACTATTTCAGAATGGCGACAAAAACAACTCGAGAAAGCTCTGGCAATGGTTCCTCTCTGATCCGCCTCGACTAATAGCCGCCTGCAAAGGAATCCAAACCTAGAGTCTTACATCGTAGGATCTATTTTTAAATGTACCTTTTTCTTTTCTTTTTATGTTGAATTGAGCAATATTATGACATTTGTACACATGACAGTATTATCAGACTTTACACACAGACGTTGAATTCGTCAATGTGTATACTTAACAAAGAGGTTTTTAGTTAGGAAGAACCTAATGTACTGTTGTATGTATTTGCAAGCTCTAAAAATACTTTTAGGGAAATACTGGACTAATCAAATGAAAAATAAGTACAAAAGTTATACCTTACCTTTACATATCTGTACATTTTAAGACACGTTTAGATAAATAAATCTCAATACTCATAATAAACATTTTTTTATTAAAATTACTAAATAGTATAAAATTTCCTATCAATAAATACTAATGTAGATCACATAATTGTACAGTCAGCATCGTAAACAGTACAGTTCTTAATCTAGACTTATTGCATTGACTATACAACATGTTTAATGACGAATTCTGCTCTTAATAATGCTCAATATAATCCTCCATTTTGTAACCCATGTTACTTACTGAGAAAACACGCATTTTTAAGAAACGTCGTTGAAAAAACATTTTAAAAAATTACAACAGTTTTTTTCTTAATTCTAAAGTTGTGGCGTGAAAATAGCAAAATTATAGATTTTTTGTATTACCTCTATTGGTGATTTTAAAATTTCGCTTTGGTATTTTTCATAAACATATTTTTTTTACCAGCCCGTATATTTTTCATATACTTATTTAACGTGGATTATCTGTATATGGACTCATCAAACACGATGAGTCCATATACAGATAAATCCACAGGCAAGGTCGATAGTCATTAATTCTAGTTTAAAGTCACCAGAAGTCTTTGGGTTGTTTGAAAATTTTGTACCACCCAATGGGATAAAATTGAATTGTCGCTAGCTACTTTGTCCAAAGCAAAAATATTTTTTGGGAATTGGTTGGAAAAAGGGAGAATCCTTGTAAGCCCATATATGTATGTGCGTCCTTTGAATCACCCTCTAAAAGTTATTATAACTAATTCAAGATACCACCCCATACTTTGTCGCGTGCCATTGATGGCATGCGTGCCATTGGTTCGCCATCCCTGTGGTACGGAGTTCAATTTCAGGTTTCCATATGAGTGTCTTCTGGGGCGATGTGTATGGGGTTGCTGAAGTCTAGCTCTATGGTAGGGAGTTCAATCCCAGGTAGGTCTGCGTGGTTTCCATATGAGGGTGTCTTCTGGAGCGATATGTATGGGGTTGCTGAAGTCTAGCTCTATGGTAGGGAGTTCAATCCCAGGTAGGTCTGCGTGGTTTCCGTATGAGGGTGTCTTCTGGAGCGATATGTATGGGGTTGCTGAAGTCTAGCTCTATGGTAGGGAGTTCAATCCCAGGTAGGTCTGCGTGGTTTCCGTATGAGGGTGTCTTCTGGAGCGATATGTATGGGGTTGCTGAAGTCTAGCTCTATGGTAGGGAGTTCAATCCCAGGTAGGTCTGGGTGGTTTCCATATGAGGGTGTCTTCTGGAGAGATATGTATGGGGTTGCTGAAGTCTAGCTCTATGGTAGGGAGTTTAATCCCAGGTAGGTCTGGGTGGTTTCCATATGAGGGTGTCTTCTGGGGCGATGTGTATGGGGTTGCTGAAGTCTAGCTCTATGGTAGGGAGTTCAATCCCAGGTAGGTCTGGGTGGTTTCCATATGAGGGTGTCTTCTGGGGCGATGTGTATGGGGTTGCTGAAGTCTAGCTCTATGGTAGGGAGTTTAATCCCAGGTAGGTCTGGGTGGTTTCCATATGAGGGTGTCTTCTGGGGCGATGTGTATGGGGTTGCTGAAGTCTAGCTCTATGGTAGGGAGTTCAATCCCAGGTAGGTCTGGGTGGTTTCCATATGAGGGTGTCTTCTGGGGCGATGTGTATGGGGTTGCTGAAGTCTAGCTCTATGGTAGGGAGTTCAATCCCAGGTAGGTCTGGGTGGTTTCCATATGAGGGTGTCTTCTGGGGCGATGTGTATGGGGTTGCTGAAGTCCAGCTCTATGGTAGGGAGTTTAATCCCAGGTAGGTCTGGGTGGTTTCCATATGAGCGTGTCTTCTGGAGCGATATGTATGGGGTTGCTGAAGTCTAGCTCTATGGTAGGGAGTTTAATCCCAGGTAGGTCTGGGTGGTTTCCATATGAGGGTGTCTTCTGGGGCGATGTGTATGGGGTTGCTGAAGTCTAGCTCTATGGTAGGGAGTTTAATCCCAGGTAGGTCTGGGTGGTTTCCATATGAGCGTGTCTTCTGGAGCGATATGTATGGGGTTGCTGAAGTCTAGCTCTATGTTATCTGGAATCGGGTCGTAGTAAGTCACGTGGTCGCGGGAACTTGCTGTGAAACGAAGTTAGTTTACTTTATTATCTTTATCTTTTCTTCTTTATCTTCTTTAAATAATATAAAGTGAAGTCGCTTCCGCTGTCTGTTCGCTTAGATCTCTTAAACTGCTCAACGGATTTTAATGCAGTTTTTAGCAATAGATAAAGTGAATCAAGAGGAAGGTTCATATGTATAATTCATTCCCGAAATACCCACGGGAACGAAGTCCCGGGCGGAAAGCTAGTTTGTTTACAAAATATTTTAATAGAATAAATCTTAAATTTAAAATTTTGTGTCACCTCCAACATTCATAGCTTATAACTTTTAGCGGCTTTTTTAATTTAATTTAATTTTTTACTAGCTTACCGGCCGGGACTTCGTTCCCGTGGGAATTTGGGAAAATTATGTAGCCTATGTGTTAATCTAAGGTGTCAGCTACCTACACACTAAATTTTGTCAAAATTGGTCCAGCCGTTTGAGCGTGAAACAGGAACAAACACTCATACATGCAAACTTTCGCGTTTATAATATTAGTAAGGATTTTAGAGTTATGTTAAGGTAAAAATGAACCTTATTCGTATTTATTTATTTATTAAGACGTTCACAACAGTACACAATTATATAAACAAATAAAACATACATTATGTCTGTCATAGTTCTAAATTGTGAACCTTGGGCGTGGACGTACAGCTCGATTAATCAAATAGGCTTTTAAGTAAGAGATACTAAATTTAAACAACATGAAATGTGACTTAACGTACTAAAGCAAGAAGATACTATTCTATGTGAGGTTGAGGATCTTTGAAACAGATTTTTTAAATAATTTTTGTTCAGGGTTAAATATATCAAGGTCCTTGCAACGGTCATTATAAAAGCGACACATCGTATGAACAGAGCAATAGTATTCCCTGGACAAAAGCTTTGATATCTCCATCCATCCACATTCACGCCTATAATCCGGTCCCCGTCGGGGTGGGCAGAGCATCATTTGGTTCTAGAACCACACTTGACGCCGTATTTGACATACAATTAAATAAATAAATAAACGCTACACACTCAAAGGCCCACACTAAGGTTTTCCCTTGTGTCGTGGGTCCCTTGGAACACACATAAAGACAAACACAAACACCCATGACCCGAGAACAAACATCTGCTTCTTACACAAATGTTTGCCCCGACTGGGGATCGAACCCAGGACCCGCCGATCAAGAGGCAGTGTCACTACCACTCGACCAAACAACCGGGGATGTCATTTTAGTAGGTAGTTAAAGAGGCCAGCGCATCAGGTTACCCCGTTTTCATTGCAAAACCGCTCTTATCACAACAGCACAGAATGCACGTGTGTGGTAAACTGAGTTGCGGCCGTCCAAACATGAGTATTGTGGTTTTTTTGATAAAAAATAGGTTCGCTCTTAGCCACAATCTAGCTCAGGGCAAAGATGCGGTCGAGGATGTAGCGAGCTCACCCAGAAGAAGCCTATTCACTCGTACTTTAAAGATATTTGGGTTGTATGATCTCGGAAATACAGACGCCGGCTGGGAATTCTACTCCCTGGCAGTGCGCAATATAAAAGATGAAGACTAGCGCTCAGTACGTATCCGAGGTATCTCGACAAGATAAGGGTGATACCCCGCAGTGCGGCTGGACGTCCGAATGAAAAAAGGGGCAGGCGGAATGAGCTATTTTTTTATTTATTTTTTATTATAAGATGGGTTAACTCTTGACCTCAATCTTGACCATAAAGTTCAAAGATGAGGTCGACGATGGAGCGAGTTAACCCAGTAAATGCATATAAAGGCACCAGTACTCCCACGCACCGACGGAACACAGCAGACTGTTTGCCGTCGGACTTCGGTAGGAGGGTGGTCGCGAACCAGACGGCCCTTTACAGAGCCTACCACACCGCATGAGACCATAGGACGACACTTCAGATTCAGAAAAAAATGAAGTGTCGTTGCCTGGGATGGATTAATAGGAGGCAGGTCTCATTTGTGTTTCCTTAGACGCCTCTTACGACACCCACGGAAAGAGATGGGGTGGTGTTATTCTCAACCGATCACCACATGGTAAACCGGTAGCTCATGTAGCCTCTGAGTAAATGAAACCTGCCTCCTAGTAATCCATCCCAGGCAACGACACTTCATTTTTTTCTGAATCTGAGGTGTCGTCCTATGGTCTCATGCGGTGTGGTAGGCTCTGTAAAGGGCCGTCTGGTTCGCGACCACCCTCCTACCGAAGTCCGACGCCAAACAGCTTGCTGTGTTCCTTCGGTGCGTGGGAGTACCAGTGCCTTTATAGGCATTTTCTGGGTTAAGTCGCTCCATCGTCGACCTCATCTTTGACCAAGATTGAGGTCAAGAGTTAACCCATCTTATAAAAAAAAAGAGTGCACTCTCCGAAGTAGTAATAGGATAGCCTTTAAACCGCGATACACTTATACACAAATACCTTCTCGTCCCACTTACTGGCTCTTACACTATGCGCAGGAAGAGTTAGAAGCCGGCGTTTGATATCTCACCTGTCAAATTCAACCTGGCTATAATATCAGCGAGATGCTGCGGCTGTAGCGTCGCCTTCACGGTGATACGGTCGCGGTGTAGGCTGCGCTTGTGTCGCGACGAGCGTCGGCTCGCGACGCTAGTGTTGTGTCGGTTTAGGAGGGGGAGCGTAAATACCATCTCCGATAGGGGGGTGTCGTCTGGACCGAATTCCTGGGAAAGCAAGAGTTCGATGATCAATATCACTCGTGGCTAAGGGTTTCACGCGTAAGACGAACATACTAATGAGATTTATTTCACCTTTTTAACCTCCAACAAAAAATAGGGGTGTTATAAGTTAGATTTCTGTATCTCTTAAACAAAAAACCGATTTCGATGCGTTTTTTTTGTTTGAAAGCTGACTTACTTTAAGATGGTTCTTAGCTATACAGGGTTTAAAAGACAGCTTAGTAAAAACTGAAACCCTGGACTCAGACAATCATTCTGAATGATTTTCCAGTGGAGTTTTTCTTCGGAAATTTTGCTTAATATTTTTATTATTTACGTGAATACACTCCATTTTGCAATGAAAAACAATCATAACAACGTAAAATACGAAAACCAGCAATGTACATCGAAATGTACACGAACGCGGGGCGCGGTTACGCGGTACGTTGCGTAGCGCCAAAGTAGGTAAACAATGAAAACTCCTTAACATGACGTTTCCGGGAAAAAATAATAACTTATAGCTTATAATAGCTATGGGTAGATACGACCATTTAAGTATTTGCTAAGCTGTCCTTTACACCCTGTATTTAATCAAAATTGGTTCAGCCATTTAAAAGTTATAAGCACTAACTAATACTACAAAATTAAGATAACAAAAAACTAGGTAAGGTAACGAATGGAACTGCTATCTTCAAAAGTAGTTCTTCAACAAAAAAAATCTTCAAAAAGTTCTTCAGAACTCACCAAGCACTTTCCACTGACGCAATAAGATGCGTTCTTCTTCCCACAAGAGGTCCCGAGCGGGAACCAGCCCTCCTGTCCGTTGACGAGGTAGAACCGATGCGACACGCGCTCGTCTTGACATGCTATCCGACACGGCCGGTCTGGGTCCTCTGGAAAATTATTCGAATTGAGGCGTATATAATTAAAAGCAGCTAAATCCACGTAGCGTCAAATTTAATCCGAGTATGGGACCATAAGCGTCCCTAAATTATGAATAGTTCCATCCATCGTTCAGTATCAAAACCAGTTTAACCTAAATCAATATTGAATCTCTATTTCCCTTGTTCTTCGCATCACGCGTGAACGGATAGAACAATTTCGCAAATTCTTTTTTTGTTGTGTTTATTATTGTCAGGAGAAGGTTCTTATGGAAGAAAAAAATTAAGAAAGTTGATCTGAAAATTAGAAAATTTAAGACAGGACAACGTCTGTCAGGTCAACCGTCCTTCATAAAAACCGTTCAAAAACTCGGTTTGCAATGAAAAACATTTATATCCTCCTTTCACTGAACAGAATACGGTAGACACTCTTATGTAACAACTTGGGTTATTTCGTCAAACAGAGTACAGCTGAAAATCAGTTTGTTGTCTATTATAGACAGCAAGTACGCCGAGTTCTGTGTCCTAGTTTATCTATCTTGTGTATCTGTGTGTCTGTCCGTGGCATCATAGCTCCTAAACGAATATACCGATTTCATTGCGACGCAACGTCCGTAGTCTCTTAATTCGGCAAGCCTCTAAATAAGAGAAGGTATATCGATTGAGCCGTCTTGAGCATCTTCAAAAATCCTTTTATGGTCGACCTTTGATAAGAATGCTAAAGAAACTTTTTTTTTTTAAATCTTTTTTAAAACACCGGAAAAAAAGAAATGGTTTGAATATACCTAAAGCCGGAGATATCTGCATGCCAAGTCCTGACAGTCTTCTAACTCTCTCTTTGTACTTAGTGCACACCATTGTTGCGTACTGGTATGGAGATTTTCTTTGAGTGCAGCCCTGTAAAAACAAAACAGATATAGTTTGGTACAATAAACAAATCTTTTGTTGGAAACACCGTTTTCGTGCTGTCATTTCTCTCTTCCCTCGATACCATCACATCAAGACAGCATAGCGTAGATTTAATAATAATTTGTGTGATCTTGCTACAAATAAACATTAAAACAGTGCACAACAGTGTTCTCATCTTCAAATCATATACATAAAAGTTTGATGGTCCTTCGAGCCGGATTACAGACTGAGTTGGTCTAGTCATCTAGAGGCTAGTAATGCTGCCTTTTGTACCGCTACACACTCAAAGGCTCTTATTTCATACAAACACGCACACACACAAACAATTCTCCCCAAGAAACATGTGAAAATATGAAAACAATTTTTGCCTCTATACCCTTTTTTCGGTATATGACAGATTCGTGGGTATAAACTTTAACTGACAAATTTAAGGACTATTGAAGGCCTAAAGCTCAAGTCTAAGGTCCGTATTACAGAACGCGATTCAGACTTAAGTAGCAGTCACCTTTGTCATTTTGATAGTGAGAGAAAGAGACAATCAATACTGAAGTACAGATCAAGACTTGATTCTCCTTCTTCTTTAATACGGGCCCAAGAATTCTCTTCATTTAACTCACCAAATCCCTCCTGCTATTATCAGGAGTACACAGTTGTATGCTGGTGGTAGACTTGGAGACTGATCTGACCAGTCGTATGCCGGTGCCGGGAGATATGCAGTGGTAGTGACAGCCGCTCGCGGCGCGCCATTGTGAGCCGACCGCTCGGCGCCACGTGCCTGATGTTTTGGTCCTGGAAAAAAAATGGGATCTCAAAGGGGCCTCTGCGTGTTGGATAAGTTTCCCTACGTAAGCATTCCTAAAGGGCCGTCCTTTCTAGTAATAAAATAAATAAATAAACGCTACACACTCAAAGGCTCACACTAAGGTTATCCCTTGTGTCGTAGGTCCCTTGGAACACATACAAAGACAGACACGAGCACCCAAGATCTGAGAACAAACATCTGCTTTTTACACAAATATTTGCCCCGACTGGGATCGAACCCAGGACCCGTCATCAAGGGTCACTATCACATGACCGGTTTGGTCGAGAACTGGCCTGATAGTTTAGTCGGTAATGATCTTGCTAATTGATCTAAAAGTGAGATTGCGTCAAATGTATAAAAGCGCGGCAAAGCAAGCGAACTAAGAACCTTTTGATAAAGGCTTTCAAAGTAGATTATTATTCTGGAGCTAGAATCTCCACAGTACTTACGAAACAGGTTGAGTGGATGCGGCTTGTAGTTTAAGTGCCTCCCATTCACAGTCACTGGACCTCAACGAGAACTCTGTGTCCGCACTCGAGGAACAAGAGAACTTCTGCAATTTAATTAAAATAATTAATTAATTGATAAGGTACGATCGATTTGCCATCGACTCGCTAAGAAGGTACGATCGATTTCCGCAATCCGGTACCTATCCAAGTTCGTTCCAATTTAATCTTAGATTTGAATTCTGAGAACCAACCACATCATGGTTGAAAAGCCCTCAAAATTATTGTTTCTATTCGAGGATTTAATAAAAGAATTAATTAATAAAAGATAGATCGTTGGGAGAGGTGTTTAATCGGTGATGGTTGGTGGACACATAACTATTATTAATTTTGGTTGGTTTGGAAAGAGAGCCTAATAAAAGGAAACAGGGGTTCTTTTGCGTTTCACAACACCATCTATCGAACCAGGTTGGCAACTCCACGGTATTTAAAGGATCCTTAATCTAGATTATTGTAGATTCTAAAAGGCTCATCTAGTACGGCTGAGTTTGGATAGATGGCGCTATGTGTAACAATGAAGGACAAAAGCAGATGGCGCTGTATGTCACAAGATTGTTCGTTGCATTAAATAAACTACTGAAAGAAATATGAGACTGCGAAAATGGAAAGGTACGACTTTATGGGATAGTCAAGATACATAATTGAGACTGCAAAAATGGAAAGGTACGACTTTATGGGATAGTCAAGATACATAATTGAGACTGCAAAAATGGAAAGGTACGACTTTATGGGATAGTCAAGATACATAATTATTGTGATGAGCTTTGTAAATCGCTCTAATTGATTACCCCGAAAGTTGTTACTTTTACTAAATACAGACAAATGTCTGGGGAGAAGAGTATTGCAATCAGGGGTAGTTAAAATTACGCACAATGAAGGCCAAAAGGTCTGTATTACAGAACGCGACTCAGATTCTGATCTACACTTAAGTAGGTAGCAGCCGTCTTTGCCATTTTGATAGCGAGAGAAAGAGACAATCAATACTTAAGTATAAATCAAGACTTTAGTCTCCTTATCTGTAATACGAGTTTCAGACACAAATTGGGGAATGAGAATTACAATCATGAGAAGTTAAAATTACGTACAATGAAGGCCAAAAGCTCAAGCCTAATTTAAAACGAAAGTCTTCTTCTTATCGTGTAGGTATAGTCAAGTGTGTGGCGAACTTGGCTAACCCTGGTGTCAGAGTTTTCAAACCGCACAATGGCCTCTGACTTGATCGACTACAGCCGGGACCGACAGCTTAACGTGCCCTCCGAAGCACGGAAACGCTCGTGATAAATTGCCACTTTGGTCACCCATCAGGTTCCCTGCCTCTGTGTGCGTTGCTTAACCTCACTGATCGGTTGAAATCAGCTAAAGCCACTGGGCTACGAGCGCTTGATTATAATAGTAAGTTTGACAAAGGACATATTGGAGGATGAGTCTTCCAATCTGAGAAGTTAAAATTATAAAAAAATACTACACTGAGCAGAACATTTTGAAACATTCATAAGTGTTAAAAGAGGGGGATACAGCGCAGTACAATAAAGGCCAAAAGCTCAAGTGTAATCTAAAACGAAAGTTAAAATTGAAAAGGGTCCCGACCTGACAGACCCCAGCGATGCAGAACATGGGCGACATCCTAGAGCACGCGGTCCCGTCGGGCAGCGTCCAGCCGCGCGACTTGTAGCCGCCGCCGCGCGTGTCGCACCACACCGCGCATGCGCTGCTCACGTCTGCAAATCAAAGTTAAAAATAGCTTTCAAGATTCAAAAACGTTTATTTGACATACACACTACAGAAGGAATAAACAACATTGGTACATATAAATTAAAATGGATGCAGTTGTGATGAAGTGCGATGACAAACAGAAGCTCGAGCACGACGGCGACAAAGTCGCGCGGCGCGCCACTCGGCTGACGGTGAAACTTCGAAAAAGCTTGCTCCGCCCTCTGGCGTTGTAAATTTTGACATTTTGACATAAGATCGCGGCGCATTACGCGCGCTGTCAGCATCGTACTCGAGCTGCTGGACTGTTCAGGACTCACCATTCATAGAACATTCAGAATTGAGCATTTATCGTTTCGAATAAATCACAAATATCTGATTACCTTCAGCATCTATTCGCTGTAGTCCCGTCCCAATCAGATCGGGGTCTACTTCTCTGGCCCTCAAGCAGATTTGATCAGCAAACTGCCTCACTGACATCCGAGGTACATTGCTGCACTGAAATTGAAATGGAAAGTTCGTTACATTACTTAAAAAAGTGAGTTTAAAATGCTCTTTTCTTAGTAATGACCCGAACCTAAATAATTCTCCATAAGAGTCAACAGATTTTAATCCCATTTGCAGATAACTCAAGCCAAAATGTCTAAATATAATGTGTATGTGCTTTTTGCTTTTATTGATTTTTAAAAAAGCGATTAATCAATTTCGATATTTTTTTTACATATAAGTAGGTCTTTCTCAGAAGAATACTTTTTCAAAGCACATAGCATAAGTATCTCAGAAGTATACGTTTTTCAAATGAACTGAACAGTTATTGTTAGTAACTTTTTTCATCGACTTTTAAATCTTATTCTATTTCTTTAGTACCATTCGTTCACCAAAGTTGTCCTCTTCCGACCCTGCCACGACCTGCATTTGCCTGTTACATCTTTGGTCTGAATGTACCTACCTGAGACGCGTGGCAGGATTGGTATTTCTTGTCATGTCCTGCGCAGTAGTTGTTGCCATTGTGTCTGTAAAAAGCATTTTATTTTCTATACTAATATAATAAAGAGGAAAGATTTCATGTTTGTTTGTTTGCATTGAATAGGCTCCGAAACTACTGGATCGATTTGAAAAATTCTTTCACCATTAGAAAGCCAGATTATCTCCGATGGACATAGGCTACACAATTTTCCCGAATTTCCCCGAGAACGAAGTCACAGGTGGAATGCTAGAAATATATAAAGAGGAAAGATTTGTTTGTTTGCATAGAATAGACTCCGAAACCACTGGACCGATTTGAAAAATTCCTTCAATATTAGAAATTATCTCCGACGGACATAGGCTACATAATTTTCCCGAATCCCCACGGGAACGAAGTCCCAGACAGATTGCTAGTAAATAAATTTAAAAGAAATTAAATAATTCAATTAAACAAACCTTACAAATAAAACTACTATAGGGTAGAGCAAAGAATACACAAATATGAAACACTAGCTTTCCCCCGGGATTCGTTCTCGTGAGAATTTGGGGAAATTTTATAACTTATGTGTTAATCCATGATGTCAGCTACCTCCATACCAAATTTTATCAAAATTGGTCCAGCCGTTTAAGCGTGAAAGAGTAACAAACATCCATTCATACCAAATTTTGCGTTTATAATATTAGTAGGATTTCCGTTCCATACCTGGGTCTATTACACCTTCTAGTAGCCACGGCCACCCCGGCGGCTGCCGGCGCCAGGCTGTCATCCACCAGACAAGCCGACGCGCACTCCGACCAGCCAGACCACTTGCCCCAAGACCCTCGCTTCAAGGTCGACCCTGAACGCTCGACGCATTCGCCTCCTCTGCAGTACTGTTGATAAAATTCAAAATAGTATATCTGAAAGTCCCGTGAAATTGAGCGAAATTGACCAAAAAAGGAAAAAATGGCTTGTTTGGCTGGACCACATAGGTTCTCAAACATGAGCGTAGACACCTTCTAAGTTCTGGACATTTTTAATCAAATACTGTTTCGCGTAAAAATACGAAATCCAGTCAAAAATACCCCGAGTCATCCCCGGTGCAAAGGTACTATAGCGAGAGGGATAGCCGGGAGGATCAATGAGGGTCAAGATTCACTTTGAAATATTTATTAAAACGAAAGCACTATTCTGAATTGAAGCTACGAGAAGACTGTCAAAATATCAGCATAGACCATGAAAAGGAAGCCAATTCCTTTTTATTACAAAATAGCTATCAAAAGGCTTTTCAAGTAGACGGATAACGCGCGAGGTATACAACCTCGCTACAGTACCCATCACACTTGCAGCATTATCGCGGATGGATCTATCATCGTTATCTTATCAACCGTAGGACCTCCATTGCTGGTCATAACCTGGACATAAGCCTCCTCTAATGATGTCTCATAGATCCTGTGAAACTCTTATTTAAAGACTTTCAGGTGTTTTGGCGGAACATCAGTAAATTTTCATTAGCTAGGAATGCCTCCCACTCCTACGCTATGCTCTCCCAGCCAAGGATTTAGGGGAGGAGCGAGCCGCAGCCCATGCCCCGGAGGGCAAATTCGGACTTAGCAGATGAATACACAATTCATCGTTAATGCAACTGTGATTACTGAGAAAATTAAACTTAACACAGAAAGAGCAGCGCTAGCGTTCTGGCGTTCTTTTCGGGGGGCTTATGTTCATAATTGAGCATCTGATGGCTGAAAGATATGATGATAAATACACAGGACAGTGGGGGAGGAATTTTTCAGTTTTGGCCTGCCTCGAAAAAGTTCAAGATCGGGGCTGCGCTCTCCTGTGCGTTGTCGTTAAGTTGTTACTCAAAAACTCGCCTTCCTTAATGGACATCAGTCCATCGAGTACTACTTCCTACCTTTGACATATTTCTTACCATATCATCCCCACATCTAGTCCCTTCGAGCGCAGGGTGTGAGGTCCAGGTGTATCGCTCCCTCTGACAGTGCAAGTCTCGGCAAATGTCTTCCAGGTTTTGGGCAGTTGCGTGACGACTTCCTCGGCCGTATTTTAGCATGCCTGGAATGAGTGGAACTTTCTTTTTTAAGTTTCGTGAGAGTGTTTTAATTGCAAAATGGCTAGTCTTATATTTAGGGATTAGGAGTATATATGTAAATTCTATATTGCACGAAAGCAGTGAAATAAAATAAATAATGTTGTTGCAAATCCGGACTTAGAGTTATAATCTTTTCTGATTAAAAACTGCTTGTTTAGACTTCTCCAAGAATCTTCGTATCCTGTACCACACGCTTCCACGGTCTTAGATAGTTCGTAGAAGACCTATGTTGTGCATTCTATCATTGTTAAATAAGATCTTTTGATTCTTGACTAAACTCTCTTCTTTAGCTTTAAATTCCTGCGGGCCTATCACTCATACAATTAATTTACTTTCTCACTTCTGGTCGGCAATTCTTCGAGTTTTAACAAAAACCTTTTCCTTACTTTCTCATTCTCAACTCCATCAAATCACACTTACATTGTTGATCAGCATCGAACCTCTCCCCCGGGAGTATTCCTTCAGCGCTGTGATCCAGCTGTCCAGCTGAGTTGCCGTGGTCCAAGAGACATCGCGATTGCACTGTACTGAAAACAAAAGTTAGATAAAGAAAACTTTCTGGAAGGATATATTTAATTTGTCCAGTAACTAAAACATCATCCATACGAATTGACTTAGTTCTTTCGTTGAACCTGATTGTACTCTCTGAAGCATTATCTACTCTTTCGATTTAATCAATTATGTACCTAGTTTATGATATTACGTACGCCGCAAATTTCTAATAATTTTTTTGAGTCTGTTATAAACAAAACTTCTAATCTTCTTCGTATCGAGTCAAGTGTGTGACGAACTTGACTAACCCTGGTATCAGGGTTTTGAAATCTTCTGTTCTCTCCGCCACTTTGATAAAAACTTACTCTAAAAACTTCTGCAGATAGT
Source organism: Aproaerema taeniolella (assembly GCA_949987775.1). NCBI lineage: Eukaryota > Metazoa > Arthropoda > Insecta > Lepidoptera > Gelechiidae > Aproaerema > Aproaerema taeniolella. The sequence goes on along the minus strand of OX465261.1, from coordinate 2,725,481 downwards.
TCTTGCTGCACTGCGACCACGTGATCTTGCCACTGCCCAGCGTTGGGCTCATGATGTACGCACTCGGGTCGCAGCCGTTGTCAGCTAGTAAACCATCGTGTCGCATGCCCAGACTGAAATACAAGTTCAATTTAGCTAATTCAGCTTTAGCTATTACAATGTCTCATTGATAGTGAGAATAGAACACTCTCGAAGGCATTGGTTGAACTTAGCTTTAAATAAATTATCCAATCATTTAAAATAGTCAGTTTTTTCCTCCAGGACTCTTATTTTTCGATCTTTTTTGTCTTGAAAAGAAACTATTGATGGGATTTGGTCCTACCGGTTTCATTTTATAAATTTGTGTATTCAAAAGAAGCACCTAACATTCATCTCATCATGTGTTCAATAAATGGCAACTTCTTGCTCCTAGAAAACAGGATCTTAAGTTTCTTCTCGAGTTCTTCTTACCTATGACATCGAAATTCTCGCATAGTTGATTACTTATTCGTATTTGCACCGTCTCTTTCACATCGCCTAAAGCAACTGGTGTTATATTTTACTTATTGGATGTACCTATCAGTTAATAAAGAGTCTGGTCTCGGTTGGAATAACATTGAACTAGTCGACGAGTGGAAATCCCTTCTACGAGTCTATGTGCCTAATGAATCCCTCATAATGTCCTTAATAGGATAAACAGGATTTTATTATCATGATGTTACTTACTTATGCCCAATTTCATGTGCCACCACATAGACGCTCTCGAAATGTCTTCCCTCATTTACAGTACAACTGCTGGTTACCGTGCACATCCCTGCTACTGGGGCTAGTCCTGGAAAATAATTGTTTCAAATGAATATATTTACTGAAGCTTATAATGTTATATACTTACTAGCTTCCCGCCTGGGACTTCGTTCACGTGTGAATTTGGGAAAATTATGTATCCAGGGTGTCAGCTACCTTAATTCCAAATTTTATCAAAATTGGTTCAGCCGTTTGAGCGTGAAAGAGTAACAAACATCCTTACATCCTCATAAACTTTCGCATTTATAATATTAGTAGGATTTCAAGCTGGAACACTGCATCTTCCACTTTAATCATAACTAAGTAAACTCTTTACTTATCTTCACAAAATATCTTGTGAAATTCTCTATTAACGTAAAATGATGACAATCTCGGCCTGAGATGATACAATTTCCACAGATTCGACACGCGGTATTAAATCCGTATTACTAACGTGATTCGACCATATTTTACGCAACTAGGCAATTTGATTCATCGATCTCTTTATAAACACTATAGTAGAGAGACACAGCTTCAGCTCACGAATTTAGAAAAAGCTCAGTTTGTATGTAACCTTTCCTTGATTGTCCCGATTTTATATTTGATCAATTGGTTAAAAGGGTATTAGAATAGGTTGCAGTTACCCATTCTTTTTGTTGCGCTTGTGGTGACACATTATGTTGACGCGGCGTTTTGCACGTCGCCCGAGCTCAGAGGAGCGAGGGGAACGACAGTGGTTTTCCAGTCGCCGCCCGCGTCGGTCATAACAATTAATACGTCAGTACATAATTCCTTCACATTAGTATACGCGTAAAATAAGTGAGTTTGTAAGAAAGAAATAAAAGTATAGTGATACCACAGACTTCTATAATATTGGAAGTCTGTGAGTGATACGGATTTCGGACTTTAAATTATACTTCTGCATGCTGCTCATGCACCAGTAAACGAACACTCCCATCTGACTAAATATATCTACAAATCAACAAAAACATTTTAATCACAAAACTGGTGACCCCGACGTGATTCTCTCCTTTCATTAAGTATGTCTAAACGCATTGACGTCGATAAAATTTGGTTGTTTGCTTATAACAATTACCTAAGTTATTAATTCACGCGCTTTGGCCGAAAACTAAGAATAACAATGTCTGATCATTCATTTCTGATGCATTCCAATAAGTTAACTAGGTATAGTGACGAAAAGCGTAGTAAATTTTCAACTTACCCACAACTTGACTGCTGACTTTACCATTCTTATTGACCACATACAAGTCCAATCCAGTCAATATCAACGCATGGTCCCAATGAAGAGGATCATTATCGCCAGGAGGGTTTTCCAGCCTCTGCCAAGTGCAGAAATTGCTCAAAAACCTGTCAATATCATGCGGTCTTTTTAGATTCACTGGGTCTTCGTGTAAAATTTCCAGTCTTTTGAGTATAAAATTTACTGGCCTGCCTAAAGAAGGGTCGTGGTATAACAACTGCACTGCATTTATCATAGCTAGGACGAATCTCACCAATTCTCTTTCAGTCTCTTTTGGAAAATTTACTGTCATATGTTTATACAAATCTCTATCTACAAAGACTGCTGTTTCAACAAAAACAGCGGGCAAAAGTGCTCTTTTTTGTCTCTTAGGCTCTTTAACTAGTTTTTCAATAAACGCCCCTATAGTCTTGTTTCTATGAGCTAGATTAAGTTTAAATTCTTCTATATCACTGTTTTCTTCTTTTACAGAATCTGTATCTCTTTTTCTCCTATGCTTAGTCCATATTCTCACAGGCTCTGGAGTTATAATATCACTCATTTCATTCTCTTCTACACAAGTTGGTTGTTCTATTTCATTGTTGCTATCTTTTTCTTGTTTCCTGACTATAACGTGGGGTTTCCTCTCGTCTGTGTGAAACCTTTCAGGCAATGGATGGATGACATAGATACTATCGTTGGTTTTGACTACACCTCTCTGAAAGAAAAAAATAAATTTTGGTACATTATAGTTATAATTTTCAAGATGAACATTCATATCTATGGAAGCTCTTGGTAGAATTTCTATTAAAATTGGTACATAATATAAGAGAGGAGCTCTAGATACTTTTCTTCGTTGCGAGTCATAGTTTCTAAACTTGTCTTGCTGTATTTTAACGTGACAACTTACCACATCTTCACAAACATACAGCGCAGCATCATCACTTCTGTAATAGCAGAGATCCAACTCTTCATCTGCATGCTGGTCCACCACCACCTCTGTGTGGTTAGACCTCCTTCTGATCAGCAGGAACTGTGGGTCGAGGAAGCTGCTTCTAGGGCTCACTTGGACGTCCAGATGTCGCTTCAGCGAAGCCAATTCTTGGTCCTCGTTGAAGAGCGAACGTTTTCGGCGTTTTGGGTGCTTTAGATGCGCTATTTCGAATTGGGCTTCTGGAAAGCAGACATTTGGGAAATGAGAATTGGGTTGCTGCTTAAAGCACCGCGTTTAAAGATAAAATTCAGGAGTGAAGAGCCTATCCTAAGAAAAATGGTCAGTGGTAAAAAGTGGATAAACATTCAAATATTCCTTCAACGACACAATGTATTTTTGAAATCATGCAGGTCCAAAAAATCGCTAGTTCTATGTCATTTGTTTCGAAAATTCGTTAAAAACATACCGTTGTGGTTGGCACCAAATAGGAATATTTTTTCTGACTCTGTAAGGTGATTGAGGAGCTGCTCTGTATGTTCCTGAAACAATGAAACATGACAGTTAAAAACTAATTGCATTTTACGACTATCGCTTTTGTGTAACGTATCTCTAATGATTAATAAACTTTCTAACCTCAACACTCAACGAGAAGTTGAACCATTATTTAAAAAAACGTCGCTAGACCCGGATTCGAGGATTAAAGAACAGTGTCCCAAGAATCTAACTAGGGATCATCGTCGATCAAGAGACATCGTTACTACCACGCAACGAAACCCGTCTTTTTCGTATCGTAACGGTATAATCAAGTACGTTGGCAAACTTAACTAATGCTCAACCGATCAGTGAGGTTAAGCAACGTACACAGAGGCAGGGAACCCGATGGGTGACCAGAGTGGCAATCTATCACGAGCGTTTGCGTGCTTCGGAGGGCACGTTAAGCTGTCGGATTGACTACAGTCGTTAAAACCAAGTCAGAGGCATTTGTGCGGTTTAAAACTCTGACACCAGGGTTAGCCACACACTTGACTATACCTACACGATAAGAAGAAGAAGAAGATTAACGCTGCTGTCTTAGTTTTCAAACTGTGAAATGATCTCTGACTTGGTTTAACAACTATATAATTCATGAATAACAACAGAGATCGACGCCTTACACTCCTCGAAAGCACGGAAACGCTTTTTAAAAAATTCTATCATGGTCACGTCAGGACCCATGCCCCTGTGGCCATTGCTTAGCCTCGCTGGTCAGAACAGCGAGCACCACTGGTTTACGACAGCTTCACGATACGGTGCCAAAGGTCCATTCATGAAATCATCTAAAATCTCCAAAGAAGCACCTGCACCCGCCATGGACTGGTAGCCTTGGTATCCAATCGCAATTACAAACTATAAACCTATTGTTCACCCACACTGGCGGCGCCGGCGCACGAGGTAGCCTCGACATATTATTTTTGACAATAGATGATGGTTTCGCACGCTGACTGCGATTAATCGGGCCCACTGTGAATTAGTTGGAACTTGTTTAATTTATTAGATTTGTTATTGATTCTTGTTTGTTTATTTGTGATCGGGACTGTGGTCTAAGTTCTCTATTTAACTATTAGGAGTTAGAGCCCTTAATAGGGGTTGCACCTAGTTCAACTATTTTTTAGACTGTTCCCACAGTTTTATAATTTACTAATCTTTTACACCTTCGTGTTTTATTTATTTGGCATACTAAACAAGATATAGTCAAAATAAAAACAGTTATAAAGTTATTAAAAAACCAGACACTACCTCTAAATATTATGTTGGACAAACTAAAGGAACCGCTTTAACTGTTCAAAAGTTATTAGATATCATGAAGAGCTTCTAAAATTTCAAACCTTATGTCTTGGTCTAATGTTATGGATTGATGCTCCTGTTCCAACCGATGATTAGGTACCTATGAGCTGTATTAACAACAGCTCGAGCATGATGCGCGACAAACTCGCGCAGCTGATGGTGAAACTTCACTTTTATTCGCGAGGGCCCTGCGCAAAGGCGTTTTTGCCCCCTGGCGTTGTCAATGTTGATATTTTGACATAGGACCGCGGCGCATTCCGCGCGCGAGCACATTGTGTGTGAGCTGATGAGCTGTATCAACAGGGTTTGAACAAAAAATCGCAGCACCGCACACCGTACGATGTTCAATGCAGTGTGATAACCGTCTTTTAAGTGATAAATGAATGAATTAAATTTTATTTACGAGACACACTATTTTTTCTTGAATCTAACGTAACATTATATACAAAAATTACAACAATGACACTCAAAAAGACGCTGGCTCAGCATTTGTTACATCAGCGAGGCTGTTAACGCTGATATTTTGCGAGTATATATACAGAAAAAAATTAAAATAACTTTTGAAAGTCAAAAATTAAAAATTCTAAGTCTGCGGTACGTATTTATATTTAGATGCATTAGTAAATTAGTAACGTCAACAAATAAAAAAATACTATAACATTATTCGCGTGATGCGTCATTGTATGTGTGTTGTGTGCACCCTACTGTGTAGTGTACTATGTTCTCGAGTCCTAAAAAAAGTGTATGTATTCTAAGTACCTTTATGTTGATCGTTATGTAAAAACATACCTGACATTGACCATGCAAAAACCTTTATTTCCTTGTGCTCTTAATGCCTAGATAAAATCTGTCAACCCAAAACAAAGCAATTACATAGTTTTCGTAATTACAGCTATTTGCATGACGGAAACTGTGTTCGGACAAAAAGTTACGTACGTAAGTATCTAGATGTATTTTAGTACGGGAGCACATATGCTATTTGTTTTTCCATTGGTTAGCAGTATGCCTAGGAAAATAGCGGGTGTAAATCCACGCGGGGTCTATGCTAGCTGTCAAATGTATTTTAAAGTATGTAAAAGCTACCTTTTCCTTTATCGTGTAGGTACAATCAAGCATATGGCAAACTTGACTAACTCTGGTGTCAGAATTTTTTAAACCAATATGGTCTAAACCCAAGAAACTTTGGTTTAAACTTGGTTTTACGAATGGCCTCTGACGAATCACGGAAACGCTCGTCATAAATTGCCATTATATGGTCACCCATCAGGTATAAAACGCTACAAACGCTGCACACTAAAAAGCCCACACTAAGGTTTTTCCTTCTAGGCATCGTAAGTCCCTTCATACGTACACAAATACAGACACAAACACCCGTGACAACGCGTTGTTTTCACGTAGTACTTGAGCTACTAATGTAGTTAATGTAGTATCATTACTAAATTATAAACGCGAACGTTTTAAAGTATGGATGTTTGTTCCTCTTTCACGCTCAAATGGCTCCACCAACTTTGATAAAATTTGGTATGGCGGTAGCTGACACCCTGGATTAACGAGTTCCCTACGTTAAATCGAAACACGTTTGTTCTTAATATTTTACTGCGAATACTTTCTATCAACAGTTCACTAGTTCGATGTTTTATTATTACTAAGCCTTATAGGACAACTATGTAACGTTAGTGCAAAAATTATTACTTCTACATTTTTTATATCGAAAAGACTTTATATCGACTGTTTATTTGGTCGATATAATGCTAGTGCGAATAGATTTTTGTATTCCGTTTGATCTATGCGGAAAGCTAGTACTTTCATAATACGGTATAAGAGGATCGTCTCAGTGTTTTTTAACGTCGTCAATGGATTCCATCCCCTAAAAGTTTGGTATTGTGTCAGGAACACCAAAAACTAGGTGGTCCGTACGTTTTGATTTTTGTGATATTTTTTGTAGACAAAAATATATTTAAGACTAAAAGTCAGCATTTTTCGCCAAAAAATTTCTCAACATTTAAGAGGTCACTGTTGAAAAACTAAGAACAATTTTGGAAAAAACAAAACGTACGAACCTTGTTTATACGCTTAAAAATCGATAGAGACCAAAAACGTAAGATTTTCATAAGTTTTTGGGGTAGGAATTCATTGATGCCTAAACTTATAATTTTGGAAATAAAACTTGGCATTTCGCCGGAAAGCTGCAATTGTCCCTTTCGCACAAGTCTGAGGCGGGTGGTCGACATCGAGACAGCATGAAAAACAACTGAGACGCTCCTCTTTTTTTGTTTAAAAAACTTTACAATTCGTTTCATGCGTGCTCAACGAAGGTACTGTGAGATAGTTCCTACAGATTATATTGAAACCCTCCCGCCCCCGCTTCTTGCCCCCGCTAATCTCCTGGCCCTCGGGATGTCTAAATCAAGATCTCACATTTTTCGTCTCGCTTGGCCACTCAGGTTTTAATTACAATGACTTCCAAACCTTTGTTAGCGCCTGTAATAACTAAGATCGGCTGATTGGGCGATATCTCTTTGATCCTTAAGGTTGCCGCTTGTTTGCGGGGGTAGATAACATGTCCATCATAAATTTGATAAGACTTCCGTTAGATAGCATGCAAATGAAATTAAAAATAAAGTTTGCATATGCATTTGTGTATTTTGTTGAATCATTATTTGCACGTAATGCTTCATACTGAACCGGGGAAGGAAGATAATTTGTATCTTAGCATCCCCACAAAAAATCCATATTTTTTTTAATTTCTCTCATCTACTAATTTGAGCGTATTTTCTCGAAGTTTTTTAATAATAATTTTTACGGTTACGGTTAAAGAGAACACCGTTTTAAGTTAAAATGATTGAGTCTTAAGTATAACTTACTTCCTTATCCATGTTGGTATAGCTAAGTATATGGCGAACTTAACTAAGCCTGGTGTCAGAGTTTTCCAAGTGCCAATTGACCTATGTTTTGGTTTAACGAATGCAGTTAATCGACAACAGCCGGGACCGCCGCGCCGGCTTAAAAAAGCTTGTGACAAATCCTACTTAGGTCACCTATCAGGTTTACTTTCTCCCCATACCTTGCTTAACCTTACTGATCGGTTCAGAGCACGCCTGACTTTTAGTGTGGGGCTTTAAGTGTGTACCTAGGGTTTATATGATTATCATATTAATTATTACTGTGAGATCTTAAATTATATCTACCAGATTTCACATTATTATTCCTAACATTTAAATCTAGACTTGCGCGGCCTCGTCCTAAAACCTGCGACCTATTAGGTATTTAGGATGAACCTAGGCATTCTATCTGCTATAGCTTTTATAGGTACACCTCTGTTTAGTTACTTGTCAAGGTAGGTTTTGACGTAAAGAAATATAAATCTTTAATCTTAATAAATGAAAAGTAGGGTGACTCACTGACTCATCATCACCCAGCCCAAAATCTAAAAATCTGAAAGCCCAAAATACAAAGTTTCTCTTAACGTTACATCCCATAAATAAGGGTGAATTTTACAAAATTCCCACGGTAACGATGACGCGGGCTTTCTCTAGATATGACGGTAAGAGCAGTTTTAAGAAAAGTGTAAATTTTTATTGTATTTACTAAATTATAGGTATTTACTAAATTAAATAGGTATTTACTAAATTAAATAGGTATTTACTATTTACTAAATACAATAAAAATTTACACTTTTCTTAAAACTGCTCTTACCGTCATATCTAGAGAAAGCCCGCGTCATCGTTACCGTGGGAATTTTGTAAAATCCACCATTATTTATGGGATGTAACGTTAAGAGAAACTTTGTATTTTGGGCTTTCAGATTTTTAGATTTTGGGCTGGGTGATGATGAGTCAGTGAGTCACCCTACTTTTCATTTATTAAGATTAAAGATTTATATTTCTTTACAATTAAACAAGGTTGATTGTATTTCACTCATTACATTATCGCAGCCGTATTTTGCAAGTTATTGTTTCGTATCTTTCTGTTGTTTTTGATGGGATTCGAAAACTGCACCATAAAACGGGAAATCGAAGTAAGTAGGTAGGAGTTACTTACGTACGAGATACGTACGAGTAGGTAATTTTTTTTTTACCAGCCCATATATGTCCCGACCGAGGGGCACGGGCCTACCTACGAAACACGAAGGGGATTTAGGCCATAGTCCACCGCGCTGGCCCAATGCGGGTTGGTGGACCACTCGTCTTTCGAAAATGAATTTTCTTGGACGGGCAGGTTTCATCACGATGTTTTCCTTCACCGTTGAGCAAGTGATAATTAGAAATACGTACATAAATCCGAAAAGACGAATTTAGTGGCACGGGCCCGCACAAGGATTCGAACCCGCGACCTTCGGATTACAAGTCTGGCTCATTACCAACTGGGCTATGGGCTATCAGCGCATTTATTGCAATAAATTACTCTTAAAAGGAAGAACCAATTTTGATTAAATAATAGGTATTTACCTATGAAATTGCCGATTTTTTCTCAAGCTTTATTTGATTCATAATTTATTTGATTGAACAGCTATTACTAAAATTGTTTTTTATTTAAAACCTTGGCCAGATAACGGAGATATTGAGTCAATTAATACATATTTACTTTAGATTTATTTGCTAAAAAAGAAACTCAAATATAGCTTGTTTCATCCGTTGCCCGTTTCATTGCTTATTTTTGCTGTACCGTTGTTACAGTTACAACTTTCAATAAAGTAAGTGTGATGAAAATTAACTTAATGTTGTCCAAACCTTCCCACAAAATTTTGTTAAATTTAGATCTCGCATTCCCGAGAAAAATCCAAAAACGTTAGTATGGAAAATTTTCCAAAAATATTGTATGAAAAACGGCACTTTCATAGGTAAAGACCTATTATACATTTGATATAATAAAATACAAACATAAAACCATTTAGATTACATTAACTTTCAGACAACAATATCCAGATCGAAATCGGTCCATTCGTTTAGGAGTTACGATGCCACAGACAGACACATAAATACGTACGGGACCCATCAAACTTATAATTATAACGCCCCTGTTTTTGGTCGGGGGTTAATAAAAGCTATAGTAATAAAAACAAAACCTTCTATTCCAACGAGAGACATTAATTTACATAATAAACGCCATTTTATGTATGTTAAAATAAAAGTTATATCTCAGAAAGCGTGCAACAGTAGCTCTCAAAGAAATAACAACAATTAAACAACAATAAAGATCTAAAGTTACGAAATAAATTCTTTAGTTCCAACAATTTATCAAATTTTACTTAAACAAATTACAAAGATTGCATAACTAGAGCAACTTTCCCTGCTTTAATTTGTTTTTAAAATTTGTTTCCATTCTACAATTACACACTTTCGCGCTAAGGTTAACAGGCCGGAGAGTTAAGTTAACAAGGGTTTGAAACGTTTGAAAATTCACTCTTACACAGTTAAGTACCCACTTGACTTCAATCCATCCAATTACGCTAATCTCTCTGTCGGGTAGGCAAAGCGTTTTGTGGTGTTTTGATAGTTATGGATGTAACAATCCTTTCTTCCATAACGTGTAGGTTAATCAACTGTGTGGCGAATTTGACTAATCTTGGTGTCAGAGTTTTCAGACACATTCAAAGGCCCACACTAAGGTTTTCCCTTGTGCCGTGGGTCCCTTGGAACTTGGAACACACACAAAGACTGACACGAACATTCATGACTCGAGAACAAACATCTGCTTTTTATACAAATGTTCCAACTGAGAATCGAACCCAAGACCCGTCGATTAAGAGGCAGCGCCACTACCACTCGACCAAACCAGCCATCAAACGATTATAGTCAATCGACAACTGCCGAGACCGACAGATTAACTTGCCTTTTGCCTACTCTTTCTATGAGATCTTCGATAAAAACTAAAAATAAATAATTTTTGTGAGGAAAATACTTAACTGAACGGTTTTTGTAAGTACTACATTACAAAAACATATTTTTTCTGCCACAACTTCAGAAAATCCATACTAATATTAAAAATGCGAAAGTAACTCTGTCTGTCTGTCTGTCTGTCCGTCTTTTATGCCTAAACTATTGAACCGATTTTGATGAAATTTGATAGATTAGAGCCTGGGAAAGGACATTTCGTTTCGTCCCACAGTTGGGCACGATATAACCTGTAGTCAACGCGGGCGGAGCCGCAGGCGGAAAGCTAGTAATGAAATAAATAGTGTTTGTAAGTATTCCAAACACGCAAAACGCAGTTTTTGTCGTATGCAGTATTCACTTTTAACGTATACCTAGAGACTTTGTAAATAGAGATCATAATTAGTACCTCTTTGTACAGACATACAATACAATTTGTATACTTTATTGCACTCCAATACAAATAAGGTACAGTTACATTTGCTTTGCATCGTCGCTCCAAGAATTTTTCTTTGAAAACATTACAACTTATCAAATCGAGACGCAATAATGACTTGAAAGTCAAAAACTTGATAATGAAGTAAAGGTTTTTTTTTTATTATAAGATGGGTTAACTCTTGACCTCAATCTTGACCATAAAGGTCAAAGATGAGGTCGACGATGGAGCGAGTTAACCCAGAAAATGCCTATAAAGGCACTGGTACTCCCACGCACCGACGGAACACAGCAAGCTCTTTGGCGTCGGACTTCGGTAGGAGGGTGGTCGCGAACCAGACAGCCCTTTACAGAGCCTTCCACACCGCATGAGACCATAGGACAACACCTCAGATTCAGAAAAAAAATGAAGTGTCGTTGCCTGGGATGGATTACTAGGAGGCAGGTCTCATTTGTGTTTCCTTAGTCGCCTCTTACGACATCCACGGATAGAGATGGGGTGGTGTTATTCTCAACCGATCACCACACAACTTAATGTGTAGGTCTGTGTAGGTATCTGTGTATCAGTTGGTCCAAAACTTGATAATGTAATAAAAGTGAGATGATTTCTGTGTATCTGTGTACCGTTTAAAAGTTATAAGCAATAGAATGTCGCACCCCCGATTTTTTAAAATTTAGAGTTATGTCAAAATAATTGCAATAAATAGTAAAATACGTAAGTATTCTAAACACGCAAAATGCAGTTTTTGTCCTATTTAGTATCCACTTTTCACGTATAGAGACTTTGTAAATAGACGTAATTAGTACCTCGTTCTACCGACATAATTTACTATGCATCGTCGCTCCAAGAACTTTTCTTTTTAAACATTACAACTCATCAACTCGAAGACGCAATAATGACTTTGAAAGTCAAAAACTTGATAATGAAGTAAAAGTGAGATGATTCTGTAATGACTTGCAGATTTCGCTGGTACAGTCATCGTCGCTGATTGCCGTAATGACGAGAAATGGAAATGGGGAAACTGGGAACGGATTAAGTGTACTGAATGGATTTAGAATAAATAAAATAGACGCTACGTACTCAAAGGCCCATACTAAGGTGTCTGTTTTTGGTTAATCCATTCTGAAAAGACGACCCTAGCTACAGTATCAAGTCAACTAAAACTTGGTATTTGATGGAGTCTATTAACTTTCTTCGTCGAACACAGGTTGAAAGTTGAAATATGAGAAAAAAGAAAAAAATTTGCCAGTTCATACTATTAAACGGTCAGCTGATTTCCCGATTTTTTTTTGAGAATTTCATATGGGTTCCTAGTATATAAGGGAAAAGTTGTACAGTTTCATATAGATAGATAGATAACAGCTTTATTCACTCCAATAACACACATCAAAACACATAAACAAAGCAATAAGAAAAAGTTAAAAAAAAAGGATCACCCTCAAAAGCTTTGCTAATTAATTTAAAGTTACCTCATATAATAGTTGCCTGCCTGGTACACCAACCAAATCTGAATGTTTTGGCAACAGCTAAACATTGTTGGTGTACCAAACAAAGCTAAATAATGTTTAGCTGTTGCCAAAACATTCAGACTGACAGTTTTCCGGCCGTCAAAACAGCATCTAATGCTAACGTTAATATTGGATTGTTTGTATGATCGTAAGGTCAGTTTGACCCTGTAAGGTTTAAGAATTGAGATGGGTTACTCTTTTAACGGGATTGTTGGCTATGAATGATATCGTTAACAAAGCTAGAAGGTTGAATTTAATAGGTAGTTTACAATAAGATATTTGTATAAAAGGTGTCCTCGGATATTTTAGATGTATTTATTAGGAAATTGTGTAGCGTGTTGATATTTTATTCCTTGCGCTTCTTCATCAATATGGAAAAAGTTGACTCAAAATGGACCCCAACAAATGCCCACAGACCATGTAAAGGCGGGGACCATTGAAAAGAAAAAATATTGTTAGTGACTATTAAAGACTGGGAAATCATAAAATAAGAAATTGCAAGAATACTTATTGCAAGCTAATTAAAAAAGTACAGGTAGGTTTATGATAAACATAATCTGTAAAAAAAAAATTCCCTTAAGTGGTAAGCATAGAATCTAGGTGTTATAGAACCGCCTGACTCAACAGCATCAAGTATATAACATAGAATTATTTGTCACCAAAATTAAAAACTGGTTATTCTATGAAATTAAATATTAGGTGAATTAGCTCAGCCTTTCGTCTATTCTACTATAACTAAAACGAATTTATTGAGTCCTTTAGACTTCTTTTAGCAAGCCTGGAAAGAGCATATTCTATCTTAATTCTACTTTAAGCAGAGGTCGGGCCGACAGTTGTAAAATAATGTTGTGCGTAAAGCTCACGGATCCTTTAATTTTCGTTTAAATTTTATAAAATTGGTTAAAATTTTAGCATAATTATAACAAGTAAAACGATTAAGACTATAATAAAACTAAGGTTACATTTAATTTACAAAAGTAACTCATGTCATCGTCGACATAAAAATCATAATTATACCCATAGCCAACAGGGTCAAAATAATCCACTATTATTGTGCATACGTGTAAATAATCGCCGCTTCATCACAATCATGTTCAGGGTTACCACCTTCTCTCTTCAAATTATCGACTTTTGTGGCTATTTTAATTCCTATTTGATATTTGCAAACATCTATAATTAGGGGATTTTGAAATGTTTGATTTCTGCTTATAATGTTTTTAAAAACTATGCGTTAAAAATGTATCCTGTTAGCATAGCTCCATTATTTATTAGTCTCGTATTGAGAAATTTCGTGGCATAGCTCAGTTGCTTGGGTCTAAGAGTCTGTAATTACAGAATGCGACTCAGACTCTGATCTATACTTAAGTAGCAGTCGTGTTTGTCATTTTGATAGTGAGAGAAAGAGAAAATCAATACTTAAGTATGGATCAACCACCAGAAAATCTAGGTACTTAATGGGTTCGCGCCGAATATTTTTCTTTCCCTAAAAACTCTTTGTGTAACTTATTTCTCATCGTTCGAACCGGCAGATTAAATTAAACAGTGTAAGGTTAGATTAGGAGAGTTTCCATAATAAATGCTAGTTGACAGTCCTTTGTGGCATCACGCGTGACAACCCTAATTCCCCTCCAACCATAGCTGCGCTTGCGACGCTACCATTGTTTACGTGCGTCTCCATTACTTTGTCATGACAACGCAAACTTATTGTTATTATTACCTGACATTATATTGTTAATGCCGAGAATGCACTTATATGCGTTTTGTGGTCATTTGGTAGATAGGGCTATCTACAGATAAGTTTACAAGACTCTTAAGCTTCTGAAAACGGCACATTCTAATAGTACGCCCAGCAGGATTCTGTTTGGTGTTTTCTGGTCGCAATCAATCAGTGAGGTTAAGAAAAGTAGTCTTACACGGTAGCAGGGAAACTGATGGGTGTTCATAGAGGACATTTATCACGACCCTTCGGTTCCGGCTGTTGTCAATTGACGACGGTCGTTAAACCAACTTAAAAGCCGTTTGGCGGTTTTTAAACTCTGAAACCAGGGTTAGTCAAGTTCACCACACACTTGATGATACCTATCCACTAACAACAGAGAAGGCTCTTTGATAAATGCAAAGGTAGGGAGAAAGATAAGTATTTGAACGTAAAATCAATGCCACACGATCCCTTTAGACTAGATCTAGATAGAATCTAGGGCACGCGTAAGTCTAGGCTAAGTAAGGTCTAAATTTCAGGTTCTATTTCCTTTCCAAAGCTAATCACCGTCGATTTAGTGGACATGATAAACAGTAGCTTGGGAACATAGATACAGAAAGATAGAAGGAGTTTTTTTCTTTATTGGTAAAATAAACAGATCCGTTACACAAGTAACTTAGATACAAATACAAATTCCAAACACGATATTATTACAAACATATAGCAAACATTATCAAAGGCAGGGTGGAAAGGGTGTGGGCACAGCAAGCTGATTTTAAACCCAACCTGAGTCACAAAGAGGGAAGTGACCTAAAACTTGGATAAGTAAGTAATTCCAAACACGATATTATTACAAACATATAGCAAACATTTTCAAAGGCAGGGTGGAAGGGGTGTGGGCACAGCAAGCTGATTTTAAGCCCAACCTGAGTCACAAAGAGTTAAGTGAACTAAAACTTGGATAAGTAAGTAATTACACAAATTAACAAATTTAAGTCAATACATACATGACAACATACATTACATTTAATTTTATGCAACATTTAAAATTTAAAATTTGACTTGGAACCTATCTTTTTTAGGATATTTAATAACAATAACTTAGATCATTTAATTGTATAAATGCAATTATTTTTAATCTAAATGCGAAAGTTTGTGAGGATGTATGGATGTTTGTTACTCTTTCACGCTCAAACGGCTGGACCAATATTGATAAAATATTGTTATGGAGGTAGCAGACATCCTGGATTAACACATAGGCTACATAATTTTCCCGAATTCCCACGGGAACGAAGTCTCGGTCTCGGTTAAGTTGTAACTATTGTGAGGGTAGGTTTCAGTCTGCATTATACGGTTGTTTCGATCGGACGTGTTTCACTTTTATTTACCTAAATATATTACAGGTCTTCAAGCTAGTCATACTATATTATAAAGTATGACTGTATGTCTGACCGCGAAAAACTCAAAAACTACTGAACGAATATTCATACGGTTTTCACCAACGAGTGATTCAAGCGGAAAGTTTATGTGTATACTTAATTCATTTCCGTCAAGGCTCGCTGCTAAGTCCCTAGTCCTTCTATCTCATTATTGCTCGGTGGCAATCTACGTAGGGCTTTCGCAATTTCTAGCAGCTTAAATTAAGTGGGTGGTAGGTATCTAGCCTAAGTCAGTATTTGAAGCGTTGTGTTTAAATTAGTACGTACTTAAAACAAGTTTTAGTCATCTATGTCGAGATAAAGCTATAATTAATTATTCATTAGATGTTTAATCGAAATTGATTAATTGATATTGATTACACGTGTTACCAAGTTTATATGGGGTAACTGTCCGTAATATTATATAAACTGTGTATTTATTTATTTATTTCTTATTTGTTTTTATTTTTGTTTCGGATATATTGCTTAAGGTTTAATATTGTACCCGCTCTTGGTTTCACTTAACGACTTTTTTTTATTATTATTATAAGATGGGTTAACTCTTGACCTCAATCTTGACCATAAAGGTCAAAGATGAGGTCGACGATGGAGCGAGTTAACCTAGAAAATGCCTATAAAGGCACTGGTACTCCCACGCACCAACGGAACACAGCAAGCTGTTTGGCGTCGGACTTCGGTAGGAGGGTGGTCACGAACCAGACGGCCCTTTACAAAGCCTACCACACCGCATGAGACCATGGGACGACACCTCAGATTCAGAAAAAAAGACTTTTTCATACCCAAAGTTTACCTGGCAGAAATCGTTTGAAGCGATAAGGTTACCTATATTGTACCTTTATGCTGATGTTTTTCTATAAGCCTTGTATCATTTTTTTTAACTTCTGCTGTAAAGTATGAGTATTGTAACTGTAAATTGCCCCTTATGTGTAGAATTCTAGCTAAGTTCCTCCTCTTATATCTACAAGTACTCACATACAATTAAGTATGTATATGTATATTGGGTGACTCTAATATAGCGAGAATCGAGGATATGAATCAGCTCACGAAACTGAACAATTACCCCACAGGAACATAGGTCGAAATTTGAAGAAAAATATTTCGCCCCTCCATATAATTCGTGCGATCAGCTGATTTGCCTAGGATGTATGAGAAATCAAGAATTTATTTGATAATTTCATATAGGTTTCTTAGGAAAAGTTGTATAATGGTGAAAGGTGGTCAGCCTTTCGCCCATTATACAGCAAAACCCTCGCATCCCCCCCCCCCCCTAAAGTTTTGCTAACTTATTTAATGTCACCCCATATCATGCATTTCTTATTATAAAAAATTATCAGAATGTAACTTTTACTTTTACTCTGTCTCATGTTCTGTAATGTTGGTGTGCAATGAAGTATATTTGTATTGTATTTGTATTGTATTGTATCGAGTATTAATTCTACTGAAACAAATTAGTCAATTAAAACCAAACCACTCAAGTAAATCAACTAAAATGGAACCAGTATATTAAATATTAAAACAAAAGAACTAATTACTTGGGTATGTAAAGAAAAACCTAATTTCCTTTGCGTTATGTAACTCAATAGTGTAGTGCATTTCAAGTTAGAATAAGGGCTGTTGCACACACTATACATAAGTATAATTTGTTCTCTAGATAAAAATGTTAGCTTGATTTACATGAGTTAGTTAAGATTTAGTATTATAATTTTCAAAGTTATTACAACTTCATGTTTTAAGGGTTCCGTACCTCGAAAGGAAAAAACGGAACACTTATAGGATCACTTTGTTGTCCGTCCGTCCGTCTGTCTATCAAGACCCTTTTTCTCAGGAACGTGTGGAGGTATCAAGCTGGAATTTATATCAAATACTCAAGTCTACTGTCCCTTAGAGCTGTGCAAAAATCAAACTTCTGAACCAACGCAATCAAAAGATACAGCCGTTTATGTCGCAAATTCCCGCAAATTTTCGACACTCGCAAGGAAAGCAAAACCTACAGGGTACTTCCCGTGAATTCAGAATCTTGAAATTTGGTATGAAGTAACGTCTTATAGCACAGATGAAGGAAAAATTTCGAAAACCGTAAATTTTTTGTTATATCGTATAATAAAAATATTATTTATACTTTTTAAACTTGCTACCCGTTTCCTCATGAACGCGTAGAGGTATTAAATTGAAATTCGTATCAAATACTCAGGTCTTTAATACCTTTAAGCAGATTTGTACGGAACCCTAAATGCACGAGTCCGACTCGCACTTGGCCGGTTTTATTTTTTAAAATTTTGACATGCCTTCTCTGATGCTTTTCAAAATAAAAATAATAAAAACAAACTAGCAGGCATGTAAAAGATTTTCATTCAAATTTTCATCCCATGGGAGTAAAATATGTATTTTCATTTGCTTTGAAGGACGCCTGTCCAAATTTAAACGCTATAGAAAAGAAAATTTCTCTTCATTCAAATAGGGTCTAATTTTCCTTGTATTGATTCAGAAGTCTATACTCAATATTCATGAGCCAAAAGGGCACTGCACAAGAGAGATAAAACGCGCCAAAATTTTCAACCGACTTCAAAAAAGGAGGAGGTTCTCAATTCGACTGTATTTTTTTTTGTATATTTGTTACGCGATTACTCCGGCAACTGTTGTCCGATTTTCAAAATTCTTTATTTGTTCGAAAGAGTATACTCCTGAAGAGGTCCCATATAAATTTTATCGAAAATGATTCAGCGCTTTTAAAAAAAATCAACAAAAACAAAATATACTACAAACTAGAACATCATCTAAATAAATGAATGACATTTCTGTTTGTAGTTATTTGCTAATAGGCATTGTAGTCCGCAAAAAACTAGATATCTACTTTGTGCGAACTGTTGTTGGGATTGAAGTCGGTGACTCATACGTTTTTAACGTGGAAAATTATATATCAAATATTTTGCTATGCAATAAAATCTTTATCACAGTGCAGTCAAATCTTTACCCTCCATTTAGTGGGAAGTAGGGCGATTCTGTATTAATTATGGAAATGGATTTCGTGCGACCGTTTTTTTCACCAAACTGAGCAACGCACAGACAGACAGTCAAACAGAGATATATGGGAACTGGAATATTAGCCTTATTACCTGCTATTAAACCTGTCGAAAGTGTTCTCAGACGTTTTTTGTGGTAATTAATGGGCAATATGGACGGTTTTCTGTCATGTTTTCACTTGATATTAAAATATTGTTACAGTTTACGTAATTATTTAGATTGTTTATGAGAATTATTTAGAATACATACAATACATACATACACGTAGCAGACACTGACGCCTGTAATCTCTAATGGGGTAGGCAGAGCATCCGTGGTATTTATAATACCAACAATTAATCACGCTTTCATTAAATTTTAAGGTAAATTATTGTTAAATTGACACGAAATATACAGGTTGAAAAAGAACCTTCTAGCTTTACTGAAAATCCTGAACCAGTATCACTTACTGAACACTTTTAATTTTTTTTAATTTTTATTTTGGGGAGGGGGGGATATTTTTTTTTCCTAAACGTAGACGCTACTCGCACCCCTCGCGTGCCTGGTGTAGGAGTAATGTCTACGTTTAGGCATAAAATGAACTTTTCCCATTGGAAAAAAAATAAAAAATCTTTTTTTTTCATAAATGTGTTCTTTGAGTGATACTGGTTCAGGATTTTGAATATAGCTAGGAGGTTCTTCTTCACCCAGTATACTTACTCTAAATGAAACAGATACCAATAAATAACTTTAATAAACACCTAACATACCTTTTGTTGTTATTGGTTCTTAAATTAGTCAGCGAAAATTAATCCTCGTATTAACTTCTACTTAATCTTTGAGGTTGACTGCCGTACTCAGAGACGTCAATTAAAGTTAAGTACTATTAAACTCTGATGTTGTCTCTTTCACTCTTGTTGATGTGAACAAGGATAGCATGACATTTAATTACTTCTTAACTTTAATTGACGTCTCTGAGTATGGCAGTGAGTCCGTAATTTTAAAGCTGCCGACAAAAGACATCAACGTCGTCGGCGGCTGATTTCATTCTATGTTAATATTTTTTTGTGTAAACAAGTATTAAACGATTTTTTAATGTAACACACAGTTATACATAATTATAATGTATTACAGAGTTATACATAATTCACAATATTGGATGACCTTGAATTATCGAAAACTAGCTTCCTGCCCGGGACTTCGTTTCCGTGGGAATTTGGAAAAATTATGTAGCCTATGTGTTAATCCAGAGTGTCAGCAAATACTCCATACCAGACCAAATTTTATCAAAATTGGTCTAGCCGTTTGAGTGTGAAAAAGTAACAAACATCCATACATGCATACAAACTTTCGCGTTTATAATATTAGTAAGGAAGGATTAAGAACGTGAATCAGCCCAGTAAACTGAACAACTTTTCACAAGTACCACAGGTCGAAATATAAAAAAAAAAATCGCCTCTGTGCGATCAGCTGAGTTGCCTTCGTATGGGAAGTCGAATTTTTTTAAAGAATATCTAATATGTTAATTTTGAACAAATACATATAAGTAAGAAACATCTCGATTACTTTAGGTTTCAAACAAAACAAAACCGCATCGAAATTGGTCTATTCCTTTAGGAACTATGATACACAGACACACAAATACTCGTACACACTTCAACCTTAAAACACCCCTCTTTTTTGCCGGGAATATTAGAGTCTAAATACAGATTACTAATGAGCAAACTTTGATACTAACTAGAAATGTAGAGAAAATAGAGAGAGCAGGTTATCGCACTATCAATTGCAGACAGTCAGAGACTGCAGTATTATACATTTAACTTATCATAGTAGCTAATACCAGCGGTTTTAAAACTTTGTTTTTTGTAACTCTGGTACCTACTGCAAAAATGCCCTTTTATCCCCCGAAAAAAAAGAGGGGTGTTGTAAGTTTGAGATGTGCATCCGTGTGTCTGTCTGTGGCATCGTAGTTCTTAGGAACTACACCAATAGACCAATTGCGATAGAGTTATTTTTTTTTGAAGTCTGACGTAATTGAGATAGACTCGAGAGCATACATATGCTTTTTACACAAATATTTGTCCCAATTGGGTATCGAATCCAGGACCCGTCGATCAAGAAGCAGCGTTACTACCTACCACTCAACCAAACTGGCCGTCATAATGCTCTCGTTGAACCTACCATTCGATATCAAGAGCTCTGTTAATCTTGGTTGGTGGTACCATAAGAATTTATTATGTTTAACTTATAATTTAACTAGTTTTCCGCCCGCGGCTCCGCCCGCGTGGACTATAGGTTATATCGTGCCCAACTGTGGGATAAAATGTATGTAAATGTGAAATGTCCTTTCCTAGGCTCTAATCTATCTCTGTTCCAAATTTCATTAAAATCCGTTCAGTAGTTTAGGCGTGAAATACGGACAGACAGACAGAGTTACTTTCGCATTTATAATATTAGTATGGAAGTATGGATGAAACAGTCGTTATGTTATTAGTAGTTTTTTTTTATTTAGATTTTGACGAGGCTAAGGGCATCTAATCGCGCTTAAGACAGCCTCATAGGAGACTTTAAAAATATAAAAAATCCCTGTTAATCAAGGAGCATTCTTAATTTCCAACACTTTTCTAACATAAAGATATAAATTCGAGCATCGCCACGAAAATTTATTCACCACAAATTCTAAGTTATCTAATTTTTGTTTTTAGCGAATTAGGTGGAACTTTTGAAAACATTTTGAGAACCACTGATTTATACGCTTACGCCGAGGTATAATGAGCTCGGTGGAGATTGCAGATAGGTATACAGAGTGCTTTTCTCATGCTGAGTAGGAATAATGTCTTCAATTAATTCAATGCTATGTTACCTATAGTTTCACTTCAAGGAACAGGTAATGAACAAACTATAAAGTTTACAATCGATAGGCAGTACGTAAAAAATTTGGTGAAGGCATTAATTATCAAAAAGTGTGTAAGTCTGTAGCTACTTCGAGGTGTGCCCATGAGCTGCACGAACTCATTCCGCCTGCCCATTTCTTCTACCGGACATACAGACACATCGCGGGGAACTATACTTAACCTTGTCAAGATTCCTCGGATATGTATGTACTAAGCGCTTCTATTCATCTTTCATATTGCGCACCGCTAAGGAATGGAGTCCCCGGCAGAGTAGAATAGGAGCACCCTCTTTCTTACCGAGGTGTCGTACAAGGCGACTAAGGTAAATATGCAAGCAAGTTCATCTGCACACAGAGAAGGAAAACTCTGCAATTATATCAAAACCCTCGCCAACCCGTCTGCCAAGCGTGGTGAGTGGCATTTACCCCTCATGTTATTGAGGGAGGCCCGTGCCCTAGCAGTGGGGACGTATATGGGCTGATGAAGATCTCTATAATGCTGACTAAAATAGTACCATTTTGGTTGCGCTTACTTAATTACTTACTTATTTTGTAGTGTGTGAGAAGATTTTTTACCTTAAGGCGACTACAGCACCCGATAAAGGCAGCACACATATGAATAGTGCTATCTCCGTCTCTCAAGAGGCCTGGGCCGGCAGTGCGAACAGTGTCGATACACGAAGTTTACGGACTATGAAAGCGGGCGTGCGTAAAAACATGTTCGAAAGTTAGAAAAATGAGATTTATGGAAAGGTAACAGCTTAAATCGAAAAATGCGAACTACTTATCGAGAGTGTTCAATCACGAACATTTTGATAGCAAATTCAAGTTCCTGTGTGCATTTTACTATCGTTTTTACAGCTTAAAAGATACACAATATTGGGTGTTTAGAGGTGACTTTGTGAGCTTTTCTATCGAACCAAAAGTGCTGAATCATGTTTTAAGCAAACTACTTATCTAGTTTATGTCCTGAATATTACCGCAGTATTTTTTTCTTCGATTTAATGCAGTGCGTCATGCTTATCTACGCATCATAAAATCGGAATTTAGGTGCTGTAGTCGCCTTAAATATTCAGGATATGAAACAGCTTACTAAACTGAATAAATTTCACAAAAGATAACTCTAAAATAAACCCTAAACCCCTCGCCAACCCGTCTGCCAAGCGTGGTGAGTATGGTATTTACCCCTCATGTTTTTGAGGGAGGCCCGTGCTCCAGCAGTGGGGACGTATATGGGCAGATGAAGAAGGAATGGAATTCTCTGCCTGCGTCTGTATTTCAATCTCGTTTAAAGTTCGAGTGAACAGGCATCTTCTGGGTGAGCTTGCTGTCCTCCTCGATCACATCTTCACCCCTGGGCTAGATTGTACGCAAGAGCAAACCCATAATCTTTTTTTTTAAATTCTCATCTCCAAACTGTAAAACTTGAGGCACTCTTGACTGTACACGTCTATGAACACACGGCAGCACATCATGTTATACATGGTGACCTCTGTGTCCCGATTTCTCGCTAGTAATAGCGCCAGCTTTCGTAGTACAAATGGGTAACCTGATGTGCTGCTGTCTGTACATTGTTTCACTTTTAATTGGTTGTTGATGACACCCGTCACGTTACAGTAACAGTTAACAAGTGTATTTAACGCTAATGTGCACTGACCATTGCAACCGGGTTGTATGCAATGTTAGTGCATTTTATCAAACGACCTAAATAAAAGCAGGAGGTTCTCTATTTGACCGCATGATTTTTTTAGGTTGTTTGTTACGCAATAACTCTGCCAATTTTGTTAGAAAGAGTATACTCGTAGGGTGGTCTTATATAAGTTTTATCGAAATTAGCTAACAAAAAAATACTTACGCTAATAGGCATTCTTTTGATTATTCAATCAGAAGAATGCCTATTAGCGTAAGTATTTTTTTGGGATTCATACGTTTTCAACGTAGACTAAATAAAAATACTCTTTCAGTATTCGAAGATATTTTTAAAAATTTATTAGAGATTACATACTCGAAGATCCACACCAAGAATTTGGAATTCTCTGCCTGCGTCTGCGTTTACGGGCTCGTATAACCCGATTCTCTTTAAAGTTCGAGTGAATAGGCAATTTCTGGGTGGGTTTGCTACATCTCCGCCCCTGAGCTAGATTTTGGTCAAGAGCGAACCCATTCGATTAAAAAATTAAAAATAAATCTGCTTTTTACTCAAATGTTTGGGCCAGCCGGGAATCCAACCATGGAGTTGATATAAGCGTTATCGTTTGTCCAGAGTTCTTAGTATATCACCTTTTTTCTCTCAAAGATCTAGATAGAACTAAATTGCGACTTAAATAATACTAAATCCAGGCTGATTTATAACGTCCTTAAGAACGCTTCCTGGCACCTTGGTCGTGCTGCAAATAAAGCCTTTTATTGTACACACGGCAGCACATCAGGGTATACATATTTTGCTAGTAATAGCATCGGTTTTCGTAGTGCAAATGGGTAACCTGTCATGTTTTTATTTTTTTATTTATTAAGAATGGGTTCGCTCTTGACCTCAATCTAGCCCAGGGGCAAAGATGCGGTCGAGGATGTAGCTAACTCACCCAGAAGAAGCCTATTCACTCGTACTTTAAACATATTCGGGTTGTATGAGTTCGGAAATACAGACGCCGGCAGAGAATTCCACTCCTTGGCAGTGCGCAATACAAAAGATGAAGAAAAGCGCTCAGTACGTATCCGAGGTATCTCGGCAAGATAAGGGTGATACCCTGCAGTGCGTCTGGACGTCCGATGGAAGAAAGGGGCAGGCGGAATGTCATGCAGCTCCTGAGCACACTCCCCGAAGTACATCTTATAAAAAACACATACATCTTATAAAAAAACATGTTGCTGTCTGTACTTTCATGATCGAAATCTAAGGCGGAACCTCGCGAAGCACATTTTGATTGCCTAATTCAGCGTTTACTCATAGCATGGAGGAGGAATAGAACCCATGACCTATTCCAAGCCAAATAGCACTCGTAACTCTAACACCCACAAAATGGTTTGCCCGTAGACACGTTAATGGTAATAGAAATAGAAGTTTCATTTGGATATATAAACAACATGTTGTTAAGATGTGAAATAGATTTAACTATTTATTGTGCCCTCGCAGGGTTGAAGACCTTCTATCAACACAATGTGGAAATGTAAATAATTATTATGTATTGAGTAAATTGGAAGTCCTGATTTACTGACTCAAAAACTCCCAGTCCAAACCCTTGGATCTAGAAAGCTGAAATTTGCCACGAAGGTGCTTTTTATAATGTAGGAAAGGAATAAGGAAGGATTTTACGAAATTCCCACGGGAACGAAGTTTCGGGCATCCTCTAGTTTCAAAAAAAAGTTGTCTGTAGTTCCAGGCTGAAATTACAGACCCTGATCAATGTCCATGCTTTTTTGCTAGGAGGCTATGTATACTAATTTAGTTTTTTGCATGGTTTACAGCCTTTTTCCCATACTGTCTGGACTGGAAAATTGTTCAACGAAATTCGTATAACTTACAACTACATGTCCGTTTTTATGAATTTCTACGACACTATTTTACTAATTAGCATTAATTGACGGTATTACAATTTGAGTGAGGCTTCTATTTCCCATAACTCATCCTGTCCATGGCAGTACTATTGTAATAACCTCATGAATATTTAGTATGTTGTGTCTGTATGTCTGTTCCGCTAGCATTTCGTCACTTTCCATCACGATACTGTGGTACAGTCAAGTACACACCAAGCTTAACAGTTTATTTAAAATGTCGTCTTTATTGTAAGTGAATAAGGTCGTTTGCTGTCTGTTTTGATGTAATCTGGAGTACCACAAGGTGTTTATGGTAAAATGAACTGAAAGTATACGATACGTATTCCGGTTAACTTAATATTAAGTCATCGGTAGGACAGAGTAACGGAATCGCATCATCATGATTCTTTCAAAGCATTTGCGGTGTGTTTTTGGCTATGAGTACTCGACCCTTTATAGAGACGTAATACATATGCGAATTTGAAAGAAAACGATTTTGTCAACTAGGTGCGAAGTAATCCGAAGAGATTCCGAACACGACCGCTAGGGCGTGCGTTATATATCAGTGACTATAGCCATTGACGAGTAGACCAGTTCGGGTCGCCTTGTATTTTTTTTATTATAAGATGGGTTAACTCTTGACCTCAATCTTGACCATAAGGTCAAAGATGAGGTCGACGATGGAGCGAGTTAACCCAGAAAATACCTATAAAGGCACTGGTACTCCCACGCACCGACGGAACACAGCAAGCTGTTTGGCGTCGGACTTCGGTAGGAGGGTGGTCGCGAACCAGACGGCCCTTTACAGAGCCTACCACACCGCATGAGACCATAGGACGCCACCTCAGATTCAGAAAAAAAATAAAGTGTCGTTGCCTGGGATGGATTACTAGGAGGCAGGTCTCATTTGTGTTTCCTTAGTCGCCTCTTACGACACCCACGGAAAGAGATGGGGAAGAGATGGTATTACGTCTCAATATATGGTTGACTGCTTGTAGGTTTTTGGACAGGGTTGGTTGGGAACGATATACCCCATATGGACCTGGACCGGTGGCCACCTCAAGGTCATAACGTTAGTTGATGGAGACTACGGAAAAGGTGACAGGACGGCCCCACCGGATACCGAAGAACTGTTGGGACCCGTCATAATGTGTTTTCAAGCAACTGAGATAAATGAGGAAAAGAGGGGAGGGGCTTTGCTTAACAATGAAACGGAATAGTCTAAACAAATACCAAGACGTTTCATCAATATTCGCTTAGTAGATTTAGCGTGTTAGCGTGTGTTTTTTCGCTCATATTATTCAATTAAATTAAATTCAATTCAATCATTTATTGCTATTCATATGTACAGAGTATATATAAAAGGTCTTAATCTACAATATGTTCTTCTATATACAATATGAACCCTGTCGGGCATTGCAAAAGTGGAACGGCAGGCAGACTGGCATTTTTGTTTACTTATTTGTAAAATTTATTAATTTATCGAAATAATGTATTTGAATCTCTGTTTTCAAAAAAAAACGTCATGCATTGTTAGTTATTAAGTCATTAAAATAAATATGAGGTTAAATAATATGCGATGTCAATATTAGTAATATTAGCTTAAGTTACCATTATTAGTTATTCTATTCTATATAAGTAATATGTCAATATTAGTAGGACGGTTCATTAAAGTTCTGTGGTTTCTGCGTAAGCGCATTTACTCGTACGTTTGTATTAAGGAATATTCATGATATGATCAAACGTTAAAAAATATAGGTAATTAGGTATATCGTAAAATAGTTACATCAGGTGCTGATGTCGAATCATGGGGCCAAGAATTTCTATAATACTGTTAATATCATAAAACCTTAAATTAATTATATGGACAATCGATGGTATTTAAACAATAAAAACAGTTTTAAGCTGGCTTTTTAATGAAATACCATGAAATCATTAAATGATCGAATAAATCATGAAGTTTATTTTTATTTTTATTTTTATTTTTTTATTATTATTTTGTTATTATGAGATGGGTTAACTCTTGACCTCAATCTGGACCAAGGTCATAGATGCGGTTGACGATGGAGCGAGTTAACCCAGAAAATGCCTATTAAGGCACTGGTACTCCTACGTACCGACGGAACACAGCAAGCTGTTTGGCGTCGGACTTCGGTAGGAGGGTGGTCGCGAACCAGACGGTCCATTACAGAGCCTACCACACCACATGAGACCATAGGACGACACCTCAGATTCAGAAAAAAATGAAGTGTCGTTGCCTGGGATGGATTACTAGGAGGCAGGTCTCATTTGTGTTTCCTTAGTCGCCTCTTACGACACCCACGGAAAGAGATGGGGAAGAGATGGTATTACGTCTCAATATATGGTTGACTGCTTGTAGGTTTTTGGACAGGGTTGGTTGGGAACGATATACCCCATATGGACCTGGACCGGTGGCCACCTCAAGGTCATAACGTTAGTTGATGGAGACTACGGAAAAGGTGACAGGACGGCCCCACCGGATACCGAAGAACTGTTGGGACCCGTCATAATGTGTTTTCAAGCAACTGAGATAAATGAGGAAAAGAGGGGAGGGGCTTTGCTTAACAATGAAACGGAATAGTCTAAACAAATACCAAGACGTTTCATCAATATTCGCTTAGTAGATTTAGCGTGTTAGCGTGTGTTTTTTCGCTCATATTATTCAATTAAATTAAATTCAATTCAATCATTTATTGCTATTCATATGTACAGAGTATATATAAAAGGTCTTAATCTACAATATGTTCTTCTATATACAATATGAACCCTGTCGGGCATTGCAAAAGTGGAACGGCAGGCAGACTGGCATTTTTGTTTACTTATTTGTAAAATTTATTAATTTATCGAAATAATGTATTTGAATCTCTGTTTTCAAAAAAAAACGTCATGCATTGTTAGTTATTAAGTCATTAAAATAAATATGAGGTTAAATAATATGCGATGTCAATATTAGTAATATTAGCTTAAGTTACCATTATTAGTTATTCTATTCTATATAAGTAATATGTCAATATTAGTAGGACGGTTCATTAAAGTTCTGTGGTTTCTGCGTAAGCGCATTTACTCGTACGTTTGTATTAAGGAATATTCATGATATGATCAAACGTTAAAAAATATAGGTAATTAGGTATATCGTAAAATAGTTACATCAGGTGCTGATGTCGAATCATGGGGCCAAGAATTTCTATAATACTGTTAATATCATAAAACCTTAAATTAATTATATGGACAATCGATGGTATTTAAACAATAAAAACAGTTTTAAGCTGGCTTTTTAATGAAATACCATGAAATCATTAAATGATCGAATAAATCATGAAGTTTATTTTTATTTTTATTTTTTTATTATTATTTTGTTATTATGAGATGGGTTAACTCTTGACCTCAATCTGGACCAAGGTCATAGATGCGGTCGACGATGGAGCGAGTTAACCCAGAAAATGCCTATTAAGGCACTGGTACTCCTACGTACCGACGGAACACAGCAAGCTGTTTGGCGTCGGACTTCGGTAGGAGGGTGGTCGCGAACCAGACGGCCTTTCACATAGCCTACCACACCGCATGAGACCATAGGACAACACCTCCGATTCAGCACAAGTGGAGGTGTCGTTGCCTGGGATGGATTAATAGGAGGCAGGTCTCATTTGTGTTTCCTTAGTCGCCTCTTACGTCACCCACGGAAAGAAATGGGGTGGTGTTATTCTCAACCGATCACCACACGGCGGGAAGTGATTAATAAGATCTGGCCACGACAAACATATTGAGGCACACTTAGAATACTGTCATGGCATCGAAACACCAGAATACAAGCTAAAGTTACAATGAACAATTAAACACTTCAAAATTTCTAAAGGACCCACAACGCGTAGTTTGGCAACGACACAGCCATTACAAAAGGTGTCGAAATTCGAAGTCTGTATGTAACATGACCGGTCATTGCGTGCTGCGATTCTAATTAACGTACGAACATGTTCGGTTAATTTTTAATGGTTATGGTCATTTGTGACCTCAGTTATAATTTGCCTCGGTTAGAAACTGTATGCTTTTATGTCGATGTAGGTGCAGCTCTATTTGCAAAATGAATTTCAAGGTGTTAAATACCATAACATCCATTGATTGATGTTTTGAAGTTCTATACAGGGTGTAAAGGACAGCTTAGCAAATACTCACATTTTGGAATCTACCCATAACTATAATCAGTTTTCCCCTCGTATATTTTTCTCCATAACTCAGTAAGTCGCTAATTATACTCGATCGGTTGACCGCAGAGCCTTATTAGTGACAAAAAGTTAGTAAAAAATTCACTTCAAATGAGACCTGCCTCCTAGTAATCCATCCCAGGCAACGACACTTCATTTTTTTCTGAATCTGAGGTGTCGTCCTATGGTCTCATGCGGTGTGGTAGGCACTGTAAAGGGCCGTCTGGTTCCTACCGAAGTCCGACGCCAAACAGCTTGCTGTGTTCCGTCGGTGCGTGGGAGTGCCAGTGCCTTTATCGGCATTTTCTGGGTTATCTCGCTCCATCATCGACCTCATCTTTGACCTTATGGTCAAGATTGAGGTCAAGAGTTAACCCATCTTATAAAAAAAAAAAACTTCAAAGCCTAGCTTATCGATGCAAAGAGCTTTCTCTATACTCTTCCAAACACATTAATTTTAATTAATCGTTAAGATACAAATGTTTTTACTTTATTTATTTTTATTATTTTATTTTTTGTAATTGTATGTGTAATGTGTCAATTAAATAAAGGTTTTATCTATCTATCTATATATCTATCTATCTTTCATATGTGTTTATTACAAGATGTACTTCTGGGAGTGTACTCATGAGCTTCACGAGCTCATACCCTCCTGTCTCTTTCTTCTACCGGACATCCAGACGCACCGCGGGTTACCACTCTTACCTTGTCGATATTCCTCGGATCCGTACTGAGCGCTTCTTTCATCTTTTATATTGCGCATATCTAAGAAACTGAATTCTCTGCCTGCATCTGTATTTCCGGGCTCCTAAAACCCGAATCTCTTTGAAGTTCGAGTAAATGTTTTTACTCCATTAAAGATTTTTTTGAATATACATGTTAAATTGCAATGGAAATTATTGTACTTTTTTTTTTTAATATTAAGTTATTTATTAAACCTCGTTATCAATCTAATATATGTATACAACTATACATTTGACCAGTAATTTGTTGGACTATTATATTTAAATTAATTTAAATATTTTTATAAAAAGGATATAATTTTCAATTTATAAATTAGTATTCTTATTTTATAAATTATTAATTTAGCATTTTTTTGTTTGACATTTTTCATTTTGACATTTTTCTTGTGACCAATTTAAAAAAAATATTTACTTTTTTATTTATCAATTTAATTTTTTTTCCTTTTTTATTTGTGTTAATTTGTGTACTTCATTAAACTTTGCATGCATATAGTGGTAAAACATTAGATACTATATTAATCTTGTAAGACCTGATTAATGACTATGTTTTTAAGCAAATAAATTGATTGATTGATTGATTGATTTAAATACCTAGGCATCTTCTGAATGAGCTTGCTATATCTTCGACCATACCTTTGCCCCTCGGCTAGATTGTGGTCATGAGCAAACCCATTATCTAATTTAAAAAAACTTGATTTTATTTGGGCATTAGGTACTATGCCCACTTCCGTCATGTAACGTCGACCAGAGTAATATGAAGTGACATGTCTTGTAAAACAAAAACTGAATTACGTATCTTGGTTTATAATCGACAGCCAAAGTAGATATAAGTGATCAAGGTAATTATATTATATTTATAACAGAGATTATTATCTACGTAATATTTCAATGAAAATACATTATTTATTTGTTAAATATAATGTAAAAAGCCGTTTG
The DNA here is from genome assembly GCA_949987775.1 of Aproaerema taeniolella. Lineage (NCBI taxonomy): Eukaryota > Metazoa > Arthropoda > Insecta > Lepidoptera > Gelechiidae > Aproaerema > Aproaerema taeniolella. The sequence continues at coordinate 2,694,440 of OX465261.1, read as the reverse complement.
TATAACTTTTAGAAACGTTTTTCAGGATCTCGTCAAAATGTACCTTTATTTTTTTTATTTGAAAACTTCTTTAGCGGCGTTGTGCACTTTGAAGCATGGGTAAAAAATGTTAAACTCGCGTCAGGATCACATGTCTGTCACGTGACCCTGATATAAAATCCGTAAGGCAGAGGGGTGTTTGATAAATATAGGAAATTAAAACTGCAAAAGTCAAGATGTCACGGAGGGGTGTTTGATAAATATAGGAAATTAAAACTGCAAAAGTCAAGATGTCACGGAGGGGTGTTTGATAAATATAGGAAATTAAAACTGGAAAAGTCAAGATGTCACGGAGGGGTGTTTGATAAATATAGGAAATTAAAACTGCAAAAGTTAAGATGTTATCCGGTGACAGCATAGAAAAAATTAAATTAAATATTAATGCACAATGTTAATGTTCAAGTTTTCACTTTTGCCAGCACTTCCGGAGTGCAACCCGTTGTTTTTTTATTTGGGGAGCTTACAACGACATGCAATAATTTTAGGTACATAGAAAGTATATAATGTGGCCTCTATTTTAAAAACATAGAGCCACTTAAAACGCATTAAATAAAAATACCTAAAAAATTATGTATTTAATCTGCCTAACTACAATTAAATCTAGTTTTCAGGTAGATAGCTAACGTACACTATGTTTACGACCGAATTATTATTTAATAGATTTTCTGATGCTATAGCTCACCTAATATGAAACAAAATATGTCAAGTCGTGTTTTATAGCCCAATTAAGACTTTTTTATTGTTCAAACCAAATTTCTTCTAAGTTCAAGGCTCATTTACTTCGATTAGACAGCTTCGAATAAGCCCCTAGGACGCTGCCGCCCCTAGGCCGCGGCCTATGTGGCCTATTGACAAATCCGTGACTGGTTAGTGGTGGCGCCACCAGTCAAAGCAGCCGTCATTAGATGTATGAAATTTGGATAGTTATCAAGTTCGCCACCTGAACGGATAAAATGGAGACCATTCCATCGACACACTTTTATATGTGAAGAAAATGAACATTTGTTTAAGAAAAATAGCGATATGCACAATATAAATACTAGGACCAAGCATAAACTGGATGTACTAGACAGTCGTCTCCACAAGGTCACCAACTCTTTTATGGGTCAATGTATACGTTTCTATAATAAGATTCCCATGTGTATTCAAAATTTACCTTTGGACAAATTTAAGACAGTAATTAAACAAAAACTTTGCAAAAAGGGCTATTACAAAATTTCTGATTACCTAACTGACAGGGAGCCATGGGAATGACTGCTCAGCTCTAGAGTAAGCTGAGCAGGAAAATAAGAAAATTTGTAATGCGATTAAAAAGGGCACCCTCAGAGTTTCTTACCTGTTCTTCTCTGGGGAAGACTGCACCTTTGCGAATAGGCGTAGAGTCAGTAGGGTCAATAGAACGAATGCGTATGTATGTATTTAAATCGTTTAATGTATATTTGTATGTATTTCATTGTAATCTTGACTTGTTTTAAGTGGCATCCTGAATGTCCTATAAAATAAACATTATTTCTAATATACTCCACAACTTCAGTTACAGAATCGGGCCCTACATTAGAAATCAACAATTTCAAAGCTCACTGATCGAACTCAATAACGAAACAAATCAATGTTTCGAAATGATATCGGTATTATTTTCAGACTGGTATTGTACCTCGACATTTTAGACCTATTGTTATGCACATTCCAATTCTAAGTGACATGACTGTATCAAAGTCATGCTTTGAATTATTTTTAACGTTTCTCAATACTATTGAGTTCACAATTTACAGGAATATTTTGACTGCAAATAATTGCTCTGGGTTATTTAGTGTTTTGAGTAGGTTAGGTTATAATAATAAATAAATATGATTATATAATATAGCAAACTAGATGACATTCTGTTATTTATAGTGTTACTTAATTATCATTGATTTTGACTGATTTCATTTGTTAACATTGTTATAATTATTTAATTTATGTGTCATTTAATGATAAGAAAATCTGTATAATTTGTCACATTGTCCAATAGTGTACACGCCTGTAAAGGCAGCATTCAATGTGTCTTTTTAAGAAGCAACTACAACCGCAAATGTATACCTTGTTTGTATTACACTAATAAATATTCTATTCTATTCTATTCTATTCAGTGCAAATGTTTTATACATTACCTACTATGTATGTTTGTGTGTAAATCTGTTAATGTACACCAAAAATTAAAATTAAACTATTGATTAAGATGAACTAAAGTTGACATAGCGGTGATAGCCCAGTTGGTAATGAGCCAGACTTGTAATTCGAAGGTCGCGAGTTCAAATCCTGGTGCGGGCCTGTACCATTAAATTCGTCTTTTCGGATTTATGTACGGATTTCTAATTACCACTTGCTCAACGGTGAAGGAAAACATCGTGATGAAATCCGCCCGTCCAAGAAAATTCATTTTCGAAAGACGAGCGGTCTACCATCCCGCATTGGGCCAGCGTGGTGGACTACGGCCCAAATCCCCTTCGTGTTTCAAAGGTAGGCCCGTGCCCCTCGGCGGGGATGTATATAGGCTGGTAAGAATAGGTTGACATGATACTTAGTTCATGCAACTCGCATTGCTTGTTTGCTTTGCTCGCTTGTATTTAACTGAATAAAAAGTTTTTATTCTATTTGATCTGACGTCGGCCGGGAATCTAAACAAAGGAACCATCGATTCAAAAGCAGGTACTAACCACTGAACCCAACGATCATAAAGCATCAAAAACATCCAAAAAATCCCATAAATTTCACTTATATCTCACAACAATTCGTAAATGTCTTTAGTTTACCCAGCCACTCGAGCTATGCACTATGCAGTTCCATGCACTGTTGCACATTATGCATGTAGACGCGGAAAGCGAGGAAACGATGCATTATTTACATTCTCTTCGTGAAGATGCACTTTTGAAACTGCGGGGTGAAATCACAGCCATATTTGACAGTTGTTTTGCTTGGTTGCTCTCCAAAAATTTGTAGCGTAGTTAAATTTAATTTTTGACTTTCTTGAATTATTTTTTTATTTTCTCAGTTATTATTTAATTTTTGATCGATTTAAAAGGAAGAGGTTCTCGATTCGACTTTAGGTTTTTTTCGCCAATTGTCAGCCGATTTTTCAAATTCTTTTTTGTTCGAAAAAGTATACGCCTGAGGTTGTCCCATATAAATTTTATGGAAATTGATAAAGGACTTTGTAAATAAATCAGCAAAAACAAAATACATTTATTATTTAGATGACATTTTGGTTTGTGGTTATCTGCTGATAAGCATTCTTGCGAATTAAGTCGATTAATTCATACGTTTTAACGTGGATAATTAATTATTCATATAAGTATCCAGTTTTTTACAAGATTTGTATGAATCTTATTCCGATAAACGTCGCTACTTTTTTTGCACCAGAAGTGCCAGGTCTTGCAAAGTATTACCTAGATCTATTGATCTAGTCTAGATAGATAAGATAACATCCAACTGACAGAGAAAGTAGGTCTAACATGTCTCTATGTTCTTTTTCTAAAAATAAATTAGTATTCATTATTACTAAGCCAACTTTAATGTTATTACATAGTTTTTTATTTAATTAAAAATACAATTCGTATTAACACCTGGTTCTATCAAAACCCGATTAGTAATTTTAGTTAAGTGAAATAGTACCTAAAAGCGGTGATAGCCCAGTTGGCAATGAGCTACACTTGTACCCGGAAGGTTGTGGGTTCAAAATCTGGCACGGTCCTATACCACTATCACGTCTCGTCTCGTCTTTACAGATTTATTTATGGATTCATTAACTATCATAACTAGCTCAGCGGTGAAGGAAAACATCGCGATGAAACTCACACCTTTAAGAAAATACGTTTTCGGGCGGAGCGTAGTCTACCTACCCGCATTTTACAAGCGTGGTGGACGATGGCCTAAATCCCCTTCGTGTTTCAATTGTGCCCCTCGGTGGGGACATATACGGGCTAGAAAAAGAAAGAGTAACCAAACATCCGAGCGTCCATGACGCTAGTCGGTTCAGTATAAGTTCAATACAGTGTAATACAATACAACATACCTACTTTATTTGCACACAGAGACATAAAGTACAATTAATAGAACATAAGACATAGCGTTATTGCTAGACGGCCTTATTGCTTGCTAGCAATTTCTTCCAGGCAACCTTGAGGGTAAGACAGCAGTAAGGTATGAATCAAGGGGGGGGTTTAATTCCCCGAACGTCTAATACCCGAAGGTCCAATCCTTATATACGAGTACTTTCGCGTTTAAAACTCAAGTAAGACTAGTCATATCAATATAGTTGAGATAGTTCTCGCTGCATCAGTGCAACGACCTCTTGCAAATGCAAGTGCAACTGCATAAGAAAACTAGTCAGGGCCATGTTGGAAATCAATGCCATTCCTGGTTACATAGTATGAATAATAAATGATAGGTAATCTACTTAATATATAAAACAAAGTCGGGTTTGTTCAAACAATTACAAACACTTATAACTCGAGAACGGCTGGATCGATTTTAATAAAATTCGGTATGGGGTTAGCTGACTTCCTGGATTAACACTAAATTCCCACGGGAACGAAGTCCCGGACGGAAAGTTAGTATTTAATAATACTTCGAGAGATGCTTGGACAAGGTTAAGTGATTTTTATGAGTGTTTACAACTGTAATCCAATTCTCGAAAGGGATAAACAGAGAAAAGGTAATCACTGGCTTTTAGGGCTGAATTTAATTAAAAAAATAAAAGAAACGTCAAACGGCAGTTTATTTATTGTTCAGGCAAAAGAAAATTTTACAAAAAGGCTTTACGACAAGGCGTGAAACTAAACTTTAAAAATTAAAAAAAAAGCTGACTGCTGGTGGTAAATTATTAGATAAAAATATAACAAAAAAATAATTTCACAATGTTGCATCAAGAATTCATCTATGTTAAGGTAACAAATTATAAGTTTTTAAGTAGCAAATGTTTAGATAATTCATTACTATTATAAGTTTTAATAATGCTTTAGACTTAAGAATAAATAATAATAATAATAGGATCGAAACTGTCGGTCCACTTCCTAGTTTAAGTACTTAACGTAAGTAAAACCATTTAAATTAAAAGTATTCACGTTAAAACTTTAAAAATGAAACTATATCTTGACGATATCATTTCACAACCATAACATCTATTATGAAATCGATCAAAACCAAACAAAACCCCACTCAAACCAATCAAACCGTAATTCTAAAAGCTCATCAAAAACAGATCAGTAATCTACGTCTTTCTCGTGAAATGGCCTGCTTTTGGTCAGACTATTTACTTCTTACATCAGAAGCTTATCTTCACTATAGCCATTTGTATTGTCTGTCTGTTACGTTATTACGTTTACTTACAGGGCCCCAATTCTGTAACTCCAGTTGTGTGTCGATGGAATGGAGGCCATTTTATCTGTTTAGGTGGCGAAATTGAGAACTATTTAATTTTCATAATCTTCCTGACAACCACCCCGAACAGCAGCGCCACCGCCAACCGAACGTAAAGTTGTAAACTACCTAGCAACTGAAAATTCAATTAGCGGCAGTGCCAGATTTATATTTTTTATGAGTGTAGGCCTCTTTTTTTCACCGCCCTTTCTAAAATAATAATTTTCCATTTTTGTAGTTATGAAGGCACTTAAGTTAAATAAACGAATGAATTAGTTACTAAGAAAGAACGTAAAAAAAGAAACAAGAATTACAATATTTAATAGCAAAATCATCTATAATATAATTTTCGATAGGAATGAGTTTCTATAGGGATTTAACGTATTAGTATCAAAAACCATGAGAAAACCAGTGAGCTTGTTTGACTTCTATCCTCTAAAATCGAGGGAGCGTCCTTTGTATTTTGCCGCCCCTAGGACGCTGCCGCCCCTAGGCCGCGGCCTAGGTGGCCTATTGACAAATCCAGGACTGGTTAGCGGTGGCGCCATCAGTCAAAGCAGCCGTCATTAGATGTATGAAATTTGGATAGTTCTCAATTTCGCCACCTGAACGGATAAAATGGCGACCATTTCATCGACACACAACTGAAGTTACAGAATCGGGGCCCAGATAGACGTTGTGATGAAAACTTCATTTAACTTGCTCTAATTTTTTCCCTTCTTTGTGCGCGTTGAATGTTGTGAATGACATAAATCGCATTTCAAATCTGTAAGTGTACTAATGGTTAATTTTAAAATGATTGCTCTTTTGTGCACAATGCAATCATTTTAAAATTAATAAAAAAAATTGCTGTCCCACATCAGGCTGTACATTTTGATCTTGACGTCGACCTTATCTTGCTTATAATAACGTCGGCTTTTGTAGTACAAATGGGTAACTTGATGAGCTTCTGTCTGTACCTTCTTTTAACTAGCTTTCCGTCTGCGTTTTTGTTCGCATGTTAAACCAAAATAATACATGGTGTAAGGAACTGCTTAGCAAAAACTGAATCCCTGACTTTGAATTGTTAGTAGTTGTTTTTTTTTTTTTTTTTATATATTTTCTGCTTGAACTTAAGTTATTTATTCGAATATACTCCATTTTGCAATAAAAACTTACAAATACGAAATAGCTTTGGTAAATACGTTCAAACTTTCTCGATTGCGGTAAGTTTGAACGTATTTACCTAAGTCAAAATGCTCAAGATTCCATTGCATTTCGGGCTGAATTCGGCTAAACGGTTTAGCTTTGGTAAACATGTTCAAACTAACCGGGTGGTGTTGCAATGTAGAAAAATTCTACCAAGATTGATTCCAGTTGGATAAAAAACGAACTAACTTATAAACAATCTTAAAGAAAACCATCCGTAAAGTACGTGTAATTTTCATTAAAAAAATACTTCGCAAACCGCGACACGGAACGCGGGAATAAAAAAAAACGTGTCGCGCTGGTTGCGTTGCTAATTGCGTAGATAGAGCTCGTGTCAACGTTCGACCTACGTTTGTTACCGTGACTGTGACGTAATTAGTTTCAGCAACCCTATAAAGAGGCTGCAAGCTTTCAACGAAAAGATTTATAATTTGGGGTTTGTATTTGATTTTGTAATGGATTGGCCCAAAAATTATAAAAAACTCTTTCACCAATAAAAAGCGCTGTTATCAGCTATGTGAACTACATAATTTTCTCAAATTCAAACAGGAACAAGGTAGCTAGTCTGTTAAAAACTACTGTAATCTATTAAATAAGTATTGCTTTCCGCATTTTCATTTACCTCATCAGAAATAGTTCTATGCTTTTTTAGGTAATTAGGGTTTTGTTTATTTGTTATTCTTGGCTTTGGTCTAGTCCAGAGGTTCCCAAACTTTTTTTTCTCATTGACCACTTTCAAGATTTTGCTGGTTCCGGTGGACCCCCTGCAGCTACATTTCTACAATATTCCCATAACTCGACAAAAAAAATTAAGATTATAGATCTAAATTTGCGTTGCGGCTGAGTTCCAACTACTTCCAATCACGAATTAAGAGTTTTTGATAAAAAAGTGAGAATTGATGGGTTTGTTAATTAATTGATTCTGCTGTGAATGGATGCCAAGTAAAATTCCTTCCAACTTTACTTTTTCGACATCTACTCACAGCACTTCCATCAATTATTTATCTGCCTAAAATGTAGGCTTGACTTCATAGGTGAAGTCAAGCCAATATTTTAGTTCTTCACTATCAAAACCAGATAAATTTTCGTGGACCCCGCTCTTACCAATTGTGATCCCCCATTTTTTTGTCACGCCAACGTAAACACCCATTTTTTTTGTTACGCCAACATAGACCCCCATCGAGTCGCCCGAGGACCCCTGGGGGTCCACCTGGACCACTTTGGGAATCAGTGGTCTAGTCGATCTAGTCAGTTCATTAGTAATTAGCTATCCATCCATCCAAGGTTTAAATTATAATACATCTGATTACCTAATTTAGGTTACCACTGTGTACGTAAATCGTGCAATAAATAACAAGTAAGTACAATAAATAAGTAAGTACAAAATTCCTTCTTTTAATTATTTATATTTAAATCTCGGAAGTTACAGACTTCTGTACTTTATAATTCCAGTAATTTTGCAGGAGAAAGCAAAAAACCATGCTGACGTATCCTGCTTAGCTCTTTAATTAAGGTATCCTAGGCTGTAATCTGGATCTTAAACTAAAACCCTATGTAATTACGTTAACACTCGCAAGAAAATACGCAACACCGTAGAAATTGCGTTCGCGTCGTTTTCTGTAAGTACATAGTGTTGGTCGCAGACAGTAACGATAGATAAATAGTTTATTTGCCAAATTAAAAATACAAACACACAATAATATTTATGAACTAGTGGCGCGAAAAACATTTTTTTACGTTTTGAAAAACACGGAGCCGCTAATATTTATTTTTTATTAATTTATACTAGTGTCCAATATGTGGTGTAACCAATTGTCACTGGCATGACGTATGGTGTAAAGGAAAATCCCAATGGTTAAGGTGACATTTTGTTTGATAATTTTATCTTTAAATTTATTATTTACGAGTATTACTTTATGTAAATATTATTGTTTATTGTTCAGGCAAAGGAAAATTTCACAAAGAGCCGCTAAGATGCGATCAAGCAAGCACACTGAACTTTAAAAACGATAAAAAAATGTAATAAAAAAAAAGAAAAAAAATCGAACTGCTGTGATCCTTAAACCTTAAATTATTACATAAAAATATTTCAAAAACAACAGCGAAAAAAATCACCTTCCCCATTAAAAAATAAAGCTTCAAAGGCATTATCATATTGTTACAGCACTAGTGTTCTAAAGACACGGTACGCTTGCCATGAGGTGAGATGTGCCGATTATCTGCATGTGTTTCCTACAGATATGCAGACGGTTAGAAAGTCAGATTAATAGTACTATTAGCTAAGAGCTCCCACTCGTGCGGTATCTTTGAAATAATGGCTCCTCTCTTTTATTTGTTTAGCGAGTCAAGTGGAAAAAGTACTTTCATTACGTTTGAAGTAAACACATTAAGCTTTTTGCAACAAACGCATAGTTTCTCTATGAAGCACGTAGGTAGTCTTTCTTTTTATAAGATACTAGCTGACCCGACAGACGTTGTCCTGTTTTCTTTTTTTTTCAACTTTCTTTATTTTTTCTTTCATAAGATCCTTCTCCTGATAATAACGAACACAACAAAAAAAGAATTAGCGAAATCGGTCCAGCCGTTCAGGCGTGATGCCGTGACCAAGGGAAATAGGGATTCATTTTTATATGTATAGATTAGTTTTAGAGTACCTAATAAGCGATTTGTACATTGAAAAACAACGAGATACTTAAAATACGTGTATTAAATGCGATCTTATTGCTAAATAGCGATGTCTTCCAGGCAACGTTAGGGTAGAGTAAATATATTTACAATATTTAAACAGATAAGAAATAAAACAGCAAAAGAAAAGATAAACAAAAAGCGAAAGAGAGAGATTGAGAAAAAAGAGATGATTTTAAAGATTTATCATACTGTATTACAAAACAAAATCCCCGCGCCGCTTCTGTCTGTCTGTCTGTCTGAACGCAATAAAATCAAAAATTGCTGAACGGAATTTCGTACGGTTTTCACCAATGTACGAAGTGATTTAAGGGGAAGATTTTTGTTTATTATTATTATAAGATGGGTTAACTCTTGACCTCAATCTTGACCGTAAGGTCAAAGATGAGGTCGACGATGGAGCGAGTTAGCCCAGAAAATGCCTATAAAGGCACTGGTACTCCCACGCACCGACAGAACACAGCAAGCTGTTTGGCGTTGGACTTCGGTAGGAGGGTGGTCGCGAGCCAGATGACCCTTTACAGAGCCTACCATGAGACCATAGGACGATACCTCAGATTCAGAAAAAAGTGAAGTGTCGTTGCCTGGGATGGATTACTAGGAGGCAGGTCTCATTTGTGTTTCCTTAGTCGCCTCTTACGACACCCACGGAAAGAGATGAGGTGGTGTTATTCTCAACCGATCACCACACGATTTCATCTCGACATGTTTTATTGAATGTTGTGTATGTTTTGATTTAAGAATACACACTCTCGTTCTAAAAAAAATAGATATTTACATTTCAAACATATCCAAACAATATGATAGACGGTAACCGCAGCAAGCACCGGTTGATGCGTGGAAAAAGGAGATTCCTTCCGTATTTTGAATCAATTATTTTAATAATACCAATACGTAACGTTCTTTCGTTTATAGGAACTGTTGCGGAATTGGCAAAGCGTGTTTCCTCTTTATTTAATTGGTTTCAGTAAATACGTACACTAAATCTTTAATGTTCATATTTTATATACTTCATGTCGCATCGTGTCCATTTTGTTCTCTCTTTGTATGTAATTTTTGTTCCTCTAAAATTTTCCTTTTTATTCTCGCTGGACTGGAAGTAAAATAAAATCTTGGAACCTGCATGCTGTAGAAGGCTATAAGTAATGTCAACAGGTTTTGCTGTATTGTGAGCTAATAACTGACAACCCATCACCACCATTTCAGGTTAACCCTCTCCTCTAGTATATGTCAAACGTGGCATCAAGTGGTTTTAGAACCCAATTATGATGCTTTGCCTACCCCGATAGGGATTAAGGCATGAGGATATCTCCTACTACTAGCACCATTATCTCCGAGTATAACCTGATCGAGTTCGCATCCTTTACTTCCTTACTAATATCTAAAACGCGAAAGTTTGTATGTATGGATATTTTGATGTTTGTTACTCTTTCACGCTTAAACAGCTGGACTAATTTTGATTAAATTAGGTATGGAGGTAGCTGACACCTTGGATTAAAGTATAGGCTACATATTTTTCCAAATTCTTACGGGAACGAAGTCCCAGGCGGAGAGCTAGTTACTTTAATGTTGGTTTAATTACGTTGGCCTAGGCATCCTTCTTCCGTCCTTCCCAACGTACAGAAATAAGTTGATTTTTGTGACATTTTATGGACGTTGGGCAATGGGCACATAGTCTTATTTCTGGGAAATCTAAATCTTCTCCATGTTTTCTTGGTAATCTAAGTGCTTATATAAATAAAAGCAGTACTTACAGTGACCCAGACATTTCTTGACAACGTTACGTCCTACAAAATCATCATTGTACACAAAACAAAACAATCAAACACACAAACAGCAGGCAAGCATTATCACTGCTCTGCTTGCCATCTCGGCAGCCAAGAACTAGTGGGTCAAAAGAACATGTGTTAGTTCGCAATAAGTAAGTAATTGAAGACTTTAGGAGCTTTTTCGTGACATGTGTTTAGAATCTTTACAGCACACGCTCGTGTAAGTCTCCACGCTTTATCTCGTTTTGTTAAGCAATGTGCAGCTGTCACGATATCTTGCACAGCCTAACCCTGCGGTATCATAGTCTACCATGTTGATCTGGATTATTAAGAATTGTCAACTTTGCCTATCACTCGTAGGTAGGGAAAAAACTCTAGCAGGGTGCTACCCTGATGTCGATGTTGGTTTTTCGTACATCGCTGCTTTTGTCTTACATCTCGATTAGTTCCCCGTGAAAATTACTTTGTACCGAAGCAATGTTTACAGCATATTAATTTCAGGTCCATCGTTCGTGGTTTTTTGTATAGGGACGGACAGTTCGAAAATAAATTATGTTGGATGTCTAGATCAGTGTTTTTCAATCTTTTTGAATTCGCGACCCCTTTGGATCATATAAAATTCTGGCGACCCCCTAAGGTCCCTAAAACCCTTTTAGGCTAAATCTATGTACTACTTCAGAGATTTTAAAACATAATAAAAGAGTTTGCCGCGGGGTAGACGCGGAAGGCGGCGGGAGGCATCATTATACAGGCTGTTCTCACTGAAGTTGTCTTATTTTAGTGTAAGATTTACAAATTGTTATCTTGTTCTTTTACCTGCGACCCCCCGAGTAAAGCTTCACGACCCCCCTGGGGGTCGTGACCCACAGTTTGAAAAACACTCGTCTAGATAGAAGGTCGTTATTAATAAATCCTAGGCAAATTTAAAATTTTAGTTATCTAGGTCTCAGGATTTGAGTATAAATGACATCAACATAAATTTTATAATCAGCCCCCCGATCGCAGTAAGTTTGAACGTATTTATCAAAGCTAAATCGCTCAAGTTTATATTGTATTCAACGTTTCTATTGGGCTGAAAACAAATGAAACGTGAGGGGTTTAGCTTTGGTAAACACGTTCAAACTTAACGCAATCGGGGGGCAGAGATACTAGCACACGCTGTTATATTTTTATCATCTAGCTCTATAATATCTATCTTAATCCGACCTCTCGTTCTAACGATCTGTTGAGACATGGCAAAATAATGTCACGGGTGTATGTGAACCCCTCAAACAAGAGAGTCCGTTTAATTTTGATAAAGTATGACAAAACTAAGTCGTGACTTGCACAGTGGATGCTCACACAAATTGCGTTGAACTTTTGGCACACGACGCGTCACAACCACTGTGTTGGGTGTATGGTTTGTGACAACTTCCGTGTGATGTGAGTTTAATTAGACGAGCAAGAGAGATAGGAGATAAGATAACATGTTATTATTATGAAAAAAAATGTATTGGTAGAGATCTTACTGCAGAATGTTCAGCAGCTTCCATCCTGTTTTATAGTAAAACATCACGAGTTCCAAAACATCTCGGTGTTTCTGACAGAATAACAGCGTTATGGTTGCCGACCATAGCACAACGCTGAGCCAGCACCATTTTGGCGAGTGCAGAACAGATAATTTTCCACGTCAAAAACGTAAAAGAGTCACCGACTTCAATCCCAAAAAAGACAATTTTTTCGAGAGTTTCCCTCAATTTCTTCAGGATTACACCATCAGATCCTGGTTTCCTTACCATGGGACCACCCTTGGGATACTCCATTTCCAACAAAAAAAGAATAATCAAAATTGGTTCATAAACGACGAAGTTATCCGCGGACATACATAAAAAAAAATATACGGTCGAATTGAGAAACCTCCTCATTTTTTGAAGTCGGTTAACAACACGGTTTAAAAATCGACTTAATCGTTTTTTTCCGGAAGTGCTTATAGAATGAATTAGCGCCACCAAAACTTCCAGTAAAAAAACTGTGTAAGTACCTATTACTAATATTATAAACGCGAAAGTTTGTATGTATGGATGAATGGATGGATGTTTGTTACTCTTTCACACTCAAACGGCTGGACCAATTTTGATAAAATTTGGTATGGAGGTAGCTGACACTTTGGATTAACACATAGGCTACATAATTTTCCCAATTCCCACGTGAACGAAGTCCCGGGCAGAAAGCTAGTACAAAATATAATAAGAATACATAAAAATAACCTTATCTTCATTTCGTACGTCACTACACAGGATACTGTAAACGCAATCATACAATAACTAACAGAATCTTTGTTCATCACAAATCATCAGCCCATAATACACAAATGCACAAACTACGCACTCAATCACCTCAAAAACAGCATCGTGAACATATTTCCTTGCATTGTTTGGTTAAACAACATTTTAATTAAATGTTTATCTGCCATCTTTTGAAATTTTAACGAGATAATAAGATTTCCTGGGTAGGAGGCGGAGGCCAGTAACCATAGCGCTCTTCAAAAAAAGAGTCATAAATTCTTTGCGAAGACAGGTAAAATATTAACAGGGCAATGTTGCTAATTCTTAGAATTGTTTTCATATTACTTGTAATGTGCTATTGTCGCGATATTCTTTACAATATCTATCAAACTTTATTCATCATTCATCGTATTTTTTCATTTATTTTCATTTAATTTCACAATATTTCATTAAAAATGTACCCACTAAAATTCAAGTATGTAAAGATAACAAATTATAAGTCTGTAATTGGCAAATGTTTAGATAAATTAGTTAGTATTATAAGTTTTGATAATGCTGTAGACTTAAGAATAAAAATAAAATAAAATAAACCAAACTTAATCTGCTGTTAAGTGTACAACTTAGTTAAAATTAAACTTATTGTCTAAGTCTTCATGTCAACATTAATTAGCTAATCCAGGGTAATCTATAATTGGCTATGCATACTCTTACTATCTAAGAGGTAACATTTTAAACTTTCAACATTGTGCTGTTGGTCACATTCGTATAAATAAAATAAATAAATCAATGCGACAACTTCAACAATAAAAATAAAACTAAAAACAAACACAGAAAAATTACTGGATTGGATCAGTACAGTCAGCTGAAATGAGATTAAAGTTATTCTACGAAATGGTTTAGGTATTCTAATTACATTTTATTTACACATACAGTTTTTCTCAACTAACAATTATGCTTAATCAAGTATTTCTTCAGCTGACTGTACGCGTTTATTCTGTGACCTAAATACGCAGTAAGAACATATTTCCTTACGACCATACCGTCCCTCACTGGTCATTTAGTGTGCAACTAATGTGCATAACTACGCAGAAAAAGTAGATTTTAATGACCAAAAGCCCAAACAAAGCCTTTCTTAGTTTTAACCCCAGTTACTCTCGATAGCGATCTAGATTAAAAGATTTCTTTAAAAACACGCAATTTTACTTGAATTAGTCTCCCAAAATAACGGGACTGCAGTTAATTGACATAATATCGCAATAAAACGACTCGCTTGTGACGGTGAGAATTTTGTTAGTTTTCTAAACGTAAACGTAAAGTAATTGTGATTATGCCTAATACAGATTTTTTTACTATTTCATTTTTTTAATAATATACTTCACTATTAACATCACATATAAATCAATAGTTTTGTAACTCCCCGACGCAAAAAGAGGGTAATAAGCTTAATGTGTGTATTTGTGTGTCTGACTGTGGCATCGTACTTAGCTCCTAAACGAATAGACCGATATTGATTCGTTTTTTAATGAAGAATAGGTTTTCTCTTGACCATAATCTAGCCCAGGGGCGAAGATGTGGTCGAGGATGTAGCAAGCTCACCCAGAAGATGCCTATTCACTAGAACTTATGAGACTCGGGTTATATGAGCCCGGAAATACAGACGCAAGCTGATGTTTGATTGAATGCTGACGTGATCCAGATGGTTCTACACCATATTTTATTAAAATAACTACTTATAAACTAAATTTTAGGGAAAGAAAAATATTCGGCGCGAATGGGACTTGAACCCACGACCCCAGGATCAGATCTCCTGGTGCTCTAACCAACTGAGCTATCGTGCCTTCAAGTCAAGCGGCAAAATTTCTCATTCCCTTATTATGCACATACGTTGTGCTTGTAGGTTAGCGCCATCTGTGTCTCGTACGGAGAACTACAGACTCATATTACTTGTTGCAAAGTAGATTTTCTTTCCCTAATAATTATTTGTGAATATCCCTCACGCGGGTAAGCGTTTTAAAAATACTAAAATACTTATAAACTACTTACATAAAGTTCTAGACATATAAACTACAATTCATATTCAGCATCTCATTCCTCTCTGGGGTAATGTATTTTTTTAGTTTAAAGTTAATATTTGATATAAATGGACCAGAGTTTCAGTTTAAAACTAAAAAATTAATCAATCCCGTCAGAGTCAATTCTCGAGTTGTTATTATAAGGTTAAGATCACAATGAAAATCTTATGAGAGAAACTCAAAAGCCTTGTAAAGGCTGTGTTTATAACTAATTAAAAGTAAAGCAATAGAGTCTTGCTACCAAATGAATGCGTTTCCCATCCCAATGCACACGGGTGGCGAAAACGACGCTAGAGTTGCGCCTTAGTAAAGGTAAGAGTCGATATTGTACTTTTTTTTTATATTAACACTTAATTTTGCATCCACAGACTTGATGTCCGTGCTCTTGTCTTGTAATAATTTATATTTTTAATACTTATTGTACATTTTTAACAGATTTTATACTCTCCCTTTGAGTTTACAATAAATATATATAAAGATACTAAAATATAAATACAATTATTATTCTATGTTTATTTACCAAAGCCAGCGGTGGTTTCTGTCTATTGTCTCCAGTCCTTAAAGCATCGATAACAACCGTATCCCGATTTTTTATGGCCATTTTTAGGTTATAATTATAATCAATCACTTTTTCTCGGCCCGCCGCCTTTATTGTACGTAACTAGTATTGAAAAGTACGGGTAGCTATAAATTAGATGGCGAAACTTTGGGGGTGATTCTCTCAAACAAAATCAAGGAAATTTCTGGAAAAATTCAAGTTTTCGTATCAGCTGATCGTTAAAATTGTATGGAGACTTGGAGATGTTAATTTTTTCTTATTTCCACCTTTGTACCTTGGGAAAGGTTGTTCAGTTTACGTTCGTTTCGTTGATTTATATTTTTGAGAAGTCACCCAATTCTATTTTCTTTTATATTCTATACGTACTTCATAGAAAAATACATATTATTAAATTAAGCTTAGTGTGAGGGTTTTTAGATTGTTAACTAACATCAGAAAAAGAAAAACTTTCTCAGTTTTACCTAATAAAATTCTTATACATAATCATCAATTTAATTACAGTTATATTTGATAGTGTGCCTTAACGTTAGTCCAATGTAACTTAAATGTTCAGAAATCCTTTTTGTTTGATTGCGAGTGACCATACAAATGTAGATAAAGGTAGTCCTATATCGGACGGATTTATCGTGTGATTATCTTTACGAAAACCATGTTTAAAATATACTTAGATCACAGGTCCATTGTGTATTTTCGAACCTCGATCAAACGAAATGTGCGCATAGGTACTAGAAAATTGTATCAATAAAAATAAAAAAGTTAGAAAATACTAATTGTATTAAAAATCACAACCCCATGCGTGACCGGTTCAGAATAACACCACCCTATCTCATTCCGTGGGTGTCGTAAGAGGCGACTAAGGAAACTCAATGAGACCCGCCTCCTATTAATCCATCCTAGGCAACGGCACCTCAATTTGCTCTGAATCTGAGGTGGCGTCCTTGGTCTTATGCGGTGTGGTAGGCTCTGTGAAGGGCCGTCTGGTTCGCGACCACCCTCCTACCGAAGTTCCGTCGGTGCGTAGGAGTACCAGTGCCTTAATTTGCTCCATTGGTCGACCGCATCTACGACCTTGGTCAAGATTGAGGTCAAGAGTTAACCCTACTCATACTAAAAAAAAAGCACTTGATTTCAGAATTTCTTGTAAAAGTTACCTATTTAAAATACAATAAATATTTCAAAACACCGATATGAGTCACAGTCCCTTTCTCCGCAACTCTATAGAAATCTTGCGAAAATCTAGATCTCAATTATTGGCTGAAGCTCAATGGCGTTTCCTCACTTCATGGTGTATGATCTCAATGTCAGTGGTTTTCGAAAGAGTTTCGCGATACTAAAAGTAAAGTGATGGAGCTGTCAATATGTCGGGTGAGTTTAAACAAGTTAAAGGATGTTTTGGCGGTGATTCAGCTCATAAAACAGCTTCCCTAAGGAAATGAGACCTGCCTCCTAGTAATCCATCCCAGGCAACGACACTTCATTTTTTTCTGAATCTGAGGTGTCGTCCTATGGTCTCATGCGGTGTGGTAGGCTCTGTAAAGGGCCGTCTGGTTCGCGACCACCCTCCTACCGAAGTCCGACGCCAAACAGCTTGCTGTGTTCCGTCGGTGCGTGGGAGTACCAGTGCTTATAAAGGCATTTTCTGGGTTAACTCGCTCCATCGTCGACCTCATCTTTGACCTTATGGTCAAGATTGTGGTCAAGAGTTAACCCATCTTATAATAATAAAAAAACAAAAAAAAAATCTATTGGAAATCCTTACAAAAATGTTTGAATTTTCACACAAAAAGCTGACAAGTTTTATGGAGAAGAAAATTTTTTTTTTTGTATTTTGACCTATGTTCTTTGGTAAAAGTTGTAGAGTTTATCCGACTGACTTACTTCCTTAATTTTTGCTAACTACATCATTAAAATTCACCCAATTAATGTATTGGCTACTTTAATTTAATAAGGACTTAAATCATCCTACAAAACTAAAAAAAAATTCCCAAGGAACGTAAGTCGAAGTTTGAAAAAATCTTCTTCATCTCTCCAATTGTTTAAATAAATAACACCGGCAAAGAAGTAAAGAAACGACCAAGACATGCCACAATGCCCCCTGTCCAGGAATTCTACGACCAAAATCTCGAAGCGTCAATTGTCAGTTAATCTCTGTTTTTCGCTATGCATTTGACAGTGACAGGTAGTGACAATCGTCGGCCATCCGTCGATCATAGACGGTACAGGTCTCAGGCCCGTACCTATTACAGAAGGAGACTTAAGTCTTGATCTATACTTTAGTATTGATTGTCTATTTCTCTCACTATCAAAATGACAAAGACGACTCCTACTCAAGTATAAACGAGTCTAAGTAGTGTTATGTAATGAGGACCTCAATGCAGCGCTGAGATACGGGCAGGGAACTTAACCCCTTAGTATTAATTGTACTCTTAACCCATCGCACGCTTGTTTACGGCGCGTGCGATACAAATCCTGCACACACGGGTGTGCAAGAATCGCGCGAAGATTGCTTCAAGTTAAGGCGACTACAGCACCCGATAAAGGCAGCGCACATAAGAATAGTGCCATCTCCGTCTCTCAACAGGCCTGGGCCGGCAGTGCGAACAGTGTCGATACACGAAGTTTACGGACTATGAAAGCGTGCGTGCGTAAAAACTTGTTCGAAAGTTAGAAAAATGAGATTTATGGAAAGGTAACAGCTTAAATCGAAAAATGCGTTAACTACTTATCGAGAGTGTTCAATCACGAAAATTTTGATAGCAAATTCAAGTTCCTGTGTGCATTTTACTATCGTTTTTACAGCTTAAAAGATACACAATATTGGGTATTAGAGGTGACTTTGTGAGCTTTTTCTATCGAACCAAAAGTGCTGAATCATGTTTTCAGCAAACTACTTATCTAGTTTATGTCCTGAATATTACCGTAGTATTTTTTTTCTTCGATTAAATGCAGTGCGTCATGCTTATCTACGCATCATAAAATCGTAATTTAGGTGCTGTAGTCGCCTTAACGGGCCAAGTTTATTTAGTCTAAACCTTGGCAGCAGCAGACATAAAACTTAAGTTGTCAATTACTTTAGGGAACAGTGTTACGTCTAAGTAAGAGCAGTCTAAGGAACACGTGCTCTGTAAGCTTAAAATGAGACTACATCCCTCTATCATAAGCATTATTTTTGTTTGGCACGTAATTCAGACCTCACTCAAATCGGTTCGTATTGTCAATTCTAACACAATCGCGTCGATAATGATAATTATCACGGCTACTTCTTATCCGTTTAGTTCTTTACTTCCTTCCTCTAATATTCAAGGTGTCATTTTGTCTTTGTGTGACCTTTTGATACTATTTAGAGCTACTTAGTTCGTTTGTTTAGATAGGTGTGTTTCTTTACCAAATGTTATTGGCTTTCCCTGTACCCTTATCGTATAGGTACGATCGTACGTGTGACGAACTTGACAAACTAACTCTGTTGTCAGTTTTCAAACCCCAAATGCCGTCTCACTTGTTTTAATGACTGTAGACTGTAGTCAATGCCGTGTGGTGATCGGTTCCGAATAACACCAACCCATTTCTTTCCGTGGGTGTCGTAAGAGGCGACTAATAAAACACAAATGAGACCTGCATCCTAGTAATCCACCCCAGGCAACGACACCTCATTTTTTTCTGAATCTGAGGTGTCCTATGGTCTCATGCGGTGTGGTAGGCTCTGTGAAGGGCCGTCTGGTTCGCGACCACCCTCCTACCGAAGTCCGACGCCGAACAGCTTGTTGTGTTCCGTCGGTGCGTAGGAGTACCAGTGCCTTATAGGCATTTTATATAACTCGCTCCATCGTCGATGAGCTATGACCTCGGTCAAGATTGACGTCAAGAGTTAACCCATCTTATAATAAATAAAAAAATAAAAGTCAGTAGATAATAGCCGGGACCGACGATTTAATGTAACGTGCGCTCGGAAGCACGGAAAAGCTCAAGACAAATTCTCCATTGGTCACCATCAGCTTCCTTGCAAGTGTGTACGTTGTTTGATCTAACTCAGAGGTTCCCAAACTTTTTTTTTCTTATAGAGCACTTTCAAAATTTTGCTGGTTTCGGTGGACCCCCTCCCTGCAGCTACATTTCTAACATATTCCCAAAACTCGACATAAAATGTGAAGATTAGATCAAATTAAGAGAATTTGAGTTGCGGCTGAGTTTCAACCACGAATTAGCAGTTTTCGAAAAAAAAGCGAGAATTGTTTGGTTTATTAATTAATTGATTGTGCTGTGAGTGGATGTCAAAAAAGCAAAGGTGGCCAATCAAAAAAGTTATTCCATCCAACTTTACATTTTTGACACCTTACTCACAGCACAAGGAGCATTTTAGTTTTTAACTATCGAAAACAGATAAATTTTTGTGGACCCCCGCTTATACGAATTGTGAACCCCCATTTTTTGTCACACCAACGTAGATCCCCTTCGAGTCTCCCGTGGACCCCCGGGGGTCCACCTGGACCACTTTGGGAATCAATGATCTAACTGATCAATTCCGATTAGCGAACGCCACTGAGCTACGAGTTATGGGCATTTTAAACACACCAGAATCAAAAGCCTGCAACTGTGACGACACTAATAAAGATGACCTAGAGCTGTTGGCTAAGCTCCTAGGTCTTGTTTAAGAAAAAAATTTAACAACAATTGTACAATACAAGCGGTACATTGCGCTTTCATTATAAGTTACATTAATTTAGTATTCGTTGTGAGAGCAGTAATTTCACAATGTATATTGAATAGTATAGTTCTTCATTTCGCTAACTGAACGGATAAAATTGTCACCATTGTCATTTTCATTTTCTGAGTCACCTAGTAACGTTTTACAAAATGGTCTATTCCACGTCGTTCTACGATTATTAGAACCCGAGATATAGATAAATCAAAACCTAGTATGGTCACGAAAAATCACGTAAAACAAATTCAAAACACAGTAAGGCACAAGAACAAAACCAAAACACAGTGAATTTGGAGTTTCTGTGTTTTGTATTTGTTTTGATGATATACTAGGTTTTGATTTTGTTTTAGCACGCCATTTTTGTACCCATTGATTAATGGAATAGCCGTCCGGTGTCAGTTTTTAAACCGCCAAATGGCTTAGGTATCAATATCATATTCAAAAACACCTATATATGTCCAAAATGGGCACAGCCGGCCAGTTTGGTCAAGTGGTAGTGACGCTGCCTCTTGATCGACGAGTCCTGGGTACAATTCCTAGTCTGGGCAAATATTTGTGTAAAAAGCAGCAG
Organism: Aproaerema taeniolella; assembly: GCA_949987775.1. Classification (NCBI taxonomy): domain Eukaryota; kingdom Metazoa; phylum Arthropoda; class Insecta; order Lepidoptera; family Gelechiidae; genus Aproaerema; species Aproaerema taeniolella. Next base: position 2,673,197 of record OX465261.1, on the reverse strand, counting down.
CTCTAGCACGATAACGACAAACTCGCGCTCGACTCACGCTGAAACTTCCTTTAATTGCGCGAGGGTCCCGCGCAGACTTGCTCACCCTATGGCGTTGTCAATGTTAACATTTTGACATAGGACCACGGTGTTGTTGCGGCGCTGTCACTATCTTACTCGCTGATGTTTGTTCTCGGGTATTTGTAAGTGTGGGCCTTTGGAAATGAAGCTTAATGTGGCGTTTATAGAAATCTAGCTCAAGCTCATTTCACGTCTAAGCCCCGAGTAAAACACCCGTCACACCAAGTCAAGGCTCACCACCTGTTGTCTGTAACAACACAATGAAAGGAATTCGTCAAGTAAACTAAATAGCCAGCCTCTGACCGTGACCTCACCGCGCCGGCCGGAACCCTGCTTTAGGTCACCTAGGTCACTGTCTTAAATAGGTTTTTAAATTAAAATATTTTAAATAATATCACCTATAAGTAACTTGGACACTGCTTAGATGTTCTTTACCAATTTTAAAAACAAATACACATATCAACACGGTCTAGGGATATTGCACGATTTTTCATACAAAAGAGGTCTGTTTGAGAAGCTATAAAAGGATACTCGAGATACATGGAGGGCTATAATTTTCAGACGAGCAAGTGCTAAACTTAAATTTTCAATTCTAGTCAATAAATTTTGTTTTACTTGAAATTTGTGAAATAATAGCGCTCCATGTATCTCGAGTATGCTTTTATAGCTTCTCAAACAGGCCTCTTTTATATGAAAAACCGTGCAATATCCCTAGACCGTGTTGATGTGTATAGTATTTGCCTCTCCATATAACAAGTCCGATCTGAATACCTACGAGACGTAAAAAAATATTTCTGAATTTCATATGCGTTCTCTTAGGAAAGTTGTTCAGTTTTTTGAGGAGGATCATCACCTAAAGTTTAGCTAACTAATTTAAAGCCACTATCTATACCAAAAAGCGGTGATAGCCCAGTTGGTAATGAGCCAGACTTGTAATCCGAAGGTCGCGGGGGCCTGTACCACTAAATTCGTCTTTTCGGATTTACGTACGGATTTCTTATTATCACTTGTTCAACGGTGAAGGAAAACGTCGTGATGCAACCCGCCTGTCCAAGAAAATTCATTTTCGAAAGACGAGCGGTCCACCAACCCGCATTAGGCCAGCGTGGTGGACTATGGCCTAAATCCCCTTCGTATGTTTCGGAGGGAGGCCCGTGCCCCTCGGTGGGGACGTACATGGGCTGCTAAGAGTTAGAATCTACTTAACTTAACGTATTAAATTGAAGGGTCCTGACTCACTTATAGATTCATCAACGCCCAGTCCGAGCCTTAGCAACCTAAAAGGCACTAGGGTTTTTTTCTTTACTTAATCAAGGAATAAGTAAGGGTTTAATAAAATTCTTACGGAAACGAAGTCCCGGGTAGCCTTAAGTATTATATTAGATTAAATATAATTTTACTTTACAAAATGGTAAAAATTCTTAATCCCTACTAATATTATAAATGCGAAAGTAACTCTGTCTGTCTGTCTGTCTGTCTGTTACCTTTTCACGCCTAAACCGCTGAACCGATTTTGATGAATTTTGGTACAGAGATAGATTAGAGCCTGGGAAAGGACATAGGCTACATTTTATCCCACAGCTGGGCACGATATAACCTGTAGTCCACGCGGGCGGAGCCGCGGGCGGAAAGCTAGTGTCCTATAAAAATAGAAACGACTTTTTCTGTTGCCAACTTTTTAAGTCAGTGGAACCTGGGTGTATAATATGGTGTTGCCTGTTCTTCTCTGAGGAAGACTGCACCTTTGCGAATAGGCGTAAAGTCAGTATGGTCAAAAGAACGAATGCGTATATATGTGTTTAAATCGTTTAATTTTGTATGTATTTCATTGTAATCTTGACTTGTTTTAAGTGACATCCTGAATGTCCTATAAAATAAAGATTTTTCTATTGTATTCTATTCTAACAACAAAGGTCGCGACTCACTGGATATTCTGCCCACCCCGATAGGAATAAATCGGCGTGAATTTATGCAGGCCTTATTAGCTCAGTAAGTTACTAAACCAGTAACCATAACCGTTCACCAAAAGCTTCGTGACAGCCCTTGACCTCCAGCCCTCTGGTTATGCCGCAGCCGAACTGACCGCTTGTTGCAATTAGATTGGCTAAATTGGCTTTTAAATCATATAAGTTACTAGCATTCCGCTCGGGACTTCGTTCCCGTGGGAATTCGGGAAAGTTATGTAGCCTATGTTACTCAGGGATAATGTAGCATCCTAATGGTGAAAGAATTTTTGAAATCGGTTCAATAGTTTTTAAGTTTATTCGTTACTAGCTTCCCGCGCGGGACTTCGTTCCCGTGGGATTCGGGAAAATCATGTTGTCAATTTTCACATTTTGATATAGGACCGCGGTGTTGTCGCGGAGCTGTCACTATTGTACTCGGTCGTCAGCTGGGTTCGATATAAACTGTAGTCCACGCGGGCGGAAAGCTAGTAATTAATAAATTGTATAATGCAGTTCTACCAAGAAGATGAGGTGACGCCAAGGTCATCTCATTGTGACTTTATGGGATATCTCTAACTATCTAAAGTATATGAATTAGTTATCTACATAATATGGTACGAACAATTTAGAATATATTTTTTGGAGAAATTATTAAGAATTTTTTTGGAGAAAAACGCAGACTTTTAGTCTTAACTATTTTGTATTTTGTTTACTAAAAACATCAAAAAAATCAGAACGTTTAGACCTATTTTTAGTGATCCAGACACTCTTCAAAATTTTACAGAGATCCATTAATATTAAGGGGGTGGAATCCCTTGACGCTATTTTATGGTTAAAAAAAAACTGAGACGATCCTCTTAATAAGTAATAAAGCAAAAAGGTCATAAAAGTTTTGTTTCCAAAAGTGATCGATAAAATTAAAAAGAAAAATTGGTAGAGCACACATCACTACTCTTTTCGTATAATATGTTCTGTTTTTAAAATAAAATATATGACAATATTTTAATTGGAACCGAGGTCTACTATGAAACGTGCGTCCGTAATTTCGGGCCCGTCCGTAACCCGAACGAAGTACGTGACTCGAAGCTACCACGAACTATTTTCGGATTCGTAGGATAAGTACGGACGCAAGTGACAAGTTACGTGAACGAATGATATCAGAATGATTGAAAAAGGTTTTTTATGGTGCCCGTACAAAAAACCGGTAATAACATTAAAAATTAAAATTACTTATAATAATATAGTTTCAATACATTCAATCAGTATATTTATGTATTTAATTAAATAATCTATACTTATGATTAGTAGAATGCTGCGTATGTTATTAAAACATTGCCAATTTCTAACAAAGAAATTTTGTCAATACACTATAAAACACCTAAGATAAACCAACCAAATAAAGAATGTCACATTTCACTAACACCATTTTGATGTTGAGAGGATATTTCTCGCTGCAGTACTATACACATAAATAGTTTTGTTTACTAACATTGTGTTTACTTTTGGTTCTGAGTTATTTTTTGCTTTTGTTCTTAATAGAGTTATACTTTCAAGTGTTTCCCACGACTCGCGCCGAATTTTCAAGTGTTCTAAATCAAAAAACAGCGTTAAAGTTTTGAGAGACGAGGATGAGTGTTTGCAATAGTTCATCTGAAAAAGTTTTCTCGTTATTTCTCCTTTGGAATTCGTGGAGATTGGTTCACATCAAGTAAGTAACATAAACTATATTCCTCTTGTCTGTATTCTATGTATACTGTCTTGTATGTAACTTTAAACTTTCAATTCTCTTTGCAGAGTATCTACATCATGTCGGCACCACCACCCACTGCAGAACAAATTGAAATGCTTCTGTCTTTTTTACAAGAGCATCAAGATCTTGCCAGAGGTCATCTGAGGAATGTCACGGGTCGAGCACGCACAAGAGAGCTCTGGCAAGATCTTGCAAACAATTTGAATGCCTGCGGTGGTACAGTAAAAACAGTGAAGCAGTGGCAGAGGGTAATATTGAATAATAATAATAATCCTTTAATTAACACAAAGCAACTTATAAAAAATTTAAGAGAGTTTCAACTAGGTAGTTTTTATATGCCAATATTTTATAGGTAGTATTATAATAAAAATTTCTAATAGGTACCTACTAGGCAATTAATTAGTAATTTAGGTCCCATTGTTATTTAATTTTCTGTCTTTTAGGTCTGGGCAGATCGGAAATATTTAGCAAAGAGAGCTGCCAGCACTGCCAGACAGTCTGCCACTGCTACCGGTGGTGGGCCATCAACTGCCCCACCAATTTCTGAAATAGACCGTAGGATAATATCTATAATGGGTGAGGGATTTGGAAGTCAGCAAGTGGAAGGCAGGGTACCTGCATTATATCCTGTAAGTATATAAAACAATTTTATAAGTAGGTACTATTAAAATAACTTTAAAAAAGTTTTAACATTGTGTATGATTCCTAGACACAAAATTGATATTATATTATAGTAAAACTAAGTTATAATATTTCCATGTAATTATTGTATTATGAAGTGGGTTGGAACCCAGTAAACTCAGCTCAAGAGTTTATTTTTTTGCTTATTTTTATGTAGGTAAGAAGAACTATTATATTTTCTGTGGCTTTCATTAATTAATTTAATATTATTTTCAGACAGAAGAGCCAGCATCAACAGCTTCTGCCGCGGCCCTATATGAGGTGCCTTCACAAGATGGTAAGCAATCATGAATACATTTTCTTTGTATATGACCCAATATACAGATTATTGCCTATTGTGGCCCTGACAGCATATGCTATTAGTTGTTCTGTCCACCACAAGGAACATATTGATAATATGATTATAAATGTTTTCTTGTGATATTTAAAGACAGTTTTTTTTTAAGATGTCCTGTTCAATCCTTTGGACTCGTTTGCCAATGAGGAACCACCTTCTGCTCTTCCGCCTCAAGCCTCTCAGCCTGCAGCGTCAACTTCTCAGCCGTCAACCTCTCAGCCTGCAGCGTCTTCTACACAGAATCGTAAGTATGAAAGCATACCCACAATGAGAAAAAAGTTATCTTAGACTGAATGGCAGAATTTATGAGTAATTAACGTAATTATTAAGTATTGGTATCTAAATACCTGTTACATAAAAAAAAAAATCTTTTTCCAGAGCCCCAGGCCCAGCCAGCCAGAAGAATTTTAAGGGCGAGAAGAGGATTGCCAGGCGAGTCTCTGGGCTCTCGTATACTTGTCTTGGAGGAGCAGAGGATTAACATTGAGCAGCGGCGTCTAGCCATAGAGGAGCGGCAAATAGCCATAAATGAATCTATAGTGACTGAGTTACAGCAGCTCAGATTAGCTATTAGGGAGGGGATGAGAGAGGTGGTACAATTACTATCAAAACAACAATGAACTGTCCAATTTGCCAAAGAATTTATTATTGTTTTGATTGTAAGTGTTCCATGTCTTCACTGCTGTTACTCAGTCATTAAGTATTCACTAATTATTGTTTTACTTTTTCTAGGATAGTTTACAACATTATAACATATTATTATTTTTTATTTAGTTTATTTCATATACAAAATTTTTTTTTCGTATTTCGACCTATGTTCCTTGGGAAAGTTTTTCAGTTTCATGGACTAATTTACCACCCGAGAGGTTGAAAGAGATTTACCTAAAGCCCTGTATATGTTAAGAATACTGGTTTCTAGTTAAGAATAAAACAATTTCAAAAAATTATAATTGAGTTTTATTATATGGTGTGATTGCATTATGTCACTGTTAGTTTTAAATGTAATCTATTTCCAAGTCATAGAATTGTACACATTTTTACAATACTAAAACCTATCCTAAACCTATCTATACTTCTAATCAAAAACTAATACCTAACTTAAACATATACTACTTAAATCATCTATTCCTATTTAATAATTGAACTATGGCCTCTCTGGCTCTTCTTCCTTGAACCAACCCTTGGGCCGCAGATACCGGCGCTGAGGCTGACATTTGGTGATTGATCTCTTCTTGTAGCTCCTCTGGTGATAATTCGGGAGCCGCTAGCCCTCCTCGCATACACATGTTATGCAACACCACACAGGCTATGGTGATGTGAGCAGCTTTTTGCGGACTGTAGTGCAGTTCCCTAGCTGCAAGAAGACATCTCCATCGCCCTTTGAGAATACCAAATGTCCTCTCCACAACACTGCGTGTACGCCGGTGTGCCATGTTGTAGCGTCCCTCTGGACTGTCCTCAGACGCATTATCAATTGGCGTCATTAGGTAGTCTCTTAAAGGATATCCTGAATCACCTGAAAACATAATACTTAATAATTTTAAGGCAAGCAAGGGAGTTTTGATGAAATAAAAAAAAACTTAATATAATAATAATAGTCACCAGGCCTAACATATCTATAAATACCGATCTTAAAGCCATTAATTTATTAGTCATTTAATAATTAAAATCAAATAGTTTATCAATTACCAATATACTGACCTAATAGAATAGCTTGCTCCCCACGGAGACTCTCGAGATGATGCCTTATTTCAGCTTGCTGCCATATGAAAGAGTCGTGTGTAGCTCCTCCAAATGACGCATCCACATTTGTTATTTGACAGTTGTCATCCACAATCTATAAATAAAGACAAAAAAGTTTAAAGTAGGTAATGTAAAAACTATGTATGAAATACCATCCATAATGCAATTAAATTAACTAATGATATGTTTATTCTACATATTTTTTTAAAATAAAACTGTATCGAATTCATTTAACAAATAAAATAAAATGTATGTATATATACAATATAAATTAATTATGCATAATATGCATAATTAATTTATAGGTGTTATGTTTATAACATATTATGTTTATTTGAAAATGGAATAGAGCATTATTGTTTTTATTTGAACAGTAATTTGGTCTTTAGTTTTAATTAAAACTTACAATTTGAACATTGAGAGAATGGTAATGCTTCCTATTAAAGTATCTCTCTTCATACTCTGGCGGTCTTATTATTTTAATATGCGTGCAGTCAATACACCCAATTACACCAGGAATACCAGATCTTGCAAAGAACCTAAAAAATAATAGGTAAATATTATTTAACCTAAAAGTGAGTGCACCTCTAACACAACTTCAATGTATTTATATGAATAAAATTCTGGTCTTACGTACCTTCGTTTAATAATATTTCTTTCTTCTCTGTTCTGTGGAAATCTAATATACTTTCTCAAAATACAGGGCGTATTGAGTGCAGCAGTCACCTTGGCAATGCATAATGATACTGCCTGCTGTGACATAGGAGCATCCAGGTTCTGTGCCACTGACCCTTGGTAGCTTCCCCGGCTATAAAAATTCAAGGCAGTCAATATCTGAAAAAAACAACAAATTAAAATGAATATAAGTACCTATCTAAGTAGGTACTAATAAGACAAAGGTGGTGTTACCCATTTAAAACACCATCTGGATTTATTTTAGATCTTTTGTGTATTTGTACTCAATGAGATTCTAATAAGAATAAAAATATTTTATTTGCATTGAATACAGTGAAAAAAAAAAAAAAGCGTTTGGTATAAAGTTTAAGGGTAGTAGGTACTAACTATAGGTTTTTATATACCTACCTAGGTAGGTAGGTATCGTAAAAGTTTTAAAAATGTGCACCTACCATGGTAACGGGTTCCATCCCACGCCGGTTTCTTCTAGGTCGCATCAGTGGAACAATATCTTGACATAGTTGCTCAAACAATTCCCGACTAAGTCTATATGATGCTATAAACTCAATATCGGGAATTATTGTTCGCTCAAGATAGTTCTCACGTAAGCGGCGACGTTGGCGCCTTCGCTCAAGGCGCTCTTCTCCTAGGGCTTCTAAGACAGCCACCACAAATGCCATAACTCCCAAATAGTTACTTTATTAACAGTACACTTACACTTGCTTGTTGTCAGTACTCAAACAATACCCAAACTGATAAAAAATTGATAATAATTAACTTATTTCTGAAATAAAATATTAATCCGAAACTCTTACGGTAGCACTTGAATTCTCGTGAGAAGTGAGGTTAAACGCCCGAAAAACTGTATGTCAAAATCGAATTTTCGTGTCGGGCTCGAGTGATCATAGTAAGCTATCCGTAACAACAAACGTCAAACTCCGATTTCGTTCCGTTGACGGGCCCGTAGTATTTTCGTGGTAGGAAACAGCCCGAAAATACGGAGTTCGTTCGGATTTCGTGTGCTCATAGTAGACCTCGGCGACGACCGTCCACGATACTTTATAGAGCAGAAAAAGTGAATAGAATTTAACTCAACTTACATTGTTCCCAAACAGTTGTTCGCTGTTGACATCCAAAATCGTTGACAGAGTCGCGGCCACAAGCACTCTCTTCCAATACATTATTATTTACATAAATGCACTAAAATATCTATAAAAAACCCTATCATTATTCACATTTTTCTCAATTAAAAAAACAAAATTTTTAAACACTAAAAATTGTAACTATAAAAAAACTTAATTCACTTTTTAATTCTAGAGACGTCATTCCCGCGCGTTCGACTTTTGAAATTTATTTTTTAATTCAGGATAAAGCAACGGGTTTGCATCCATGCGGCCAGCGTATTTTTCTCGTACGTTATCTTGTCGCGTGTTTCTCATGCGCTGTTTTGCCGTCTAAAGCGACAGTGCGCGCTGTTTTACGGATAGCGACTGCGCGGTTTTGTGCGGCTTTCGGCACGCGATTAGAATGGCTAGTGCTGAGATAAAAGTATCGGCATTTACCTTTGAAATTTTAACGTCCTGGTGAAATAGTATGCTACTGCTATTGAATCTGATAATGTTTGAATGAATAAACTAAACTAAACTTAACTAAACTATTTTTAATCGTAACTATTAATTTTAATAATTAATTGAACTTAAAAACATGTGTAATGTATAAGTTTATAATTACTCGGTTGAAATCAGTGTTTTGCTGGTAAGTATTTTAATAATAAAAAAGTAAGAAAGAATGGATGCACTCAAGCCAAAAATTTTGTAGGTAACTCGTATTTTCCTACGTAAGAGATTTCTTTTTAAATTTAATGTCAAGCTCAGCTCTTGCAAAATTCAATTTTTACTGATTTTATTGTAAGTATTTTATAATTTCCATCAGTTACTAAAACTTAAAACACTAACAGCTCATTATAAAAACTTTCAAATGAAATGAAATTAATTAATTAATTCATTAGCGTTTCGATAAATGAAATGTAACATACTTCGTCATTGACCTGGTTAAAACCATTACCTATTTCATTTGGCTTGTATTCTTTAGTGTAGAATATGCTTAAAATTTGAAATGCAGTTTTCTTTTTATTTATTTGATTCAAATAAGCTAATGTGAAACAAATTTTTTTGCGTACTGAAAATCAATATTTACTTAAATCGCAACATTACCAATTTCACACCACAAACTTTATTTTATCGATATTATTATTTCAATCGATTACACTACAACACTAGCCCCTATCTATTTAAGCTAAACTATATTCGAAACCGCAACCGTTTGGACATAAATTTTTACTTTCATTTGTTTCTTTCTGAAATTTTCCCACCAATTTGCAATGTCTTTGTTTACGCCTAAACACTTTTTGAGAAAACTTTGCGACACTAATGATTATGTATTATACTTAACTTTTATGAAGGCCATCATTACAGCTTTCGTTCTGTTTTCAGACGTTTTGAGTATTTTACTTGAAAAACTGTAACGGTTATAAATAACACCACCCTAGCTTTTCCCTAGATTAAATCAAATTAACATCCGACTTTGCAAGTTATCACGTACTGCGTGTCTTCTTAGTAATTAATCCCATTACTGGATTAAGGCAAATTTAATTTTGCAATTTTAGTTTCAAGAAATTATGAAATCAACTGATTTTTAGTTTTACTATGTCGTCACATACTTTTTATTTTTTTAACGTAATTACAACATTCATAAAAACCGGTCAAGGTACTTGCTTCAATGAAAAAAGGAAAAAAAAATCTGGAGTTCGATAGAATTACTATGCAGCATCTATTAATCTCATGTCTAAGATAGTTCTCAATTTCACCACCAGCAGGGCAATCGCGCTAAAAAAAGTGGATTGAATCGCAATTGAAACGTAGCTATGGGGCTACCACCTAAGCGAAGCTGATGCTGGGTAAACGAATGGAACGTTGTCGATTGCTTCTTTATAAGGAGACCTTGATTAACGACATGACCCAAACACAGCAATGTACATCATTCCATTCGTTAAATCAGCATCAGCTTCGCTTAGGTGGTAGCCCCCCAGCTGCGTTTATATTGCGATTCAATCCACTTTTCTTAGCGCGATTGCAGGACTGCAGGCCGAGTACGATAGTGACAGCGCCGCGACAACACCGCGCTCTTATGTCAAAATGTCAATATTGTCAACGCCATAGGGCAAGCAAGCCTTTGCGTGGGACCCTCGCGCAATCAAAGTGGAGTTTCAGAGTGAGCCGAGCGCGAGTTTGTCGTTATCGTGCTAGAGCAGTAGAATGGATAACATTGGTCACCATTATCACTCAACCGCCATTATGACGTCATTGATTAGTGGAATAGACTGTCGGTCCCGGCTGTTGTCGATTGATTACAATCGTTAAAACCAAGTCAGAGGCCATTGTGCGATTTGAAAACTGTGACACCAGGGTTAGTCAAGTTCGTCACACACTTGACTATACCTACACGATAAGAAGAAGAGGAATAGAAGCCCTGGACGTCCCAATGGGCATCGCCCGGAAGGTTGTCCAAGATATGCTCTTTTTGGAGCATAATTTAACGCTTGTAGCCTAGTGGCGCTAGTGAGGTTTTTTTTATTATTATAAGATGGGTTAACTCTTGACCTCAATCTTGACCATAAGGTCAAAGATGAGGTCGACGATGGAGCGAGTTAACCCAGAAAATGCCTATAAAGGCACTGGTACTCCTACGCACCGACGGAACACAGCAAGCTGTTTGGCGTCGGACTTCGGTAGGAGGGTAGTCGCGAACCAGACGGCTCTTTACAGAGCCTACCACGCCGCATGAGACCATAGGACGACACCTCAGATTCAGAGAAAAAATGAAGTGTCGTTGCCTGGGATGGATTACTAGGAGGCAGGTCTCATTTGTGTTTCCTTAGTCGCCTCTTACGACACCCACGGAAAGAGATGGGGTGGTGTTATTCTCAACCGATCACCACACGGAATAACACCACACGGTTCACCACACGGGTTAAGCAAAGTACACAGAGGCAGGAAACCTAATGGGTGATCGAAGTGGCAATCACGAGCGTTTCCGTGCGGGCACGTTAGCTGTGTCGATTGACTACAGTCGTTAAACCAAGTCAGAGGCTATTTGGTGGTTTAAAAACTCTGACACCAGAGTTAGTCAAGTTCTATCTACAATTAAACCCGTTCGAACTATATTGTTAAACAGCAAGTTGATACTATATAACTAAACATCGCCCATATACCTATTACTTAAACTTTAAACTAATATAATATATTTTTTTCATGTATTTCAGGGGTTCCCAATGTTTTATGCGCCTCACCTAACGTTGAGCTAAAATCCTACGCCTCCTCTAGGGGCTGAAATTGGGAGTTTATATAAGAAAATTAAACAAACAATGATAAAGTGATAAAAATTAGGGTGTTTATTTTTATTCATATGACATTAGAATTTTAATAAATGTACCTTTTGTTTTAACGAGTATATGCAGTTAAACTGAACCGTTTCTTGTCTATTATTTTATGACTCGTAGCGTGGAGAACGGATACAACAAAAATTAACCAATTGAGTTCAGTAATTTTTTTTAATAGGCAGAAATCAGGGACCTCTGCGCCCCCCTTGGAACCGCACGACGACGCCCCCCAAGGGGGGCGCGCCTCACTGGTTGGGAAACCCTGATGTATTTCATACGTTGCTTGTGGTAAGCACAGAGGGTCGCAAATCAGCTTACCTCATGTGTGTGTGTGAGAGAGAGAGAGAAATACATTTATTCATGACACGATACATGTAACATACCTACCTACAACACAAACACAACACAAAAAAACAAATAACGAAGAAAGTACATTAAGTAAACATGTAGGTACATGTACCGCGTCGGTGAAATGGGGTTAGGGTCAGCTTAATGTTGTAACAGTGCCACAACGCTGTTATAGTCCGGCAAAAAAGAGTAGAAATTAAAAAGTGGCAACACTGTAGTGTCGTCCCGTTTTTCTTAGATTGACTTGAAAGAGACGACGCTACAGTGTTGCCACTTTTTAATTTCTACTCTTTTTTGCCAGACTGTAACTGTTGTTTGTGCACTCTGTGCTGTTAAGATAAGAGCGGTTTTGCAATGAAAATGGGGTAATGAATAGAATAGAATAGAAAAATCTTTATTTTATAGGACATTCAGGATGTCACTTAAAACAAGTCAAGATACAATGAAATACATACAAACATACATTAAACGATTTAAATACATACATACGCATTCGTTCTTTTGACCCTACTGACTCTACGCCTATTCGCAAAGGTGCAGTCTTCCTCAGAGAAGAACAGGCAAGAAACTCTGAGGTTGCTCTTTTAAATCGCATTACAAATTTTCTTATTTACTAATTTTAACTAAATCTGAAATAACTCTAGAGCTGAGCAGTTCATTCCCATGGCTGCCTGTCTGATAGATAATCAGAAATTTTGTAATAGCCCTTTTCGCAAAGTTTTTGTTTAATCACTGTCTTAAATTTATCCAAAGGTAAATTTTGAATAAACATGGGAATCTTATTATAGAACCGTATACATTGACCCATAAAAGAGTTCGTGACGTTGATAAAGGACAATGATGAAAGATTACCTGCAAATACTTACTTCCTTACTATCCTTACTTCTTACTAATATTATAAATGCGAAAGTAACTCTGTCTGTCTGCCTAAACTACTGTCCATCTTTCACGCCTAAACTACTGAACCGATCTTCATTAAATTTGGTACAGAGATAGATTAAAGCCTAGGAAAGGACATAGGCTATATTTGATCCCACAGTTGGGCACGATATAACCTGTAGTCCACGCGGGCGGGGCCAAGGGCGGAAAGCTAGTAGCTATATAAAATCAAACCCGAATTTTATTGTCATAGATTACCTCTTACATGTCTTGACATAATCTTACCAGCCTATGTACGTCCCCACCGAGGGGCACGAGCCTCCCTTCGAAACACGAAGGGGATTTAGGCCATAGTCCACCACGCTGGCCCAATGCGGGTTGGTGGACCGCTCGTCTTTCGAAAACAAATTTTCTTGGACGGGGTTTTCATCACGATATTTTCCTTCACCGTTGAGCAAGTGATAATTAGAATTCCGTACATAAATCCGAAAAGACGAATTTAGTGGTACAGGCCCGCACCAGGATTTGAACCCACGACCTTCGGATTACAAGTCTGGCTCATTACCAACTGGGCTATCACCGTCCGAATTATATTGTCATAGATTACCTCTTACATGTCTTGACATAATGATGATGTTAATTTCGTACGATAACAATATGAATTCTAATAATACGTATACATGTATTACATGTACAGTAAAATCTATGGAAATAGTGAAAATAGCGAGGCTGCGGTTCCGCTCGGATTGACACCTCTCGCACGTGTGGTTGAACATAAGTGGTGTGGACTGGACTTCATTGTTAAAACTTTTGAAAAAGTTTGAATAAAACATGATGTGTACCTAGCATATTATTATTATATGTAATTAGTTTTATTTTCGTATTGGAAAAGTAGCAGTCGTCTTTGCCATTTTGATAGTGAGAGAAAGAGACAATCAGTACTTAATTATAGATCGAGACTTGAGTCTCCTTCTACATACAATATTGGCCTAAATATATCTGAAATTAATTAAGTAGAAGCCAATCACCTCCATACTAATCTATACTAATAACCCATATTATAAATATAAAAATAACTCTCACTGTTATTATCTTTGACGCCATGACACAGACAGACATTAAAACATACACCACAGACACACTATACAATTACGCAATACACATACAAGCACGTAGGGACATACATAACTTTTTTGTTAACGTTATTGATTTACTATTTTCCTAAAATTTACGCAGAATTGCTTAGAATTTTTTTTGTATTTTTTTTAATTTCTGGTACTAATATTCAAGAAAAATAACTATATTATGTATGTATTGGATGTATGTATTTTTATATAAAGTTATTTAAGTAAGAATTTAAATGTATGTTTAGGTTCGGTTAGTAAGATATTTATGTAGTTAGTCTGCTTTTGTTAAGATATATATTTTACCATGTTAGTAATTTTGTTACCCGTGCTGTACACTTTTGTTTGCCCGCTTCAATATTATTTTCTCGGTCACTTAGGTTAGCTGGAAGAGAACTCATTTTGAGTTAAATTTTCATTCATCATCAGCCTATTGCAGTCGACTGCTGAACATAGGCCTCCCCCAAGGTGCGCTACTTAACAAGACATCTACTCTATAGTTTTCTCTGTCCACCACGTACAGCTAAACAGATCGTATTCGATATGTCACACATGCTCCTATTGTTCACTACCTTTCTCCCGCTGCTCCGTCTCCCATTGTTCCAGCGTTGTGGAAAGAGAAAGGAAATAATTTGTCTATTTGCATGCCATGTCTTGCCAACATTTTCTTTTTAAACCATATGGGGTGACCTTTAATTTTTCTAGGGGAAAGTTGTTCGGATTCAGGAGGAGAAGCATCGCCAAAAATTTGCTCACTAAAATTTAACTTTAAATGTTATCGGCCTCTAATTAATATATTTCCTCATTTTTTATATGCTTTTCGAAATTCCTTTTTTTTAATGATTTTTACTAATTTTAAATACCTACCTAACATCCTAAATGTTCAATAAAATAAAGCTGTTTTGACTTGGACTTTGAAACCTTGTTACACAAGGGTGGTAAGGAATCAATAACACCTGAGAAGGCGCACGAGCGAAGCGAGGGCGCATATAGTTCGAGGGTGTTATTGATACTTCCACCCGAGGTAAACACTCTGCTTTTCATACTCCATGCGAGGTAAATAAAACAATTGTAAGTAAAGGAGAGATAAGTTTTATTAATTTAATTTTTGCAAATAATACAAAACCCGCCGCGCCGTTCTATTTTTAAAATCGAAACATGAACGCAACATTTAAAATCGTAATTATTCAGCATGAAAATTTTACTCCAACTATTTGTATAGGCAGATCTTGTTCCAATTTCAAATTTACTTACATCCCTGTTTTGATTTATAGGTGAGTTATAGTCTACTTACATCCCTGTTTTTGGGGAGGTAAGAAGTCTTTCCCGAGCATGGAGGATGAAAACAATAAAAACCTAACCATTTAATAACACAAGTGGCTCTGTGAGATTAGCGAGTCAACATTTTTCATAATGGCTACAATATAATTCCTTTTACGCTTTCAACGTCATTTCTAAAATATCAAAAATATGAATTGACAAAAAATCTATTATAATAATCAAACTTGCTTGCAAAGTTTCACGAAAAACAGTTGAGAAATGCGACCAGGAGAGAAGAACCAGCCGGACATCCACTAGACAGATATACGAAAGCACCTTTTTCCCAAGCTGATTAACACTAAAATTAAAAAAATTGTTCCACCCATGACATTCATCGCTAATGTCTCCGGATGACTAAACCCATGTTTTTAAAATATAGCTAAGAACCACCTAGATTATGTCAGCTTTCAAAAAAAAAAGCCGCATTGAAATCGATTCATTGGTTTATTAGCTATGATGCCACAGACAGACACTGATACTCACGTCGTATTTAGAACACTCCTCTTTTTTTTAACACGCTTTTATTAGCTCGGGTTGTATGTATGTATGTATGTAAGTATGTAACGGAATCTTTGAGCCTAATTTTCACTGGTTTCTAGACGTCTGATCAACTTGAAACTTTGCACACGTGTTAAGGGCCGATAACAATGCAATAACCCGATAAAAAATTTCCATTATCCTGATTAGGATCGTCAGAATTAATAAATCTCTTCGCGGATCCTTTGCATGAGAGTAACAAAGACAGAGCGTGTGAACTGCGCAGGCGCGTAGTTTTGGAAAAACTAAAAAAACACGCTTTTATTGCTAACCGAACTAAAAAGTAGAAAATAATTTTTAATTACAATCAGGATAATTGCTTGATGTATTGAATGTTAAAATTATTCTATTGACAACAATCTATGATGAGAGAGTTATGAAAATATTGTAAAATGCACCCCATGCTTTTTACTCTGAATTGAATTATCCTGATTATAATAAAAAAATATTTTCCACTTTTTAGTTTGGTTAGCAATAAAAGCGTGTTTTTTTAGTTTTTTTAACTATTATTTATTTCTCGTAGGTTAAAGAAACAGCTTTATTAGGTTATTCACCTCAGGTTGCCGAGCCCTAGCCTAGCACCAGACAAAGTGCTGGATCTAGTCAATAAATCGCCCTCCCACTGACTTCCTCATTCGTGGAGAGGAGGTTGACCTCACGATGGGTTACCTCACTTATTTTACTCTATTGATATAATGCCGTTAATTTAAGAAGTAGGTACTCAAACTAATAATATACTTTGCGATCTCAAATTAACCAAAACACATTTTTTTTACACTTATAATTATGATTTCAGAAACTAATACATATTCATGAAAGTCGTCAATAGAAAACTTCTTCCAAGAACTTAGTCTCGTTTCTCATTTTAACATTATTCAAAAAAAAGAACTAAGAATTACAAACTAGAAAATTAATTAGGTAATATAAGTACATTTGACGGTCGGTTTGGTCGAGTGGTAGTGGCGCTGCCACTTGATCGACGGGTCCTGGGTTCTATTCGAATTCCCAGTCGGGACAAATGTTTATGTAAAAAGTAAATGTTTGTTCTCGGGTCATGGGTGTTTGTGTCTTTATGTATGTTCCGAGGGACCGCAACACAATGGAAAACCTTAGTGTGGGCCTTTGAGTGTGAAGCATTTATTTTACTTTTAAAATATAAATAAATTACATGAAATCGCCGTATTCGCTTATGGCAACGTTGTTGGGTTCTGACATGGCTCGCAAAACCAATCTTGGATTTTAATTTAATTAAAAAAGAGAAGTGTTATAAAGACGAGTTTATCTGTATGTCTGCCTGTAGCATTGCAGCTCCCAAACGGATAGACCGATTTGGAAGGGTTTTTTTTTTGCTATTAGCTATGTTTAATCAAAATTGGTTTCGCCGTTTAAAAGGTAAAAGATATTCGTGGTGATACATTTTTTATGTATTTTAGGATTATCACAAAACCATAAACAAGTTTTTTAGCAAGGAGGTTTCTGTACAAAAAAAAAATTCACAACAATAAAAACTAAGAAATAAGCTGAACTTTTTAATTTTTGCTCCTATATTATTGGAAAGAGTACGATTTAGTGAGCTGTTTCATTTTCTTAAATTTTGCCACCAAACTAATTCTTAAATCAGAATCTTTTTTTGATTCTGCAAATTTAAAAAAGGCTTGAAAGTTTTGAAAACTTTTTTTTACAAATCAGCTGATCCCCAGCAGACCGTGACCACTTACCGCTCGTCTTTTGTTTTCAGTTGCACCCAAATTAATTACAATGAGGTTTATTCATTAACTATAACGGTTCTCTTATTGACTCGGCGATTGTTTTTGTGTGTTTTTTGTTTTTTTTATAGCTTCTGGGTTAGTGGGGCAAAGGAATGAGAATTGGGATCTGGGGTTATGAGTTTTGGGATAGTTTAGAAGGTCATCTGATAATTTCGGATTTTTTGTTGTTTTTTTTGTTCTGGGTAAAATTGGATGAATTTGATAAGAGATGGACGGAAGGAGCTCAAAATAGGGAATTGTGGATGTTTAGGCGCAAAATGCCAAAAGTGTAAAATTACACACGTAAAAAAAACACTTAAAAAGTAAAAAGATAAAATATTAAAAAATGCAAAGCGCATGATAACAAAGTTGTACAATAAAATAAAATTACATTTATACTGCGAAACCGTCTGGATATCATTTTGAGGTATTCCACCAAAAATCCTTTTTGTTTCGCCATGTCCATTTAATTTTGGAACTCTTGATAGGTACTAAAAAGCTGTAATTGCCTACTTAGCTGTGGTGGCCAGATATTTAGACAGAAATGACAAAAATAATGGGTTCCTTGTTTGCTATGGAATTCTACAAATTTTAAAACACGGTTTTTCCCAATAATTGAACATTTTGTGATTTTATGCTTTTGGCTTTTTTCCCTTTTGTCCGTTTGCGCTTAGGCAATTTTTCTCTTTGTCATTTTGCACTTTTGGCATTCTGCACCTGAATAGTTCACCCGCTGTTCAGATTACCCTTGATTTAAATGGTATGGATTCTTTCAAATGTAGTAATTAATTATTAATTGAATACTGTTGCGCAATTTATTAATTAAGAAAGAAGTTATTACGTACATTATGGGTATTTTCTCCCTTTCCCGCCAAGAGATGTAAGTATATAACTACTTACTTTCGCTGACTTTCAGTTTTGTTGAGAATACTAATCACAGTATGAGATATACGGTCAGACATGGCCTGAATTTTATATACGTAGTTACTGTTAGTAATTGTGAGTAATTGTGAGTAGGGAGGTGCCTGTGATTGGTATTTTCTGTGACAAAATTTAGAATCCAAAAATACTTATTGATTAAAATTTCATTTGTTCCACATTAAGTTTTTTTTTTAAACGCTACACACTCAA
The DNA here is from genome assembly GCA_949987775.1 of Aproaerema taeniolella. Lineage (NCBI taxonomy): Eukaryota > Metazoa > Arthropoda > Insecta > Lepidoptera > Gelechiidae > Aproaerema > Aproaerema taeniolella. Next base: position 2,654,480 of record OX465261.1, on the reverse strand, counting down.
TGGCCCTCACTAATTTTCCTTGTGTCGTGGGTCTATCGGAACTTACATAAAGACAGATACAAACACTCATGACACGAGAACAAACATCTGCTTTTTACACAAATATTTGCACTGACTGGAATTCGAACCCAGGACCCGTTGATCAAGAGGCAGCGATTACAACTCGACCAAACCGGCCGGCATTTAAAAGTACCTAATTGAAAAGATTAAATATTTTTTAGTAAAGCAAATATCTGTAGAAGATTTCTTATTTCTACTAATGAATATACTTAGTTGGTTTTTTTTTTCCTGTTTCCATCTACTCTTTGACTATGTGTGTGTGTGTGTCTTATGTATCGAATAATTACATATAAAACTGTATTTATATTAAACTGTATTATATTATATATATGTATTTATATTATATATATGTTTATATTTTGTTTAATATATATTGTTTAGGTTTATATATTGCGCCCGCTCTTGATTTCACTATGCGACTTTTCATACCCAAAGGTTGCCTGGAAGAAATCGCTTGAAGCGATAAGGTCGCCTATATTGTACCTTTTGTAAAGTTACTTGTAATTGTCTCATCATTGTATTTCTTTTCAAATTGTGCAATAAAGTATATTGTATTGTGTTGTATTGAATATCGTTTAAAAACTGCAAATAAGTCTAAAATTAAATTTTGTATAACCCCGACATTTATTGCGTCTTAACTATTGAACGTCTGAACCGATTTTGATAAAATAAAGCTAGGAACCATCTCGATCACGTCAGCTTTCAAACAAAAACAAACCGCTTCAAAATCGGTCCATTCGTTTAGGAGCTACGATACCACAGATAGACACACAGATCACAAACTTATAACACCCCTATCTTTTGTCGTGTTAAAACATCACTTGTGCCCTTACGCTAGAATATGGCGGAGAGCCAGCTCATTAACCCTCGGCATACCAGGTGAAAATTTGTAACATGCCACACAAGGTGGGGTGTGACATACCCTAACAAAATGGTCGCTGTAATCAGATAGGAATAGGGGTACTGAATTATTATTGCATATTTTTGTAATTGAAAATGCCATCTTCTGACTACTAATTTAGACTTGAAATTACCCTAAGAATTGATAATTAACAATGTTTGTAATTAAACTAAATTTTAAAAAAAATTGAACAACGATGATACATCTTTAAATTTTTACTTCAATCTCGAGGTAGGAGTTCTTTAGTTCGCCATAATTGCATTTTGTATATGCTCAAATAACAACAACTCTAAACAAAAACGCATCTAGAGCCCTAAAAAACGCACGCACCACTAAACTAATGGTACTTGCCAGTGTAAGAACGTCGCAACTACAGCTAATTACTGAGAGCTTCAGATTCCGCGCACGATAATTTTTGAAAATATATCGATTTTTCACCGCCTGGGGTTTATTACACCCCACCTGGTATGCGGAGGGTTAAAAAGAAAAATCTTACAGAGTTCTTGTGACCAACGTCTCACTTCTGGCTTCATCACCAAGGGCGTCGCCAAGTCCTTGGCCCAGGTGGGGGCAAGTTAATATTATGGAGGATGAAAAAAATATGAATTGTAGGTACAGTCAAGAGCATGAAGTTTTATTGTAGCGCGAGTTTTTGCTTCTACGGCGAATTGGCGTTTCTAATAAGAACGGTTCCAACTTTGGTTGCTTTGCAGTTGGCTACATTTTTTTCACCTCTAGGGGCAGCTACCCTTCCCTGACCACCCTTGTTCATCACCAGAACTTAATCACAACTTCTGACGTCATCACCAACTATCACAATACTTCTGGCCAAAAACTCTCACCGAGACTCAAAAACTCAATAAAGAGACTAAAAAATCCAATGAACCGAGACTCAAAGACACAAAAAAACTATTATTTTGTAACAGCTCCAAAAAGTATCAGTAACAGCGAACAAATCCCATCACTTATCGTCCACGTACGGATATAGTTAAAGCGAAAGTGTATTTTTTTGTGTAAAATTATAATTCTGAGTGCACAGAGCGATTGAGCTGCGCTGCGTCTGCGCTGCAAGGTGTGCTGTGAATTAGAATCCTTACTTATTATCCTTACTAATATTATAAACGCGAAAGTTGGTATGGATGTTTCTTACTCTTTCACGCTCAAACGGCTGGACCAATCTTGATAAAATTTGGTATGGAGGTTGCTAACACCCTGGATTATCACATAAGCTACATAATTTTCCCAGATTCCCACGGGAATGAAGTGCTGGGCGAATAGCTAGTGTGTTTGTTTGTCGCGAGGTTTTATTATGGGGGAAAGGCTGACAACCTATTATCATGTTTTATCTAATAACCCTAGGAATTTATCTCGAATATGGCTTCAAGTGGTTCTAGAACCACTAATGCCTCTGCCTACCCCGATAGGGATTACAGGCGTGCGCGTATGTATGTATTTGGATGTTGTTTGTTTGTCCTCCCTTCACGTCAAAGATTAGCGACGGGGTTTTTTGCATAGGGTCAGTTAGAGTGCTGGATACGCTACTTGTATAATTATATTTTTACCATTGCCTCTCGAAAAAGGGTCCGTGATTCTTCAAAAACAGTGAATAAAACGCTGTTTGTTTCACTGAGTGAATGAAAAATTTGGAACATGCACGAATATACGGATTTTAGTAAGAAAACAAAAGAAAATGTGCAAGGAGGTTGCATACTCTCGCTATAAAAACGTAATAAAACTTGGCTGTATGTAATAACTGGCTGTATGGAATATGGCTGGGTTAAAAGATTTTAAATTTAGAAAGGAATTCAGCCAATTTTCATGCAAATTTTCAAGCAATTAAAAGTTTATGGGAGGTCTTTGGCGGGAACTCGGCGTGAGCGGTTGCTTTGTCAATTGAATTTTCGTTTTCGGCGTGAAAAAGTTGTTTAATGTGTAATAGTGATAGTGTATTATGCAGTAAATTGACTAAATTTCGTGTAGTGATGAAAAATTCAAGTGAAAACAGTGTTTCTGCTCCGTTTGGTACCGACAAAGATCCTCGCGGTTGTGCTTCTCGCCGCCAGTTTTCGTAAAACAGACGCTATCAGGTTTTACGCAGAACATGAGGAGCTTAGGGCTTAGGTTAAGTTGAAGAAAGAAGATTTTTCACTGAAGACATGGCTGTATGGACATAGTTTCCTTTGCCTTTCCCGAAAGGGATAAATTTACCAAAAAAAAAAAAAGTTTATGTTAAAAGTTTTTGTCTCAGAATCATAAAATGAGTTCGACATCCAGTGATGAAAGTGAACCTCTCGTTCCAGAGTCATTTCGCGTTAAAGCAGCAGCTATTGTTGATAATTTATTGTCACAGAGTAATTATTTTCTTTTTCTCGTAGTCAATGATAAAAAGTTGAGTAGGTACCTAACACGTAAAAAAAAAACATCTCGGCTCTTGTATCCCTCGATCCGCTTAAATCAACTTTAGAATCCTTCGCTCCTCACGGGATACAACTCAGTGCCTCGAAAAGAATTCACCTTTTTTTCACTTATTGGGTAATCTACTATCTTTTTACCAGCCCATATACGGCCCCACCGAGGGGCACGGGCCTCCTTTCGAAACACGATCGGTTGAGAATAACTCCACTCTTTCCGTGGGTGTCGTAAGATGCGACTAAGGAAACACAAATAAGACCCGCCTCCTAGTAATCCATCCAGGCAATGACACTTCATTTTTTTTCTGAATCTGAGGTGTCTTATGCGGTGTGGTAGGGTCTGTCAAGGGCCTTCTGGTTCGCGACCACCCTCCTACCGAAGTCCGACGCCAAACAGCTTACTGTGTTCCGTCGCTGCGTGGGAGTACCAGTGCCTTTATAGGCATTTTCTTGTTTAACTCGCTCCATCGTCAAGAGTTAACCCATCTCATAATAAAAAAAAACGAAGGGGATTTAGGCTATAGTCCACCACGCTTGAACAGTGCTGGTTCGTGGACAAACTGCATATTGGGTGAGTTTAATTAGTTAGCGAAAGTTAAGGCTGCGAATCAGTCCACAAAACTGAAAAAAATTCCCCATGGAACACAGTACGCAACTTGAAAAAATAATTTGCCTTTCCATAGAACTTGTGCGATCATCTGAATTGTCTTAGTAAGAATAAAAGAGGACATTTTAATTAGAATTTCATATGGGTTCCTCGTTGTTCAGTTTTATAGGGAGAATTACTCCTTAAGTTTCGCTAGCTAATTTTTTTTACCCTAGGGTGTAAGGGACAACTTTGCAAATACTGAAATCCTGAATTTAGACCATCATTCTAAGTACAATTTACCTACAGCAAAGGCGTAAAACACGAAAACTAGTTTTGCGATTTCAAAGTAGCTAAATAACACTTACTCCTTAACCTGACGTTTCCGGGAAAAATAATTACACGTAGCCGATCATAGTAAATAATAAATAAATAAATAAACGCCCACACTTAAAGGCCCACACTAAGGTTTTCCCTTGTGTCGTGGGTCCCTTGGAACACACATAAAGACAAACACAAACACCCATGACCCGAGAACAAACATCTGCTTTTTACACAAATGTTTGCCCCGACTGGGGATCGAACCCAGGACCCGCCGATCAAGAGGCAGCGTCACTACCACTCGACCAAACCGGCATATTGATCGGTAGATTCCACCATATTTAAGTATTTGGTAAGCTGTCCCTTACCGCTCAACCGATCAGTGAGGTTAAACAACGTACACAAAGGCAGGGAACCTGATGGGTGACCACAGTTGCAATTTATCAAGAGCGTTTCCGTGCTTCGGAGGGCACGGTCCCGGCTGTTGACGATTGACTACAGTCGTTAAAACCAAGTCAGAAGCCATTGTGCGGTTTGAAAATTCTGACACCAGGGTTAGCCAAGTTCGCCACACACTTGACTATACTACACGATAAGAATAAGACCGCTTGTATACCTTCACTCTTAACTTCTCGACAAAATTAAAAATAACGTCAATAGATCAGCAAGTCAACTATTACACAACAAAATGTAATAGGCACAAGAGATGTAAGTAACTAGAGCATTTTTCCAGTCACTTAACCGGCTACCATAATAAACAGTTAGGTTATGTAACATAACGGATAGGTACTGGTTCCGTAGGGTAACTGCCACTGTTTTTGATCACTTGGCTTTTACAAATCAAACTGTTGAAATTAAACAGAGTTTGATTTAATGTGTTTTTAGGGGTAAATGGATGTGTATTTAGGGGATGTGTTTTTAGGGGAAAGTATTGATAGCCCAGTTGGTAATGAGCCAGATTTGTAATCCGAAGGTCGCGGGTTCAAATTCTGGTGCGGGCCTATACCACTAAATTCGTCTTTTCGGATGTATGTACGGATTTCTAATTATCACTTGCTTAACGGTGAAGGAAAACACGTGATGAAACCCACCCGTCCAAGAAAATTCATTTTAGAAAGACGAGCGGTCCACCAACCCGCATTGGGCCAGCGTGGTGGACTGCGGCCTTATCCCCTTCGTGTTTCGAAGGAAAAAAAGGGATAAATGGATGATTCAAACAAATTCGTAAATAAGGATAAATTTTTAAAGGTAGTTTCTCACAAATAAATAACTTTAAATTAGTTAAAGAAATTTTAGTGGCTGATTCTCACCTTTAAATTAAAGAAATTTTCAGGAAAAAAAAAAACACAGATTTCGTGCCTCACACGACTATCGAGCACATTTAAAATGAATCTATGGAATCCGAAAAAATTTCGTTCTGACTTTTTTGCAAAAAGGTTAGGCTATATGGCAAACCCTTAACCTGATCGTCTTTGTTTTAGGCAATTGTAGCTGACTAAATTTCCAAATATCGAGTGCCAAAATCCAAAATTCGATTTGAATTTTTGTTTTCACTATTTCGGCCATAACTCTTGTCGTTGTTGATTTTCTCGAATAATTCTTTTTGCACCTTAAAGCTCTCGTAAATACGCGTCTTTTGAGTTTTTTTTAAATATCATATCTTCACAACTGTCTGAGATATCAGGGGATCGCACTTTTTCGTGAAATCGGAGCTTATACTGGAGCGAACGAAAATACATTTCCAATGTCAAAAATCACTTCCCCATACAAAGGCAAATCAGCTGATCGTACAAGTTGTATGAGAAGGCAATTTTTTTTTCGATCTGTTTTCCTTGAGATAAGTTGTTCAGTTTTGTGGGCAGATTTTATTCGTTTTTTTTATACAGGGCCTCCCTATTTATTTAACCTCCCATACAAAATGCGCTATAAACTGATGAAGTTTGTATGGTAACTCAAATTCAAATTGGGGAAAGTTATTCAGTTTCATGGACTGATTTACCATCCGAAAGTTTGCAAGAGAGATACCTAAAGCCCTGTATACGGAGGCCAGCGCATCAGGTTATCCCAAGCGTGAAAGAGTAAAAAAACATCCACACATTCTCACAAACTTTCACATTCACAACATTTCCTTATTTTTGCTGAAAATGTGATTTTTCAAAATGGGCCTGGTCTTTGTACAGTATCCAGAAAAATAAAAAATAAATAGCTTATTCTTGGAAAAATATCAAAAAATTTCAAAAACCCCTGGCTGATTTGTAGAAAATTATAAAATATTGAAAATCATACGTGTTTTTGTAGTTACCACACTGAGGTTGCCATATTGTTTGACAATTCACGTTCAAAATAGTCAATGCTTAATTGTTAATAATTAATCGACTTGTTTGTATTTAACAAGTAAATCCTAGCTAAATCTTTATAATATTGGATAAAACAAATGACTTAAGAATAATAACACCAGAGCATTAACTTTTTATAATATTTTGATGTCATGAGATTAAACTGGTAGATAGATTTTTGAACGCGCGTTCACTTTTCAACTGTCATTAATGTCACTGTCATCTGTCATTTCATTCCACCATCATTGTAGGTATGGCAATAATAATCAATCTTAAATATTTTTCTACAATAAAACTAATGTATTTTATGAAAAATTGACGCTACTAATGTCATCATTAGTATTAATGACGACTTATGGAGTACTGTACAATGACCAGGCCCAAGCTCCATATAAAAGTGAAATATCACCTTTGTAGAAATATTTTTTTTAAGTTTCCGGAAAGAAGTCCATAACAGGTCTCTTTACCCTACAACTTCCTAAGGTAAACCGCAAGCAATAACTGCATAAGGTACACTTACAACGATCTACATTGATCTGTCGCAGTTTTACTCCAAAATAACTCTTAACACCATGACATAGAGTCTATCGACTATATTTCTTCGAATTGCGACTGTTCAATGAACATTTAAAGTAGTGAAAGTTAGTTTTATGTTATTGTCACTCATCTGGGCTAGGAGATTTATCATTGCGCTTTGACATTGTCGTTTCGTCATGATTATGTTACTTTATAGAGGTTAAGACGAGCTGACATAGTAATTAAGTCACAAATAGGTGCAAGTAGGTAGGTTACGCATGTTGCCGGCACTTGCGCAAGTTACATTCATACTCTCTGTGCTGTTGTGATAGGAGCGGTTTTGCATTGAAAATGGAGTGAACTGATGCGCTGGCCTCTGTACCTATTCAAAATTTATTAGCGTATTCCATTATTATCATTAAGTTGGAATTGTTTAGAACGCGAGAATCTTGATCCCACAGTCAAACCGTATGTATGGTTTTGTGGGGCTATAGGGGCTAAACAATAAATAAATAATAAAATACTATGTATACTTACACTCAATGCCTAGGTTAAAAAATCAAAATCTAGAATTGCTTTATTTCATAGAACATACAAAATGTTTCTTGAAAATGTCATAATTAGCAAAAAAGTGAATTACATTAGCTTTTGACTTTGCGCCTATTCGCCACGTTGCAGACTTCCACAGGAGGAATAGGCAAGATACTCCGAGGTTCGCTCTTTTTTACTAAATCATATAAATTGCCTTATTTATATGTTTTATTGACTTAATATCTGAGTAACTCTGGAAGTAAGCAAATTATTCCCATGGTTGCTTATCTCACAGATAATCAGAAATGTTATATATATGTAATAGCCAAGTCCATTCCAATTTGAACCTTATTACAGTTATAACAAACACACAAGAATAAAAAGTAATTACTTACTGAATTATTTTTCCTGTGGATTCGGAAAGTCGATGATTGCCGAGACACTAGAAAAAATTAGGAGAATTGTAAAGGGCCGAATAGTAGCTTTAGCTATATACACCTCTTCTTTTCTTTGTTACAGTTAGGTATTTAGTAACTGGCATTCCGCTCGGGACTTCTTTCCCGTGGGATTTAGGAAAATTATGTTGCCTATGTTACCTACTAAGGGATAATGTAGCATTCTAAATGGTGAAACATTTTTCAAATCGGTCATGTAGTTTCGGAGCCTATTCAATGCAAACAAACAAACAATCAAATGTTTCCTCTTTATAATATTAGTTTAAATATTAGACGGCCAGTTTGGTTGAGTGGTAGTGGCACTGCCTCTTGATCGACGGGTCCTGGGTTCGATGTGTAAAAAGCAGATGTTTGTTCTCGAGTCATGAGTGTTTGTGTCTAGTCTTTATGTATGTTCCGAGGGACCCACCACGCAAGGAAAAACCTTAATGCGGGCTTTTGAGTGTGTAGCGTATATTTATTTATTTGTATGTAGGCATTTTATATGGTATTTTATTACTCGTCGCGTCGTCGGAAAGCGAATGACTATAAGCTTGATGTTTTTGCGGTTCCTTTTTATTTTAGGCCTGTACGTATCTTGTTTGCAATAATTTGGTTGTAGTTTTCAGTAGAATTGCAGTGTAAAAAGAAACAGGCGTTACGTAAAACTGGCTGGGCTGAGCATTTGAGTTTTAAAGTAGTATGTATGAATTGTTACACTAAAACACCTTTTACTCATTAAACAGCCCTTTTAATTCGATATTTTACAAATTACAATGCAAGAACACATAAACACCGATCTACGCGCGAAAACGATCTGTCCAAGTGCCGTTTAGTGTTGTGCCACACCGCGTGGACTGGTAGTGTTGTACCAATTGTGTCGTTGATCGATTTTCTCTTAACAAAATGAATGTTTGTTACTCTTTTACGTAAAATTGACTACATAACGGATTGTGAATCTTCAGCAACCTTAATTTTAATTTTAATTACCTATTACTTTTTAATTGATAGCAACCGCCTCAGGTTTGTAAGGTTTCATCTTTTTTATTTTTTTTACCAGCTGTCCGTCCGCGATTTCGTTCCCGTGGGAATTTTCCCAGTGGATTTTCATAAAAAAAAATGTAAACCGGTTTTTGACAATAAGGAACACAACAAAAAAAGAATCTCCAAATCGGTCAAGCAGTTCTCAAGTTATAACGTGACCAGGAGAAATAGGGGTTAATTATTATATACAGAGCTTTAGGTATCTCTCTTTCAACCTTTCGGGTGGTTAATCAGTCCATGAAACTGAACAACTTCCCCAAGGAACATAGATCAAAATACAAAAAAAAATTTGATCTCCCATACAAAATGCGCTATATGCTGATGAAGTTTGTAAGGGAACTCAAAATTTTATTTTCGTACTTTGACCTATGTTCCTTGGGGAAGTTGTTCAGTTTCATATACTGATTAACCATCCAAGAGGTTGAAAGAGAGATACCTAAAGCCCTGTATAGGTAGAGATAGATTAACTATGATGAGATGGGACGGGATGGATTAATGATGAGATGGGTTAATCCTTGACCAAGTTCATTGATGAGGTCGACGATGGAGCGAGTAAACCCAGAAAATCCCTATTAAGGCACTGGTATCCCCACGCGACGGAACACAGCAAGTTTGGCGTCGAACTTCGAAAGTAGTGGTCGGGAACCAGGCGGCCCTTTAAAGAGTCTACTGCACTTTAAGAGACCACTTCAGATTCAAGAAAAATTAAAGTGTCGTTGCCTAGGATGGATTGATAGGAGGCATATCTCATTTGTGTTTCCTTAGTCACCTCTTACGACACCCACGGAAAGAAATGAGTCAGTGTTATTCTCAACCGATCACCACACGGCAAGAACGTATGATAATAAAACTAGCCACACGCCTCTAAACACAATTTATTGATTAACTAATATCACAAACAGATTGATCGATTGATTGATTACAAATTGAATCTCAGAGTAATTAGTTACAGGTCCAATTATTATTATTGACACAACTGGTTCGCAGGCATGAAGACGCTTTACTCCTGAAACATAAAAAATAGTTCATATTTTATATTTTTGTTTCATTACTTCCACGAAAGAAAAACTTAGAATGTGTCAGCTGCCTATTCTTCCCAGGCATACTATAAAAGTATGTAAGTGGGTTTTGCTGTCTCATTGCGATAGGCTGACAACCTCTCGATAACCCTGTTAGGCTACGGGCGTTTCGATTTACTATACTGTCAAAGCCATTCGGTGGTTTGAAAACTGATTCTCTGGTTTAGTCAGCTTCATCTGTTAGAACACGTACACCAGCGTTTGTTTTTATCTGTTTTATAAACGACTTCAAAAAAGGATGCACCGGCTGGCTGTGGGAGCAGGATGAGTCGGAGCACGATGAAGTAATAAGAAGATAATTAAGCTGGATTCTATTTATTACACAAAACACTTAAACTTTTGACGTTAATTTATTACAAAATATATAAAACAGTATATTATAAGCGGGCGTGCGCCTGCGACGGAAACTCAGTTGGGTCTGTGTCATCCCAGCGAATGACGACTAGAAGTGTTCAATTTCGAATTTGGATTAGGAATGCCAAAACTGAAGAGTAAAAATGTCGCGAAAAGAGAATGGAGAAGGAGGATGAAGACGAGGCGCATGCCGCCTCGTTCAGGGAGGAGTTTCTATGTGGAGTTCCAGGAAAATTGAGGGCAACCAACGAATTTAATAGGAACTTACGATGTTTCAGAAACTTTCTATTTATTTATGCTATAAAAAACACCTAGAGTTAAAAAGTCCTAAATATTAAAAAAAGAAATTAAACCGGCTTCAAAAAAGCGAAAAATAAAGACAACATCATTCGGTTTTTTGAAGCTGGTTTAATTTTTTTCTAATTTTTTTTTAAATATTATACGGCAGTAAGTTCAAGGTTAATAAAGATAAACTTACTTCAAATAATTATTCAGCGCTCGTCGGCTGCAAATGGACCAGGTCTTCGGGTGGTTCTGGACGTTGTAGCGGGCACCCATCATGTGGCCCTTTGCAGTGCAGTTGTTATACGGAGGGCCATCGTGAGTTATACCCAGACTGGAATAGAAAGATGTCATATTAAATAGGTGACAAAAAAGAGAGACGTGTATATCTGTGTAAGCAGTGGTGTAGCTACCTAGGGGCTAGGCGGGGCAATGTCCCGGGGCCTTCAAGCTCAGGGGGCCCTCGAATCCTTACCAGAAATCTCGATCGAACTAAACTTTGGAAAGAGTCTTTGGCGGGAACTCGGCGTGAGCGGTTGCTTTGTCAATTGAATTTTCGTTTTCGGCGTGAAAAAGTTGTTTAATGTGTAATAGTGTTAGTGTATTATGCAGTAAATTGACTAAAATTCGTGTAGTGATGAAAAATTCAAGTGATAACAGTGTTTCTGCTCCGTTTGGTACCGACAAAGATCCTCGCGGTTGTGCTTCTCGCCGCCAGTTTTCGTAAAACAGACGCTATCCGGTTTTACGCAGAACATGAGGAGCTTAGGGCTTAGGTTAAGTTGAAGAAAGAAGATTTTTCACTGAAGACATGACTGTATGGACATAGTTTCCTTTGCCTTTCCCGAAAGGGATAAATTTAACAAAAAAAAAATGAACTTTGGAAAATTTCTCCCATTTTTAAAATAAAATTGACAGGGTGCAACCCGGGTTGGCAGTGTTGTCAATTTGACGGATAGGGATATGTGCGGTTTATTATTCATCGATGTGCGTTTTATTGTGCATTTTTAAAGTATTTGTATATTTAATATTTTTACTTGATAGAACCTAACCAGTTTAGATAGCAGTGGGGCCCCATTTTTTGATTTGCCTGAGGGACCTTGGTTACCTAGCTACGCCACTGTGTGTAAGCTTCTTCTGGGTGAGCTCGCTACATCTTCGACCTTTGCCCTGAGCTAGATTGTGGTCAAGAGCGAATCCATTCTTATTTAACAAAAACTAGGTTTCTGTGTGCTTATCGGTGGAACTGCAGCTCCTATATTTAAATTCGTTCAGCCATTTAAAAGTAATAAGCCATTTCCCGTGGGAATTCGGGAAAATTACGTAGTCTGTCACTCAGCATTCTATGTGAAATAATTTTTGAAATCGGTTTATTAGTGCTTAAGTTTATTCATTTTTGTTTCCTTTTTTTTGTTACAATTATACCTACAAAGCTTTCCTCTTTATAAAGATAGAAGCATAGATGAATGTTCGCGCCAAACATTTTATAGATGAAGCGTTGGATGATACAAGTTATTTTATTTTTCAGCGTTTTTGAATCGTACCTATGAGCAATCTCATGTGACAGTAGATATCCTAAGTTCTTTGGATGCCATTCTATCAAGGAACAGCTGTGTTTGATGCTGCACATCCCACTGAGGTACCCTCGACCTGGAAACGAAAGCAGATATATTGAATATAGCTTTCCGCCCGGGAATTCGCTACCGTTTGAATTTGGGAAAATTATGTAGCTTATATATTAATACAGAAAGTCAGCAACCTACATACCAAATTTTAACAAAATTGGTCAAGCCATTTGAGCGTAAAAGAGTAAAAAACATCCAACTTTTGCGTTTATAATTGTATCTAATAAAAAAAATTTAAGGTCTAGGATTAACAAACAGCAGTCAGTTTTATAATTTTTTATCATCATCATATCAGCCTATTGCAGTCCACTGCTGAACATAGGCCTCCCCCAAGGTGCGCCACTTTGCATGATTTTCATCCAGCCACTACCCGCTATCTTCTATAGGTCATCTGACCATCTGGCTGGGGGGCGTCCTACACTACGTTTGCCAAGACGTGGTCTCCATTCAAGAACCTGTCTACTCCAACGCTCGTTGGTTCTGCGACAGACATGGCCAACCCACTGCCACTTCAGCTTGCTACACTTTTGGATAATATCCATCACTCCGGTTTTCTGTCGGATGAACTCGTTTCGGATTCTATCCCTTAGCAAGATCCCGAGCATGGAGCGTTCCATTGCTCGCTGAGCGACGTGCAATCGGTGGGCCAACCTCACTGTCATGTTCCACGTTTCGGCTCCGTAGGTCATAACTGGTAGGACGCATTGATTAAAATCCTTCGCCTTTAGACACTGCGGGAGTGGCGACAAAAAAAAATGACGCAGCTTCCCAAATGCTGCCCAGCCAAGCTGCACTCTTCTGGTGATTTCCCGCTCGAAGTTGTCTCTACCTAACTGCAACGCTTGCCCTTGGTATATGTATTCCTGAACAACATCGAGCGTTACACCGTCAAAAAAAGCCGTAATTTTTTATCATCTATTAAAGTTCTGTGTCACGCCTGATCGCAGTTGAACGCCTTTTAATTCCACAGCACAACGTGATAACAACGCGATCGTCTTTGTCATTTTGATAGTGAGAGAAATATACAATCAATACTTAAATATAGATCAAATTTGAGTGTCCTTCTGTAATACGAGCCTAAATAACAATAACAGCAGGCCGAGTACGATAGTGACAGTGCCGCGACAACACCGCGGTCCTATGTCAAAATGTCAACATTGACAACGCCATAGGGCGAGCAAGCCTTTCACGCAATTAAAGTGAAGTTTTACCGTCATTAGAAAATGGCGTAACGCGCGAGTTATCCGCGGGCCGTGCTAGCTATGCATATTATTAGAGATGTACTCATAATGTCATACTTTCATTTAAAAGTACATAATAAATATAAAAACGGAAGATAAACTAGTAATCTGCTTACAAAACAATACTAGACAATAACAATAAACAACCACATTGCTGTGAAACTAATCAGACGCATGCGCTGGTTATTTCAATCGCTCCTTGTTTACACCTCCTGATATTAAACTCTGTCTACTCTTTGTTCATTAATGTACTTAATGGACTGTAATATTACAATTTTCCATATCTACCGGATGACCTAACAGAGATTAACAGACCCGTGTCTTTTGTTTTTTATCATTTTAGGCAAAAATTTCAAGCCAGATTTCAAAATTTCAAATGCAAGCAAAAAAAAGGATCACAGATCAATACACATATCAATATACAAGGCGATAAATTCAAGCTTCATATAAAGCTATGCTCAAAATTCTGAACCAGTATCACTTAAAGAACACATTTAAGAAAAAACATTTTTTTTTTAAATTTTTTCAATGGGAATAGTTCATTTTTTGCCTAAACGTAGACATTACTCCTACACCAGGCACGCGAGGGGTGCGGGTAGCGCTCGGTGGTGCGCCTGAGTGGTGTTTACGTTTAGGAAAAAAAAAACCTACCGAAAAAAAAAAAAGTGTTCTGCAAGTGATACTGGTTCAGGATTTTGAATATAGCTAGGAGGTTTATATTATATCACCTTGATAATTACATATATTATTCAACACGTTATTCTATCTTTAGGTGTCTCTATCGTTTTCCTTTTGTACGCCTACGTATCATGATTCCTCTCGCTCGTTGGTTGATTGGAATAGATCCCCTTGTGGGATAAGTTCGCCTTTGTACCTTGAATTTATGTAGTACTAGCATCTCGCTCGGAACTTCGTTCCCGTGGGAATTCCGGAAAATTATGTAGCAAATTATGTAAAATTATGTACCCATGGATAATGTAGCATTCTAATAGTGAAATAATTTTTCAAATCGGTCAAGTAGTTTCGGAGCAAGCAATCAAACAAGCAATTAAATCTTTTCTCTTTATAATATAAGCGTAGATTTATAACCTCCTTTACGTATTTTTTATTTTTTAATATTTTTTAATATTTAATGTACTTATTTTGTTTAATGTGCAATAAACGATTTTTTTTTGTTTTTTGGATAACAACAGTTTATTCTTAACTAAATTACAGTTTGAACTTAAAATGTGGTAAACCAATTAAAGTTATCCTCTGAAATTACAAATTTGAAATAGGTCGGAACAGATGAAATAGTTCTAATAAATTAAGTGCTTATGAGGTAACAATAAGAATACGTTCCATGTAGGTACGTGAGACCCAAACCAAAAATTAAATTATACATAACTAAATATTTATTAAAACTATTTATTTTATAGACTAGAAGATACATATATAACACAACTATAATATATACTGATACCAATGCAAACATATATATATATATATAAATAAACATAATTGAGTAAATAAAATTAAATAATTGAGTAAATAAAATTAAATTTACAATACAATGTAAGTTTAACTTACCAGTACTCTTCCTAATTTGCGCTCCATTTTCGTTAATATAGTACAAATCCAATCCAGTAATCAGCACCGAATAGTACCACGCGTTAGCCTTCTTAGTGGCTTGCCAAGTGCAATAACTCCTTAAGTATTTCGAGCCATTTTCATCTCTTTGCAACATACCGCTGACTTTCTTCAAAAACTTAACTCCAAGCAATTGGAACTTTATTTTCCGCTTCAATCTGGTTTGCTGGAAAATTGTGCCTACGTCTTCCAACATTTGTTTAGCCATGAATTTGATTTTTCTTCGCGTTTTCGGCCCATGTTCTACAAAAAGTAGTTTTGTCAAGGAATTGTCTACATGTATCATTAGTTTCACTATGGATGTCTTGTTTTGTTTTGTGTAGTATTCGATGGAAGGGTTTGTTGAGCTTAGCTGAAAAAAAAAGATTGGAAAATTTAGAATAAAGTAAAAAATATGATACGATTAAATATAGACGTTCAATATTGGGGCATCTATTCCACTATATACACTGGGCGTCAAAAATAAGTAGTACACTTTTCAAATTGCAATTACTCCTAAACTATAGTAGTTACACTTATGAAATAAAAAGCAGTTTATAGTAAACTTAACGAAGTTTATTAAAGTTATATTTTATTTGGCATGAATAAAGTTTCAAACTTAAAATTAAGATAAATACTAAAAAGTATCAATTTTTAACGATATGTCAACCACTTAATTTTCACGTTTTGGAACTTTTTCACAATTTAATAACTTGTGTTGCCGCCTCGGGCTCTAATTACAGCTTGGATCCGGTTTGGCATGCTGAACACTAAGTTTCGGAGGCGGTGTTGGGGAATATTTTCCCATTCTTCTATCAGCGCATGTTTTAGAGCCCTGAGTGTGGCAGGAGGTGGACTGCGCCTTCTGACTAGCCTCCCAAGCTCATCCCAGGCGTGTTCAATCGGGTTGAGATCTGGGCTTCTCGATGGCCAAGCCATCAAGTTGATGCCAACCTCCTGAATGTACTCTTGTACGTGGTGAGCAGTGTGTGGCCGGGCGTTATCATGCATTAGGATGGCTCCATCACCCATATTTATTAAATATGGCCCTGCATACTCGTTGAGGATCTCCGAGGCATATCTTTCACCAGTCAAAGTCCCATTTTCTATTACCACAAGCTCTGTGCGACTCTCTGAAGAGATACCAGCCCATACGTGTACAGAGCCCCCGCCATATTGGACTCTTTCCGAGATACAAGCTTGAATGTATCGCTCACCGGGTCGTCTGTAGACTCTCCGCCGTCCATCTGAAGTGTATAAAGAGAATCGAGACTCATCTGTGAATAAAACTCTAGCCCATTCTTCTTCGCCCCATTGTACGTGTTGACGGGCGTAGCGTAGTCTTGCTACGCGATGCTCTGTCTCAAGTTTGGGGCCATTTGCTGGTCTTAGAGGCTTCAGGTTAGCTTCAGCAAGTCTTCTTCTCACTGTACTCTCACTGATGTAGTCTGTTCGGGTCCGAAGAAGCTGTTGCTGAACCTCAACTGCATTAAGGTGTCGATTTCTTAACACAGTGGAAACAATAAAGCGATCTTCTCGGGTACTTGTGCACCTGGGTCTGCCATTACCTCGTCTCCTTAGATGGTTTCCAGTCTCTTCGTACCTTTGCTTTACTCGCTGAACCGTTCTTAAAGTTACACCCACCCTCCTTGCAGTACGACGCATACTGATGCCCACTTCGAGAAAAGCTAAGATTCTTGCACATTCTTCTGGTGAAAGAGGCATGATTAGTCAAATTTACTCTCTGAAGATACCTATGCTTTTCAATTACAATTGCTTTATCAGCAGCGAATGTGTCAAACACAAAAATCCTAAGTAAGACAACACCTTTCAACAGTTTAAAAAAAGTGTTTTTATTTATTCGTTTTTTTTAAAGTCAAGCATTATAAGTTCTTATAATGCATGAAGTTTTTATTGAATAAGATTAAATTTTCTTTTTAACCTTTTTTGTTTCAAAGGTCTAAGTTTTATAGTTTGGGAGAAATCGCAATTTTAAAACTGTACTACTTATTTTTGACGCCCAGTGTAGTAAATGGCGTCTTAAAGACGGTTGAATGATAATGGTGACAATTTTAAGCTAATGGTGACAAAGTGGTGTTACAAGTCTGACGTGTGTATTTGTGTGTCTGTCTGTGGCATCGTAGCTCCTAAACGAATAGACCGATTTCGATGAGATTTTTTTGTTTAAAAACTGACGTGATCGAGATGGTTCTTAAATCTATTTCATCAAAATCTGTTCAGCCGTTTAAAAGTTATTAGTAATCAAATGTCGGGGTTACACAATATTTTTAATTTTATCCGTTAAGGTTGTAAAAATCAAAACTATTGAAACCTAATACAGCTGTCCCTTACATTATAATCTCGATTCACAAAAAAATTACATTGAAGCGCTCGTAGCCCAGTGGCTCTCACTGATCTCAACCAATCAGTGAGGTTAAGCAACGTGCACAGAGGCAGGGAACCTGATGGGTGACCAAAGTGGCAAATAATCACAAGGGTTTTCGTGTTTCAGAGGTGCCGGCTTTTGTCGATTGACTACAGTCGTTAAAACCAAGTCAGAGGCCATTGTGCGGTTTGAAAACTCTGACACCAGCAGGCCGAGTACGATAGTGACAGCGCCGCGACAACACCGCGGTCCTATGTCAAAATGTCAACATTGACAACGCCACAGGGCGAGCAAGGCTTTGCGCGGGACCCTCGCGCAATCAAAGTGAAGTTTCAGCGTGAGCCGAGCGCGAGTTTGTCGTTATCGTGCTAGAGCTGCAGGATTAGTTAAGTTCGCCACACACTTGACTTTACCTACACGATAAGAAGAAGATTACATTAGTAACACTCACAAAAACTTTGTAAGCTCAGTCTTACATAGTATAAATAGCGCTTACAAAGTGAGATCACCATTAAATAAATGAATATCATGAAATGACAACATCGATGGGTGTCACGAAATAGATTTAGTCATGATTAAACTATTATAAGTGCCGTCGACTAAGATTGTTGATTTATTTATAAACACTGAAACGTAAACTATGGGTGACATGGACAAGTGGCTTTTCTTCATCTTTTGTATTGCGCACTGCCAAGGAGTAGAATTATCTGCCGGCGTCTGTATTTCCGAGCTCATACAACCCGAATATCTTTAAAGTAAGAGTGAATAGGCTTCTTCTGGGTGAGCTCGCTACATCCTCGACCGCATCTTTGCCCTGAGCTAGATGTCTCTATCCTTCCTATTTTTTTTCTTTTATATTAGCCCATATACAGGTTGAAAAAGAACCTCCTAGATTTATTGAAAAAATCCTGAACCAGTATCACTTACAGAACACTTTTTTTTAGTTTTTATTTTATTTTATTTTTTTATCGGTGGGATTTTTTTTCATCAACGTAGACACTACTCGGGTGCACCCAAGCGCTTCCCGTACCCCTCCCGTGCCTGGTGTAGGAGTAATGTCTACTTTTAAGCAAAAAATGAACTAATTCCATTGAAAAAATAAAAAAAATTTTTTTTCTTCTTAAATGTTTTCTTTGAGTGATACTGGTTCAGAATTTTGAATATAGAGCTAGGAGGTTTTTTTTCACCCAGTATTATATCCCTACGGGCCTTTCTTAGAAACACGAATGGGATTTAGGCGATAATCCACCACGCTGGCCCAATGCGGGGCCTAATGGTGGACCGCTTGCTTTTCGAAAATGAATTTTCTTAGACGTGCGGATTTCATCACGATGTTTTCCTTTACCGCTGAGCAAGTGATAATTAATGGAAAATCCGTACATAAATTTGAAAAGGCGAATTAAGTGGTGAAGGCCCGTACCAGGATTTGTACTCGCAACCTTTTGGTTACACGTCTGTTTTATTACCAATTGGGCTATCCTTCCTAAAATATTAAACGTAAACGTGTATGACGATGGATAGCTAGACTAATGAATGGCTTGACGAATGGATGTATGGCTGTTTGTTCCTCCTTCACTTAAAAGCTAAATGAATTTGGACTGACTTTAAATAGTTAGCGAAACTTTAGGGCTGATTCTGCTCATGAAACTGAACAACTTTTCCCAAGAAACCGATATGAAATTCTTAAAAAAACTTTCGATAACTCGTGCGCACAAGTTGCATGGAGAGGACACATATTTTTTTATATATTTCGTCCTTTTATTCCTTGGAGAAAGTTGTTCAATTTTATTCACATCCTTATTTTTTTAGAAAAAAAATGTATATATATATATATATATATATATATATATTAGATATAGTTTAATAGAATTTATAAAAAATATTAATTATATTTTTATTTATAATATTTAATTATACAGCCGTATAAACGAATTCCACTCTGGAGGCAAGCTACCAAATCATAAAACAAGAAAAAAAATACTCACTCGACTACCAAACACCACAATATTTAAAGCAAAACCTAATAACACAACCTTCAAGCTCATCTTCAACTGTATTATTGTTACTTTGCACAATTATAATTCACTGTTACGTCTAGAGAAGCCGCGATTACAATGCCCAACTTATGAGTTATGAATGAGTGACTAACTGACTGACTAACTGAGCTTATGTCCTTTTGATCAATGTCGGTCGAGTAACTGCTCGCATCACTGAACTTTGAAATATTAAGCACTGATGTGGGTTACTATGGCTAGTCTCATGATGGCGACGGGGAAATGAAAGCATAACTTAATTAGGTAATTCATTTATCGCAAATATCAACACGACACACATAATTATAAATGCCACTTTTTCTACAACATTTCTTGCAGTTAGAGGGTGCTGTCTTTAACTCTATCTCCTTAATAGTGCAGGCAGAAATAGTATCCTACTTAGGTGTACATATCGCAACAGATTATGGTATCTCAAAGGGGCCTCTGCGTGTTGGATCTGTATCCCCACGTAAGCCTTCCAAAAGGACTGGTTGATTTCCCTTAAGAGAGATACAAATAATGAAAAGTAATAAATAAAATAAAATAAATGTTAATGCTGATCTAATTAAAACCTATCCAATTTATGCAGATTTGTTACTTTTTATTAACGAATTAACGGTTCGCTCTTGACCATTGTCTTCCCAGGAGAAGCTTGGTAATAGAACTTTAAAAGACATTCGGAATACCTATAAGATCTCGGATTTGTAGACGCAGGTAGAGAATTCCATTCCTTAGCAGTGCGCAATATGAAAGATGAAGAAAAGCGCTCAGTACGGACCTTTAAGATATCGACATGGCAGGGATAGTACCTTGCATGAATTTAGATGTGGACTTCTATTAATTTTTTAAATCCCAATCTTTTACACATTCTTTCCAGTTGTTTTTGATTTTCGAATAGGGACCCGATAAAGAAAGACTGACTATTCTAGGTAGTCCTCAGGGCATCCTACTGTGGCCATCCTCACGCATGTAGGCCCGGACATAATTTTGTTATTTGTTTTGCTCAGACTTATTTCCTTATTGTTTATGATAACAATAGTTTCTAATGAAAACTGTTATGTTTAGTAGTAAATAGGGAAAATAGAAAATAATATGGACTGTGCGTTTGATGGACAAACGAAGATATAATGTCATAGTAAAAGCCACGTCATGTACAAAGACAATTAAATAAGTAAATAGGTTGCGGTCATGAGATTTCATCATCCTCCCTTGGACGCAACCCCATAGCATCCAGGAACTGAAGGTGTTTCGGCTTAGGCAAAGCTTTTGTAAGACAGTAGCAGGCCACAGCTCGCAATGTAACTGTCTCAACCACAGTGCTTCTTGAGTAGCAGCCGAAATCGCCATATACTAATAAGGCAATAGTCTGTTGCCTTTTAGAGTTCCATGAATTATGTTGCATCCTGAAGCATAAAAACATATCCAGTACAAGATTTTCTCCGACTTGTACCGTCTTCATACTTTGTAGGCTGTGTTACGTACAACTCCACGTCTATACCTGCTTGTAAGAAAGCTATCACGGCATCAAGTTGTTTTATTTTCAAATTATATTTAGCTGCTTTTCCCAGCTAGTATCTGATTGAAGTAAGGCGTACCAACGGGAACAAAGACTTCTGTATAGTCAACGCCATATTTTTGCTCGTAGCCTTTTACAACGAGACGTGCCTTTCTCGTCTCGTTTAGTCTTAAAAACCCACTTACAAGTAAGCGGAAAGAGTCCAGGTATTGTTCTCTAGTAATGAATTATATTTACTATCCTTCGCCTTTATCCACAGGTGTGCGTTATCACTATTAAACGCTTTCTTTAAAGTTACAGGATCAGATATCGCAGCTTCCGATTCATCTTGACACAGGTAAGTAGACACAACTTTACCATCTTTATTTCTAGGCCTTAAGTTTCGGACAACAGGAGGAACTGAAGGTTCTGGTGTACTTGTACAATCTGGATGGTAAGTACTATCTTTGTCATCATCACTAGTCTCCAACAAACTACTCTCTTTCATTGTAGAAATACTTTCGTAAGAGGTTTTATCACTGACAGAAGAGTCATTATTTTTATTTTCTACCTGTAGATATTCTAGAGGCATAGGTGTGAAATTCTTCTTCACACTATCTTCTATAAAAATCACATCTCTACTTCGAGCAATTTTTCCTTCTTCTTCGTCAAAAAGTCTATAGCCTTTTGAATCAGGCCAATATCCGACGAAAATAACCTCTTTTGCTTTTCTATCCCACTTTAATCTCTTCTCTTTTGGAGTATGCATCATAGCACGGCAACCGAAAACTCTCATATTTTTTAACTCGGGTTTTCGACCCATCCATATCTCTTCTGGAGTTTTATAGCCGGTAGAATTAGTCGGAGAAGCAACTGCCTCCGCCCAAAATTTCTTTTCTAACCCAGAATCTATCAACATGCACTTTGCACACTCTGTCAAAGTTCGGTTCATGCGCTCACTCATGCCGTTCTGATCGAGGTTATATGGAACAGTAAATTGCCTTTTGATGCCTGATTCCACACAAAATTTATCAAATGCTTCATTTGCATATTCTTTTCCGTTATCGGACCGAATTACTTTTATTTTAGCACCCAACTGATTCTCTACTAATTTCTTAAATTCTTTAAACTCCTCAAAAACTTGAGATTTCGAGTGCATAAAATACACGAAAACTTTTCTGGAGTAATCGTCAATAAATGTGACGTAATACCTGGCATCACCCAGTGACTTTTCCTCCATTGGGCCGCATACGTCTGAATGTATTACCTCTAGGAGTCCGGAAGCCCTCGTACCAGTATTCTTAAACGGCTGCCTAGTCTGTTTTCCCTGAATACATGTATTGCAGGTCACATTTTTCTCCAGTTTTGTCTCCATATCGACACTTTCTGCTGACTCATGAAGTTTCTGAAGACTCTGATAGTTAAGGTGTCCCATTCTTTGATGCCACAGATGAACTGATGATAACAAAGCAAAAGTTTCATTATGAACTACATACAGGTTATTTCGGGTGTATCCAGTCATGATCAACTTGGAATTCAAAAATATTTTGCAACAATCTTCACTAAATTTGACCTCACAATTATTTCGTGTCATCTGATGGATAGACAACAGATTCACTGCCAGCTCAGGAACATATAAAACGTTCTTTACCTGTATGGTTCCAATCAACTTTTTAGTATCGCAATCATAACTCTGTATATTTACTTTACCACAACCCTTCACAGACAAAGTTTTGCTATCGGCAACTTTTATAGTCGACACAGGCGCAGGCCCGTAATCGTAGATCCACTCTCTATTATTCGTCATATGCATTGCAGCTCCAGAGTCAATATACCAGCAACCATTCTCTAAACCTGGGGAGACAGGGAAGGCGGCAACAAAGGTAGAAGTATCAGACTTTTCCTTTTGAACAGTAGGACAATTCTTAGCAAAATGTCCGTATTGATTGCATTTGAAACAGCGTGGACCCTTGCCAGGGGGCTTTGTTTATTATTTCTTTTTCGGTAATCGGAGTAAGCAGCAGTATCATTATCATTTTTGATATCCTGAAAAATTTTTGTTTTTACTAAATCTGTACTTATCGTCACACCCGAGCTTTACATGGCCATTATCATGGGTTTATAAGATTTCGGTAGTCCTGCCAGTAGTAGCGTGCCCAGCCACTCATCATTGACTAAAAATCCTATATTTCGGAGCTTGTGTGCACAAGTAATTACTTTACTTACGTAGTTCTCTACATTTCCACAACTTTCTAAGTTTGTAGTGATCAACTCACGTAGTAAACCAACTTTCCTCGTCAAGCCGGAGTCATCAAAAGCCTTACGCAAATTTTGCCATACCTTTTTGGCTGTTTTTGCCTCCTGTATGTGGATATAGTTAATCGGATCCACTAACAAGACAATTTTTGACCTTACTTTCGTATGAACGCTTTTTGAGAACTTATTTTTCTCGTCACTGTCATCCTGAACGCATTTCCATAACTCCTCATGTTCTAGATACGTTTTCACGGCAAAACTCCAAGTTGCAAAATTTTCTCGCCCTTTTAATTTGTCAATATGGGCCATATGCAAGTAGGAAGACATGATTAAGCGGAAAAAAAAATACGCCTAGCCGCGAAAACTAAAACGATATCTGCCTACCCCTAACGGGCGTCTGGGCCCATAACCTAATGAAAACTGTTATGTTTAGTAGTAAATAGGGAAAATAGGAAATAATATGGACTGTGTGTTTGATGGACAATCGAAGATATAATGTCATAGTAAAAGCCACGTCATGTACAAAGACAATTAAATAAGTAAATAGGTTGCGGTCATGAGATTTTATCAGTTTCTTTACTTGAAACCTATTAACCCGTCGTCGCGTGCTTGTTTACGATGCGTGCAATACAAAACTTGCAAACATGAGTGTGCAAGAATCACGCGAAGGTTTAATATATCCAAAAAATCATATAAGGAATCTGTGTTTGACGCCTAAGAATTAATGGATGGAAAGCTAGTTTTTAACCCTTGACAAAAAATATATAAGTTTGACGTGTGTATCTTTGTATCTGTGTATCTGTATGTCTGTGTATCTGTGAGTCTGTCTGTGGCATCGTAGCTTCTTAACAAATTAACCTATTTCGAAGTGATTTTTGTTTGAAAGCTGACGTAATTGTCATGGTTTTTAGCTAAATTTGATCAACATCAGTTCAGCCATTTAAAAGTTATAAGCAATCAAATGTTGAGGGTGATACAAAATTTGTAATTTAAGAGTTATATTGAAAACATTCGACAAACTCTGAGGGATGAATCTACCCATTATTACGAACAACTTTTTCTATGGGACCAACTTTCCTAATAAAAATAAAAATCAGTTGCTCCATACTTTTGGTTGAGTACATATTGAACTTTTGCATGGAACATTTTTTTTTATATGAAAGTTGGTCCCATAGAAAAAGTTGTTCGTAATGATGGGTAGATTCATCGCTCAAAGTTTGTCGAGTGTTTTCAATTTCGCCATGTAGTTAACCCACCCGTCCAAGAAAATTCATTTTCGAAAGACGAGCGGTTCACCAACCCGCATTGGGCCAGCGTGGTGGAACACGATTTCCACATTGGCCTTCGTGTTTCGAAGGGAGGCCCGTACCCCTCGGTGGAGACGCATATGGGCTGGTTAAAAAAATGTAGTTAAAAGGTCGTTTAAAATTAGTATCCTTATCTTTCTATAACAAAGTCCATTTTTGCAAAGTTGCAGTGCACCTACCAGAACAATTCACAAACAGTGTAAATACAACCAAGTCCCTTTTTACAAAGTAACAGCTGCACCTACCAGAACAATTCACAAACAGTGTAAGTACAGAAGCCAGCGCATCAGGTTACTCAATTTCCATTGCAAAACCGCTATTATCACAACAGCATAGAGTTCGCGTGTGGTAACCTGAGTTGCGGCCGTCCGTACAACTAAGTTACTTTTTACAAAGTAGCAGTGCACCTACCAGAACAACTCACAAACAGCGTAAGTACAACAGTGCCAATTATTTCACCGAACTGTGGGCTGATGCGATAACGGTACATGTAATTTCGCTTACATGAGCTTACATGGTAAAAACTTTAGATACAAAGTTGTAACACGACTAACCCAAAGAGGAGATAAAATACAGGGCATTAGATAGATAAATAAAAAGTCTATTTGACTGCACTGTCACACACATGCACAATTATTACAATAGGGATGTTGACGGTGTTTGATTTTATGAATTTTTGTATGTGAAACAAAAAATAATGCTAGAAATATATCAACATCCGAAAACAGCATTAAAATTGGTTTATAAATGAACAAGTTATTAGCATTTATATTATCGTAAGGACTAGCTATCTTGTTTTGTGGGGAGAGCTAGCTATCTCGTTTTTACCTACGCAAACAAATGGCGGTGACGTCACATGTCTGTCAGTGCATCTCTTTTTCGTTGTTTGACAGTTTCCCCCCCTATTCAAATTTAATAGCTTGTAACTTTTTTATTTCATAATAATTTTCAAAAATTATTTCGGTTTTGGATTTGGGATTCAGGTCCTTTTTAAGATAAACAATAAAAAAAATGTAGTCAACATCCCTATTGCAAATTAACAGAAGTGTCATCATCATCAGCCCATAACGTCCCCACTGCTGGAGCACGGGCCCCCCTCGATAACATGAGGGTTGGCGAGGGTTTTGATATGATTGCAGAGTTTTCCTTCTCTGTGTGCAGATGCACTTGCTTGCATATTTACCTTAGTCGCCTTGTACGACACCTCGGTAAGAAAGAGGGTGGTCCTATTCTACTCTGCCGAGGACTCACATGGCCAAACAGTGTATATAAACGATGTGAATAAAACTGAACAACTTTCTCCAAGGAATAAAAGGACGAAAAAAAAATGTATGTTGCCTCTCCATGCAACTTATGCGCACAAGTTATCGAAAGTTTGTTTCAAGAATTTCATATCGGTTTCTTGGGAAAAGTGGTTCAGTTTCATGAAAAGAATCTGCCTTAGGGGCTTTGCCAACTATTTTTTTTTATTTTTTATTATAAAATGGGTTAACTCTAGATCTCAATCTTGACCATAAAGGTCAAAGATGAGGTCGACGATGGAGCGAGTTAACCCAGAAAATCCCTATAAAGGCACTGAGTACTCCCACGCACCGACGGAACACAGCAAGCTGTTTGGCGTCGGACTTCGGTAGGAGGGTGGTCGCGAACCAGACGGCCCTTTACAGAGCCTACCACACCGCATGAGACCATAAGACACCACCTCAGATTGAAAACAAGCTGAGGTGTCGTTGCCTAAGATGGATTACTAGGAGGCAGGTCTCATTTTTGTTTCCTTAGTCGCCTTTTTCGACTCCCACGGAAATATTATATGGGGTGGTGTTATTCTCAACCAATCACCATACGGCGGAAAAACACAAGTAATACAGATATGCCATAGACAAACACACACAGATATTTTATACATACAGATATACACGTCAAACTTATAATAACAGTCTTTTTTGTCAGGGGCGTAAAAAATTAAAGCTTAAATCTGAGACTTACCTGTATTTCTGTTCCTTTATTCCGCTGAACATCTAACATCAAAGCAGTTACAGCCAAAGTTTGCAGCACCAACAGCTTAAAACTAATTCTACTAAATGTAGGAAACTTCATTTCTAATATTTATTATGCACAAATTGATAAAATTATTTTTTTCCTTACAAAATTACACACTACCGTTGCTGACTTCAATGTATCTAATATTGAACTGATAGTATTATAATAGAACGTTTCTCTTCCGTCAGTCATACGTTAAATAAACAATATCTTTAACTGCTTCCCGCCCGCGACTTCGCTTGCGTGGAAAAGCAGACAATGTCACACGACAACTTATTAATAACTTATTATTTTCTTCACCTGTACACATTTGGTGATCAACAGACGAGGCTCTGACGTATTATAACGTATCCCAGTGGCTCTCGCTGATCTCTACCGATCAGTGAGGGTAAGCAACGTACACAAAGGTCGGGAACCTGATGGGTGACCAAAGTGGCAATTTATCACGAGCGTTTCCGTGCTTCAGAAGGCACGTTAAGCTGTCGGTCCCGGCTGTTTTCGATTGACTACAGTCGTAGGCCATTGGCGGTTTGAAAACTCTGACACCAGGGTTAGCCACGTTTGGCAAACACTTGACTATATCTACACGATAAGAAGAAGACCCATTAAGGGTTTCTCAACTTAATATTGGCGACTTCGACATTCTTCATTTTCCTTTTTATGTACAGATACACCGGATTCAGTTGTTTTATTATATACTAGTTGACCCGACAGACGTTGTCCGGTTTTCTTAAATTTTCTAATGTTCCGCTCAACTTTCTTATTTTTTATTTTATATGAACCTTCTCCTGTCAATAATAAACACAATAAAAAAGAATCATCCAAATCGGTCATGTCGTTGTCAAGTTATAGCGTGACCAGAAGAAATAGGGGTTAATTTTTTAACCCCCGACGCAATAAGAGAGGTGTGTTATAGGTTTTGTGTATCTGTTTATCTGTCTGTGGTATCGTAGCTCCCAAACGAATGAACCGATTTTCGTTTAGTTTTTTTTTGTGTTATAGATAATTTTATCCCGAGTGTTCTTAGCTATGTTTCATGAAAATCTGTTCAGCCATTTAAAAGTTATAAGCAATCGAATGTCGGGGGTGATTCAAAATTTTAAATTTTAGTGTTATATATATATATATACATATTTTGAATAGCTTCCCGCCCGGGTCTTTGTTTCCGTGGGAATTTCGATAATGTATTATACATGTAACTCTTCCTCTAGAACCACTCCGGCGATTAGTAAACCTGATAAAAACCTTATGAAAATCCGTTCAGTACTTTTGAGTTTATCACGTTCAGGCAGACAGACAGAAACGGCGGGGGACTTTGTTTTATAATATAGTATGATGATATATAAGATCGTTAACAATAGTCTTTATAATAACCGATTCTCATCGTGCAGCGTCTAACTCAAAACATTTCTACCTCTACATTGGTGATCGCAATGAAATCAATTGTGGGAAAAAATTCCGCTTCATTGTATAAAACATATTAAAAAAGTATTTTATAATATAAAACTTTAAAGTTTTAAAGAATAATGTTTTGAAATTACGTTGCGCAAGTGTTTTACCTTATGTAAGGACTTTTTTCGAGTTTTAGCTAAGTATTTAAACGATTTTAAATTAAAATTTGTAATTTAGAAAGGCAGGCGAAGTCGCTAAAATACAGGGATTTAGGTATCTCTCTTTCAAACTCTCGGGTGGTTAATCAGTTCATGAAACTGAACAACTTCCCCAAAGAACATAGGTCAAAATACGAAAAAAAAAATTGATCTCCCATACAAAATACGCTATTATTTACGCTATTATTAGACGGCCGGTTTGGTCGAGTGGTAGTGCCGCTGCCTCTTGATCGGCGGGCCCTGGGTTCGATCCCCAGTCGGGGCAAACATTTGTGTAAAAAGCAGATGTTTGTTCTCGGGTCATGGGTGTTTGCGTTTGTCTTTATGTGTGTTCCAAGGGACCCACGACACAAGGGAAAACCTTAGTGTGGGCCTTTGAGTGTGTAGCGTTTATTTATTTATTTATTTATGTTGATGAAGTTTGTATGGAAACACAACATTTTTTTTCGTATTTTGACCTATGTTCCTTCGGAAAGTTGTTCAGTTTCATGGACTGATTAACCACCCGAGAGGTTGAAAGAAATTTACCTAAAGCCCTGTAGACGTTATACCTCCAAACTTCATACTAAGGTCCGTTGTATCGTGGGTTCCTTGGACCATACGCAAAGATAGACACGATCCGAGAAAAAACATCTGCTTTGTACACAAATATTTGCCCTAGACAGGAATCGAACCCAGGACCTGTCGATCAAGAAGCAACGCCACTAGCACTCGATCGAACCGGCTGTCAAATAAAATCTATCTATACCTTTCGAAGATCTATACATATAATAAAACTGTAGAGGTCGAATTTCTGTACATAAAAAAAAAATGCTAAAAACCGAGTCAGGGGGATGTAAGAAGAGAAATAAAACAAATCCCGATTTTTTTTATTTTTTTTGTTTCTCTGTTTATCTGTTTGTCTGTTTGCACGGGCTAATCTCCAAAACTGTTGGACCGATTTAAATGAAATTTTGCATGGTGGTACCTTATATCCCCGGTCAACATTTAGGCTACATAAAATCTTGAAATTTAGCCAGTAAATATAAAACCAACAACAAAAACTCCTAAAAAAATTCAAAGCTAGATGTTTTTTAGTACATTTTACTCATACCATAGAGATCAACGTATTTTTGACATACATGGGCTAAAAGCATGGACATGTTGTTTTTTAAATTTATCTCTTTCGAGAAAGGCAAAGGAATCTGTGTCCACACAGTCAAGGTCTTCAATATATGTGTTTCTTAGCTATGTCTTCAATTTATTTCTTCACTCCTCTCATTCTCCGTAAGCCGATAGTGTTTTGTTTACCAAGAACGATCTTTGTCGAAACCAAACGGAACGGATACACTGTATCACTTGAATTACTTTTTAACCGACTTCCAAAAAGGAGGAGGTATGTTCGACTGTATACAGGGTAGAATTTTGTAATGCCACCTGAAGGGAAAGTTTTCTTAATACTGTAGATAGAAAATTGTACTCAAAGAAAACATTCCTTTATTTTTGAAAAGAAAGAAAACTGCATTCAAGGATTTTCGAAAATTGGCTTCCCACAACCGGGAATCGAACCGATTCAAATCTGTAAGAATACCCTGTACTTTTATTTCATCGATCGTTAGGGTCAATTATATGGCCGTACAGCCGGTGTTTTCAATGCATTTCTTATTTTTAAAGGCGGGAAACTCAATAGAAACTGACAATTGACATTTGTTTTATTAAAACCACTATGAATATGGTCTTTATAGGTTTGATCTATGGCTTTGATATTCTGACATGATATAAGAGCTATTTATTGATTTTAGCGTAGTATATAGTTAAGCGATGGATAAATGTAATAATATATTAATATTCTATAAGTTTCTTAGTTTGGATCAAGCACTGACACCTTTGCTTATTTCTACAAATGTCCATTGAACGGAAAAGCTTAATCATTTCTTACTTAAATTTAAATTTGTATTGAATCATTTTTACACAATTAACGCAAAGCACAGTAAAAGCAGCGTGCTAGCTGAAATCTCAATTTGTCTTAGATACTGACATAGATGACCTGTTATAGAAACTTTTATTCCACTGAAAATCAAAAATAAGTCCGTAATCAGTACTTAGGAATTCGTGTGTCATTTAATTTACTTATACCTAAGTAATAAGTCTTTCAACATACAAGTTCGTAAATTTTTTATCTCCACATATTTTTATTATACTTATCAAAATTGATTTTCTATACAAAATCTTTACGTTTTTTACAAAAACGCGAAATACAATATTAACCACTTTTTGTGAGATTGTTAAGACAACATAAAACTTTTTAAATAAGTTTTAGGGGCATCACTAAAGGAGACTCAAGTGTAGAATTAAGTGTTGATTGTCTATCTCTCTCACTATCAAAATAACAAAAACGACTGCTACTTAAGTATAGATCAGAGTCTGAGTCGCGTTCTGTAATACGGACCTTAATCTATCAAAAGCAGCAAGTGTAACAATGGTATAGAAAATGTAAGTGATAGAGGAAACAACTATGTTTGAGCTTTGTTTTCAGATCCAAAGTAATGTATTAAGTATCAACCTAATAATATGACATAGTTAGCCAAATTTTCAAGTAAAAAATAAACGAAAATATGAACGAAATAGTTGCTTTAATAAAAAAACGGCAATTCATGTATCTGTAGTTGTGTCAGTGTACAAACTCGGTTTATAAAAATACATACAACACGCAGACGAAGTCGCGGGCGTCAGCTAGTGAAAAATAAACTATTGATTCCCAGCAGTCCTACCAAACTGTACCACCGGTTGTACTAGTGGGATATATCGTTCTCTTTGGTACCACTATCTTTCCTTTTCCATATAAATAGTACAAATGAGAGTGCTTGTTCCCAACCTACCACCAGAAGGTCTAATCATGGGATCGTGGGTTCAAGTCCCATTTAGAATAGAATATAATAGAATACATTAATTTATTTCACAAATTGGGTTATAAAAAGAGTTACAACAGCGGGCCCTGTACTAAGCAAGCATGTATCGCAGGCGCCCTGTAAGCGATTTGAGCTGAAATTTTCCTTTCTCTAGAAATTCTTTATGAATATCTCTCGACTAGGACCACTTGATGCTTTGCCTACTCCGATAGAGACTAAAGAGACTAAGGTCCAATTTCACCATACTCTGTTAGTTAGTTTATCCATGCTTAAGAAGTTAATCAGACAAAACGTAAAACAAAATGTATGAAAATGATTGTCAAATCTCGGGTTAGCTGCTAATCGTCTGTTAAATAACTAAAAGAGTATGGTGAAATTGGGTCTAAAGGATATAGACATGACATAGACATAACATTTATTCACTCAAAAGACACAGCACACGTTACAAAACAAACAAAGAAAAATTTAAAGTAAAAGAAAACAGAAATATTGTAAATTTAATTTTTTCGTGAGTGTCTTAAAAATGTTATCTACGGTTTTTGTAATGGAATAAATGTTAACAGATGTTATCATCAATCACTTTCTTATATTCGGCCAACTTAGTTCTTTTTGTTTGTTGATTTTAACGACAATTTTTTGTTAAGAGGTACCACCAAATAATGATCTGTATATACATATGTTCTTTTCATTGTGTAGGTATGATCAATTGTGTGGCGAATTTAAATAACCCTGGTGTCAGAGTTTTCAAACCGCAAAGTGGCACTGTAGCCAATCGTTAACAGCCGGGACCGCAGGTTTGACGTACCCTTCGAAGCAGGAAATGCTCGTGATAAATTGCCACTTTGGTCACCCATCCAGTATAATCCTGAATTTGCAATTATTTTAAGATAATTAATAATAATAGATGTAAGACAGTCCTGTTTGCGTATAATAAACATACGGGGATACTAAATAATTTATGATTAACCATTTTAAACTTTACGGTTTTCCCTATAATATTTTAAAAGAAGTTGACTAATGTATTTACCTAGAAAACGCAGGTTCATATTAATTACAAAATTAAATGTTGTTTTATAATAATTCATAGAAAAGTGCTATCCATTGTTAAATGTATATGTATAGAAATAAAGACAGTAGTTCCCTATTTACGTTAGTGGTATAAAACAATGAATGAATAATACGATAAAATACAAACCGAGGAAAGAAAGTGGTCAAACTAACCAGTACCTATGGATCAAAAAGTGTTTTACTTTATCTATGGCAATAAAGCGGTGATAGCCCAGTTGGTAATGAGCCGGACTTGTAATCCGAAGCTCGCGGGTTCAAATCATGGTGCGGGCCTGTACCACTAAATTCATGTTTTCGGATTTATGTACGGATTTCTAATTATCACTTGCTCAACGGTGAAGGAAAACATCGTGATGAAACCCGTTCGTCCAAGAAAATTGATTTTCGAAAGACGAGCGGTCCACCAACCCGCATTGGGCCAGCGTGGTGGGCTATGGCCTAAATCCCCTTCGTGTTTCGAAGGGAGGCCCGTGCCTCTCGGTGGGGACGTATATGGGCTGGTAAGAAGAAGAAGTTTTGAATATTGCCACCTGAACAGATAAAATGGTCACCATTGTCATTGAATTGCCACCACCGCCATTGCTTGTTGGAATAGATGCCTCTTCAGTAGGTTTACCATGATCGCTTAGCGCGATCCAATTTAGGACCTAAACAAGTCTGCAACGCTTATTCGTACCATGATGGCTTATAAGCGATTCAATTTTGGCGCTGTTGCGATTCAAAGGCAGACCAGCGACAATTTATGTACACATTTAAAATGGACCATAGACAACCGAGCAGTTCAAAAGCAGCGCCATCATTGCACCATTTAAAAAAAACATTCCAATTGCGAAGCAGTTCAAAGTTGGATCCTAAACAGGTACCCTGTACGAGTATAAGAGGTACTACTCGTTCGCGCTAAGTTTGCCGGTCTGTGGAATGCGTTTGCCGGTCTCCAACCTGATCAAACGCAATAAATGTGTCTAAATTTACCCAAATACAATATTTTTATTAATAAGAATAAATAAAAAATATTTTAAATATAAGTAGTTTCTTTTTTTTATTCTTTTTTTCATATCACCAACGGCAAACTTAGAGCGAACGGGTAGTAACTGTTCATATGAATTAATATTATTTTTTGTATGACTATAGTACAGACTTTGTGCCTAAAGGCATTACCTGCACACTTTTACCTTTTTGCCTTTTTCTGTCCTTGCACACTTTAGGTTGAAAGTTTGTATTGTGTCTATGTTTTGTCTTACCTTTATAAGTATGCAATGAAGTATAAGGTACTTACTAGTAATACCGCAATATGCATTACGAATTCGAAACGGTATTTAGAGCATAAATATCGGTCACCTTAAGGTAACTCCTGGGGCGGGCCAGTATTAATCCTGAGCCTGAGGCTAAGAAGACTCATTGATTTAGATGTGACTAATGTCTAAATGCATATCATGAGATACTATAGCGATTCGCCTTAGTTTTAGTCTAGGGCACCACCTATTTCTCTATATCACCTATTTCTATATCTATATCTATTTCTATATCTTTTTACCAGCCCAACGTCCCCACCGAGGGGCACGGGCCTCCCTTCGAAACACGAAGGGGATTTTGGCCATAGTCCACCACGCTGGCCCAATGCGGGTTGGTGGACCGCTGGTCTTTCGAAAATGAATTTTCTTGGAAGGGCGGGTTTCATCAGTTTGAGCAAGTGATAATTAGAAATCCGTACATAAATCGGAAAAGACAAATTTAGTGGTATAGGCCCGCACCAGGATTTGAACCCGCGACCTTCGGATTACAAGTCTGGCTCATTACCAACTGGGCTATCACCTACCTACATATAAATGAATTGCTGTTCGTTTGTCTCGCAAAAACTTGAGAATGGCTGGACCGATTTAGCTAAATTACGTTCAGGGAAGGTTTAAAAGGTTGCGAGGAATTAATTCTAAGGCGTTATGAAGTTGGCCGGGTCTGCTAGTCAGAAATATATTTTCCTTAGAAGGAAGTTTGTAATTAAAACGTATTTTAAAAACTTTAAGAGACCCCAAAATATGTTACAGTGGACACCATCATAATGTATAACTTGATTTAGGAGTGAGTGGAGAAGTAGTAAAATGCAGAAACGGAATGAAGTTATTTTATGTATTAGTATTTGTAGAAGTTTTGTACATTATACATATACAACCAAAAATTTTATTAAACTATCATAGCGATAAAGTAAGTTTAGCTTAATATTTCAGTAAATAGTTTGGTGATAATTTAAATTAGTTAAGCTTTTAAAATTTTACGGTGTACTTCGATGAAAAACCATAGTAGGTGAGAGCATGTACTATAGGCGTAGATAGAGATAACTATGATGTTTTATAAATTATAGTAATTATAATAAGTACTCATTGTATGTACTATAATCAGGAGACGAAAAAGTCTTAAAAAACTTAATTAAATTTAAAATAAGAAGCTTGTAATGAAGACTGTTTATTTACACAAAAGATTTACAAAAATATAACAGATTACGGCTAATTTGAACACATTGTGCGCTTAAATAATTAATAAGGTCTCATAATTGGCATACATATATACTATTGATGAAAACACTTTTCACTTTAATGGTATCAGACAAACAAAGTGGCAAACCCTACATGATGACTACATAATGACTACATAGTGCAGGGGTCATACATAATATCTCAGTGCTTCAAAATCGTCATTCTCACCTGCTAGCGGTGCAGGGTGTGAGAGGCTGTGAGATAAACCAACTATGAATGGTTTTTTTTACTTGTTAGGGGCGACTTTGCGACTCTATTTTTAACACACTTTTATTAGCTCGGGTTGTGTGTATATATGTAACGGAATCTTTGAGCCTAATTTTCACTGGTTTCTAGACGTTTGATCAACTTGAAACTTTGCAAACGTGTTAAGGGCCGACGACAATGCAATAACCCGATAAACATTTTCCATTATCCTGATTAGGATCCTTTGAATGAGAGTAACAAAGACAGAGCGTGTGAACTGCGCAGGCGCGTAGTTTTGGAAAAACTAAAAAAACACGCTTTTATTGCTAACCGAACTAAAAAATGGAAAATAAATAATAGTTTTAAAAAACTAAAAAAAACACGCTTTTATTGCTAACCGAACTAAAAAGTAGAAAATAATTTTTAATTACAATCAGGATAATTCAATTCAGAGTAAAAAGCGTGGGGTGCTTGATGTATTGAATGTTAAAATTATTCTATTGACAACAATCTATGATGAGAGAGTTATGAAAATATTGTAAAATGCACCCCACGCTTTTTACTCTGAATTGAATTATCCTGATTGTAATTAAAAATTATTTTCTACTTTTTAGTTCGGTTAGCAATAAAAGCGTGTTTTTTTAGTTTTTAAAAACTATTATTTATTTATATTCATCAAAATACACTGACTTTAGCAAAATCACGAAAACCGTGGACGCCATTTTAACACTTATGTTCAAGTACAAACATACATTGAAATAAGCTATGGAATAGTATCCGTACCTAATACCAATAATATTACTGGCCTTAAAGCCCAATAGATATTGAATATACTATAAAAAAGTTTAACATTTTATTAGTATGTAATCTATTTCAAATTATCTGATAGAAAGAAAGATATTTCGTTAGTGATACACTCATTTAAGTAAAAAATCAATGCAAACGACCGCAAAAAGAAGTTGGTCTTACAACATTATAATCGCATTTATAGTTCTAGAACTATAAAGCTTCTTGAAGCGACAAAATTTTTTCAATAGAATTCTTCTTTTAGGGCAAAGGCAGTTTTATGGTATCACGATTTTTGTTTCACACAAGAATCCGATATTTCGGCGCTATTCATTCGTGATCAATATGACCATGGTGCTTGCAACAGCGCTGAAATATCGGATACACATCCAAAATGAAAATAACATCTTATAAAAACTTCATAAGATGTTAAAAAATGTGAAAATAACCACAAAAATCTTCATTGTAAATTAGTTAGCAAAAATGAAGGATATGAATCAGCTAACTAAAATAAACAAACCTTTAATACCAAACAGTATCACATTAGATACAGAATTTGTATCGCACGGCGCGTAAACGAGTGCGCTCCTACATAATATTACAAAAAGGAAAGATTTGTATTTTTGTACGTAACGAATTAACTTAAAAACTACTGGACCGATTTGAAAAATTCTTTCGACATTTGAATGCTACATTATCCTTGAGTAACATAGGCTACATAATTATCCCGAATTACCACGGGAATGAAGTCCCGGGCGAAATGCTAGTGGAACATAAAGGTCTGAATATAAAAAAAAAGCGATTGCCTCTCCATACAATTATAGCGATCTACTGATTGACTTAGTATGAGAGTGAACTTTTTTTGATAGTTTCATATGGGTTTCCTGGAGAATCACTAACTAATTTAAAATTACTCAATTTATGTGTTTGTTTTGATTTAAAATGGAATATACAACAGAGAGCACACACAGCTTCATCACGGCAATAACTATTCCATTACAATAAGAGTCATACGTCAAGCTATTGATGAATCCGTATTACAGAACGCGACTCAGACTCTGATCTTTACTTTAGTAACAGTCGTCTTTGTTATGTTGATAGTGAGAGAAAGAGACAATCAATACTTAAGTATAGAACAAGATGTATGTTTCCTTCTTAATACGGACCTCAATTACTTTAAAATATAATTTTATTACTGCACTAAAAACTCAACATATATTACCAACCCGCTTTTCGTTGTTCATATTTTGACCATCATTAATAGCTCTTTAATACCAAGGTAACGTATGTGAAATGAGTTCCATTTTCTGAGTCTTGATTCAGTAGTAACCGCTGTCAGCATCGTAGCTGCTTCTTCCGCTGTTGTATTGAGCTGAAATAATTTTATGATGTAGAAATGATAGGGACAGGATTTCTAGACAGTGTAAAAGAAAATCTAATATTATAAAATGTTCTAGAAAAATCACGTGGTCAGTCCATGCCAAACCGATACTTTTAAAACTATTGATCTTAGTAATCGTAATCTTTGTTCAGGCCTAAAACTTAAGTGCCTGCAAATTCAAATAAGCAAATCGAATTTTGATAAATTTGTAAAGTTTGAATGGAAATTGATAAGCGCCTGTTGATTTATTTTGGCAGATATCAAAAAGTATATGCTACAATGCTGTAAATATTTAAGCAGGCACTAACTTTCATGTCGAGTAGACCAACTTGGTTAGAAACTCTTTCTTTGAACGGACGGTTCCCATATTCGATTTCAGTTTGGGGCAACCAATTCTGTAAACATTTGTTGTTTTTTGTGCCCCAACGGGGTTCGTTTTTTGTGCCTCCTTCCGCCATATCTCACACCATTATAAATAAAAAACCGGCTTTGTGCGAGTCGGACTCGCGCACGAAGGGTTCCGTACCAATTTATTTTTAGAAATAAGTGAAACCTTTTTGTATGTACCGTCTTATGTCTGTAATTTATGTCCTGTGTGTAAAATAAATGTTATTATTATTATTATCTATAAAAACAGAAAAATAATCACGTTTGTTATATGGGAGCCTTCTGAAGTATTCATTTTATTCTAATTTTTAGTATTTGTTGTTATAGCGGCAATAGAAGCGCATCATTTGTTAAAATTTCAACTGTCTCACGGTTCATGAGATACAGCCTCGGACAGATTTATCTATGAAAACGGCAAAATAATCACTTTTTTTGTATGGGAGCCCCCTTAAACGTATATTTTATTCCGTTTTTTAGTATTTGTTGTTATAGCGGCAACATAAATACATCATCTGTGAAAATTTTAACTGTCTAGCTATCACGGTTCATGAGATACATCCCGGTGACAGACGGACGGACGGACAGCGGAGCCTTGGTAATAGGGTTCCGTTTCTACCAAATGGTAGAAACCCAAATGGGTACGGAACCCTAAAAACTTACGAAACAAAATTTGAAGTAGATATTTGTATTAAAAAAAAAACGACTTTGACTTTGAAAATTCGCTATGCTTGAGTTGGGGACGTATATGGACTGATTACAATTTTATTCTAGATTCTTTGAGCTACTTCCACTTAGAATGTTCCAGCTGCCAACTCTTCCCAGGTAAGGATTTTACTGATTTTTAGACGAAAGTCTGACCTGACCACCTATCGACACTGTTTTCATATTCCATCTAGTAACCCGGAGAATGATTGTCAAATATGACATCAAGTGGTTCCAGAACCACATGACGCTCTGCCTATTTCGAAAGGGATTATGGCGTGAATAGAAAGATTCTTCGAGTACTTACCTCCAGTACTAGCAGTAAGCTGCAAGCTCTTCAAGATGGCTTCGGGGATGGGTGGGGGAGTCGGCAGATGAGCTCCCTGAGGCTGGAACCCATTCTCGTCGGCTGTGTAGGTGATGGAGTAGGTCTCACCATCATCACCGATGTACGAGTACGATCCTGAGACCTGGAGCGAGCCTTCTTCTGGAGTTGCACCGGGGATGGAACGGCCTGAAAGAAAATATATTCAAAATTTTAAATGTAAAAATATTTATTTCCTTTTAGAGATATCCTTTTACAGACATACTTGCTGAAACCTCCTTATGCCTGTGCCAGAAGTTTCCGCTCTTCCACATTCTTCGCTCACACGTAGGAGATTTTTCTTCTTATCGTGTAGGTATAATCAATTATGTACACACGGCAGCACATCAGGTTATATATGCTGACCTTGACGTCACCCGTATCTCCCTCGCAATAGCGGCGGCTTTCGTAGTGTAAATGGGTAACCTGACGTGCTGCTGTCTGTACACGGTAAACTTGACTAATCCTGGTGTCAAAGTTTTCAAACAGCCATAAGTTCTGCAGGCCGAGCACGATAGTGACAGCGCCGCGACAACACCGCGGTCCTATGTCAAAATGTCAACATTGACAACGCCATAGGGCGAGCAAGCCTATTTGCGCGGGATCCTCGCGCAATTAAAGTGTAGTTTCAGCGCGAGCCGAGCGCGAGTTTGTCGTTTTTTTTTTAAGGATGAGGTCGACGATGGAGCGAGTTAACCCAGAAAATGCCTACAAAGGCACTGGTACTCCCACGCACCGACGGAAAACAGCAAGCTGTTAGGTGTCGGACTTCAGTAGGAGGGTGGTCGCGAACCAGACGGCCCTTTACAGAGCCTACCACACCGCATGAAACCATAGGACGACACCTCAGATTCAGAAAAAAATGAAGTGTCGTTGCCTGGGATGGATTACTAGGAGGCAGGTCTCATTTGTGTTTCCTTAGTCGCCTCTTACGACACCCACGGAAAGAGATGGGGTGGTGTTATTCTCAACCGATCACCACACGATCAAAAAAAAGTAGTTACCGTGCTAGAGCTGCTGACTTGGTTTAACGAGTTTGTTTATCAACAACAGTTGTTTAAATCCACGGCTTAACGCTCCCGATAAATTGACACCCATCAAAGCCACTATAGTCGCCTATTGAAAATTTTATGTGTCTCAAATAAGTGTCTGTCGCTTTTCAAAAGACCTTTGTATAAAGAAAATCGTATCCCTAGATAATGTTGATGTGTGTCATTTTATTCTTATTACAATATATTACAAAAAGTTGGCTTTGTCCAGCTTGTCCATTTGTGCTTGACTGTAGAATTACCAGAACATCTACAGAATTTATGTAACGCAGGTCTTCTTAGGGCTAAGTTTATATCGAGTAAGTATTCTAATTACCAAATAGGGTTAAAATGAGGAAAATAATGCATGCTGCGGCTCATAAAGCTAATAAGGTTCCAATTGATTTATAGTATGTAATTGAATTGATGATACCAGATGGAATGACTAAGTTGAAATCTAGTTTTTGCGTTTACGGTACAGCCTTAGGTTTGTTTAAACAGCTTTACGTCTTTGTTTTTCTTTGGGTTATTTTAATGTTTATCAAGATATTGGTGGCCTGAAGTAGTTAGTGTCAAATCTTTTTTTTAAATTGCAGAATTTTGTATTTTGTCTCCGTTTAAATTTAACGTATATTAAATCTTGAAATATGCAAAATTTTACTTAAAAAGATGCTAGATTCCAACAAAAAACTTTTTCTTCTCTAAATCATAAAGCAAACCTATCATTGCAATATTTCAGCTTTGTTTGGGTGTGTGGAGTCACCGAATATTTATCGAATATTTATTCAAAAAGTTAATATCACAGCATAAAAAGTAGATTAAAATAACAAATTTTAAAACTAGACAGGCAATTAGGTACTGATTTCAACTAATTGGAATCAATACTTGGGTAAGTAATTTATCAACACCAGTTAATCATCCAAAAACAAAAATTGTTACTAACTCTATGTAAGAACTGAACTCTATGTAAGTAAGTATGTAATTCTTTACGCTAATAAAATATTTAATTTAATTGAATTGAACTCACCTTCCTGTTCAGCCTTTGTCCCATCACTAGTCTCATAAGCATAATGGTAGCCATCTTCAGTAATCTCGTTCTCAAATTTCAAGATCTCCGCCTGATTTTGGGCAGCTACTAAATTCTGGGAATGGCTTTGGTAGTCCTGTGATTGACCTTGGTAGTTTTGGGACTGACTTTGGTAGTTCTGTGACTGCGCCTGGAAGTGCAGTGAAGGACTTTTAGATTTATTTAATATGTCGCTAGTCTATTTCAATAAATAATAATAAATTTTAATTTTTTTCTCACAAAAGAAACAATAAATAATAATTTACATCATAAAAAAGCACGAGCTTCTTTTGTAAGTGTCTGCTGTCTATATTAGAAAAATGTTTATGAGAAAAAAAAAATGAAGTTAAACAATGTACGCATAAGAAATCGGAAATAGATAGAACAAGTACCTATCATAATAGTCGCAATTTACAGCTCATATTTATGGCATGACACAATCTATCTATACATATTATAAAGAGGAAAGATTTGATTGTTTGTTTGTTTGCATTGAATAGGCTCCGAAACTACATGGACCGATTTGGAAAATTCTTTCGCCATTAGAATCCTACATTATCCGTGATGAACATAGGGTACATGATTTTCCCGACTTCCCACGGGAACGAAGTCCCGGGCGAAAAGCTAGTTTATTATAAATTAGAAATATAAATTAAACGATTATAAGTGGTCATTTTACAGTAAGCAAACTATGAATCTAACCAGCGATTTCAGATACCTATATGTCAGTTTGTTTATTTTTTATTTTTCTGTAGGTAAAATTGTTAAAAGGGTGTGTTCCTAGGGTTTCATTTTTCGTCAAACATTCTTCATTAATTCATGCCCAATGCAACAGAAGAACTTCTTTCAAAACGTCCGCCTTTTGGATCTGCATGTCTTATCATTTCTATTTTGTTGCAGCGAACCTCTCAAGGAAAGACCTTCAATTTTACTAGAAAACGAAGTCAAAGTAAGGTACCTGTGAATGTCCAAGTCCTCCTGCAGAGAAAGGAGCTCGCAGACCTGCACTCGCGCCGCTAGATCCCCTTGCATTTGGCGGGAGGTACACTTTGTCCAACTTTGCTGCTGAAGCCGCAGCCACC
The DNA here is from genome assembly GCA_949987775.1 of Aproaerema taeniolella. NCBI lineage: Eukaryota > Metazoa > Arthropoda > Insecta > Lepidoptera > Gelechiidae > Aproaerema > Aproaerema taeniolella. The sequence goes on along the minus strand of OX465261.1, from coordinate 2,612,558 downwards.
AGGGATATGATGATGAACTGCAATTGCAGCAGATTTTTTGTATTTCATACATATACATAGTAACGGTTATTTTCCTTAATGGAGTAGGTAGCGCAAAATGCTGTTCTGAATCTACTAGATGCCACAGTTTTTAACAAAAAATGACGGTTGAATGACAATGGTGACCTTTTCCCATTCAGGTAGTGAAATTGAGACACCCCTCAACAATAACGACTACCACCTTGACTAACAGCGCTACCGTCAACCGAACGTATTGTTTGTTACAACCTCTTAGCAATTTAATAGTCAGTTGGCTGGGGCGCCGCCCCAGTCAAAGCAGGCGTCATCAAATGTATGGAATTTTGATAGTTCCCTCCACAACTTGAATGAATGAAATGGCAACCATTGTCATTCCATCGCCACTGAGACGCCATTGATTAGTGGAATAGTCCACCAGGATGCATGCAGTAGACAGTTCCCGCCCAGTCCCATTTCTGTCTTGAAGTTTAACGTCAAGTATGCTACGCTCCATGGTGGCAATCATTTTTTTTTATTAACCCATGTAGGAGGGTGATCGCGAACCAGACGGCTCTTCACAGAGCCTATCACACCGCATGAGACCATAGGACGCACATAGGTATTTATTTTTGTTTTCCCGTGTAGTATCACATGATAAGTTCCCAAAATCGACACTGATATCCGAAGTTCAAAACCATAAGTTCAGAACCTTTTTTAAACAACCCATTTAATAATAAATGCACGATACACTTCACAATTTGTTAAGATTAAAAATAAATACTAACGTATCTCATGATGTTTGTTTAACTAGTTCTTCTTAAGTGATGAGCAATAGTTACTGTTGCAAGTGAGTGAATCTTCGCCGTTATATACCAGACTCAATTCGGAAATAAGGGGCTGCCTGTGCAATACGTGCGTACGCGCAGGTTGCAATATGTCTGCAGTAAGTGAGGTTTTGTTTTGATTGATGTATTGTCATGTCTTGTTTTGAAATGTCAGTTCTACTGATTAGTTGGAGAAGACTTGAAATGTTAATTTTATCTGTTTCATGTTTTTTTTTGTTTCAAAATTTAATTTTTGTTTGTAACAGTGGTGATTTTACCTAAAGTTTTAATAATCTCTGCCACAATTATTGGAAATTATTACAGTACCTAAGTTCCATTGTTTCATGGCTTTCATTTCGTATGGGAAGTAAAATTATTTTTGAACATATTATTATACAAATTTCCGCCCATGATTTCGTACCCGTATGAATTCTAGAAAATTGTGTAGCCTATGTGTTAATTCTGGCTGTCAACTACCTCCATACCAAAATTTATTAAAATTGGTCAAGCCGTATGAACAAACATCCATACATACAAACTTTCGCCTTTATAATATTAATGAGGATCTATCTGTTTCTTCCACTTCAAGGTTAGCCTAAAAGGGACGACAAACATAATAGTAACGCTTAAGCCTTATCTTCTTCTTATCGTTTATGTATAGTCAAGTGTGTGGCGAACCACAAGTGTACAAGTGTGTGTGTGTGTGTGCACAAGTGTGTGGTGTGTGTGTAGCCTTATAATTTTATGGAACTTAAACATACAATCAAATGGTCACGTTAACTATTTCAAGTGTTATCTCACAAATATTTTGATGAACTTGAGTATATAGTAGCAAAAAAGTGTGTCAACCTTCCACCCACATAAACATACTTAAAAACGTACTTTTTAAATAAAATACAATGTGCAATACCGTAGTATACAGTGGTCCCTTACGAAACAAATGCAAACCTTACATTCCAATATTCATATACTTCGACGGATCAAATTTATCACTTGCATACTAGAGTTGGTTTTGCGATATACATTCCTTATCCGTTTTATTTTGATCCCTAATCTTATGGTCAGAATTATATACTTTTTCTTCTTTTTTTTCTTTATCTGGATCTAAACCTAAACTCATTCACCACTGTATATCTCCACTATCAGTATTAATTAAACGTAATTATAATTAAAGTTTTGAATTATTTTTTTCCTCTTAAACAAAATTCTATTACATGACTGAAATGATGTATTGTGACATATAGTGATTCATTTATACAAAAAAGCTCAAAGCTTCAAAATGGAAAATTACCAGTATCATTGGAGATACCCTTTAAGGTTTGCAGTAGGTGAGAACATCATAGTCTCGACCGTTGATTAGCAAAGTGAAAACAGGCTTACTATTTTGAAGCACTATGATGATAGGTAAGACCCTCATTACTCTTGAGCTTTAATTAAGTGAAATTGAGAGTTTGGCGACCTTGTCTAACCATGGCCACCTTAACTTATATCAACTAGTCCAAAGGTCTGGCGGGAACTCGTCGTAAATGGTTGCTATACCGATTGGATTTTTGTTGTCTACTTCAAAAATGTTTTCTGTAGTACCTACTACAGTTATGGTGTGCTATGCGTGTTATGATGTAAATGTATTCGCTCCGTTTGTTTTCGACAAAGATCGTCGTGACAGTGTATCTCACCATTCTAGTTATTCGTAAACAAAACACTACCGGGTTAGGGTAAGCCTAAGGGCCTTTTTATTATAATTCGAAAACGGCACGGAAATTTTTTATTACTATTGCCTTCTATGCACTAGTGATACTAGAAGCTGGGAACATAGGGAGCAATGGTTATACCAATTCTGCCGTGCCGTGCCATTCGAATTATAAAAACCGGCCAAGAGCGTGTCGAGCCACGCGCATTGAAGGGTTCCGTAGCAGCATGGTTCAAATATATTCTTATTAATTCCAACAGTGTTTGGCACTTGGTCGACTATTACTTGCAAACTTGAAGGACCAACTTATGTGTGATAGTTCCTTTAAATTTCGTTGTATATTCTACCAACGTGAATTTTTCCACATTTTTAGAAACAACTGTTTAGCAGGTATAGGGGGGGACACTTGTGTTTGACAAAAATTTTCACTATAAAAATTTATATTTCGCAAACGGGAGTGCTGAATCGAAAAACGTTCTTAGTAAACCCCTTCTATCTTTTAAAATGCTATCCTATGACACCCCACTCAATGATATTGGCGAGAAAAAAAAATCATCGCCCTTTCACGTCTATTGGAGACACCCGAAAAAATTTTTTTTTCCAAGATTTAACTCTACAGTTCTGTCGGCGTGATTCATATATATAATCATCCTAAGTTTCAGCTCTGTAGTACCAAGGATTTCTTAGGAAACCTGCGGACAGACGGACAGACGGACAGACGGACAGACGGACATGGCGAAACTATAAGGGTTCGTAGATTACTACGGAACCCTAAAAAGGAGCAAAAATAAAGGAAAATATGTTGAAAACATAAATATATGGACATAGAATCCCTTGCCTTTCCCGGTACGTATCATAAAGAAAAAAAAACAACGGGTTGCACTCCGGGAGTGCCGGCAGAAGTGAAAACTTAACTCGTCTTGAACATTAAAGTTGTGCATTAATATAAGATTAATATGAAATAAAACAAAATACACAAAAAGAGTAGTCCGTTATTCTCTCAAGATTCGAACCCTCGACCTGTTGCTTACAATCTGGCAACTTTTCCACTCGACCAAACTATCTAATTTCAATTTTGTAAAATAATCTATCGGTATTTGCGCACTATGTGCGAATAATCGTTGACATCTGTCACAGAGATAATTTTACCACAGGAAGGGGTGCCATAATATCCGTCCGGGAATCCACCCATACTTCAAAGTACACAACGCTGCTAATGAAATTTTCACATGAAAAAAGATGGCAACCTTATCCTACGCATTTTCGGTCAGGGTCATGTGACATCTGACGATCTGACGCGAGTTCATCGCAAATTTAATATGTTTTCCCCATACTAAAATGCTCAACGCCGCCGCTAAAGAAGTTTTCACTTCAAAAATAACTAGATAGTCCACAGGTAGGGTATAAGTCCATGTCCACAGGTATTAAGTCATAGTTCAAACTAAAATGGCTAAGGAGAGTGGAACAGTAGCAAGGACCTTTGCTAATAGTTTTCGGTCGCAAGTGATCGTGATGCGGCCATTTTATTACCGTTTTAGAGCAGCGCAGTAATTACTACATTTGGAAATCATTTGGAATCATTTTAAATGTGAAGTCGACTTGTCATGTCAATCGAAATCAATTTTTTAAATAACGCATCCCTTAATTGTCTTTGAGATGTACTATGGAGATGTTGGGTTTCGTAGGTATGCACAGAAAGGGATTGGAATCTGAGATTATTTGAGGAACATACCTTTTTATGTCAAAAATCGGCATTTGGCAACGTAAGCACAGAGTTATAACTGTCTTAAAAACTATAATGACTATCGGCTGGGGTACCACATGACAAAATCTATCGCAAATCAACTACATATTTATATATATTATGCAACAGCTATTTCTTTTATACCTAATTGTTTTAGAAGACCCCAAGATTACTTGGAATAAATCGCTACTTAGCAATAAGATCGCCTTGTTGTACACTATGTTCTATGTCCATATATTTGTGTTAAAATAAAGTATATCGTATTGAATCTTCTCTAATCCGCAATGATCAGTTAAGTCCTTCATTTATCGAAACTTTGCATTTTTTATCGTCGTGGTAGCCTAATAAGGAAATAAGACATGAAGCCCTTTGATAGACAGATGGTCAGACGGACGACCATATAGGATATGTAATATAGTTCTTGGAACCTAGAACGTAGCCAATCTCAACTTTATGTTTTACTAGCTGATGCCCGCAACTTCGTTTGCGTGTTAATTTTTTCTTTTGAACAGATTACACTTTATTGACGGTCCATTAATGAATCTTCATTTAGTTTATTAAATATTGATTTAGTTTAAGATTTAGATTTTTACATACAAAAGTTTTTTCCTGCTAACTCCCGTTCCCGTAGGAATTTTGCAATATCCTGTTGCATTTAAGCTTTAAGTTTACTAAGGTACCTGCATGCCAAATTTCAAGCGTCTAACTTAAGCGGTTTAGATTTTTCATACAAAAGGATTTTCCCGATAATTCCCGTTCCCGTGGGAATTTCGGGAATTCCTTTCTTAGCGCACCTTTACGAAACCTAAGCTACGTCTCTTCCAAATTTCAAGTGCCTACGTTTACCCCTCCTTATTCTATCCTCAGTCTTTCTTTCTATGATTTTTTTATAGAGAAACCGTGTCTTATCAATCAGTTTTTCACTTTTTCTCGTCTGTCGTCTATATTTTGTTATATGGAGAGCGGTGATTTTAGTTAGTAAGCGAAAAAACATATGTTTTTTAACCTGTCGCAAATCCAGAATCGCGCGAAAGTTGATTAGTTTAGTGCGCTGATTCACATGTTTTCGCGAAAAAAAAAACACCGAATACAGACAATGGGTTCACTATAATCTATGGTTTTAACAAACTTCTGTTTTCCTTGTGGGTTTTATGGAATGCCACCCTCATCATGATAATAATAAAAAAATATAGACGAAACATATAGATACACATGTGTCCGAAAAAAATCGTTTTCGAAAGGGTGCGGTGCGGACATATACGGGGTTTCAAAAAAAAAAGAAAACAATGTGAAAATGAATCTCAATTCTTCAAATATCTTATTTGTAAATTATTAGTGTAAGCATTGAAAATCCTAAGAATCACATAATCACGATCGAAGTGAGCATGAGTTCGACTGACACTTGACTTTTTTTACATCAATTTAAATTAAAATGTGGTCAATCGAACTTGTGTAATCGATTAAAGACGTTCAGCGTTACTATGAAGACTAGTTGTAATGTAGGTGTGGTCAAGGAGATAACTAAATAAAAATAATCACTAGACACTCAAAGACCCACATTAAGGTTTTCCCTTGTGACATGGGTGCCTTGGATCACCCACAAAGACAGACACGAACATCCATGACCCGAGAAAAAACACCTGCTTTTTACACAATTATTTGCCCCGACCTATACTGTAGCATTGAAGATTAAGCCATGTAAAGAAGTAAGTTGGTTTTAAAAGACTATTCACTCCTTTTATATATTTTTTGCCATATAAAAGTGAACAAAGTAAATCCCAGTTAGCGATTTCTGTGACTAATCATGTGCTTATGTCATTCGAATGTTCCATTAAAAGGTTTTATTTACCTAATGAAGACGTTTCAAATGCTTTAAAAATTTTTTGTAAGGATAGCGTTCCAAGAATTATTTATGGATGTTTTTAGGAATATTAAGAATCGATAAGGTATTTACTTTTAAAATATATGCAAAAGTATTAGATTGAGCAGTGAGTTGACTTTTTGTTACTTAATAACTTCTGATTTAGACAGAAGACCAAAAAAAAAGAAATGATTTTGACTAATTTTCCTAAACAAAGAGGTTTTTTGTGCTGGATTTTTAAAACCTCTAATAATACCAACTTTTTCTTGTAACCTATGTAGAGTCTGCTTAATTTTCATTCACACACCAACCGAAGTAAGCTCACGGCCAACAACTAGTATTACCGTCTTTGAAGTAAAGTCCATCAGTTAACGTTATCGAAGCGATCATTTGATAAATGCGCCATATTTGTAAATCGTGCGTATATTTTTAAAAGTACAAGTAGGTATGCACTTGTTACTGTGTTTTGATTCTTGGGTGACGTCGTGGGCGTCCTTACTTTGTACAGATTCACGCTTCTGCCTCTGGAATTTGATAGCAGCACAATTAAATGCCCTTGCTGTTTCATTCGTGACTTCATTGCTATGGAAAATATTCGACCGAATTCAATCCCCACATTGCCTATCAGCCGATAACCAGAACCAAACCGTCATCAAAATACACACATCAACGCGGTCTAGGGATATTGCACGATTTTTCATACAAAAGAGGTCTGTTTGAGAAGCTACAAAAGCATACTCGAGATACATCGAGGGCTATAATTTTCAGACCAGCAAGTGCTAAACCTGAACTTTCATTTCTAGTGAATAAATTTTGTTTTACTTGAAATTTGTGAAAACGTGACGAAAATGAAAAAAAAATTTTGCGTAAATTCGACCATTTTCATACAAAAAGCAGGCAAAAAGCGCATTTTCGTTTTCGTTTCCGTCACGTTTTCACAAATTTCAAGTAAAACAAAATTTATTAAGTAGAATGAAAAATTCAAGTATAGCACTTGCTCGTCTGAAAATTATGGCCCTCCATGCATCTCGAGTATGATTTTATAGCTTCTCAAACAGGCCTCTTTTGTATGAAAAATCGTGCAATATCCAGACCGTGTTGACGTGTATATAAAAGTGTTTTTGGTTTTTATTGATGTTTTTAAGCGCTCGCGTGCTTTCTGAACACATGGTGTACAAGATTTTTATCGCACGCAGCGTACACAAGCACGCGACGAATTAAACAGCGCAGAAACAATTTCGATGATATTTAAATGGGACCATCTCAGGAGGACACTCTTTCGGGCAACATTTTGAAAATCGGCCGACAGTTGGAGGAGTTATCGTATAACAAACATAGAAAAACTTATCTTATCTTATGTAGCCATTATGTGTCCCACTGCTGGGCAAAGGCCTCTCTCCGTTCCCTCCATGACTCCCTATCTTGTGTTTCCTGCGGCCATGCCTTACAAAAGGCGTCCAGCTAATTTATTATTTTAGAAAAACTAAAATAAAAAATTACAGTCGAATTGAGAACCACTTCCTTGAAGTCGGTTAGTAAACTTAAACTGATCTACCAACTAATTGACTGACACATCAACACACAGCCAAAACTACTGCAGGAGGTGCATGCTGGGGTTATAAATCTACTACGTTGCCAAGAGTTACTAAGAGCTAGAAAAAAGAGAGATATATTAACTTAGAAACCCATTTATTGGGCAAAAATGTCGCTTTACATCCGGCCGAAGGTTTTAGCGCCAAAATCACGATCCCGCCGTAACAATTATGCGCTCATATCTTATTCGTCCTTTTACTAAAAATGTGCCATTGGAATATCAACCTTCTACTTAAAGAGATTAAGTTAAAATTCAATTTAGATAGGTTCTCACAGACATCATTATTGAATAGGGACATCAAGCAATGCAAGTAAAGGTTAAACAGAGCTTTATAACAATGGGTTTAGACTCAAAATCGTTTCCTAGTAGAGATGAACTTTAAGATAAGATATAGAGCACATGCCGCAGACAAGTGGATCCTAAATCACGAAGGTGTTCTAGAATTGTATTGCAAAATTTAAGATTCTGTGTCATCATCATTATTATTTATAATTATTTGTGTAATAAAAGTCTTATGTTCAGCTAAGAGCAAAGATGCAATCGAGGATATAACAAGCTCAACCAAAAGAACCCTATTTATTTACTCGAACTTTAAAGATATAGAGTTATTATCAGTTCTGAAATACAGACGCGGTCAGAGAATTCCATCCCTTGGCAGAGCGTAATATATTTTACAGACGTCTGGAAGTCCGATGGAAGAAATAGGCAGGTGGAATGAGCTCGTGTTGCTCCTGAGTACACTCCCCGAAGTACAATACAATACAATACTCTTTATTGCACACAAAAAAAACATAAAACATAACATTAAACAAAAACAAATGTTCATGATGTAGTGTACAATCTGGCGGCCTTATTGCTATAGAGCAATTTCTTCCAGGCAACCGGGGGCAATAGAGCAATTTCTTCCTTCTTCCGAAGCATCTTTTAAAAGGCTTCTTTGCGTCTAAGAGCTTTGATTGGGCATTTTTATAATACGAAAACATCACGGCAAAATTGTATTGCCTTTGCCTCTTAAGTACTAGTGATACTAGAAGCTGGGAACTTAGAAATAAATGGTAATACAAAAGATGGGTTAACTCTTGACCTCAATCTTGACCATAAAGGTCAAAGATGAGGTCGACGATGGAGCGAGTTAACCCAGAACTCCCACGCACCGACGGAACACAGCAAGCTGTTTGGCGTCGGACTTTGGTAGGAGGGTGGTCGCGAACCAGACGGCCCTTTACAGAGCCTACCACACCGCAAAATTATTTTATTTTTTACTAGCTTTTATCACGAATGAACCCTGGCTCTGTGAGTCACAGATTGCAATTTTCAAAAGTCACAATAGAGCAAGGATGATTAATGATGTATTTCCATTCGTTTCACAACAAAAAAATTGTTGAACCACAAAAATAAATAAATATTTAAAATAATGTACAAATGTATTTCAAACATCAAGTCTGTGGATGCACAATTAATTTTTAAACATAACTAAATAATGCTTTAAAAAGCTGCAGCCATATTTTACAACTAATTAAGCATTATGTCGAAACTATAAGTAGCGAAAATCACGATTAACTTTTATTCATTAGTTATAAAGTACTTGACAGTTAACCTTGAACTATTGGTGTATGGTGTAAGTCATAAAATGCTACTTTCTGTCATATTCGTGTAAATTTTCATTAATTTAAATAAGATTTCATTAAATGACAATTAAAGATGTGAGTCAGCCTACGAAATTGAACAATTTTTCGTTTTATCTTTTACTTTTACTATCTTTTACTTCGTTCCCTTGGGAATTTAAGAAAATAATGTAATCTATTTGTTAATCCAGGGTATCAGCTACCTCCTTACCAAATTGTATCAAAATTGGTATAGCCATATGAGTGTGAACGAGTAACAAACATCCATACATCTATACATCCTCACAAACTTTTGCATTTATTATATTAGTAGGAAAATATTAGAAGGAAATTGCGCACCTAGCAGGGAATGGAACTCCCTTACTGCATTTGCATTTCCGAGGTTACATAACCCAAATATTTTTAAAGTTCAAGTGACACTCCTTAAAATAAAGTGTATTATAAAAAAATATAGATATGGGAGTGGAAATATGGAATTAAATATCTCCTAACATCAAACTGTCAAGATTTTTAAGACAAAATCATAAAAATGGCTTTGTTCGGCACTTATTGATATTGTTTTTAGCAAATAAAATGGAAACCGGGTACCCAGTTTTCTACTTAAATATGTTCGTGGGAAATATACCTAAAATTGCCTTCCGGGATTTTCCCTTGCAGGGGCCCCCCGGGTAATGTAACGAGGCGGCATGTACCTCGTCTTCATCCTCCTTCTCCATTCTTTTTTCGCTACTTTTTTACTCATCAGTTTTGGCATTCCTAATCCAAATTCGAAATTGAACTCTTCTAGTTGTCATTCGCTAGGATGACACAGACCTACCTGAGTTTCCGTCGCAGGCGCATGCCCGCTCATAATATACCGTTTTATGATTTATACCGTTTTAAGTGTTTCGTATAATAAATATAATCCAGCCTAAATGTAATCTTCTTATAATTCGTGCTCCGACTCACCCTGCTCCCGCAGCCAGCCGGCGCTAGTGATCGCAAAAAAAAAATAGAGGCGAATTTTTATAACTTAGTATTTTCGTGATTCCAAAGGAAGAAAATCATTAAGCTAAGTGGACTGATTCTCGTTCTTAATTTTCCGTAAAAGCCAACCATTTAAAGGAATATACTTACGAATTCTTTGTAACTTGTACCACAATCAAACTTATTTACGAACGAGTCTAATCCAAAGTTAGTGCAATATCCATTTCTAATAAATATACTTATCTATTTTGACAACTAGGTTCAAATGTGTCAGCTTCATACAAGTGTTTTGAACTTTTGACATGCGCAAGCACGTTTTGACAGATTTAATCAGTAGCGCTCTGTCTGGCTGTTCCATTATACAATATACATATACAAGATGGCGCAAAAGTCACGAAGGGGTTGTAACAAGTTTCAACTTTTTTTTTTTTAATTTATCTTAATAAAAATTACACTCATGAAGATATTTTTGAGTTAGATTTTAAAAATTACATCACCTAATTTACCACCATTTTCAACCTCACAGCCTTTCGGCGAGTGTTTAATCTTGAGATTTTAGTAATATAATATTACGGTTTTAACAATTTTTCGGTGACATATATATACATACATTTCCAATTTACCGAAGCTAACCATCCGAATAATGTGGCATAGTTTATAAACGCCGTTAAAATGCACAATTTTACAGTCTGCTACTTGGATATTCTTCTTCTTATCGTGTAGGTATAGTTTTCCAACCACACAATGGCCTCTGACTTGGTTTTAACGACTGTCGTCAATCGACAACAGCCGGGACCGACAGCTTCACTTGGATATTTCGAAACGGGGTTATTTAATTCATTCAAAAAAAAAACAATTCTGTGGTCCAGAAATTTATAAACCATGCTACGTGTTTCACATTTGGCATTTTATAAAACGACACGTCTTTTCACCCATTTGCGTGCCACAGTCTCATACAATTAGTTGCGCTAGAAGATTTCGTGTCGACTTTTACTGAACATAATTATTTAATCTTAACTGTAACCTATGAGTTAAGAATTACCCAAACACCTTATAAGTGACATACGCATCTTGACAGATGACCTTAGAGTCTAAGGCTTAGACCATAGTAATAGTGCTGTTATGTAAGATGACATAATTTAAGAATTTCTTGTTAAGTTCGCAAGATTAGAGATAGGAGACCTCACGAGTTGATCTTCAGGTTACAAAAATAATGTATTACATATTATTATGTTTCTGAATTACAAAATCAGTCTTGTTATCTTTCTTCATAATAAGTTTTATCACTAGATAAAAAATGGGTGATATAAAGATGAGTGTATTTATGAAACATTGTATGTAAAGAAAAAAGAAAATTACTACATTGTATGTAAAGAAAAATGAACAATTGTTTAAGAAAAATTGTGATAGGCACAATGTAAACACTAGAAGCAAACATAACTTGGATATACTAGACAGCCGTCTCTACAAAGTAACAAACTCTTTTATGGGTCAATGTATACGCTTCTACAATAAGATTCCCATGTGTATTCAAAACCTACCTTTAGAAAAATTTAAGACGATAATTAAACAAAAACTTTGTAAAAAGGGCTATTATAGAATTTCGGATTATCTGTTAGACAAGCAACCATGGGAATAAATTGCTCAGCTCCAGAGTTATTCAGATATTAAGTCAATTAAAATTAAAAGTAAGAAAATTTATATGATTGACTTAAAAAGAGCGACCCTCGGAGTTTCTTGCCTATTCTTCTCCTGAGGAAGACTGCACCTTTGCGAATAGGCGCAAAGTCAAAAGTGCTAATGTAATTCATAATATTGACGTGTTCAAGTATCATTTTATATGTTCAATGAAATAAACACTTTTGACTTTGACTTTGACTTTGTCTGTGTACCTACAAGTATGGCTGTCTGTGGCACGGATGGATCGATTTTGATATGTTTTTTTTTTAAAGCTAAGTTTTTAGCTATATTTGATCAAAATCGGTTCAGCCGCTTAAAAGTTATAAGCAATCGAAAATTGTGGGGTTATCCAACATTTTTAATTTTAGAGTTATTATTGCAGCAACTCTATGGCTATATTGCGGTCTAACTCACAAGAAGCAAAATCTAGGATTCTAGACTCCCTAAAGGCCTTTCACACGACCTGCACTTACCTCAGAACATGTTATATTTAAATAGTGTTGGGCAAGGTTTGATGCGATAAATCCTATAATAACAGAATTCGTGCGGCAGCCGACAAAATCGTGTCGCGATCGAGAATCGACGTTTTACAGATGATTTTATTTCTAGTGATGAGAATTTTATCGATACGTTTAAACTAAAACAATCCAAAATTCATAGCTGCGATAACAACAAAATTCGAAAAATGTATTACTTTATTGAGTTGGAACAGTAAGGCTATTTTTATTTGTCTTTATAACCCTTTATTCCTCACAAAAACAATAAAATGCCCGTCTGTTTGCTTTTTCAAGCAAAGCCCGACATGGTTCATGATATGAATAGATTTGTGTTATGGTATGGGTTATTTGTGTATTAGTATAGTATGTATGAAAATGACTTATTTATTTATTTTGTTTTCTTTTCTTTCTTATTATTTTTGTTATTTGCGCTACTCTCGGTTTTTCTTGTGTTTTTCCTTTCGGTTTGGGTTGCCTGAAAGAGATCGCTGTTTAGCGATAAGGTCGCCTTTGCACACTTTTGATTGTAAGATTATATTGTAAATATTTTTTTCCCCTGTAAAGTATGCAATGAAGTATTTATCTATCTACCTGTAATTTTAGCCAGTTAGACCATTCTGTGCATAAATGAATACACTAATTATATTGAATTGAATCCTATCAGTCGTTATATTACCTATTTTCAGCAATCCACTGCGGACAATGTAGGTTTTTGTAAAAATATTTTTATTTTGTAAACACACAATAAAACAAATGCATTCTTACGTAACATGTTTGATGACAAAATCAGGAAAACAGCAAACTACTGATTGAAATTGATGTGTATTGTGTATTGACACTAAACAATTACAATATTTAAAAATATATTATTACAATAATAATTTATTTAATTACTTCGCTGACTCAAAAACTCAAAGAGATTTTGACCGTCATTCAAAGTCTTTAAACCTTTTACTCTTTATAGTCTTTTTCACCATACTTTACTGTTTAGCATTTCTTTTAGTTTTTAACTTTGGGTCGTTGAGCCAACCTGAGTTTTATAACCAAAAACTTTAACTTGCTTATTAAATCAGACAATTAATTATCGATAATCGATAAGCATGTTATGCACAACACTAAGTGGCATGATATCGATAGTCGCGGCGCACCTACTACGCGTGATAGAGATTTTGACCTTTTAAATGCAGGGGTTTGCAACAAAGAATCCTTGTACTTTTTTGCAATTTAAATTAAATTAATTAGTTTAGCCTTGGTCAGTATTTCGCCCATTATACAGCAAAAACCCTCACATCACTCATTAATTAGTTTTACGTAGATAAAGAACATTTGCAGTCAAAAAATTATGTGATTATCTGCTGGATTCACTTCTATCTATTAATAATATTATATGTAGAAGACATACAATACAAAACGATTTAAACTTATGAACTATCACATTTTGTAAATTTTATTTGCTTTCGGCCAGTCTTGTAGGTATAATTTCCGTCTTTTGGTGTGCAATAAAGTTTAGTCAATTTATCCAATCAATAGTATCCAGTCTGTCAGATTACTGCATTGTGCTATCTTGTGCTAACATCAGTAATTTATAAGGAAAAAAATAATCAGAAAAAGTAAATAGTAACGAAAACGGATGAATAAGTCAGGTCAGCAGGCCAAGTACGATAGTGATAGCGCCGCGACAACACCGTGGTCCTATGTCAAAATGTCAACATTGAGAACGCCATAGGGCAAGCCTTTGCGCGGGGCCCTCGCGCAATCAAAGTGAAGTTTTAGCGTGAGCCGAGCGCAAGTTTGTCGAACTATTATCGAATTGCAAACCAAGCAAACGTTTTGCAGCCTATTAAATAAAACAGCTTGTAAAACTAAACTTTTCGAAACTTTCGGTTAACTGTTTCTCAAACCTCATCCTATTTAAATAATCAATTAATAAAACACGCTTAATGTAAATTTGTGTCACATTCAAGCATCGTTCAATTAATAGTAAAACGCCCTATTATAAGTAATTTAAATAACAAATCCTTAAACGTTGCGCATCCCTGACTCAGTGACCGTCTCCTTTCCAGACGCTCACAACATTTAGGTCACTTTATATTATTACGTAAACACAAGTAATTACTTATGTTACCAGTTCCAAGTATATCTAATAGTAATCCGAGCACATGCATCTGAAGATATCAAGGTTATCGTTGAAAGGTCTTCTTCTAGTTCGAGAAATCACCGCTAGGTGGAAGTAGTAGTATTAAAGTGAATAACATTGTTAAAAAGATGGAATATTTCGGTTTTGCTGTATAATGGGCGAAAGGCTGACCACCTTTTTTTTTATTATAAGATGAGTTAACTCTTGACCTCAATTTTGACTATAAAAATCAAAGATGAGGTCGACGATGGAGCGAGTTAACCCAGAAAATTCCTATAAAGGCACTGGTACTCCCACGCATCTACGGAACACAGCAAGCTGTTTGGCGTCGGACTTCGGTAGGAGGCTGGCTACCACACCGCATGAGACGACGACACCTCAGATTCAGAAAAAAATTAAGTGTCGTTGCCTGGGATGGATTACTAGTCTTGTATAATTTCTATTTTTTGGTGTGCAATAAAGTATTGACTTCATCCATTCAATAGTATCCAGTCTGTCAGATTACTGCATTGTGCTATCTTGTGCTAACATCAGTAATTTATTTAAAAGGAAAAAAATAATCAGCAAAAGTAAATAGTAACGAAAACGGATAAATATGTCAGGTCAGAACTATTATCGAATTTTAAACCAAGCAAACGTTTTGCAGCCTATTAAAACAGCTTATAAAACTAAACTTTTCGAAGCTTTCGGTTAACTGTTTCTCATAACTCATCCTATTTTAATTATCAATTAATAAAACACGCTTAATTTGAATTATGTGTAACATTCACGCATCGTTTAATAGTAAAACGCCCTATTTTAAGTAATTTAAATAACAAATCCTTAAATGTTGCGCATCCCTGACTCAGTGACCGTCTCCTTTCCAGACGCTCACAACATTTAGGTCATTTTATATTATTACGTAAACACAAGTAATTACTTATGTTACCGGTTCTAAGTATATCTAATAGTAATCCGAGCACATGCATCTGAAGTTATCAAGGTCATAGTTGAAAGGTCTTCTTCTAGTTCGAGAAATCACCGCTAGGTGGCAGAAGTAGTATTAAAGTGAATAACATTGTTAAAAAGATGGAATATTTTGGTTTTGCTGAATAATGGGCGAAAGGCTGACCACCTTTTTTTATTATAAGATGGGTTAACTCTTGACCTCAATTTTGACCATAAAAATCAAAGATGAGGTCGACGATGGAGCGAGTTAACCCAGAAAATGCCTAAAAAGGCACTGGTACTCCCACGCATCTACGGAACACAGCAAGCTGTTTGGCGTCGGACTTCGGTAGGAGGCTGGCTACCACACCGCATGAGACGACGACACCTCAGATTCAGAAAAAAATTAAGTGTCGTTGCCTGGGATGGATTACTAGTCTTGTATAATTTCTATTTTTTGGTGTGCAATAAAGTATTGACTTCATCCATTCAATAGTATCCAGTCTGTCAGATTACTGCATTGTGCTATCTTGTGCTAACATCAGTAATTTATTTAAAAGGAAAAAAATAATCAGCAAAAGTAAATAGTAACGAAAACGGATAAATATGTCAGGTCAGAACTATTATCGAATTTTAAACCAAGCAAACGTTTTGCAGCCTATTAAAACAGCTTATAAAACTAAACTTTTCGAAGCTTTCGGTTAACTGTTTCTCATAACTCATCCTATTTTAATTATCAATTAATAAAACACGCTTAATTTGAATTATGTGTAACATTCACGCATCGTTTAATAGTAAAACGCCCTATTTTAAGTAATTTAAATAACAAATCCTTAAATGTTGCGCATCCCTGACTCAGTGACCGTCTCCTTTCCAGACGCTCACAACATTCAGGTCATTTTATATTATTACGTAAACACAAGTAATTACTTATGTTACCGGTTCTAAGTATATCTAATAGTAATCCGAGCACATGCATCAGAAGAAATCAAGGTCATAGTTGAAAGGTCTTCTTCTAGTTCGAGACTTTACCGCTAGATAGCAGTAGTGGTATTAAAGTTGATAAAAAAGATGGCATATTTTAAAACTGAACCAAAAAGAATGAATAACACATAAACCTTCCTCTTGAATAACTCCGTCTATTGGTGGAAACCGTTTGAAAATCCGTTCAGTAGTTTTGAGTTTACCTATCACGTTCAGTCAAACAGGCGTGGCGGGGCGATTTCGTTTTATAACACAGGCTGACTTTTAATCATGTTAGGATTTTTGAAATAAAAGTTGTTTTCTTCAATAAGACACGTAGTTTTAATTTTCTTAATTTTCTTTACAAATCGCGTTATGCACTCCATTAAACAAAACCGAACAAGAAAGAAACGTTACTGTCATCGAACCATAACTAACTAACTTATACTTTTTAATATTTCATTGCGTTAGGTACTATACAAATTCGAACAAATCACTGGTTAATTTTTTGTCCTTATTTATATTCTATCAAGCATAATACTGTTAAAAAAATTGTCCAGTGATTAAAAAGTCAGGTATGCGACTTTTAAAGGTAGGTAGTGTAGATTGAGTTACAGAATGCAACTCAGACTCTGATCTATACTTAAGTAGCAGTCGTCTTTGTCATTTTGATAGCGAGATAAAGAGACAATCAATATTTAAGTATAGATCAAGACTTAAGTCTCCTTCTGGGCCTTAAAGTTCATGAGTTTCGTGTACTATTAAGTATTCTGTGGCTTTGTGCAACTACATTTACAAGCTATATTGGTTTGAGTTTGAAAAGGCATAGGTACCAAGATCTTGTAAGCCTTGTTGCGTGTTAGTTCTTAGCTTAAAACACAGATGGCGATGCCAGCACCAATTGTAAAGATTGTAGAGTTTGCAACTCCAAAAGATTAAGATCTGTACGGATTTGGCGTTTAACTTCAACATTGCCAGATGTCAGCACTTCCAATCATTTAAGTTATGTGTGAGCTAAAAATGTTGTAGGTAAATTTATTAACTTTATGCATCAAGTAATTACTTTATTTTTATTTTTTATTATAAGATGGGTTAACTCTTGAAATCAATCTTGACCAAGGTCATAGATGAGGTCGACAATGGTGCGAGTTAACCCAGAAAATTTTTATTTTTATTTTTAATTATTTTTTAAAAGTTATTTATTTTTATTTTTTTCTGTGACATTAATCTTCATTTTGGCATAGTATTTTTATTTATTATATTATTTATATAAATGATCATCATTATCTTTTAAAATTTTGTCACACAATGAAATAACCTACTTTCAACTTGTTTTATTTACTGAGAGAATAAACAACCAATGATAATCATTAATGATGATCATTTATAAATGATATAATAAATAAAAATACTATTCCAAAATGAATAATTTTGTCACATAAAAATGAAAAATAAATAACTTTCAAGGCAGGGTTACTCTAATTGGACAGTGAATCAGGACTAGCGCTTCACTTATTCTTATTTTACAGAAAATTACCTTTTTAACGATATATCGTTTATTTCAATTGGTGCCGGTACCAAGTTCCATACTGATGTGCCCATCCTCCTTTGCATTTCTTTTGCCTTCAATTGACGTTGACAAATCACCTCGAATTGCTAAGAAGACGCATGTCCAAATTCAAACGCAAGAAAAATGCAAACTTCTTTAAATACTAATAGGGCATATTTTTCATGTATCGATACGGAAGTCTATTCTCTCATGAGAAAGAACTCTCATCGCGTATGCTAGGGTAGCTGGATACTTATCATACACATTTTTAGGGCGGCTATTCTAGTTATCAATGGCGATTGAATGATAATGGTAACAATTTCATCCATTTAGGTATTGAAATTAACAACTATCAAAATCTCATACTTCATCAGCCCATATACGTCCCCACTGCTGGATCACGGGCCTCCCTCAATAACATGAGGGGTAAATGCCATACTCACCACGCTTGGCAGACGGGTTGGCGAGGGTTTTGATATAATTGCAGAGTTTTCCTTCTCGTCTGTGTGCAGATGAACTTGCTTGCATATTTACCTTAGTCGCCTTGTACGACACCACGGTAAGAAAGAGGGTGGTCCTATTCTACTCTGCCGGGGACCCACACGGCTTATCTCATACATTGAGATTAAATCTGATTGATTAGAAGATTTTGAGACGCTATTGATTAGAAGAATAGCCATCCAGGGTTCTAGAAAAGGACACAAAACTTTTAATTCCGCCATTCCTATGAAAACGGGAATTACACCAGTGAAAATGCGAGGCGTGGCTATAGTCTACATCCACACTTATATTATAAAGAAAAAAGATTTGTTTTTTTGTATGTTTTTTTTGTTTGTTTGCATTGAATAGGCTCCGGAACTACTGGACCGATTTGAAAATTAATATATATCACCAAATTCCCACTGGTTTATGTATACCAAATTTCCAAGGGAACGAAGTCTCGGGCGGAATACTATAACAAATAAACTCCAAAAATTACTGGGCCGATTTTAAAAATAATTTCACCAATAGACTCTCGACTATCAGCGTGTGAAAAAGGGTTCATAATTTTCCCGAATTTCCACGAGAACGCGCGAAAAGTTTAGTATAAATCTAAATATATAAAACAAAGTCGTGTTAGTTACACCACTTATAACTCAAGATCGGCTGAACTGATTTTGATCAAATTTGGTATAGAGGTAGCTGATACCCGGAATTAACACATAAGCTACATAATTTTCCGAAATTCCCACGGGAACGAAGTCCCGGGCGTAAAGCTAGTATTAATATATTATTTTATCATCGCTTGTCCAACAAAACAAGTATAAATGAGGAATTAATGCTGGATTTAATTAGATTTTGCAATAATCACTGTAGACGAGATTAATCTCGCATGACACGTGGATGTTACTGGTTTTGTAAAGTTCAATTTGATATTAATATCAAATATCGATGCAGGAGCTGGATTGGAAGAAGTTGCTTAATTTGTAAGGTCGTAAATTTAAAATCATTATCTACACAAATATTATAAAGAGGAAAGATTTGTATTTTTGTATGTGACGAATAAACTTAAAAACTTTATTCGTTACATACAAGCTGTCGGTCCCGGCTGTTGTCGATTAAAACCAAGTCAGAGGCCATTGTGCGGTTTGAAAACTCTGACACCAGGGTTAGCCAAGTTCGCCACACACTTGAATATACCTACACGATAAGAAGAAGAAGAAGACTGGACAGATTTCAAAAATTCTTTCACCATTAGGATACTACCTTGGCCTTGCACCGTCTTCAGGCCTTGCACTGACTTCAAACAAATCGGTAGGTACATATTTTACTTAAGTTTCATATAAATGTTTAAAATAGCAGATATAAGTATGGAAGAACGGTTCCTCCTAACACAGGCTTAACAGCTTCCAAGGAGGTACCAACCACTATGTAACATTAGCTATTAAGCATATTGAAAATAAATTTATTTATTTATTTATTTTATTAAATATTTTGAAGTTTATTCATTTTTCCATTTTCAGTTTTTTAAATGTTATCAAAAGCTGAGATGTGAGATTGTTCTACAAATCTATTCTCAAACTTTGAAAGAGGCTAAAGGTCAAAGTTTTGGCTATTTGAGGTCTAAAATAACAAGAAGGAAGTGAATTGGAATAACAATTGGATGATGTTACGTTATGAGAACTCTATTTATAAGACATGTTTCATTGTTCGCTATACTTAGACTATGAACTTTTTATGTTATTTTACACCACATCCTTAAACATAATTTTATACTTTTTTTACCAGCCCGTATACGTCCCCACCGAGGGGCACGGGCCTCCCTTCGAAACACGAAGGGGATTTAAGCCATAGTCCACCACGCTGGCCCAATGCGGGTTGGTGGACCGCTCGTCTTTCGAAAATGAATTTTCGTCTTTCAAATCCAAAAAGAAGAATTTAATGGTACAGGCCCGCACCAGGATTTGAACCCGTGACCTTCCGATTACAATTCTGGCTCATTACCAACTGGGCTATCACTGCTATTCATATATGTATGTATGTATGTTTTTATGTTTGTATGTATGTGTTCATGTATGTATTTATTGTTTAAGGATGTAAAATAATTCAGTTTAAAATTAATACAGCCTCTGAAAAGGATAAATCATATGAATAAAAGCTACACACTCAAACGCCCACACTAAGGTTTACCCTTGTGTCGTGGGTTCCTCGGAACATACATAAAGACAGACACAAATATCCAAATATTTACCCCCACCCGGGAATCAAACCCAGAACCTGACGATCAAGAGTGCCACTACCGCTTAGCCAAACCGGCTGTAAAAACTAAATAAAACTAAAGGTCTTGACTCACTGACTCGTCAAACCCTTAGACTTAGAGAGCTAAAACTTGGCGTAAGGTTCTCTTAAATGGGCAATCAGGGTTTTTGGTAGAAACCCGTAATAGTAGGTTTGTTCCTTGTAATAAAGGCACTTAAAAGCGCACAGCTTTTTGCTTTTTTGTGTTGGGGGTTAATAATAAAATTTTAATTCAAATTTTTATCAATAGGTTACTAGAATTTTAGGTTGATGTTATTAAGAGCACCGAATGATTTTAAATGGCTCAACGATATCCACTGACAATAGAATAATACTTTATATTTATCCAAAAAAATTAACAAATAAGTCACGCAGTAAGCTTTAAATTATTACTACAAACTTGATAATCCTTTCAAGGAAAATCGATTTCCGTCTCAAATCAAATCACAAGACGATGTATTTATTTATATGTATCGACAAAAAAGGAGTTAAGGCTGACTTTTATTCGTACACTATAGTTCCGTATACGACTCGTATATGCCTGAGCACTATAAACATACTGAATTTGCTTAATATGGATTGGCATGTCTTTGTTAATTAGCAACACGCTTTCAGATTATTAAAAAAAAACAAATTAAATCTCGCCGAACTGTTACATTATTAAAAAAAATTGCAACCTTTAGTCTCCGTTCTGTTTATGATGAGAATTTCTACGCCAAGAGTCAACGCTGATAGGTGTAGTATACATATCAAGATGAAGTTTTCACCGTGTGGTGATCGGTTGAGAATAACACCACCCCATCTCTTTCCGTGGGTGTCGTAAGAGGCGACTAAGGAAACACAAATGAGACCTGCCTCCTAGTAATCCATCCCAGGCAACGACACTTCATTTTTTTCTGAATCTGAGGTGTCGTCCTATGGTCTCATGCGGTGTGGTAGGCTCTGTAAAGGGCCGTCTGGTTCGCGACCACCCTCCTACCGAAGTCCGACGCCAAACAGCTTGCTGTGTTCCATCGGTGCGTCGGGAGTACCAGTGCCTTTATAGGCATTTTCTGGGTTAACTCGCTCAATCGTCGACCTCATCTTTGACGTTATGGTCAAGATTGAGGTCAAGAGTTAACCCATCTTATAATAAAAAATAAAAAAAAAGTTATGCCTGCCATCTCTGATAACGATTTTGTATCTGTTCTGGTTTCCGTTGAACAGTAAGACTTTCCACTTCCTAACTCCATCATCAGTTCAGCTCAGTGTTATTGTTGCCATATCATATCACCTTTATTACATAAGAGTATGGCACACAGGTAAATTATACGTAACTCAAAAGTCAATTAACTTGAATGATTTGATTACAGACACCTGCCGGGCTAAGATACACGCGTGAAATAATATTGTAATGATAAGGTCATTCTGATGACACTCATTGTTATAGCAAAATCTTTGGCTACTCAGATTAATCTGACCTAAAATTTATTAAGTAAAAACGACCTCAAATAATCAAATAAAGATTTATCAGTTTTTTAACCGACTTCAAAAAAAGGAGGAGGTTCTCAATTCGGGTGATTTTTATTTTTTTATTTTTTATGTTTGTTACCTTAAAACTCCGTCATTTGTAGACTCATTTCAAAATTTATTTTTAGTTCGGAAGCATCTACTTCCAGATTGGTCCCATAAATTTTTTATCGATATCGCTTCAGTAGTTTGGTCAAAAATTAAAAAAAAAACTGAAATTTACGATTATATATGTGAATGTTAATAGGTCATCAATGTAAACGTATCAAAAACGAAGTTGTTCCCTGAGACTTTTAAGTTGTTTTTTGGAGCTCCTTTGTGTCCTGGGGCTACCTACTCTACCGGTCACCCTTTAGTGACCGGTAGACTCAAACTCAAACTCAAAAGGTTTTATTTAATTGAATAAACACATTACCACCACACATCTTTCCTGCCGTCTGGTGATCGGTTGATAATATCACTCACCACCCCATATCTTTCATGCCATCTGGCGATCGGTTTGAGAAATGTACTACCCCGTATCTTTCTTGCTATCTTGCGACTGGTTATGAATATCACCACCTCATATCTTTCCGTAGGGTGAAAGTAATTGATCACTATATCGCTCTTTAATCTCGAGTGATTTATAATAAATCTACGAGGGAGTTATATGAATAACTAGTATCCCGCTCGGGACTTCGTTCCCGTGGGAATTCGGGAAAATTATGTAGCCTATGTTACTCAGGGATAATGTAGCATCCTAATGGTGAAATATTTTTTCAAATTGGTCCAGTAGTTTCGGAGGCGTTACATACAAAAATACAAACATACAAATCTTTCCTCTTTATAATATTAATATAGATAAATGATAACCTTTAAAAATAATAAAATAAAATATTTTTAACAAAAAATTGACCCGCCTTAAAAAAGGGTGAAATAATTTTTTAAAGCTATGTTCACGAGTAAGCAGTGATTACGGGTAAAACAGCAAATAGGTGAATTCATAGCGGAATATGGTAAATAGAGAGGAATGTTTTTTTTGACGTCGGCGCCGGTTTGAAAAGGACCTAGTTTAATGAAATAAGTATTCGCAAAAGCTTTTTTTTATGCCATGCGAGTAATTGTTCGGCGCCGACGTCAAAAAAAACCATTCCTCTCTATTTAACATATTCCGCTATATATATATATATATATTCACCTATTTTCTGTATTACCCGTAATCACTATTTACTCGGGAACATAGCTTTAAAAATTATTTAACCCTTTTTGAGGGCGGGTCAATTTTTTGTTAAAAATATTTTATGCGTAATACGTTGCAAAGGTGTAATTTTCTTCTTATCTCGTATATTCATTTCTGCATGCGGAACTCTAAATCAATTCAAATGTTCCGAATGATAATATTCGACAAATGATTATCGAGTAATAATTCAAAATCGATACTAATTTTTGTAAATAACTATGGCATACTCGTCGCCCGCGGCGCTGCCTATAAAGACGAGTTATAATTAGATTAGGTAGAGTTTAAATTACTTTTTTATCGCGGTCAGGTATATTAAATTCGTACAGTAAGATTATATTAAACTTGAGCAGAATGAGATAAAAATTGAAACTTCTTGTACTGGTAAATTCGGAAAATGTTAGGGTCCCCTTTTCTGTCTGATAATATTGTTTTAAAAAAACCAAAAAAAAAAGTAATTCCAAATTTTAATTTTAAACGTGAAATAGTCGCAACTCTAGTAATCAGTTGCACGGTTTGACATTTACAAAATGAAAGTTTCATATAATTAATATGACATACTTGTCATATTTGTAATAGAGATGCGCAGTGCGCAATAAACTAAATTTTAATTAATTATAATTTATCTTTTTTTGTTTTTTTTTGAAACACCTTGTATATTTAGGACAAATTAAAAAATAGATATACAGGGTATGGGACAGCATAGAATCTACCCGAAACTACGATCGGCTGCAAGTAATTAATATTTTCCAGAAAATTAAAGTGTTTTCATTGTTTACCTCTTTGGCGCTACGCAATTTTCTAAGGAACCGTGCCCCGCGCTTTATTTCTCAGCGCCGCGCCACTGTCAGAATACGATATACATTGCTGATTTTCGTATTTGACGCTGTTTTTATTGTTTTTTATTGCAAAATGGAACCTATTTGCCTTATAATCGACTTAGTTCACTTAACTTATACCTATTTGCATAAAAAAAAACAACGGGTTGCACTCCAGGAGTGCAGGCAGAAGAAACTTAAACATATGTATATTACTTCTTTGCGGTCTATTCTCCCTCTCCGTCTTACAAATTTTCGATCAGGAATTTACCCATACTTCAAAGTGCACAACGCCGCTAAAGAAGTTTTCACTTCAAAAAAATTCAAAAGCAGAAACTGTTTAAGAACCTCATGAAAAACATTTGTAAATTTTTCAGAGGAGGCTTTTTCTTATTTGTCTCTGTCATAATTTTCGCAAATTCTACATAAACAACGAACAAAAATGCATGACGTCATAAGTTAGTATTTCATACTTACTTAAAATAAGCTTCATAAAATACATTTACACTTGAAATCGCTCGGCTTATGAATACATCCGCTGTTTAAATATAGTAGGTACACATTTAGATCAGTGATCGCGCCATCACAACCAAATGTCACAACCTTGTGGCAGTTCCTTTTGGGCAGCTGCTTCTTCAGTAACTTCGGACTTATTAGTTTAATACCTACTTGTTCATTTGTACAAACAGCGGCAGATCAGGCTTTAATATTTTGGCCTTGACGTCACCTTTATGACGCCAGCTTTCGTAGTGCAAATTATGTGTAACCTGACGGGCTATTGACTTTACTTATTTATATAAGTACTAGCTTTCCGTTCGGGACTTTGTTCCCGTGGGAATTCGGGAAAATCATGTACCCTATGTCCATTACGGATAATGTAGGATGCTGATGGTGAAAGAATTTTTCAAATCGGTCCAGTAGTTTCAGAGCCTATTCAATGCAAACAAACAAAGAATAAAATATTTCCTCTTAATAATATGTATAGATAGATAAAGATAGATTTATTAGTACTTTGAAAACTGAGACAAAAAAGCTATTCTTCGCCATTGATTGTCTTTCATAAATATAATGAAAAAGATTAGAAACGGCTTCAGAAAAATTATGATTATGGTTGCAAATAGCAATAGGGAAAGAAAAACTTAGAATGTGCCAGCTGCCAACTCTTTTCCAGGCATACTGTAAAAGACAGTGAATGGGACGTTAGGGTTTTGTTGTATGGTGGACGAAAGGATGGCAAATCTGTTACCATTATACTCATATATTATAATCATATTTTTGCCGTGTCGTAAGAGGCGACTAAGGAAACACAAATGAGACCTGCCTCCTAGTAATCCATCCCAGGCAACGACACTTAATTTTTTTCTGAATCTGAGGTGTCGTCCTATGGTCTCATGCGGTGTGGTAGGCACTGTAAAGGGCCGTCTGGTTCGCGACCACTCTCCTACCGAAGTTCGACGCCAAACAGCTTGCTGTGTTCCGTCGATGCGTGGGAGTACCAGTGCGTTTTTAGGCATTTTCTGGGTTAACTCGCTCCATCGTCGACGTCATCTTTGACCTTTATGGTCAAGATTGAGGTCAAGAGTAAACCCATCTTATAATAAATAAAAAAAACCATCTAAAAATCTGTCAAATTTTAAAAACCAAATGAAGTTCTGCCTATCCTGTGAGGGATCAAAGGGTTTTCTGACTACCTTATGCCTAATTCGAAATAATCGATTCAGCTTATACGTCTTCACTATGGAGCACGGGCCCCTTAGAAACACAATATTTAATTAAAATAATTCCTACTAATATTATAAGTAACTCTGTCTGTCGTAACAATGCTTTCATGCCTAAAGCGCTGAACCGATTTTAATTTAATTTGGGCTAGCTGGGTACAATATTACCTGTAGTCCATGCGGGCTGAGCAGCGGGCGGAAAGCTAGTTATTAAATAAAAAATAATTTGAAATCATGATGTCATGATGTGTCAAAACTTCTAAAAGCTACGAAAACCAACTTTTTATTGTAAAATTATTTTTCCTAAGTTCATAGTTTCACTGTTCATCGCAGTTGATGTGATAAACAAAGAGATCAGTACATAATTTGATTATAATTTTTGGCTGATACATTTTACTTGCCTGAATTTGTATGACCAAGGATGACTCCGTGACCGGATGCGTTTTTTGTAGCATAGATTCAATGATCCACATACAACTACAAAATTATAGTTTATTATAAGGTTACGAAGTCTTATTCTGGTTTCTAATTGCGTTGTGGTATCTTTTTATACAATAACTGTCAAATAATTTTTTTTATATCATACCCGATATAGAACTACTATTTAGAATATTACCCGATGTAGAAGACATCTTGGCAAGAATTACATAACTTATGTGCTTGATCCCCCTGTTCGCAGTCTTTTGTACTGATCCCAAGGAAGTAACTCTCCGTAGGGCGTACAGGTGGTGATCTACCTACTTCCTTAATATTACTATTACGAGTATTATTATTTATTTATTTATCCCAAGCAACTTCATCATCCACAAGGTGGGCTGGACTTAAACATAAGATAGATTATCAAAAACTTAATACACACATACCTACACAAACTCACTCGCTTTCACACACACACACACATCCACTAGCGCTCACTTACACTCGCACTCTAATTGATCTATTCCCGAAACTTAATACTTACTAACAATACTAACACAACTCACGAATTAAGTAGAATTTAAGATATTTAGTACTAAGCTTTAGAGATAATGTAAATCAATTAGTAACCAAGACGTGGAAGAGCGAGGCATTCCCAACACAAGTATCCTCGGATTACTTACTGGGAAGCCCCGGCAAATAGATTGTAAATGATTTACAGAAATAAAACATATTTTATTTTTTATTTATTTATTTATTTAATAACTTTTAAATGGCTGAACCAAATTTGGTCAAATTTAACTAACAAATATCGCGATAACATTAGCTTTCAAACAAACAAAAATGCATCAAAATTGGTCCATTGGTTTAGGAGCCGCAGACAGACACCCAGATGCACACATCAAACATATAACATTCCTCTTTTTTGTGGGGGTTAAATATATAAATACTACACATAATTGTATAAATGGATAAATGCAATAATAAAGATACTAAATGCAATAATAAAGAACCTAAGTTTTTTTATCTGCTGGTGACAAGGTTTAAATCAGAATTGAGGTTCTACTGTGTAAAAGAGGGGTGCTTTAAGTTTGACGTGTGTATCTGTGTATCTGTCTGTGGCACCGTAGCTCCAAAACGGATGCACCGATTTTGATGTTTTTTTTTTGTTAAAAGCTGTTATGATCGATACGGTTCTTAGGTATATTTTATAAAAATTGGTTTAGTCCTTTAAAAGTTATATAAGCTACGGACATCGGTGGTAATACATTTTTTTAAATTTTAGAGTTATTGTCATAAAATTCTATAGTTCCCTTCCGCCTTAATTATCAACAGCAAATATATCTATATAAAAAAACCGGCCAAGAGCGTGTCGGGCCACGCGCATTGTAGGGTTCCGTAGCAGCATGGTTCAAATATGCAGCTGGCTTCTTAATTCTACAAGCATATTGTCATAGTTGATGTTAAAATCCCCAAATACTATACTTAGTATCTAAACAAATGTACTTATTAAAAAGTTTAGCCTAAATATAACAGAACAGAAGTGTTTAATGCACGAGCGAAGCGAGCGCGAAATTTTTTTTTTTGCGACAATTTTATTGTAAGGAATAATATAATAATATCAAGCTAAGCAGGTGTATATTTTTAATGTCGTTTTCGTAATTAGCACCCACAAAAACCTATTAAACGACACCTGAAATGTCAATATGTTACAGCTGGGCTTTCGGCTCGCCTCACTTTTAGCGTGGAACCTTGTATGTCAACCATTTTGGACTAAGGTACACTTCGTGGTAAATGCTACCCTCGTGAATTATTCCACATTTTTTTTCGTTATAAAAATTAATGTTTCCTAAACGGATTGCTGAACCGAAAAACGTTTGTAGTAAACCCCTTCTATCTTTTAAAAAGATATCCTATGATAACGCACTCGATGATATCGGCTATAAAAAAAACCATCGCCCATTCACGTTAATGGGAAACACATTAAAAAAAATTTTTCCACCATTTTATTTTTTAGATTTGTCACCACAATCAATAGGTATGTATGACCATGCAAAATTTTAGCTCTGTACTATTAAGGATCTAATATTAGTAAATATATTCTTATTAATCCCAACTAAGTTTGGCACTTGGTCGACTATTACTCGCAAACTTGAAGGGCCATCTTATGTGTGATAGTTTTTCTTTTAATTTCGTTGTTTATACTACCACCGTAAATTGTTTTACATTTTAGAAACAACCGTTTAACTGGTAGAGAGGTAGACACTTGTGTTTGACAAAAATTTTTACTTTAAAAATTTATGTTTCGCAAACGGAGTGCTGAATCGAAATCCTTCTGTCTTTTAAAAAGCTATCCTATGACACCCCATTTTATGATATAGGCGAGAAAAAAAAATTCATCACCCTTTCAAATCTACGGGAGACACCCAAAAAAAAAAACTACAGTTCTGTCGGCGTAATTTATATGTATGACCTTGCCAAATTTCAGCTCTGTGCTACCAAGGGTTTCTTAGGAAACCTGCGGACAGACGGACATGGTGAAACTATAAGGGTTCGTAGATTACTACAACCAAATGTAAGTATAAAATTCGCGAGCGAAGCGAGCGCGAATTTTTTTTTGTTTTTTTTACGGCAATATTACTGTTACATATAATATCAACTTGCTGTTAAAATAATTTTGATGTCATTTTCGTAATTAACACCCCAAAAAACTATATAACGACACCTAAAATGTCAATATGTTACAGTTTGGCTTTCGACCTCCCCTCGCTTTTAGCGTGGAACCTTGTAAACATATTCTTATTAATCCCAAAAACGTTTGGTCGACTATTGCTCGCAAACTTGAAGGGCCAACTTATGTGTGATAGTTTTTCTATTAATTTCGTTGTATATTCTATAACCGTGAATTTTTTCACATTTTTAGAAACAACGGTTTAGCTGATAGTGTCCCCTCCGGAAACTTGTTTTAACAGAAATATTTTTTTCTCAAACGGAGTGCTGAATCGAAAAACGTTCTTAGTAAACCCCTTCTATATTTTAAAAATCTATCCTATGACATTCAATTCGATGGTATCGGCGAGAAAAAAAAATCCATCGCCCTTTCACGTGTATGGGAAACACCCGAAAAAATGTTTTTTCCAAAATTTTATATTTTAGATCTGTCGGCGCAATCAATATCTATGACCATGTCAAAGTTCAGCTCTGTAGTACCAAAGATCTTATATTAGTAAATATATTCTTATGATCCCAACAGTGTTTGGCACTTGGTCGACTATTACTCGCAAACTTGAAGGACCAAGTTATGTGTGATAGTTTTCCTTTTAATTTAGTTATATATTCTACCAACGTGAATTTTTCCACA
Organism: Aproaerema taeniolella; assembly: GCA_949987775.1. Classification (NCBI taxonomy): domain Eukaryota; kingdom Metazoa; phylum Arthropoda; class Insecta; order Lepidoptera; family Gelechiidae; genus Aproaerema; species Aproaerema taeniolella. The sequence continues at coordinate 2,582,687 of OX465261.1, read as the reverse complement.
TTTTTAGAAACAACCGTTTAGCAGTTAGAGGGGGGGGGACACTTGTGTTTGACAAAAATTTTCACTTTAAAAATTTATATTTCGCAAACGGAGTGCTGAATCGAAAAACGTTCTTAGTAAACCCCTTCTATCTTTAATATGCTATCCTATGACACCCCATTCAAAAATATTGGCGAGAAAAATAAATTCATCGCCCTTTCACGTCTATGGGAGACACCCGAAAAAAATTTTTTTTCTAAGATTTTACTCTACAGTTCTGTCGGCGTAATTCATATGTATAATCATGCCAAGTTTCAGCTCTGTAGTACCAAGAGTTTCTTAGGAAACCCGCGGACAGACGGACAGACGGACAGACGGACATGGCGAAACTATAAGGGTTCGTAGATTACTACGGAACCCTAAAAAACGGGTTGCACTCCGGGAGAGCCAGCAGAAGTGAAAACTTGAACATATATTACTTCCTTGCGGTCTAAGAAGTTTTCACTTCACCCTCCGTCTGACGAATATTCGATCAGGGTCACGTGACCCTAACGCGAGTTTAACATTTTTTATCCATCCAAAAAGTGCACAATGCCGCTAAAGAAGTTTTCACTTCAAAAATGCTGTTTCTGCTGTATCATTAAATTTGGCGAAATAAATTTTAAAAGACGATCCGAAAACTAACACTTGTACAATCTGATGAAACATATATCGATGCAATAGTGACATTAACAACCAGTCCCATTAAAAACGATAGGCACTAAAACACCAGAATAAACCTTTGAACATTTATACCTTAACATAGTTCAAGGCTAATTTCTTTAAAATGCTGAACAAATGTTATTTGGTTTGGAAACCGACAGTAATTTACTTTTAATATCTTACTGATTTAATTTTTAATAGTTGACTCAATACTCTACCAATTATAAAATGGTTAGGGTTTAAAAACCATTAATTTTAGTGCTACAGTCTTAGTGATTGTTTAAAAAAAAATTCTTTTTTAAATGTTTGTTGGTAGGTAGTCGTTAATCTGTTATTTAACGTTATTTCGTATTCTTCGCTGCGAACACTTTATTGGAAAACCAGTGTCTGCCATCTTGGGCAGTCCATTATATTGCATTTAGGATTGTGTCACCTAGCTGGCCATGCATTGTCATCCAAACTAAACGTGTATGCAAAATTTCAGCTCAATCGGTTGAGGTCAACGGCATTAAAATTCAGTCGCAAGACAATAATAGGTAGGTATGTATTAATGATTTAATTTTCTCCAAAAAATCATCTGGAATGTAGTTGTTACTATAGAAATATTATTACAGATTTTTTAGGAGACTAGTGCCTAAACTAAGCAGGGAACTTCTATTATAAGACATCATGTCTCCCAAATCTCGGAAAAGGTTGGCTATATTGTACGCTAGACTGATTTTAGAGTTCAAAATAGTATATCTTATAACAGTACAGGGCTTTAGGTATCTCTCTTTCAACCTCTCGAGTGGATAATCAGTCCATGAAACTGAACAAATTTCCCAACGAACATAGGTCAAAATACGAAAAAAAAAATTGAGTTCCCATACAAACTTCTTCAGCATATAGCACATTTTGTATGGGAGATCAAAAATATTTTTTTTTCGTATTTTGACCTATGTTCCTTGGGGAAGTTGTTCAGTTTCATGGACTGATTAACCACCGGAGAAGTTGAATGAGAGATTTAAGTATCCCGTATACAATACCTATCTATGTGTGTTTTATGTGAGTGTGCGTATCTCGTGTGTGTATAATCCAAGTTAATAAAAATTGTAAAAAGAACAGCACATAGTCCAAAGTGTTAAGCTCTACGCGATTGAGTTATTAAATTATAGTTTGTTGCGATTGAACTTTTTGCAACGTAGTTGAGGTATTACTGTAAATAAAAAAATGGCATTATGTTTAAACTTTAAAACATACTGTAGAACAAGTTTTGTATTGCTTAATATGAAAAGGAAAATTGTGGTTTATATTGAAGTAATCCAGTACGAATCGACAAAAAATAATATGTGTTTGCAGCAAAGCAATAATTTAGAAGACTTTTTTAAAATTATTTTTGAAGCTTCCTATGACGCTGATGTTAGTGTTAATTCACGCTTCCAGCCTCGCCAATTTTTTTTAAATTTAAAATCTTTCAGTTGTAAAATTTTCGATTGGTGTAATTTCACTTTTTCAAAAGTTTTGGTGCACTAGGGACACCACGAATGATGATTGATCTAAAGTTCACTGAAGTCGACAAATTCTTTGTCTCTTTTAAGCAGTTTAGTTTCTGAATACGTAAATAAAACATTTTTATTTACTGAGGACGCAGCATTTTGATCCTGTTATCATAAAATCCGGCACAAGGCAAAGATTCACAATCAATTTGAAAAAAAAAAACAACCTTCTTGTCATATTTATCTTGTTAGAGATCTATACAAGGATCTGATAGATCAATCGGTGCTATTACAGTAATTGCTGGATCATTAATGGTTATTTGTAAGAAATGCAGGCGTCCTGTGTGGGATTGATGATTTCATCTCGTCATGTGTACACACAATATTGGGTGATTTTAAAGTAAGTCAATTATTAAACAAACACTTTGTAAAACGGGCTATTATAGAATTTATGATTATCTATTAGACAAAGAAAAATGCTCAGCTACAGAGTTATTGAGTGAATTAAAATAAAAAAATAAGGAAATTTATATGATTGAGTTAAAAAGATAAACTGTAACTTTGCGAATAGGCGTAAAGTTGAAAATGCTAATGTAATTCACTACGTAACATCCTGAATGTTCTATGAAATAATGCAATTTTTGACTTTGGGTTAGCGATTACTAAGGATGGTAATCAGCCCACTACACTCAACAATTTTCCCTAAGGAACACAGGTCAAAACATGAAAAAAATGTTTTGCTCTCCTTACAACATGAGCGATCATAACAATTAGTCCATTATAACTACATGATGCTCTGCTTACCCCGATAAGGATAAAAGACGTGAGAGGAACTAATGATGCGTCCCATTGCAAAATTTCAGGTCTTGACTCACTGTCTCATAAACGCCCAGCTCAAACTCTTAGACCTAGAAAGCTGAAATTCGGCCCAAAGGTTTTTATGTATAAATAGCATCCCTCTAGGGACTTCGTTCCCGTGGGAATTCGGGAAAATTATGTGGCCTATGTTACTCAGGGATAATGTAGCATCCTAATGATGAAAGAATTTTTGAAATCAGTCCAGTAGTTTTTAAGTTTATTCGTTACATACAAATCTTTCCACTTTATAATATTAGTATTGATGTAGGAAAGGAAGAAGGAAGAAGTTTATGATGTTCTCACGGGAACGAAGTCCCGGGCATCCTATAGTCAATAAAAATAAGCGCTAAAATAATTAAATCATTCTAACGTTTACCTGGTTAATTAAACTCAAAACTGTATCTCACAACAATTAATTGAAATAATAGCTCTCTTAATATACAACCATTTTCAATTTACATCTTTAAGAGCCTCGGGCATGGATGTGCGTAATTAAATTATAACGAGAAATAAAATTAATTGAAGATACAGGAACTGAGTTTATTGAGTTTTAACTTAGGTTTTTTTTTTCTTCCTGTCTGTGTATCTGTATACTTCCTACTATGTGCTTACTTTACTACATATGTACACAATTGGCTTCGCCTCCAAGGGATTCAGTTATATCGCGTTCCTGAAGGAGCTCTTCCAAATTTCGGGATAAAATTTAGCCTATGACCATCCTCGTATCACATGCCATTGTATCGTAGATTTAAATTTAGCAATAAAATGGTTTCATTTTATTTAAAAAGATGCATGGAGTAAAAGCGTAACATACAGATAAACAAACCTAGTTTCGCATTTATAATATTAGTTTGAATCTGTTTTAATCTTCGCATGAGAAGCTCCTTCTTTAATTCATAATTATGTAATTAAGACACTTGGCTAGAAGAGACTATAAACGGTAGATTAAAACAGTCACAGTATGGGCAGACGGGATCTCAACGGGATCTCAATGGATGAGGTTGGCACAGGACCATGACGATTGGCGCTACAGAGAAGAGGCCTGTACCCAGCAGTGGGTTGTTGAGCTCTTAGAATGATGATGATAATAAATTAAGACATATAAAATTGTTAAACAGCGAATCATGTTCAAATATAAACAGCAGGCCGAGTACGATAGAGACAGCGCCGCGACAACAACGCGGTCCTATGCCAAAATGTCAACATTGACAACGCCAGAGGGCGAGCAAGCCTTTGCGCGGGACCCTCACACAATCAAAGTGAAGTTTCAGCGTGAGCCGAGCGCGAGTTTGTCGTTATCGTGCTAGAGCTGCTGAATTGAATTGCAGAGGAAAAGAGCACGATGTCAAATCTTGTTTAAAACAAAAGACGCTCGAGAATTCGAGTAAGTTTTCAAATAATTATTTTGCAACAGTTAAATTGAGCTGCACTAAAAAATTTATCTATGTACAGATAACAGCACGTCAGGTTACTTATTTGCAATGCGAAAGTGCTATTACGAGCGAGATAATGGTGACGTCAAGGTCAACATGTATAGCCTGATGTGCTGCCGTGTGTACATAAAAAATGTAATTTTAGAAAATAACACATTCAAAGGTTCTTATCTTACCAGCCAATATACGTCCCCACCGAGGGGCACGGGCCTCCCTTCGAAACACGAAGGGGATTTAGGCCAAAGGCCAAAGTCCCAATGCGGATTGGTGGACCGCTCGTCTTTCGAAAATGAAGTTTCTATGACAGGCGGGTTTCATCACGATGTTTTCCTTCACCGTTGAGCATATGATAATTAGAAATCCGAAAAGACGAATTTAGTGGTACAGGCCCGCGCAAGGATTTGAACCCGCGACCTTTGGAATACAAGTTTGGCTCATTACCAACTGGGCTATCATCGCTTAGTTTTCAGGAAATAACGTGGGCTACAATTTTCCCAAGGGAAACGGCTAGTTTACTATATTATAGTAACACTATCCATGTCCAGTGATTAAGATATATGGCGTGATGATGACCTATCAACAACCTAGTCAATCATTCGCTTAATAAGCACTAACAAACTCTAATTACCCTATTACTAGTGCTTAAGTTGAAACCTAGGTAATCTAACGATCAATCATATAAACAGGTGCGATTTGTCTGTCTGTCTGTGAGCAAGGAAGATGGATTTAATGTATGCGGGTGCACCCACGATCTATTGAAGAATTTGCATAATTATACAATGAAATCAGCGGGCATTGTTTAACATGTCTTGAAAGTATGTACGGAATTGTTAGGGCGGGTTCAACGCTACCGAATGTTTGGTGTGATTCATTACTTGGCCTAGGATACTACGAAAATGAATGACTATGACGAATCAATAACCAATGACGTTAGATCCTTTGTAACGCCTGACGGAAACTGAACGGAATCAGCAGGCCGAGTACGATAGTGATAGCGCCGCGACAACACCGCGGTCCTATGTCAAAATGTCAACATTGACAGCGCCATAGGGCAGGCAAGCCTTTGCGCGGGACCCTCGCGCAATCAAAGTGAAGTTTCAGCGTGAGCCGAGCGCTAGTTTATCGTTATTGTGCTAGAGCTGCTGAACGGATGAAGTGGTCGCCATTGGTTGGTGGAATACAATATACAATATACTTTATTTGCACACAAAGACCTACAATACATAACAGAACATAAAACATAGTGTACATGTACAACAAGGCAGCCTTATTGCTAGGTAGCAATTTCTTCCAGGCAACCTTAGGGTAGGACAGCAGTAAGGTAAGAAGTAGTTGGTGCTGCATAAATATATATAAATAATACAAATAAACAAATATATAAGTATACATAATATATATAATGTATATGAGGAATAAACGGCCTAGGTGTTTCGTGTTTTCAATTATCTATATTAATTGCTGTTATCTTCTTCTTAACATAAATAAGACAATTCAAAAGAGGTTTTGACCTGAGACATCTATTTAATAAATCGCTTTCACTTTCCCAGTATAAGGCAAATAAGCTGGTTGGTGAAATTTTTTTTTCGCATTTCGTTCTATGTATCTTGGGAAAAGTTTTTCAGTTTCTTGATTGATTGGCATGCTTCATTTTTTCCTACTAATTTAAAATCACTAAATATTTTTCATGTCGTTTAAATCGTTAGATTAATCAAGGCTATTTTGTATATTTATTATTACGGTCTACTTATGCAAGTTTGTATGATATCATTAGGAATCAACCCATCTAAATCTTATGATAAGATCAAGTCAGACTCGCCTCATAAATTGAAAGTGTCTCTCTAACAATACAGCTTAATTAAGTCGGTAATAGGTACAGATGTCAACGCATAAGGTTACCCCGTTCTCATTGCAAAACCGTTCTTAACGTTAGGGCGTAGAGTATACCTGTGTGGTAACCCCATATGTTGGCCTGTATACCTACAAGATAATTATAAAACTGCCTTTTAGGAACGCCCCTGAAATATTAAGGCGACTACAGCACCTAAATTACGATTTCATGATGCGTAGATAAGCATGACGCACTGCATTAAATCGAAGAAAAAATTGAGGACATAAACTAGATAAGTAGTTTGCTGAAAACATGATTCAGCACTTTTGGTTCGATAGAAAAAGCTCACAAAGTCACCTCTAAATACCAATATTATGTATCTTTTAAGCTGTAAAAACGATAGTAAAATGCACACAGGAACTTGAATTTGCTATAAAAATGTACGTGATTGAATACTCTCGGTAAGTAGTTTACGCATTTTTCGATTTAAGCTGTTACCTTTCCATAAATCTCATTTTTCTAACTTTCGAACATGTTTTTACGCACGCACGCTTTCATAGTCCGTAAACGACACTGTTCGCACTGCCGGCCCAGTCCTGTTGAGAGACGGAGATGGCACTATTCCTATGTGTCCTGCCTTTATCGGGTGCTGTGGTCGCCTTAATACCGTGCACATTTAATTAGTATTTTTTTATAGAAAATGCGTTCGCACTTGAGTACAATCTAGTTCAGTGGCGAAGATGTGGCCGAGGAACTAGTAAGCTGTTGAACTTTAAAGAGATGACAGACGCAGGCAGATAATTTATTTTCTTAACGGTGCGCAATATGTATAAAAGATGAAGAGAAGCGCTTAGTGCGGATTAAATAAATCTTGGCAAGGTAGGTGTGGTGCCCTACGGTGCGTCTGAACGTCCGGTAGTATGGTCAGATTCAAAGTTAACCCAAAAAAGTTATTTCACGTAATGTTTAGGTCTCCAAATGATTTTTTACATACATATTTAGGGGTTAGGTAAGGTCGACTCTCATATTTTTTTACATAGGATTCTCTTTATTAAGAAAACCAACAGCAATACAAACTTTTACGTAATTTTGATATAAACTAAAACGTATGCTAATGACTGGTTTCCCTAAAGATTCAATACATATATGCTACTAGAAATAGGAGAGAACTAGTGCAGAGACAACTATCATACATAGAACGTAGTAAGCATTATGGTAAGAATCCTGAATGAAGCAAAGTATTCAAGTCTGCCCAAGACTAAGACACTTTTATCCCCGAGGAGCTTACTCTACTTTATACACCTAATGTAAGGTTAAATAAAAAAGAAATTATAAATTCATCCCATCAATAATGTTTTGAGCTATATCAGAGTCGGTTGAATTACTGGACATTTTTCTCAGATTTATTTGAAAAACTTGCAACAAAACAATCAAGTCTGTTTGATGTCTCAAATTTTATAGTTAAAATCTACTTGAACCAAGGAAGTTAATCCTTCAACAGTCTTGTTTTTTTTAAAATTATTTTTGATATAAGTTTTTGTTGACATTTTGGCGTTCCATATTTAAATGTCATTATTACCCAAGGGAAGTTCCATACAACTTTGTTTCCCTTGAGGTTTAATGGCTAACTTCAAATAGAGAAAACTTGACGTGCTCCAGATGCAGGTGGTGTATAAAATTAATAATAAGAAAATCAAAACAGGAATAAAATCATCCACTTTCCTTTCCAAACAGTAAGTGCCAATAACTAAACAGTAGACACTAGTTATATGAAACCTTAACGAATCAGTTGCACCTTGACATAAGCGTGGGCGCAACAATAGTTTACGGAATACATCCGATACAAGCATACAAGTGTATTGCTGTTCGTATGTACAAAATAATTAAACGGTATAGCTTGATGGATTGGCGCTGGGTAAACTGTGGACTTCGGCAGTTGTTGTGTAGTTAGGAGATGGTAAATACAATTTTAAATTGTTCTGTTTTTCAGTTGCAATGTGTTCGTGTAATGAGCGCAGGACAGACTGATGAGGCTGAAGAATAACTGGGCGATCTAAAGTCTTAACTTAATGCTAGCTTAAAAAAAACAATGTACTTATTTATTTATATCACGAAGAATTCATCTTAGTTAGTATGATATCATATGATTATGAACAATAAGAACTTACCCCCTGATTTACCTCATTAAAAGTTATGTGACAGTTAGGAGCCTCGTATTACTGTATAAAAATATATCTACTTGTAAAGGATTATGGAATATTTTAAAACGCCACACGAGGCTCTTAACTGTCACTTAACTTTAAATCACGTTTATGAATGAAAGTTAACTCACAAGAAAAGCAGTTCAGTAACATCCTTCGCAGTGATCATGTCACAGAGGAACTTAACCAGATTGGACCATGGTTACATATTCAGTCTTCGAATGCGCAGGTTTCATCACGATGTTTTCCCACACTTTCATTAGCGTGTAAAACTAGATTTGTACATAAAATCCATTCAAAATTAACGATTACAAACTAACAATGTGTTGTTGATAAATCATTTTTATTGATAGGTTCATACGCGTGCCTTGGGGGAAGTTGTTTAGGTCGCGGAGAGAATTACCCTTAAAGTTTAGCCAGCTAATTTAAAGTCGCCCCATTTACTGAACTACGTAGAAAGAATTTTATTTTTTTATTATAAGGTGGGTTAACTCTTGACCTCAATCTTGACCATAAAGATCAAAGATGAGGTCGACGATGGAGCGAGTTAAACCAGAAAATGCCTATAAAGGCAATGCTACTCCTACGTACCGACGGAACACAGCAAGCTGTTTGGCGTCGGACTTTGGTAGGAGGGTGGTCGCGAACCAGACGGCCCTTTACAGAACCCACCACACCGCATGAGACCATAGGACGACACCTCAGATTCAGAAAAAAAATGAAGTATCGTTGCCTGGGATGGATTACTAGGAGGCAGGTCTCATTTGAATAGGCGTAACTGAATAAGAATCCTACTTCCTACTAATATTATAAATGCGAAAGTTTTTGAGGATGTACTTTTTCACGCTAAAACAGTTGGATCAATTTTCATGGATTAACACATAGATTAGATAATTTTCCCAAAATTCCTACAGAAACGGAGTCCCGGGGGGAAATTTAGTATTATTAATATTTTAATTGTACGTATTATACACATCTGTTGGCGTTTTAGAAAGATCGTCGATGAAAGAGCGTCGGTGGTGTAATAGCTACACGTAAACGAGAATTACTGAAGTTCGATCCCCAATGCCGCCATATGTGACTCGTTTCCTGTGTAATATAAGTAGTTGCAGACTAAACGATGCTCTTATGACGAGGGAAACATCGTGAAGAAACATACACATTCATGAAGACTATGTTACCATGATCCAATCCGGTTGGTTTCCTTGTTAACAGGTTCACGGTAGTCCGATGGCAGTCGCTCCACTGTAATGACTTTGACCTGCCAAACCCTGGATAATGGATTATATGGTCAAACGTGCCTCAAATCAGATCCGGGTCTAAGCGCTAGAAAGAAGAAGACACGCGTTTTTGTAAGATCATGAGATTTTATATTTCATATAAGTCTATGTTACTCATCTCAAAATGTAATTATTCAATTATATATTATGTAATTAAGAGCGTATGTTAAGTTTTTAATGTGATCCAAATTGCAAAACAATCTCAAAGTGACTCTTTATAAGAATTAAATGCAAATCCCCTCTTGCCCAACAAAATAGATCACTAGATTACCAAAACTAAATTCCGATTGGATTCTTTTATGACCAAATCTGGCGAACTAATTGGTGCTTTAGCCTGATTTGGACTTCTCAGATTTATCTTAATCTAAAGATTAAAATTCACTTTAAAACAATACGAGCTATTTAGAAGTGGAATAAAAAAGTGAGAAATACGTACGGTCTTAATCTAAGGCACAAAAACGTAGTAATACATATTTGATACGGATTGTTATCCAATTTATCACAGCTACCTACAGTTTTAGAGACAATTGAACTTGAAATCTAACAAAAAAACTATAAAACAAAAATTCGATGAGTTTGATTTTGAATTGAGGGGCAAAAAAATCTACTAAAAGACTTTTTATTATTTATAGAGTCAGTTAAAAAAGTCATATTTTAAGTAACTTTTACATTAAAAATACATATGTATTTAAAAGTCCGAAGCCCTCCAAAATTGATGCTCTTAAATAATTTAGAAAAAATACTTATAGACGTTATTCTATGTATTCTGTGTTGCTTGTTCTAATTAATTTTCTCTAAAGTGGTCATTCATATTCATAAATACTATTGGTCTCTTAAATAATATCTTAGATACTAATTACAATAAAACAAGCTAAAGAAGCTTTGTAACGAACCAAATAACAAAACTTTATCAACACAACGCCTTACTGCTCCCAAAAACAATAAAACATTACTAAATCAGTGTATTCTTAGTGTAAGATTTTATCTAAAGAAAACTTTAAGCTTAAAACAAATCACCAAAAGTTTTTCGACAAAGGCTAACTGACTTATTACGATGCCTACCAAAAGTATTATTAAGGCGCGACTTCAAATATTCAGTGGTGCAAAGCAAAGCATCCTACTGACCAACCTTGGCCGTGAGGATCCGATGCTGCTATATAAAACCTCCTCACCAGCCTCCTCACCACATTCCTTAGTCTGTATTTGGACAGAAAACATCATGAAATTGGTTCGTAATTCTCTTTTAGATTCTTTTATAAAACGCGAACACAATTATTTTATAAAAACTTGTCTTTTGATAGTGACCATCACGATCTTGATACAGTTTTGAAGAAACCATTGTTTGTGGACGTCTAGTTGTATAATGGCATTATTATGTAAATTTTATTTGGGTTTTTAGATCACTTTGATCTTGAGTTTAAATTTATGTGAAGATTTATGACAAAAACTGAAGGGCAACAGGAATATTACGGATGTTGCCATAAGTTGGAATTGTGTGAACTTTACGTGGGTTTTGTAATATATCTTCTTTAATTTTCCGAAATTTGATATACTTAGTAAACAGTTTAATATTGTAATTTGATTGATTAGAACTTTATAATAAGTATTTGAGCCTTTCTTTTCGGCCGTGAAAATTGTTCTCAGTGACTTTCAAAACTTGAAATATGTAGGAGATTTAATTGTATTATCTGCATTTTTCTGTCGATTACTTTACACCCTTGTACTTACAAATACAGTAGGAAGCTTTAATAATAACGGAACTTTTATATTTATATTTAATTTTCTCAGAAACTGAGCTTTAAAATTTGAGTCCGTTTATTCCTGTAAACTCAATACCCAATAGAGTTTTGTGCTTCTATTTTTTGACCGTCTCTCGTGTCCTCTCGTTCTTGTTTTTGTAAATCAATTTTCTTATTCAAAATGCGGAATTCTCCAAACCACAATAAAAAAATAGAAGCAATGTACCCAATTATAATTCTACAAGTGTTTAAAATCAATATAAAGAGCAAGATTGTAATCGTTTTAAGCAAATTTTTTTTTTCAGCTAATCCTTACAGCCCTATTCGGCGCGTGCGTCGCTGCCCCGCAATTCAACCCCTACACCCCGTACCGTAACCCTTCAGTTTACTACCCTGACGCCAGAGCACGAGCATCAATCGACAGAAACGCCAACATCCTCAGATCTAACGCCGAAGTCAATGAAAATGGATACCAATACTCTTTTGAAACTGATAATGGTGAGCGTTTTTTTTTCAATTTATTTTTCTCTTTTTTTTTAAACAACTTTTACTTTTTACAAAGGACCCATATGAAATTCTAATGAAAAAAATTTACCTTCCCATATAAAGACTGCTAATCGTGCAAGGCATACCGGCCACCAGGATCCCCTAGTTCGATCCCCAAGGGGATCCGATGAACTTATGGGTTCATCAGGATCCCCTTTAAATAAAAATAAGTAAAGACTTTATCACACAGGTGTAGGTAGAGAGCCAAAACAATTTTTTCATTTTACGACCAATGCTTCTCAGGGAAAGTTGTTCATTTTCGTAGGTTGATTCACCTACTTAATTTTTGTTAAGTAAAAGTCATCCAATACAAACTATTTTTTTTTGGCCGTCTGGTGATCGGTTGAGAATAACACCACCCCATCTCTTTCCGTGGGTGTCGTAAGAGGCGACTAAGGTAACACAAATGAGACCTGCCTCCTAGTATTCCATCCCAGGCAACGACACTTCATTTTTTTCTGAATCTGAGATGTCGTCCTACGGTCTCATGCGGTGTGGTAGGCTCTGTAAAGGGCCGTCAGGTTCGCGACCACCCTCCTACCGAAGTCCGACGCCAAACAGCTTGCTGTGTTCCGTCGGTGCGTGGGAGTATCAGTGCCTTTATAGGCATTTTCTGGGTTAACTCGCTCCATCGTCGACCTTATCTTTGACCTTATTTTCAATATTGAGGTCAAGAGTTAACCCATCTCATAATTAAAAAAAAAAACTATGCGAAATATGTATTAACAAGAGAGGAAAATTGCATCGAAACCCGTTGCGTAGTTTAGGTGGAGTTAGTGGAAATGCGATGGACGCGCTTTATGCTACGTAGAAATAGAGATTAAGATTAGTAACATTCTAGTAATCACGGAGTTCTTTATTAAATCTGTATCTAGCCCAAAAATAACCATAAAAATAGGTACGTCCAATAAACATAAATGTTTCAAAGTTGTCCCTTAGAATATCATTTCCATGAAATTCCAGGTATCCAGGTGGAGGAGACGGGTGTGGAATCCAACGGGATCCAGGCTTCAGGAGGGTACTCCTACACGGGCGATGATGGGCAGGTGTACAGCGTGAGATATACTGCTGATGCCAACGGATTCCAGGTTAGCTGAACCCTTATAATATCGTTAATGTGGAAGAGTGTTTGTTTGTCCTCCACTACGCTGTACGTCGTAGAGGAGTATCGGATTGAACTGCTTTTTTGAACAGCGATAATTGAGCGACCCGAGAGTGTTTTTTTTTAATCTTCATTTTTGACGATGCTTAGCGTCCTCATAGGAGACTTAAAAATTAAAAAGTCCTAATGGAAATCAAGAAGCATTTTCAATTTCCAAGACTGTCAAAGGTTGGCTCAGAGCTACTAATATCTCCATTATGTAAGCTAAATTCACGCGAGCAGCGGAAGCTAGTACTTTTTTAACAGTATGCCTGGGAAGAGCTGGCAGCTGGCACATTCTAAGTTGTTCTTTCACTCCCAGTCAAGCGTGGAAGTTGTGTTTTATGTGAATAATTATAAATTATCTGTAGACAATATTACATATGTGTTTATATTTTTTTTACTGATTTTCCAGCCCCAAGGAGCTCACATCCCCACTCCCCCACCCATCCCAGAAGCCATCGCGAGAGCCCTGGCACAGAACGCAGCTGATGAGGCCAGGGGCATCTTCGATGACGGTTAGTGATTATTTTTATGAAGCTGCAGCTCGAGCACGATGGCGACAAACTCGCGCGGCGCGCCACTCGGCTGACGGTGAAACTTCACTTTGATTGCGCGAGGGCCCCGCGCAAAGGCTTGCTCGCCCTCTGTCGTTGTCTTGACTTTGAAACGTAGGACCGCGGCGCATTACGCGCGCTACTATCACCATCGTACTTGAGCTAGAACAAAAGTTTGCCAGCGTATAGTTAACATAGGCCTTTGATGTAATTTGGTTGGCCCTCTCGTTCTATCTTCTTCTTATCGTGTAGGTATAGTCAAATGTATGGCAAACTTGGCTAACCCTGGTGCCAGAGTTTTCAAACCGCACAATGGCCTATGATTTGGTTTCAACGACGTTAGTCAATGGACAACAGTCGGGACCGACAGCTTAACGTGCCATTCGAAGCACGGAATAGCTCGTGGTAAATTGCCACTTTGGTCACTCATCAGGTTCTCTACCTCTGTGGACGTTGCTTAACCTCACTAATTGGTTGAGACTGGGTTACGAGCGCTTCAATCGCATAGCGCTGACGCTATACTGATATAGAACAGGCAGAACGACTTCGACAAGGCCAAATTATGTCACGCGTCTATGTTAGCTAAGCTTTATGAAAAAGCCACAGTTGCAAACAGTCGTCCTTTTTAAACCCCGACAAAAAATTCAAGAGTTATAAGTTTGACGTGTGTTTGTCTGTGACATCGTAGTTCCTAAAAGAATAGAACGATTTTGATGCGGTTTGTTTTATTTGAAAACTGACTTAATTGTGATGGTTCTTAGCTATATTTAATCAAAATCGGTTAAGCCGTTTAAAAGTTATAAGCGATCGAAGGTCGGGAGTGATACAACATTTAATTTTAGAGTCATTACACTTGTTCTAAATTGAAAAGTGGTTACGTTGCTTGCAATGGAGCAACGAATCGATGTATTTTTTTTACTGAGATGGCTGGAGGTCTGGAGAGTGACATAAGCTACTGTTATGTTAGCAAAGTTATAAGCGAAGAATTTCGGAGATGATATATTTTTTAAAATTGTAAAGTTCTCTGTATGGTCTTCAAGACGTCCAGTGTTTCCATGAATTAAAAGTATCAAGTCACTGCGAATTGTCTTGGCTATACTTAGCCTACTAAACGTAACCTTAACCAGCTCTTGACCGTCTTCCTCAAAATTCCAGGAAGCTACAACGCAGGGAAATACTCCCCAGGATCAGTGTTCGCAGCCAGGACTCAGTTTAACCAGTACCAGCCTCAGAGGCCGTTCGTTCCTCTTCAATACCGACCCACTTTCTAAGCATAAAAGTGGAAACGCGCTGAACTTAGTGATGTAGGTTGTGAAGAGAGATGGTGACTTTGGATTAGTTAGTGAACCTTTAGGGGATGATTCTTCCCATGACTCTGAACAGCTTTTCCCATGGAACCTATATGAAATTTTCAAAAAAAATTGCCCTTTCATACCCAAGCCAAAGGGTTTTTTATTTCTCTCACAGAAGTATTTGTCTGTGGGAATATAAAAGGTACAATTATTAAATTACTTTTGATGAGGGTAGGTAGAAAAATACCTTTGCTAAATCGTCGGAAAAACTGGGACACTTACTGATAAAGGAAGTGGTATGGAGACGGGAATTTTTTTTCATAATTCAACCTATACTGTATGTTGTTCTGTTTTGTGGGCTAATTTACCAACTTTACTTTCACTAACTAATTTAAAATCATCTGTTAGAGGAAATCGATGACTATCCTACAACACGCTCTGGGCCCTATTTAATAAAACTCATAGTTGCAAAATACAATACAATTTGGCTTACATTGCGTAGTCATTATGAGTTTCAATAATTTTGTATAAGTTATGAGAGTAGAAACTTTGCAATGTATATCGAATTGTAATTTATTAAACAGGGTTCAAAGTGTTATTTTGTCCCTTTTTGTTCTAACCAGTCAAAAGGAGACGAAGTCTTGTATTCCTATTGTAATATTTTCCCCTGTAATCCATTCTAAACGAACTGTCCAATGAATACAATACTATTCTGCAGATACGAAACTAGTTCTACATACATTTTTACATTGCTTTGCATTGCACGGGCCGCAAAAACATGTTTTACAAACTTATTATTGCAGTTAATGTGAATAGTTTTCTATTGAAAAAAGATGGTAAGCAAGTTTTTACAACATCATTGTTGGTTTGTAATCGTATGACAGTTGGTTTCAAATGGATTCTTCTATTCAAAACTTTTTTTTTCCTATTAGTTATCTATTTCCTCTAGTGTGTACAGAAGGAGTAATGAATCGTGCCATTGAAATGATTATTTCTAAGAGAATTGTGTGTAAAACGCTTAAAGCAAAAATAAAGTACCTACCACACCTATAATAGAGTATTTTATTTAAATAAAAAAACGTGCTAATCTAACAAAGTTCTTTCTTCCTTATCGCGAGGTTAGTCAAGTTGGCTAAGCCTGGTGTCGTAGCTTCAAACCGCACAATGGCCTCTGACTTGGTATAACGACTGTAGTCAACCGACAACAGTTTAAAGTGCCATCCGAAGCACGGAAACGCTCGTAATAAATCGCCACTTTGACCACCGGTTGCTTAGGTTGCATAACCTCACTGATTGGTTCAAATTAGCGAGTGCGACTGGGCTGCAAGTGCTTTAAGAAACTTAAGTGTAAACTCGCTGTAAAATGAGATATTATTTAATAAACCTTTTATGACTTTTACCTACCCCGATTGGGATTGTACGCGTTAGCGTATATACGTATATATGTATTACTTTTTAAAGATTTTCATGGACATGTATTTAACTTTAATTAATTAATTTTGTTAAAATCCAGAGCAACCTGCCTAAATCCTACTACACTATAAAACAATGTCCCCCGCCACGTCTGTCTGTCTGAACGCGATAAATTCAAAACTACTGAACATATTTTCATATAATTTTCACTAATGGACGGAGTGATTCAAGAGGAAGGTTTATATGAATAATTAATTCTCGAAGCTCCCATAGGAAAGAAGTTCCGGGATAGAAGCTAGTAACAACCATAAAATCATCTATTCAACAAAAAATTCAATCGATGCGTCGTAAGGAGAGAATCATGCGTATAATCTAAGCCTGATAAGTGTGAAATCGCTTAATCAGAGTTCGTGCGTGTGCAATAACCCTTATCTATAAAATGTGTAAATCGCTCATAAACTGATCGATATTTTGCAAAAAAAACAATGACATTTTGAAAAAAAAAACGCGAATTTAACAGCTTTTTTATAGCTATTGAGCAAGATTAAAATGCATGATGAGCTTAATAAACTTTTAAATTACTTTTAATAAGGCTGTTAATATTCTAATAGTGTCGTATCATAAAATATGTAGTCCAAATTTGGTGGTATTACAAAACGGTGTGGCATTAATCGATATTGTTCTCAAATTATTCCGATTGGTGAGCGATTAGGGTATCGTAAATCTTATTTACAGCTGTTTAAATGTGGTAATTTACTTCACACATCCGTGAGTCTGGTTGGAAAAATATCTAGGTATAATAATTTTTTCGTTTTTTTTACCTATATTGAGAAAAATATATTGTAATCACAGAAATTAAATGTGTGTATGTATTTATTTATTCTTTACTAGCTTTTTGTTTCCGTGGGAATTTGGGAAAATTATGTGTTTTTTCCCGCCCGTCCATGAAAATTCATTTTCGAATCCACCTACCCGCATTGGACCAGCGCAGTGGACTATGGCCTACATCCTCTTCATGTTTCGAGGGGAGGCCCGTGCCCCTCGGTCACGAACCAGACGGCCCTTTACAGAGCCTACCATACCGCATGAGACCACAGGACGACACCTCAGATTCAGAACAAACTGAGGTGTCGTTGCCTAAGATGGATTACTAGGAGGCAGGTCTCATTTGTGTTTCCATAGTCGCCTCTTACGACACCCACGGAAAGAGATGGGGTAGTGTTATTCCAACCGATCACCACACGGTGAAGTTAATTCAGGGTGTCAGCTACATTCATACTAAATTTAAAAATGTAACTACTTCAATTTTACCAGGATGTATCTAATCTAAATATATAAAAGGAGAAACTGACTGACTGACTGACTGACATATCAACGCACAGCCTAAATGGCTAAACGTAGGCACTTGAAATTTGGAAGTAACGTAGCTTAGGTACCGTAGAGGAGCATTAAGAAAGAAATTCCTGAAATTCCCACGGGAACGGGAATTAGCGGGAAAATCCTTTTGTATGAAAAATCTAAACCGCTTAGGTTAGACGCTTGAAATTTAGCATGCAGGTACCTTAGTAAACTTAAAGCTTAGTTGCAACAGGATATTGCGAAATTCCCACGGGAACGGGAGTTAGCGGGAAAAAACTTTTGTATGTAAAAACTAAATCTTAAACTAAATCAATGGACCGTCAATAAAGAGTAACGCAAACGAAGTTGCGGGCGTCAGCTAGTGTATATATATATATGTAAACTTTTTATAGAAAACTCTTACAGACAGAAAAGATACATAGATGTGCAAAGGCGGATTTATTCCTGAAGGGATCTCTTCCACTCTTCCAGTCTAGAGATCGAATCTTGTTCCATATACTTAGCACAAGATTTTTTGTTGCTTTTAGTACGAGATTTTCTTCTGTGTATAATGTAGTTGTAGCCATGAGATACACAATAAATCTCGTTTGGTGGTAATTGCAATTAGTTATAACAAAGTTCAGTGGACATTAAAATCGGCCTGATCATGGTTTTATAGACACGAAGTACTGAAAGTGCCCGACTGGTCAATATTGGCACAAGATAGAGTGGAATGGCGCGCTTTGATGTCGGAGGCCAAGATCCACTTTGGGTCGTTGAGCCAGCGAAGGAAGTAAGTAAAGTTCAGTGTTTTTCAATCTTTTTGAATTCGCGACCCCTTTGGATCATTTAAAGTTCTGGCGACCCCCTAAGGTCCCTAATACCCTTTTAGGCTAAATCTATGTGCTACTTCGGAGATTTTGAAACACATAATAAAAGAGTTTGCCGCGTGTTAGACGCGGAAGACGGGGGCATCGTTATACAGGCACAGCCTTTTCACTGAAATTGTCTTAGTTTAAGTGTGAGATTTACGAATTGTTGTCTTTTTCTTTTATCTGCGACCCCCTGAGTAAGGCTTCACGACCCCCCTGGGGGTCGCGACCCACAGTTTGAAAAACACTGATAGTCCATCCAATAGATGTGCATCTACTTGGCACGTTAGTATTTTTTTTATCAATAAACGCTACACACTCAAAGGCCCACACTAAGGTTTTCCCTTGTGTAATGGGTCCCTTTGGAACACATACAACACAGACACGAACATCAATGACCTGAGAATAAAAATTTTGATTTTTACACAAATATTTGCCCCGGAATCGAATCCAGGACCCGTTGATCAAAAGGTAGCGCCACTAAACTACTCGACTAAATCGGCCGTCAATTGCGCGCACTTAAAATGTAAATCTAGGAAAAGACAAAATGTTTGAATACAATGAAAGAGTTTTTGTTTGTTTGTTCTTCCTTCACATCGAACAACAGAACGATGACGTAAACTTTTGAAAGGGATATTCTGAGGGCCATAGAGAGTAACACAAGCACTTTCCCTCGCAAAAGAAGTCGCGGGCGAAAGCTAGCTACCATATAATTGTAATTAATCTCCATTCTAAACCAACCTTCCGAAGAATACAAGGTAATTTTGCGGACACGAAACTAGTACTTCGTACATTTTTTCATCGATTTACATTGAACGGGCTACAGAAACAAGTTGATTTAACAATTTCAGTAAGTACTAGCTCCGCCCGCGTGGATCTATCTCTGCGCCAAAATTTTATCAAAATCGGTTCTGTAGTTTAGGCGTAAAAGAAGGACAGACAGACAGACAGATAGAGTTACTTTCGCATTTTTCATATTACCAGCTTTCGGCCCGCGGCTCTGGTTATATCGTGCCCAACTGTGGGATAAAATGTAGTATATGTCCTTTCCCAGGCTCTAATCTATCTCTGTACCAAATTTCATTAATATCGGTTCATTAGTTTAGGCGTGAAAGACGGACGGACAGATAGACAGAGTTACTTTCGTATTTATAATATTATTAGTAAGGATTAATATAAATAGTTTTCTTAGAAAAAAATATGGTAAGTAAGTGTTATTTAACATCATTATTGGTTTGTAATCGCAGGACTTCATATGCAAAACATGAAACAATATTGAAATGTGCAAAATCATTTCTTAGCGCAGTAACATTTCAATATTACAAAAAACTAGAGCAAACTATTCTAGCACATTCTTCACGATTTATTAGCCTAATTATAAGAACAAATTCCCAAACACCCGCAGTAAACTATACATTACAATACATGTGGAGGAAAAGACCCTATTCACATTATTTAGTAAACAATGGATACTTAGTTGTAAACAGTTTGTTAAGTTAAGCTGGTGGTTTGTAGAGAGCGGATAGCGATAAGCGGATTTGATAAAAAAGTGTTTTTGTAAATCCAATTATTTGAAAATTTTAATAATGATAAATGTAGTCCTTTAGTGTATGTTTATATGTATTTAATGTAATTTTTACTTATTTTAAGTAACATCCTGAATGTTTTACGAAATAAATATATTTTGAATTTGAATTCTGTGATTTAATGTCAGTTGACACAAGATGAATCCCATTTTTTAAGTTGACTCATTGTGTTTTTAGAAATGACATAGGTACTTCCGTTTCGGAGCACATGTCCAACCAGTTGGACTATGGGCCTTCGCTAGTTTCGTGGTCCAACTATGAAAATAATTGGACCACGGAGCTGTTTCAGACGCCGTAGTCCAATTTAAATAATAATAATAATCCTTCCAAAGGTCCGGGACGTAATTGCCCGTGATTCAAGGATCTAGACAAACATAATAATAATAATAAAAATACTTTATTTCTCCCAAATACATAATTGTACAATTTATATAGTTCTTAATATGAATTCTTAGTATACTATTTTATGTAAGCGGGAGATAGGATTCCAAACTAGGATTCCCTGTGCTATGGTTTCCTGGCCCCCTCTCTCGAATTGAAAGAAGTACAGATACAACTTAATTGTGCGTGTATTTGTGTGTGTATATTTGTGTGTGTATATTTGTGTGTGTGTATTTGTGTGTGTGTGTTTTTGGGTGTGTATGTATACTCATTTTTGTGTTTTATTTGATCAACATATTATCGTAAGTATTTTTTCCGTTTCGCAATAGTTCAGATCTTTTAGCCATTTGATTATTACTGTTCGGCATCCGTAAGACAACGTATGGTATATGTTCAACTTCTTGTTGCAGTCGTTATATAATCGCTTACCAAGAACGTAAAAGAAATTTTGAGCAAAAGTTGTTCTAGTTGTAACGGTCTCACAGACAGAGTGTTGTCGTCTACTGCCAGATGACATATAATCCTTATTGTACTCTAATAGTTAAATATAACGACAATTGCAAACAAAAAAGACTAATTATTTACTACTTTTATTGTTTTGATAAAGTACCAATTTCTACTTTTTCAGGTTTTTGATATGCAATGAATAAACGAAGCTTTGGATCTAAATACATTTGTCATAAAATGATACATTATTGCACGCCAAAAACAAACAAAAATGCAATGCAATGTTTCTTTAGACAAATGTTTTAGATCCAATGCTCACTGGATGCCCGGTCTGGTTAAAGCAAACGCGTGAAATAACTTTTATCTTTTTATTTTTTATTTTAACAATTTATTGCACACACGAAAATTAAACAGATTAGTACAAGAGAAAGTTAACGACAGAATAGGTATAGCTTATTTCTACTTAAAAATTTCTTCCAGCAAATTCAAGGACAGGAAATGTGAAACATGAATTAGCAAATGGTCGTGCGCGTTATACGAAAACCAATAAAAAAAAGAAACACGTAAACATATATATTGCACATATAAAACAAACATACTAAGTATACATATATACATAAATAAACACATATCAAAATACATAATATAATACTTGAACCTAACAGTTGTTACAAGAAGGAAGATACTCTTCTCTTAAACCCAGGCAGCGATGGATTTTCTCGGACAGTGTGAGGGAGAGAGTTCCACAGTCTTGCCACGTGCACCGTGAAAGAGTAAGAAAAAAAATCCGAGTGGTGAGATGGGATAGATAATAGGGTCCTAACATTTGAGCGAAACGGTTTATCCTGATAACGTGAAAATCGAAAGCGCTCACGTAGATAACTAGGAGCAAGTGGATTGTAAAGAACGTTAAAGTGACAGGACAGTATGTGAGCGTTCCTCCGAAGACGGATGGGGAGCCACTTGAGCTGCTTCCGAAGTTCAGAAACACGGTCATACTTCTGTAAGCCGAATATAAATCTGATACACAGATTTTGAAACCGGTCAAGCTTGTTCAAGAGATCCTCAGTGGCATCCTTTCTTATATGTATCTGATTCCGCCCTCTCATTCATAGTAGAACGACATCGACATGACAAAATTATATCACGCGCCTTGTTAGCTGTGTAGAAAGACGCTCTCAACTATCAATTTCTCGACCTCGCGACGTATGAAGTAGAACTACGAAAGTAAAGCCCCGATCTTTATCTTGTATCTAGTTTTCGTTAACTAACTAAGAAAAAAAAGGTAAAAGGTTAACAAAATTTAACTTAAAGAAAACGATAAAACCTTGACACTGATAGTCCAAGGTCATTTTCATTGAAATCCATTTATGATGTAAGGGGGCGTCCATTAATTACGTGGTGTTTTTGGCGATTTTTCAACCCCCCCACCCCCTCTGGTGAGATGTCGTGAGATTTGGCTCGACACCCCCCCTCCCCCTTTTATATCACGTGAGTTTTATGAAAATGCTTAGTTTTAGTGTAAATACGATCGGGAATTTATTTAGAAAACTTACATAATTTGCCTAATTATTTTTTAACTTTTAATAATCGAACAATAAAAAACAGCTATGATTTACCAATTTAAATTTGAAAAAAAAAGATTGTTCTAATTCAGTCCACGGGAACTCAGAGTGGCTACTTGAAGAACATGGTTTAGTTGGTTTAACTTAGCCTTCCCACAATTTAACACTTTTTCTTTTGGGTAAAATATTACGTGATATTTGTAGAGACCCCCCCTCACCCCTACGTGAGATTGAGTGAGATCCGGCCCGACCTCCTCCCTCCCAAAACGCCTCACGTAATTAATGGACGCCCCCTAAACTGTAAATACAAATTGCCAGGATCCGCTAAACGCTAATAGTCACACTGTGCTCGCAATCAAATGATCTCAAAATCTTGTTTTCGTGTCAATGCAATATTTTTGTAAGTAACTTCATTTTGCTATTGAGACAAACAATACATCTTTAAATCTGAATTGAAGTACTAAATCATAGAGTGAAATAGTGAATTACATCTATGTTCTTAGGTTGATTCACCGAGTATGTAATCAGTGAAGGTGCATTGAACATAAATTAGTTAGAAATAAATTCTCACTAAAAGCTGAGGTAAGTGTGGTGGGGGGATGTGGAAGGGCACGTGTCCTATCTTGCTTTCAAGAGAGAAAAAATACCTATAAAACCGGCCAAGTGGGAGTCGGACTCTATAAAAACCATTCTCTCTATAAAATCGGAAAAAATCGCGTTTGTTGTATGGAAGCCCCCTTAAATATTTAATTTATTCTACTTTTTTCTAACTATCACGGTTCATAAGATACAGCCTCGGACAAACTTATCTATAAAAACGAGCAACAAAATCACGTTTTTTGTATGGGAGCCCCCTTAAATATTTATTTTATTCTTGTTTTTAGTATTTGTTGTTATAGGATCAATAGAAATAAATCATCTGTGAAAATTTCAAGTGTCTAACTATCACGGTTCATGAGATACAGCCTGGTGGCAAACGGACGGATGGACGGACGGACAGCGGAGCCTTAGTAATAGGGTCCCAATTTTTCCGTTTGGATGCGGAACCCTAAAAAACGGAACTATATAGTGGTGTGACCGCGCGCGCCTTATAATTATTAGTGAAAGAAAAGTCACTGAAGTGTTGCACACTGATGACAATGTGATAGCTGCAAATCAGACTATACAAATCAAATCAAATCAAATTTAAATTACTTTATTTTCATAGAACATACAAAGTGTTTCTTGAAAACGTCATAAAAATACATTAGCAAAATCATTGAGCAAATAGTACATTAGCATTTTTTACTTGGCGCCTATTCGCAAAGGTGCAGTCTTCCTCAGGAGAAGAATAGGCAAGAAACTGCGAGGGTCGTTCTTTTTAAGTCAATCATATAAATTTTCTTACTTCTAATTTTAATTGACTTAATATCTGAATAACTCTGGAGCTGAGCAATTAATTCCCATGGCTGCTTGTCTAACCTATACAAGGTGTTTCAAAAAAAACAAAAAAAAAGAAATTCCAAAATTTAATTTTAAAAGTGAAATAGTCGCAACTCTAGTAATCAGTTGCGAGGTTTGACATCTTTCAAAATGAAAGTTTCATGTAATTAATATGTCATACTTGTCATATTTGTAATAGAGCTGCGCAATACATTGAGCTATTACTACTACGTATAGAGAAGACGCCGCTTACTAACTCAGTGTTCCGTTCAACTGCGGTCGGCCGGCCGCAGTTCACTCAGTCGCTTGCTCGCTCTTGAGCGTTTAAGTCTTGTATGTCTTAAAGCAATAACCCGTTATAACTCAATAAATATGCCTTCGTGTGTTTTACGATATTGCACTAATAATTCGAGTAACACGTCAAAATGCAAAGGAATAACTTTCCATCGGTTAATAACTAAATAATCGTTTTTAAAACTTAATTCAAGCAAAATATTTTGTGGATGCCATTTTGCGTCATTTTTCATAGACTAAAAATATGAGAAGCGACATTGGGTGTGTAACAGTGTAGGTACATTACATAGTATAAATAAGCTGACGTTTATTTTTAGAAGAAACTGTAGTTATTAATTGAAAATAGTTAAGGCACTGTTTGTAAGGAATGAAACTTCCCATGATCCTGACTGAACCAGTTAGTATAGGTATTTATGCCAAATATTGTTTGTTCCACAGAGTAAAGTCAGTTTATACCAAAAATAAATACCTATTATAATAAAAATTGTTGGTCAAATAATGTGCACTTAAGAGGTACCCAATGAAATAGGCAGAATATAAACAAAGTGTCGCCTCTATAACGGTGACGTCGCATCTATGAATCATTAGCCGCCCCCCGCGCGCCCCGCACTGCCGCGCATGTTGCAAAGATGTTGTTCGCGCTGACTTTTCTAGTACGCTAGTACATAATACTTCAATGGCGCAATAAGTTAAATTTTAATTAATTTTGAATTATCATTTATTCTTTATTTTTTTGAAACATCTTGTATATGTTGACCTTGACGTCGCCCTTATATCGCTCGTAATAGCGCCTGCTTTCCTAATAAGCTGGGCCTCGATTCTGTAACTTCAGTTGTATGTCGATGGAATGGAGGCCATTTTATCTGTTCAGTTGGCTAAATTGAGAACTATTTAATTTTCATATACTTGCTGACAGCCACCCCGACCAGCAGCGCCACCGCCAACCGAACGTAAAGTTGCAAACTACCTGCAACAGATAATTCAGTTGGCGGTGGCGCTACAAGTCAAAGCAGCCGTCATTAATATGAAATTTGGATAGTTCTCAATTTCGCCACCTGAACGGATAAAATGGCGACCATTCCATCGACACACAACTTAAGTTACAAAGTCGGGGCCCAGATGTGCTGTTGTCTGTACAGTTCACGGTGGCGCTGCTGGTAGGAGCTGTTGTCGTCAAGTGTAGGTTTCGATAGTTCTGAATTTTGCCACCTGAACAAATAATAATAATAATAAAATCATTTATTTTCAGGCAACTAGGCCTATATAGATAAATACCTTACAGTAGGGGTTCCCAACGTTTTAACCTATGCGCCTCACCTAACGTTGAGCTAAAATCCTACGCCCCCTCTAGGGGCTGAATTGTCGCCAACTTCGCGTCGGTGGCACTGTCTGTTCACGTCGCGTGAGAATAGGTACCTACATTTTAATAAATGTACCTTTTGTTTTTACGAGTAGGTATAATATATGCAGTTAACCTGAACCGTTTCTTCTCTATTATTTTATGACTCGTACCGTGGAGAACGGATACAACAAAAATTAACCAATTGAGTTTAGTAATTTTTTTTAATAGGCAGAAATCAGGGACCTCTGCGCCCCCCTTGGAACCGCTCGACGAACCCAAGGGGGGGCGCGCCTCACTGGTTGGGAAACCCTGCCTTACAGACTAACATAATATAAAATATTATTTAACAAAATTAAAACTTAATTAACACTATTTCCCGGGTGTTTTTCCGGGGGTGTCTATAACCGGGAATGGGGACAATGGTCGTCATTGTCATTCAACCGCCACTGATTAGTGGAATAGATGCCCAGAGTTTTGAGTGGTGAGTGTACCGTCTGATAAATGCGGTCGGTCTTTTGTACAGTGAAATGAAATGAAAATGTATTTAGTTCTAAGAGTAGTTTCATAATCTCACTTGAGGCCAGCCCACTAAGCATTGATCTGCTTGTGTTGGGTGTGCCTCGCTCATTCCCAGTTTAAATTAAAAAAAAATTAAAACCAAACAAAAACAAAACAAAAAGATACCTAATTTTACTTAAAATATAAGAGCGCGTAGATGTGTATGTGTGTGTACGTGGATGCGTGTGTGTGCTGTGTGTGTGCGAGTGTGTATGAGCGTGTGTGTGTGCGCAGGTGTGTATGTATGTGTGTGTGCGTAAAATACTATATTCTTTATTTGCACACAGGAATATATTTAAACAGAACATAGTGTACAACAAGGTGGCTTTATTGCTAGGTAGCAATTTTTTCCAGGCAACCTTAGGGTAGCCCATCAGTAAGGTATATGAGTAGGTACATAACTAGGTGTAGTGTAGTTAAATAACGTGATAACATAATGATTAATTATCAAGTTTCACGTAATTATTTAAATGTGATAACCGCTTCCGCAATACAAATGATTTTAATTTTCCACCTCGACTCTCGCAAAACTCATTTTCATTTTCGGTCTAGTGCGTTTTCGGTTTCATGTTTTTACGTTTTATTTTTTAGAATAATGTGCTACAAAATGTCTAATTACCCAACGCACGACTTTGAATTATTTACTCCAAAAATATGAAGTAGAGTAGGTAAGTACTAAAACTTATAAAGGAACACGGATCGAAAACCAAAACAAAGTATTAATTACTAGCTTCCCGCGCGGGACTTCGTTCCCATGGGAATTCGGGAAAATCATGTACCCTATGTCCATCCCGGATAATGTAGGATTCTAATGGTGAATGAATTTTTCAAATCGGTCCAGTAGTTTCGGAGCCTATTCGATGCAAACAGACAAACAAACAAACAATCAAATCTTTCCTCTTTATAATATGTATAGATTTACTTATTTAACACTTCATCATTAATATTAAAGAGTTGCTTATATTTCGTTCACAAAAACAAAGTATGAAACCTGTACTCATACTCTTGAATACTCAATATACTCAGTTTCTATTTAATTCTTTCCTTCGGCGTTTTTGGCGTTGGGTAACAATATAATTTTAGATACGATTCACCCAGCAATACGTTTTGCGTCTATAATACACGGTGATAAAAAACCTCATAGCTTTATTCAAAATCCTGAACCAATATCACTCAAAGAACACATTTTTTTTTTAATATTTTTTCAATCGGAATAGTTCTTTTTTTGCCTAAACGTAGACAGTACTCCTACACCAGGCACACGAGGAGTGCTGCGGGTAGCGCTCGGGGGGTGCGCCCGAGTGCTGTCTACGTTAAGGAAAAAAAAATTCCCACCGAAAAAAAAAAAAGGGTTCTGTAAGTGATACTGGTTCAGGATTTGAATATAGCTAGGAGGTTTTTTTCCACCCTGTATAACTCTATTCCAAAGCTTAAAACTACATGATGCTGTACCTACCTCAAGAGGGATATGCGTGAATATATCTATTTTATATCTATACATATTATAAAGAAGAAAGATTTGATTGTTTGTTTGTTTGTTCGCATTGAATAAATAAAATAAACGCTCCACACTCAAAGGCCCACACTTAGGTTTTCCCTCGTGTCGTGGGTCCCTTGGAACACACAAAGACAGACACATACACCCATGACCCGAGAACAAACATCGACATCATCGATCGGAATATGCTCCGAAACTACTGGACCGATTTGAAAAATTCTTCCACCATTAGAATCCTACAATCCGTGATGGACATAGGGTACATAATTTTCCCGAATTCCCACGGGAACGAAGTCCCGGGTGGAATACTAGTAAATAAATAGAACAATAAACGCTACACACTCAAAGACCCACATTAAGGTTTTCCCTTTTGTCGTGAATCCCTTGAAACATACATAAGGACAGACACAAACACCCATTACTCGAGAACAAACATCTGCTTTTTAAACAAATGTTTTCACCGACTGGGAATCGAATCCAGGACCCGTTGATCAAAAACGTCACTACCACTCGACCAAACCGGCCGTAAATTAAGTATAATAAATAAATATTACAACGAAGCTTTATATAAAAGCATACAAAAGTTGACCTAAATACTAGACAGCAATATATCTTATTAACAACTATTTAAGAGGATAAATAGCCTGTAACTAACTATAACTAATACTTATCAATCATCTACACTTTCAATAGCCTCTTTCTGACGTCCCAAATAACGTATTTATGTTAATTACAAGTATTACAACTGTAATTCCAAGTGTTGAGATTACAAAAGGAATTACAGTGAATAACATTGATTGTTGATTCACTTCGCACCAATGAAATTCGACGTCTGAACATTGCATGAAAGTTTACTCATTGGTTATAGACTTAAGAATCGACAGAGATGTTCAAAGAAAATGACAAAAAGGTAAAAGAGCTTGTTTTTAGAAGCTTTCGGCATGTTTTTCACAATTTGACACACACCCATTTACTGACTCTGTTAGGAGCTTTTTCACATGTTTTCAGTTTATGGTATAATTTTTGATGTTTTCAAATAAAAAATGTGAAAAGCGTTTTTCTGAATGTTAGTAAGTAAATAAATAAGTAAGAAAGCGCTACACACTCAAAGGCCCACACTTAGGTTTTCCTTTGTGTCGTGGGTCCATTGGAACATACACAAAGACAGACACGAACACCCATGACCCGAGAACAAACATCTGCTTTTTACACAAATATTATAAATATTATTTTGTTAATTGTCTCTTTGTTTCTCTGTTTGTAATTGTTGTTCGAGTAATAAAAAGTTATAAAATTAAACCCAGAAAACACAATATTATGGGCTTCTGTATTATTTTAGTATAATTTTTTATAGTGAGGAGATCCGCGGAGAGCTTTTGTATACTCGCAGGCCAACCCTAAATTTTTCCTTGTATTGCGGGATAAACAATAGACAGACAACTATACACAAGTATAAAAAGTGGCTTTTTACACAAATTCGTCAGAGCCTCAACCGTTGAACAGAAGGGTGCACCCCTAGTTGGTGTAAAGGAGTACTAAGAGGTTATGATCCCCATCTGGAACAAAAAGGAGTAGGGTGTTAAACCAAAGGTAATAGTTATTAACGATACTAGTGTCGTAGGTAATGTGTAACGTGAGCCCATTTGAAACACGAGCGAAGCGAGTGTTTTATAGGGCTCCAGTTACACATTACCTAAGGCACGTATATTGTTCAACGTTTTACAATGCAGTAGCCGAGGAAAAGAAACTAAAAAAAATATTGTCAAAAACTTATATCGTATAGGCAAGGCATATCCAAAATTCTTAAAAGATAGTATTTCTAATCAATATTCACTGAAAACATGTTAAAATTCAACAATGTTCACTAATATTTTACGATTAAACACAAAACATCAAGGAATTAACATTTTTATAACACAAAAATGATTTTGTTGAACAAATAATTTCAAATGGTGGGCAAAATAATGGCGAGCAAAATATTTTTCTACAATTATGAGGCAAAGGCTAAGTAAATAAAATACCCATTGCTCCTACAGAAATTATTAAATAGTTCGATTATTTGTTAAAAATCAGATTTGTTTTATTGAAAAAGGAAAATAAATAATTTACTTTTAGATTTTATTTAACTGAAAATCAAGATTTTCATCAGAAATAATTATTATATCAGGCATAAAAACTCTTTGCTGTCATACTATACAGCCAGTATGAAGCTTTATGAGAAAGATAATACTCTCACTCGTCAAAAGGGTCACTGAATTATCAAATCAGCTACTCTTTATTGCGTTACACTTTTTTGTCAGTATTTTATTCACTTTTTGCTTACTTTTAATGCATAATTTAATTTAAAAAACAACTTTACTGGATCACAGAATAGCCACTGAAGTTGAATTTTGGTATATGAAAAATGGTTTATTTGTTCATTAGTTCAAATATTTTTTTTCTTTTCAAAATCTTCTTCTCATTTCAAAATTACATAACATGACATGTGTTTTATGGGGTACGTAAACGTACACTCCGTGGCCATATTACGGGGCCATTTCCGAGCCACTGCATTGTAAAATAAATAAATGAACATACTTGAAATCGAGCCCTATCTACGCCTTCTCAGCTCTATCCAAAAAGTCGCTCTAGTTGTTCAGTCACGGGTGCATCTCGTTACCTAACATTACCTAACTGTGCTCTCGCACCTGCATCTACGCATCGACCGCGAAAACTAACAACTTCAGCAATTAAGTAACAATAACTTTAGTTTTGTGAGGAACCTGTAAAATGAACAATATTACATTAGCAGTGCTAATTTTCACAATTTATTAAGATTGTTTTTATTATAAGATGGGTTAACTCTTGAACTCAATCTTGACCATAAAAGTCAAAGATGAGGTCGACGATGGAGCGAGTTAACCCAGAAAATGCCTAGAAAGGCACTGGTACTCCCACGCACCGACGGAACAGAGCAAGCTGTTTGGCGTCAGACTTCGGTAGGAATGGTCGCGAACCAGACGGCCCTTTACAGAGCCTACCACACCGCATGAGACCATAGGACGGCACCTCAGATTCAGAAAAAAATGAAGTGTCATTGCCTGGTATGGATTACTAGGAGGCAGGTCTCATTTGTGCTTCCGTAGTAGCCTCTTACGATATTCACGGAAAGAGATGGGGTGGTTTTATTCTCAGCCGATCACCACACGGCTAGTACCGTACTCTCACTTCTGTCTTGTTAAAGTTAAGAAAGAAGCTTTATCTTTAAAACTAGGTGTAACTGAGTGTTATTCTGCTGAAAATTGTCCTAACTCCACAGTCACCGTGGTCAAATCTCCACCAAAACTGTGGTCACATACATCCATCCATACCTACAAAAAGGCTACTATAAAAACGGAAAGGAGAAATTTTTACACGCATTCTTTAATCAAATACATTAGTTGTATGTTGTATCCAAGTGGATCTCCAAAATGAAGTGGGTACGTCATGGCCTGTGAATTTTGTGAATAAGAAATTAGTGAAAGTTTTAATTTGGACAATTAAAGTGATTATTATGTGATTGTGGATAATTTTTGGAGGAAGATGTTGTTTAAACAGATGGTTTAATTTTCTTCCGGTTAAAAGTTGAAATGACGTTCATGTGATTTGTAGTGTTCAATAACAATACATACAAACATAAACTCACGCTTTATATCCTTGTTAGTGTAGTCAGAGCGTCATATGGTCCTTAAACTACGTTTGATGGAACATGCGAATAGTGATGATTGCTTATCAGCCAATCGCCCACGATATAACAATACCCTCACATCCTAATGACTGATTTTACAAATTATGGCAAAAAAGAGTTAGCAGCTGGAACATTCTGTTTTCTTTCACTCACAGTCTAGCATGGAATGATTTAGTAACGATACATGTGGCAAACCAAGCATCAATTCATTTAATTATCTACTATATAAAAATAAGTCGGGTTTTCCTTCCTGACGCTATAACTCCAGAACGCACGAACCGATTTCCACGGTTTTGCATTCGTTGGAAAGGTCTCGGGCTCCGTGAGGTTTATAGGATACATTTTATTTTTAAAAAAATTAGGACGCTGGCGGAGCCGCGGGCGGAAAGCTAGTATGTTTTAAAAAGAACCTATACCGACCATTACAATAATAATTTTATGGCTAACATAGCAATGAATTGTTTCCCAAAGATTTCTTTATTTCTTGATTAGATGCTAGGAATACAGAAGCGCGTAGAACTGCATTTGTTTGTGTTAAAGAAAAAGACCGTTATTATAAAGAAAATTTTATCATCGTTTTCATTGGGCCTTTTTATAATTCGAACGACACGGCGCGGCAATTCGAAATTTGAATTACCATTGCCTCTCATGTTCTCAGCTTCTAATATTACTATGACATAGGAGGCAACGGTAATACTATTTCGCCGTGCCGTTTTTGCATTATAAGAAGGCCCATTGATAAGTCTGTTTTACGATTTCTTTAATTAACACTGTGGGAGCGTTATGGATGCAGCCTGAATAAAACTTTGATCCAATTAAGGGGGTTAAGCATGAGTTAAATCGAGACATATTTTTATTTATATTACAATCTCTATTTTAAAACCAACCTTTGCAAAGACAGTACCAATACTTACTTCAGACTAATCGTCTATTATATCCTCAGTCTCTTACAACTTAAAACGTGATATTAAGAAAAACAACTTAAAACGTATTTGGCTATGGGGGACGTATATGGGCTGATAAAAGAATATTAAATTTAAACATTATAATTAATGGGAGGGTTACAGGGGAATATTGTAAAGTAATGTTTTCTTTAAACATTAAGTTTGTGGATACACAATAAAAAGCAGTGTTTTTCAATCTTTTTGTATTTGCGACCCCTTTGGAAGTTGAAAAGTTCCTGCGACCCCCTAAACCCGCTAAGACCAACTAGGCTAAACCTACGTCGAAGATTTTAAAACGTGACGTAAAGAGTTTGCTGCGGGGTAGACGCAGAAGGCGGGACGTATCTTTACATGCAGGGACAGCCTTTTCACTCAATCACGTTCCACCCTCACATCAAAACAGTGCGGGGCAGAGCTGCGTTCGCGCTCGGCCGTCTTCACTGTCTCCTTAACAAGCACCGTAAATTGTCCCTTAGAAATAAGGTGAGGATTTACACAGCTTGTATACGCCCTATCATGACGTATGCCGGCGTTGTCTTCGCACACGCGGCACCTCGTCATATCCATACCCTTCAAATAATCCAGAATAAGTTCATGCGCAAAGCAACGGGTTCCCCGTGGTTTGTGCGCAATGAGAACTTGCATATAGACTTAAGACTGCCGACCATCTCGCAGTACCTTAAGCAATCCTCCACCCGTTTCTTTGATTCTGCCCCGCACCACCCCAATCCCCTGGCGGTGGCTGCGGCCAATTATGACCCCGTCCTCAACAACCCCTGCAAACGCCGTCCGAGGAACGTGCTCAACGACCCGGACGATCCCATCACCCTTGCAATTCAGGCCGACTAACAACGTATGTCCGACGTTTCCCTTGCAGTAACGCCCTAAGCCGAGGTTCGAGCCCCACAGGGGGCACCCTTAGGCCTGTTACTTAAAATTTTGGGCTGAGAGCCATCTGCGCTCGCCACTTGCTCGGTGAAGCTGTCAAGGCCATCAGCGGCCAACAGCGTAGTCATACAAAAAAAAAGCCTTTTCACTGAAATTGTAGTTTCATATAAATAATATTGTAGTGTAAGACTTACAAATAATTAAATTTTTCTTTTACCTGCAACCCTTCCGAGTAAGGTTTCACGACCCCCCAGGGGGTCCCGACCCACAGTTTGCAAAACACAGTTATAAAGTATTGTAAGGATTAAACAAGTTAATGAAATCCACTTTTTAAAATTTCACTTGCTCGCCTTCCAGCTAATACCTACTGCAGCATTATTCACCATAGCATCAGCTGGACATGTGTACGAGATTCCAGCTGAGGCAATCCAGGTGATAGACTACCATCAGCTCCAGCAACCGCGGGATGCTGAGAGACAGCACGTTCAGGACGATGGGTACCAAGGTAATAATGATTTCAGCTGTGTACTTGTGTGTGCGTGTAGGTGTGTAGTGTGTTGCGTTATTTAGTGTTTCTAATTATTTATAATTTTCCACGTTAAAAACGTATGAGTCACCGACTTCAATCCCAACAACAGTTCGCACAAAGTAGATATCTAGTTTTTTGCGGACTACAATGCCTATTAGCAAATAACTACAAACAGAAATGTCATTCATTTATTTAGATGATGTTCTAGTTTGTAGTATATTTTGTTTTTGTTGATTTTTTTAAAAGCGCTGAATCATTTTCGATAAAATTTATATGGGACCTCTTCAGGAGTATACTCTTTCGAACAAATAAAGAATTTTGAAAATCGGACAACAGTTGCCGGAGTAATCGCGTAACAAATATACAAAAAAAAAAAAATACCGTCGAATTGAGAACCTCCTCCTTTTTTGAAGTCGGTTGAAAATTAATTTACTTTAATTAAAATAACACATATGGATCCGCTGGATGTGAGTGGCGCAGGATCGATGAAGGTGCAGATCCCTGAAGGAGGCCTGTCCAACAGTGGAAGGCTGATATGATGAACACATAGTGACAAATACCGTTCAAATATCAGTTCTAGACTTACAAAATGCAATGTTCAATGTTTAAAGAAGTTTTTGTTCAAGAATAGTTAACAAAATTCTACCTACTTCATAAAGAAGTTTTTTTTACATGAAAAAATTAAAGGTTAATAGATCACGAAGCAACAAAGTGAATTCAATCAACCAGAAATAATAATCAATTAACCAAAAAACATCTTTCTTAAAACTTCAGGTCACCAGGTCATCCAAACAGTACAGCACCAAGGACTCCAAGCACACTATGTTCCAACTGTCCAAGATCAGGGTCATCATCAGATCCGGGTCGCACAAGGTCATCAGGGTCATCAGCATTCCAGCCATCCTCAATCAATAGCCCTTCAACAACCTGGAATAGCTTATCATCAGTCATCTTTGGCGCATCAACCTCGTCAAAGTCATCGTCAAGCTGCATTTGGGCATCAGTCTGGGCTAAGTCATCATCAGTCGAGCTTGGGTCATCATCAATCCACTTTAGGTCATCATCAAGCGAGCTTGGGTCATCAACAAATAAGTGTAGGTCATCAACAGGCCAGTCTAGATCATCAGGCCGGTATAGGTCACCAGGCCAGCCTAGGTCATCAGTCAAGACAGAGTCTACACCAATCCGGCTTGGGTCTGGGTAAAATCCAAGAGGGACAGCAACAGGGACAGCAACAGGGTGGGTTGGAAAGAACTGCAAGGATTTTAAGCCACCAGTATGACTCAGATGGTCATAACTACCAGTATGCTTATGAAACTGAAAATGGTAAGTTAAAATGCTCATTAACATAAATAAAAAAATATAATAAACGCTACACACTCAAAGGCCCATACTAAGGTTTCCCTTGTGTCATGGGTACTGTGGCGTAGCTCTGAGGGAGCTGGTGACCGGGTCAACAACCAGGGAAAGACAATTAACTAGTAGGCTTCATTTATTAGAAGTAAACCTGACCTTCACGGCCAAAGCCGCGTAAGGGACTCCGTCAGTTATTTATAAAAGGCGCGAAATGACCCGAATCATTTAAAGTAGGAACCATCGGCTAAAGGCCTTACAAGGAGATGGTAAACGTAGAGGTAATAGAACCTCTACAGTACCTTGGAACATACACAAAAGACAGACACAAAGAACACCCATGACGCGAGAACAAACTTCGGCTGCTTACATAAATATTTACTCCGACTGAGACAGCAACACTTAGTACCACTAGTACCAGTTTTAATAGTTTACCTAGGAAGAGTTGGCAGCTGGCCAGCGTGGGAATAAATAAAAAACTTAAGATGACATTTTAAGATTATGATATTTTTTCAGGCATAAAAGCGCAAGAAGTCGGCGCGATATCAGACAAAGGAACACAAGCTCAGGGAGCCTATTCATACGTAGGAGATGACGGACAGACTTACACTGTGACGTATACCGCCGATGAGACTGGGTTCCACCCTCAGGGGGCGCATTTACCTACCCCCCCGCCCATCCCTGAGGCGATCGCCAGGGCTGTGGAGCAGAACTTGAAGGATGAAGCTAATGGGATTGTGGATGATGGTAAGGAATTATTCAGTTATTTGTTTTAGTTTGGGGTGAGACAACATGCCCAAGCGAGCAGTTTTTTATTTATTTTTTATTATAAGATATTATTGACCATAAAGGTCAAAGATGAGGTCGACGATGGAGCGAGTTAACCCAGAAAAAGCCTATAAAGGCACTGGTACTCCCACGCACCGAAGGAACACAGCAAGCTGTTTGGCGTCGGACTTCGGTAGAAGGGTGGTCGCGAACCAGACGGCCCTTTACAGAGCCTACCACACCGCATGAGACCATAGGACGACACCTCAGATTCAGAAAAAAAATGAAGTGTTGTTGCCTGGGATGGATTAATAGGAGGCAGGTCTCATTTGTGTTTCCTTAGTCGCCTCTTACGACACCCACGGAAAGAGATGGGGTGGTGTTGTTCTCAACCGATCACCACACGGGCTTCATCTTCATCAGCCTATACACGTCCCCACTGCTAGAGCAAGGGCCTCCCTCAATAAAATGAGGGGTAAATGCCATACTCACCACGCTTGGCAGACGGGTTGGCGAGGGTTTTGATATAATTGCAGAGTTTTCCTTCTCTGTGTGCAGATGAACTTGCTTGCATATTTACCTTAGTCGCCTTGTATGACACCTCGGTAAGAAAGAGGGTGGTCCTATTCTACTCTGCCGGGGACTCAAACGCAGCATGCACACTTTTAGTTAATGACAAAATAAGTTAGGTCTGGCGCCCATGGGATTTTCGTCTATAACTACTTGCAGTTTTTTCAAAAACCCGAAAATCAGTTGTTTAATGTTGTAGGTAGGCTAAACTCGCTCATATTAGGTCTATGTATAAATGTATATTTTAGGAAAATTGACACAATTTTTTACTTATTTGAAAATGTGAAATTATAATCGTAAACCTTCTCGGTTTGGATAACATTTAACTAATTTGTGACCAGACTTTGATTTTATTGATCACTATTAAAATACATTTAATTTAACGTATATCTAACCAACAACTGACGCCGATTCCTGCCATAGAAAAGATTTCAACGCGTTCAGAGTTGCAAGAAAATTCTTTGCCTTATTCTTTTAGCAGGCACTCCTCTAAAATCATAAACATTTTCAGGTCAATACAAAGAACAGCAAGGAGGTCTACATCAGGGATACCAAGAACAGAGTTACCAACAGGGACATTTACCACAACAACTACAACAACAACAACAGTATGTGCATCAACAACAACATGCTCAGGACTATGTTGGACCAGCGCCAGTTAGCGAACACTATCAAAAAAATAAATGATTAGTTACTATTTATAACAAATTGATGAATTTTTGAAATTGGTATAATAATGTCTTATGCGCTAAAAACGAAAGAGTCATCCGACTTCTATCCAAACAATGGCTATTAGCAGATAACAACAAACCATAACGTCATCTAAATATGATGTGTATGTGTTTTTTGTTTTTGTTGTTTTTTTTTAAAGCGCTGTTTCAATTTCGATAAAATTTATACGAAACCATCTCAGGAGTACATTCTTACGAACAAACAAATAATTTTGAAAATCGGACGACAATTGGCAGAGTTATCGCATAACAAACATTAAAAAGTCAAATTGTGAACCTCTTCCTTTGGAAACTTAAGTCCTCAAACCAATGTACTTATAAAAATGTCCATTGATCAAAATATGTGGCAATAAAATGAGTAAAACAAGGTTTTAAGTTAAAACAAAAAAAACAAACAATGAAGTCTAACATGCTTTTTTAATTTAAATTATCAATCAAATCAAATCAAAATTTTAATTTTAATATTTTTTTTTAAATATTTTTGTTAAACTGTGATGCTTGTGTAAGTTTTATTTGTGGTAAAAGTAATGTAAAATTTATTTAATCTGTGTTTCTACATGGAAAAAAGTAGTCAATGAAGTGTCAAAAAAAATTACTAATAATAAAATGTATAAAATTATAAGGGGGGATGGATGGAAAGACAGATATTTGTTACTATAACACGCAAAAATAAGTTTACGTGGATAATAGGCATTTTGGTATCGGTATTAGTATGGAATTCGGTACCGGCACCAAATTAAATAAATAATACATCGTTAAGAAGATAATTTTCTGTAGAATAAGAATAACCGAAGCGCTAGTCCTGATTCATTGTCCAATTAGAGTAATCCTTCCTTGAAAGTTATTTATTTTTAATTATTTATTATTTTTTTCTGCAACATTATTCTTAATTTTGGCATAGTACCTAGTTTTATTATTAATTTTGTTACACATTACCTTTTTAACGATGTATCATTTATTTCAATTGGTGCCGGTACCAAGTTCCATACTAATGTGCCCATCATCCTTAAGCTTTGCAGTTATGCCTTAAACATTAGGATAACACATAAGCTACATAATTTATTTAAGTTTTCGGGCACACAAATATACTGCTAAACTTTTATAACTATTAGTTTTAATTAAATCTGAAACTATGAGAAAGTTTCTTGATTGTTGTTATTGTTCATTTACTGTTAAATAAAAATGTTGTTTGTTTGTTTATTTATTTAATTGATTTTTTTATAGAACGTTAGGTAGTTAAGAATATTATTATGATAACTTAAAATCTATTCGACACACCTAACACTCAAAATAACCTAGACAATCGACAACCAATCGACAACCTTTGACGCTCATTACCATATAATATCTCTGCACTTGACACATATTCACGCTATGCGATATGCAGGCGTGACAGAGATGAACAATGCGCTAGGAATTTCGCCTGCGCTGGGATTCTACGATTGAATAGACGTCCTTGAAGGGCGTTGTCTTTTAGAAAAGCTAGATCTTATATAACACAATAATACATTATTTTTTAAAATGTATTATAGCACGCATTTTTAATTTAATATTATAGTTCTAGTTTTTCAACCGACTTCAAAAAAGGAGGAGGTTCTCAATTCGACTGTATTTTTTTTTTTTATTATTTGTTACGCGATTACTCCGGCAATTGTTGTCCGATTTTCAAAATTCTTTATTTGTTCGAAAGAGTATACTCCTGAAGAGGTCCCATATAAATTTTATCGAAAATGATTCAGCGCTTTAAAAAAAAATCAACAAAAACAAAATATACTACAAACTAGAACATCATCTAAATAAATGAATGACATTTCTGTTTGTAGTTATTTGCTAATAGGCATTGTAGTCCGCAAAAAACTAGATATCTACTTTGTGCGAACTGTTGTTGGGATTGAAGTCGGTGACTCATACGTTTTTAACGTGGAAAATTATTACTAATAATATTGTTGACATGTAAAACAAAACATACATACATAGGTTCGCTGCAACAAACCTTAACTATTTTGTTAATGTAGAGTACTTATTAAATTGATGAGATTTACAACTAGATTTTATTCGCTTGTTTTTCTATGAACTAAGATTTCCTGATAAAATCTTTGGAGTTAATTGCAATAGTAGGTAGTCTGCGATTTCTCTAAATTATTGACCAAGCGAGCGTAAAGTGCGAGCGAAGCGTCTCCGTTCCAGCTTGGGAAAAAATGCTTTCGTACGTCTGTCCAGATGTTCTCCTCTGCAGGTCCCATTTCTCAAAGGATTCTTGTAAAATTTTGTGAGCAAGTTTGATAAGTACGTATAATTTTTGGCCGATTCGGTTTCTGGATTTTTTTTAAAATGGCGAAGCCATAGTGGTTTCAGCCATTTTGAAAAAATGTTGACTAGCGAGGTCTACATCTCACAGAGACACTGAAGCACTCGTAGCCCAGTGGCACTCAATGATCTCAACCAATCAGGGAGGTTAAGCAACATACACAGAGGCAGAGAACCTGATCCGAAGTGGCAATTTATCACGAGCATTTCCTAGCTTCGGAGAGCACGCTAAGCTGTCGGTCCCGGCTTTTGTCGATTTACCGCTAACCGAACGTAAAGTTGCAAAATACCTTGCAACTGAACATTCAGTTGGCGGTGGCGCCACCAGTCAAAGCAGCCGTCATTAGATTTATGAAATTTGGATAGTTCTCAATTTCGCCACCTTAACGGATAAAATGGCCACCACTCCATCGACACACAACTTAAGTTACAGAATTAGGAACCAGATGGAGTTATAGCAAGACTGACACTAGTCAACAGCGCTGTAATATAATTACAAAAAAAGATTTAAGTACCAAGATAACAATAGTACCAGAGCTATTGCGTACAATGAACTACAAAATCCGCAATAAATCATTAAACAATCCAGTAACGAAAATGTAATAGAACCGCCGCAAGGTACAACTAAATAACGATAATATAAAAATTATATAATGTCACTAGGTCATAGAGGAATTTGAATATCGCAACATACAGATTAGATCTATTGTTATAGTGGGTGAGATGCGTTTTTTGATATTAATCTTTAATATCTAAAAGCTGAGAGGAACCACAACTAGTCTTCCATAAAAGAGAGTGTGTGACGAATCAGTTAGTAATTGCAACAGAGCCTAAATATCATAAATATCATATACTCATATTCAGTAGAGGGTTAAACAAAACAGGTGCTAAGAAAAAGTTACAATATAGTTTTATTATAAAATGGGTTAACTCTTGACCTCAATCTTGACAATAAAGGTCAAAGATGAGGTCGACAATGGAGCGAGTTAACCCAGAAAATGCCTATAAAGGCACTGGTACTCCCACGCACCGACGGAACACAGCAGGCTGTTTGGCGTCGGACTTCGGTAGGAGGGTGGTCGCGAACCAGATGGCCCATTACAGAGCCTACCACACCGCATGAGACCATAGGACGATACCTCAGATTCAGAGAAAAAATGAAGTGTCGTTGCCTGGGATGGATTACTAGGAGGCAGGTCTCATATGTGTTTCCTTAGTCGCCTCTTACGACAACCACGGAAAGAGATGGGGTGGGGTTATTCTCAACCGATCACCACACGGCACAAAACTACATAGTACTTTGAAATGCTTACCCGCGTGAGGGATATTCACAAATTATCTACTTACACAACATAATGTGCTTAGTAAGGGAATTAGAAATTTCACTGCTTGACTTGAAGACATGATGGCTCAGTTGGTTAGAGCACTAGATCTAATCCCGGGGTCGTGGGTTCAAGTCCCATTCACGCCGAACTTTCTTTCCCTAAAATTATTTCAGTTAGATACAATAATATTGTTTTAAATATATCAGAACACTTTGATTGCAAAAGCTGGGACCAATGATAACACATTTTTGTTTTTTTTTTGATATTTTTGTAAACCGACTTCAAAAAAGGAGGAGGTTTCTCAATTCGACCGTATATTTTTTTTATGTATGTCCGCGGATAACTTCGTCGTTTATGAACCGATTTTGATTATTCTTTTTTTGTTGGAAAGGGAGTATCCCAAGGGTGGTTCCATGGTAAGGAAACCAGGATCTGATTGTAGAATCCTGAAGAAATTGAGGGAAACTCTCGATAAAATTGTCTTTTTGGGATTGAAGTCGGTGACTCTTACGTGGAAAATTATTTTGTTTAGTGTCCACATTTTGTATAATTTTATTTAAAGTGTATGAAGCTTCCCTTAAAAATTTGGCAGGTAATTTTACTATGAGGAATATAAGGATTTCAGACCCACCACAGTTTAAACAAAATTTAGACATTTTAGTCTTAAGTAACAATCTTAACTCCTTGTGAGAGAGAGCAAGATGGAACTAGTGGCTTGGCCACGCGCCGTTTTACAAATATCTGTGCAAAATCACTGAGGTATTGTGAGAAATAAGTCACCCCAGATTGCACCTATACTGATTACCTGCTCGGTGATTGTAAACTTTTCGTACAAAACATTTTTAAAGCTCACTTATCGCAGATAGAAGGTACAGTGCTTATAAGTATGTATGTTATTTTATTTTTAATGCCATTTTGTTTCAACATATCTGTTGCAAGATACTAGTCTAATAGAGTTTATTGTCGATGCACGCGTTTACGGTCATTTGATTTCGTTCAAATTACTTTTTAGGGTTCCTTAATTGTATGAATAACATTTCAATGAAACTGGCTAAAATATGTTGTAAAGATTGTATAGCTTATGTTCAGAAGTTTTGAACATAATTAAAATAAATCCTCATTTAAACAAAAATCGTAGCAAGAACCTGTTTTAATTAAGTTAAAATAGATGGTAAAGCTCTGCAAAATGTTTTCATCTACAACTGTGAATACTGTGATTGTAGCATTTTTTTTTACCAGCCCATATACTTCCCCACCGAGGGGCTCGGGTGTCCCTTCGAAACATGAAAGGGATTTAGGCCATAGTCCACCAGGCTGGCCCAATGCGGGTTGGTGAACCGCTCGTCTTTCGAAAATTTTCTTGGACGGGAGGGTTTCATCACGATGTTTTCCTTCACCGTTGAGCAAGTGATAATTAGAAATTCGTACATAAATCCGAAAAGACGAACCCACTACCTTCGGATTACAAGTCTGGCTCTTTACCAACTGGGCTATCACCGCGATTGTAGCATATTTTTATGAGTTTTTGAAGAAGTAGGTACATATACATACTTATTTATTTTACAAGACCTGCTAAAATATGGATTTATGTCAAGCTTTCCCTCGATGTGAAATGGAAAAAACGCTTTAAGAAGAGGAGAAAAATGTTTTCTAAAAGTTTTTTTACTACTACTATTAATAATAAAAGATGAAATTGAAGGTCCTGACTCAGCAACTGACTTATGAATCAATCAACGTCCAGCCGACATTTTTGGACCTAGATAGCTGAAATTTGGCCCAAAAGTTCTTTTAAATATGTAGACAAAGAGTAAAGAAGAATTAAACAAAATTCCCTTAGGAACAAACTCCCGGGCATCTTAAAGTCTATACTATACTAATATTTAAAGAGGAAAGATTTGATTGTTTGTTTGTTTGTTTGCATTGAATATGCTCCGAAACTACTGGACCGATTCGAAAAATTCGTTCACGATTAGAACATTATCCCCGATGAACATAGGCTACATAATTTTACCGAATTCCCACGGGAAAGAAGTCCCGGGTGGACAGCTGGTCCTATATAAAATAAACATTATATCACAAGCATACAAAAGTAATATTGATAATCGATACAATTAATAGATTTAATAACAATTTTAATGAACCAATAGCGATCAGTAACCCTAGAACTACAAATTGTTTCTATGTCTAGAATATTAATATTGTACTGAACCCTGTAAAGGTTAGGGCGTAACTGGCTTAGCAAGACTAACGAGTTTAATAAAATCAATTTGTTTATAACCATACAGTTTAAGTTGAATGCTAAGCACATATTTTTAGATTGGAGTTTTGTGATTTTTTGGTAACTAATTATTTCTTGATTTCAATAAATACACGTAAAAACCATTATTTTTGTTTCATGACATGACATGACATTTAATTTAAGAAAATGTATTTAGCAACTCCTAATGTATATTTAAATGGA
The DNA here is from genome assembly GCA_949987775.1 of Aproaerema taeniolella. NCBI lineage: Eukaryota > Metazoa > Arthropoda > Insecta > Lepidoptera > Gelechiidae > Aproaerema > Aproaerema taeniolella. The sequence goes on along the minus strand of OX465261.1, from coordinate 2,539,358 downwards.
ACTATATATATAAAAATACAATCGAAGGACGACAATAAGGGTAAAGGACGACCCTTTCCATGTCCTGAAAACAAACATAAGAAATATATAATATACGAATTACTATTATAAGAACTTTAAAAATGCGTGATAGCCCAGTTGGTAATGAGCCAGACTTGTAATCCGAAGGTAGTGGGTTTAAATCCTGGTGCGGACCTGTACCACTAAAGTCATCTTTTCGGATTTATGTACGGATTTCTAGTGACGGTGAAGGAAAACATCGTGATGAAACCCGCCCGTCCAAGAAAAGTTTCGAAAGACGAGTGGTCCACCAACCTGCATTGGGCCAGCATGGTGGACTATGGGCTAAATCCCCTTCGTGTTTCGAAGGCAGGCCCTTGCCCTTCGGTGGGGACGTACATGGTGAGGTAAAAAAAAACTTTAAAAATGTATATCACCTCCGATATTAATTAACGGCTGCACCAATTTTGATCAAATACTCGTATAGCAAAGAATCATTTCGGTTACGTCAGCTTTAAAAATCCGAAGCAAAATCCATTCGTTCGGGAGCTACGATGCGATAAACACACACATGCGTCAAACTTAAAACACGCCTCTTTTTTGTCGAGGGTTATAATAAAAATGAAACCGCAGCTGCGGGAAAACACAAGTGTTTGTCAGTCGCATCGTTCGCTTTACTTACGGCGATGTTTAGAAATATTATAATAAAGGTCAAATAGTAATATTCTTTTGTTTGTTTGAGTTTAATTATTTGTCCTTGACTTAATAACTATGCAGAACAGGAACACAGAAAGGGCATGCGGTTACATATTTTTATTTGTGACTTTATAAAGTACACTCAGAATCACATCAAGCTCTACACACTGCATCATACTTATTTTGTACACGTATAAGAGCTCCAGTGGTGATAACCCAGTTGGTAATGAGCCAGACTTTTAACCGGCAGCTTGCGGGAGCAAACCCTGGTGCGGGCCTGTACCACAAAATTTTCGGAATTTAAATTCATTATCACTTGCTTACCGGTGAAGGAAAATGTCGTGATGAAACCTGCGCGTCTAAAAAAGTCGTGTTCAAACAATTTACGTTCAATACACCTCTTCTGGTTACGTGGTCAGTGATTCAGTTAGTCTACAACCGATATGCGACCGATACTTAGTCATCTGTCACTGTCATTTGTACAGCGCAAGAGGTACAGGTCAATCTAACAAAAATTCACAGAGTATCGGGCACATTGGAAATGAATCTACTGAATTCGAAAAAACGTCATTCTGACTTTTTTCAAAAAGCTTAGACCACAGAGCAAACTCTTAACCTGACCGTCTTTGTTTTAAGCTCAAATTGTAGCTGACTAAATTATCCAGAGGAATTTTTTTGATTTTTTTGTTATATCATTCTTAGATTCCAAAAAAAACGAGCGCCAAAATTAAAAATTCGAAAAAAAATGTTTTTTTACTTTCTCGAATAATAATTTTTACACCTTACAGCTCTCGTAAAATATACGCGCCTTTTGGGCCTTTTTTGAATATCATATCTTAACAACTCTCTGAGATATAAGGGGATCGCACTTTTTCGTGGAATCGGAGCCTATACTGGAGCTAACGAAAAGACATTTCCAATGTCAAAAGAATAATCAAAATCAGGGGCTCTACTCTGTACTATCTACGATCGACGGACGGCCGATAATTGTCATTACCTGTCACTGTCATTTGAGATGGGGTGGTGTTATTCTCAACCGGTCACCACTACATGTTAAAAAAACTACATAGAAAATTCAGGATGTTACCTAAAATAAGTCAAAGTTTCATTAAAGGATTTAAATACATAAATACGTATTCGTTCTGTTGACTCTACTGACTCTACGCTATTCGTACATAGTAGAAACCCAGTTCACAGCTGACTATCGACGGCTTTGCTTAAAAACTGCAGTCAAATTGAAAGCTTGCTACTGTTATTCAACTCTTTGAAAAAGTTATTTAATCTGCAATAAAGAATTACATCTGAATATGCAATTAAATGTCATAGAGCCTAATACAAGCTAACATACTTTCACATTTACACACATGTGACCAGGTTACTAAAGCTCCTAAACTAAACTCATTGTGTTGGTATGTGAAACGGAAATTGTCGTTATTGTGAGGTCGAAGAGGCATCTAACTAGTATTATTATTATATAAGTTCATATATCTTCTTATTCTTATCGTGTACGTATAGTCAAGTGTGTGGCAAACTGGGCTAACTCTGGTGTCAGAGTTTTCAAACCGCACAATAGCCTCTGACTTGGTTTTAACGACTGCAGTCAACCAATAACAGCCGGGACCGACTGTTGTCAACAACAATAGGGCACGTTAAGCTGCCCTTTGAAGCACGGAAACGCTCGTGATAAATTGCCACTCAGGGTTATCATAGTGGCAATTTGTCATGAACGTTTCCGTCCTTTGAGGGGCACGTCAAAATTTAGGTACCCGCCTGTAGTCGATTGACTAGAGTCATTAAACCAAATCAGAACTATTTTGTGGAAAACTCTGACACCAGGGTCTGTCATGTTATATCTTAGTTAGCCGCATACTTTTGTTATTAATATATCTGTTAGTTAAACCTGATCCATACTGAGCGCTTCTCTTCATGTTTTATGTTCACCCCTGGGATAGATTGTGATCTAGAACAAACATATTCTTTAAAAAAATAACTTTTTAGTCTTAATAAGTCCTTGCACCACGACGCAATGATAAACGCGAAACTATTGAACTGTTTATATAGAATTAGTAATTAAATATATTTATTCTTTATACAATATCAATTTATCTAATAGATATAATCAATAATTTTATAATAATAAGATTCTGCTATTGTATGGCGTTGCAAATAGAAATTTAACTGCCAGTTGGCGATGGCGCAGCTAGTCAAGGCAGATAGCATCAAATATTTGGAATTTCATTAGTTCTTAGTTCCGCCGCCACCTTAACGGATAAAATGGTCGCCATTATCAATTCACTGCCATTGAAACACCTTTTTATAATTGAACGGCATGGCACGGCATGACAGAATTTGTATCACCATTGCCTTCTATGTTCTCAGCTTCTAGTATCACTAGTATATAGGAGGTAATGGTAATACAATTTTTCCATGCCGTTTTTGTATTATAAAAAGGCCCATTAACAGATTCACCGTCTGAATTGACCTCCCTAAAGATGATTTTTACCAGTAATTAATAACTAGGTACTCATCTGACCAAAGTCAGGGTGATTCGATGATTCAATTGGAGTAACCTTCCTCAATCTAGTTTTCTGACATTTAGTTTACATAAAATGTCAATTACGCACTCGTACTGATGATCTTGTTTTGAAGTAGAAATACTTTAAGAAACTTTAATTATTATTTGTGAACGTTATTCTGATTTATAGTTGTTAGTAGTCTATATTAATATTATAAAGAGGAAATATTTGATTGTTTGTTAGCATAGAATAGGCTCCGAAACTACTGGACCAATTTTAAAAATTCTTTCACCATTAGAATCCTACATTATCCGTGATAGACATAAGATACACGATTTTCCCGAATTCTCACGGGAACGAAGTCTCGGGCGGAAAGCTAGTTTAAAAAAAGTATAAAGACGCATCTGCAACAGGCTTCGTCACAGCTAAAAACTTAAACGAAACCAGTCAGTAACATGCTTTAAAAAATACCACGTTGTATGGGCAGCTACATTCTTTCCATCAGGAGCGAACCCGAGCGAGGGTCACCAGTTATTTGTGAAACCCGCCCGTCTAAGAAAATTTTCGAAAGACGAGCGGTCCACCAACCTGCATTGGGCCAGCGAGGTGGACTATGGCCTAAATCCCCTTCGTGTTTCGAAGGGAGGCTCGTGCCCCTCGGTGGGAACGTATATGGGCCGGTAAAAAAACAACGGGTTGCACTCCGAGAGTGCCGGCAGAAGTGAAAACTTGAACATTAACGTTGTGCATTAATATGGAAATAAACAAAATACACAAAAAGTGTCCGTTATTCACTCAGGATTTGATCCTCGACGCCTCGCCTACGATCTGGTAACTTCACCACTCGGCCAAAAATACAAAAAGACTTTCTTGAGTTCACTTCGTGGTTTCCAACCCTCGACCTGTTGCTTACAATCTGGCAACTTTTCCGCTCGACCAAACTGACTACTTTCAATTCAGTAAAATATTCTATCGGTATTTGCGCGCTATTTGCGAATAATCGTTGACATCGTTGACATCTGTCACGGAGATAAAGCTATATTTACCATAGGGCTACCATCCGTCCGGGTTTCCACCCATACTTCAAAGTGCACAACGCTGCTAAAGATTTTTACTTCAAAAAAGATGACCACCCTATCCTACGCATTTTCGATCAGCATCACGTGACCGTCACGTGTCCTGACGCAAGTTTAACATTTTTAATCCATACTTCAAAGCGCCCAGCGCCGCAAAAGAAGTTTTCACTTCAAAAATTATAATATCAGCATCAACTTATCATGTAGAAGTCAAGAAAAACATGACTTAGGCAGCCTGGAGCATTTTCTGAGTATTTCCTAGTTTTCGATGGCTTCTCTAGGACGAACTTTTATATCAAAAACTTGTCATGTAAGTGTATCTAAGAGACGTATGTTAAGTATGTTAATTCTTTTATGTATGTCTTCTTCTAATCATTGGGTTTTGAGATATGTGTTTCAGTTCCCTGTAAGTTGACACTCCTATTTTTTGTTTCAACTGGTCGCTAAATCGTCTTTCTGGTCGCCCTCTTCCTCTTCTCCCTTCCACCTTGCTTTAAGTTCCATAAAATACAGCCACGCTTCTAATTCCTGTCAGGGAAGGGAGAATATCATGTCGTTACAGACAGTTAAAAAACGTAACTATTAGCAGAGGTGGACTTATCCCTGAGGGATCTCTCCCTAACACGATGCAAAAGGTTACAATTTACAATTCAAGGCTCTTACAATCTGGGCAAAAGGCTGATACCTAACCTATCACCAATAAACTCATATTCCTTCTAGTAACTTCAGAATGAATGTTAAATATGGCTTCAAGTGCTTCTGGAACTATGACGTCCTGCCTACCTCGAAAGGGATTATAGGCGCGAGTGTATTGATAGATAGATCTCTCCCTGGGAGGAGATTTAGCTCTAAATCTAGATCATTTGTAACGTAAATCTTTTAAGTTCAAGGTCACCGGAAGTGCCTCTAAAAGGGAATATTTACTGAAATAACATATCACGTATTGACAGGCTAAATCTTATTCTAGTTAGGCCTCATTACGCAAAAAAAGATCTGAACTTCATAGGAAAAGAACATCATTATGTATAATATTAGGAATGTCGAAACACGCTTCTGAGCTACAGTATATATACTAGAGGGACGTACAGATCTCTTCACTTGTAATCTACCATTCAAACATACAACAACACTAGTACCTAACCATGAAACTGGTGAGTGTTATCGATATGTCGATATTTTGTCGATAAATGTCAAAGTTGTGCAATAGGGCGTTCCGGTCGATCGAAATATGTCGATATTGTAAATTGGGTCGTGATTAGTGATGTGTGTGAAATTTAATTTATAACGGGATTTTAACAAGTTTTTTTTAATGTTTCTCTACAAGGTTGTTGAAAACTAGGTCATTAGTACAAACTACAGGGAGAAAAGTGATTTTTTTCTGTGAATTTTATTGTTCTTTTTTTGTGTCTAAGGTAAAAGTAAAAATATAAACAAACTAGCTTCCCGCGCGGGACTTTGTTCCCGTGGGTATTCGGGAAAATCATGTACCCCATGTCCATCCCAGATAATGTAGAATTCTAACGGTGAAATTATTTTTCAAATCGGTCCTGTAGTTTCGGAGCCTATTCGATGCAAACAAACAAACAAACAATAAAATCTTTCCTCTTTATAATATGTATAGAAGAAGATAGAAGATATAGATATAGATAATAGGGAACGGATAAGAATACCTTTGTGACATATTTTTGCCTTTTATTAAAATTTATGTTACTAACAATTTTTTATGTAAAGTATAAAAGTTTCATAAGTTTCTGGTAAGATAATGTTTGGTAATACTTTTAATCTAAAATCATAAAGACTCTAGATCACTGTGTCAGTCACATTAGGAGTCTTATTACAAAATATTTTTGAATTTAAATAATTTATTCAGTATCGTGTTTCACTATTCGATTTTTTGCTCTGAATAAGGAGACAAATATCGTAGACATCACAGAAAAAAACCTAACATGAAAATTATCATACATTTGAAGTTCCTTACAAAACTTGTTCTCGAACTTGACTAATATTTTCTCACACACTGTTCCCAGTTATCATTTTAGTCAGACAAAAGGTTGTAAAATTGTGTTGTGCTGTCATTTACATAATTTTGCCCACAATATCAGAACAATAGCTCAGTGGGCGACTTGATACAATGCATTTGTCTAATTGACGGTTTTGAGAAACTTTTAATTAGTTAATGATTGACTGTGTAAGACAAGATTTATTTCTATCGGAAGAGTGTAATGGTTGTTTTTAATATAGCCGATGGTGTATCCCACTGCTAGGCAAAATGACACAAAAGTCTCTCCTTTCTTATGCCAGATTGTTATATTTTGGGCCACCTCTTCCAGGTTTTCAGGGGTAACATTAAGTTATTCGAAAAATATCTTTAAATCTTCATGTAAACGCAGTTTCAGTCTTGCACACCATCGACTTAGCTTGAAAACTTGGTTTAATTAAACGTCAAACATATAAAAAAACGCAGAGATAAATCTAAGTGTAACAAAAATTTAGATTTTTCTAATTTTGTTACAAGTGAAGCTCAATTCTTGTAATTCTAAACGATAAAAATATATTTTACTACAATTCCACATAACCCACAAAGTGATAAAAGGACATATTTTCGTTTACTTCATTCAAATTATCTCTAACGGGGAAGACAAAGCTTCATACATACATACGCTCACGCCATTGCAGTAGGCAGAGAATCAGTCGTTTTAAAACCACTTGATGCCACGTTTGGCATATATTCTGAGGGTAATAAGATAAAATATGGTGCATGTGGTGAGAGGTTATCAGTGTTTCAACTACAATATAGCAAAACCCTCGCGTCCCACTTCAAAGATTTCAATTTTCTCACGCTTTTGTCTGACAGACTACTTGGTACGCCAAGATATCCTTTTGATTCTTAAAAAAATATCAATGCAATCAGCGCATCAACAGTTTCATAGTCTGAAACACATTTTTCGAAACATCCCTCGATTCCCACGCCTCGAGCTGCGCCCGCGCTGGTTCCGCTTACTTCCCACGGAAAGTGTTGCCAATCCCTTCCATTGTCCGTACAATTTGTCCTTCACACTATGTCACCTTCTTGACCGCTCCACCTCTTGTTAAGTCTGTTAAATTGTTCTATCTTTGTTTTAAAACGGAACTTGAAAATAGGAATTTTGATCTTTTTTTCTAAAAATTTAATCAAATATATTTGTTGAAATGAAAAATGGAACAGAGCTGTTCAGTAAAACGTTGTTTTAATTTTGGACCATGGTCAAGCTTACCCCAAATAAGAAACTGAACTAAGCTTTAAGACAAAGATTTTTTTTAGATGACCTATTTTTAGGATCTTGAAAATGATTAGCTAAACCTATGTGCAAAAAAAGAGTTCATTGTGATCAAAAGATACCAACTGAAGATAACCCAAGAAATACCATACAAAAATATGTGAAATATACTACGAAAAAAATATTTTAAGGATTTAAAGATTTTTCTAAGAGGTGTTATATTAAGCTCTTTGAATGAACCGGCCTATGGTTACAATATCACAGCAATAATGTTTCCTATTTCTTTAAAAGCCTTATTTCATATTTAAGTAGGTAATTCAAAAAGTAGATATAAAAAGAAAAGGGCAAAAGGCATTTGCAAATTTCAGTGCTGTTGGAAACTGAACTCGGGACCTTACAATTACATATTTCAACCACTACGCTAACAACGCCAATTATACCGTTTAACTACTTGCTTTGTGAACCTCTCAAGACCTCTCAAGTCTTTTTTTTTCAACATGGCTGAAATATTATATTTTTTAAGTTCCCAACCCCCCGTGACTACGCCATTTTGAAAAAATGTTATAAAATTAAATAAATAAAAAATATCGAACCTGCTCGCTCGCGGAATTTCCCAAAAATCCGTTGAGAAATGCAACCTGTAGAAGAGAACAGCTGGACATCCGCACAGACGTACCAACGCATTTTTTCCGAAGCAAGCTTGGTGCTCGCTCGGTCAAAAAAAGTTTCGCAAACCCATACAATAACTTCTTTACCGGCTAATTTCATAATAAAAGAGGACTAGACATCATAAATCAAATATATACCTCAATCGTTCTCATTCATCGGTATTATACAACAACATAGCAGAATCTAGACAACTTATTAGCTATTATACAAGACCATCCATCCGTTCTAAACCAACCATCCAATGAATTCAAAGCTATTTTTCGGACAAGAAATTAGTTCTTCATACATGTTTGCATTAGACAAGCCGCAAAAATAAGTTGGTTTTATAAACTTACTATTGTACACAATCTACGTGCTTATATATTCGTAATGTCTTTCGGCACACACACAGCATCTGTCTCGTTTTTGTCTTTTGAAAATCAATTAACTTATTCGACATACGAGATTTGCCGAACCACGATAAGAAAGAAAATAAAAGCACTGTAATCATATTTCTTGACGGCTGGTTTGGTCAAGGGGTAGTTACGCTGCCTCTTGATCGACGGGTCCCGGGTTCGATTCCCGCTCAGCGCAGAAATTTGTGTAAAAGCAGATGTTTGTTCTCGGGTAATGGTGGTTCATGTGTGTCTTTATGCGTGTTCCGAGGGAGCCACGACACAAGGGAAAACCATTAGAGTGTGTATCGTTTATTTTTATAACAAAATCCATATTTCCTTCAGCTCGTGATCTCCGCTCTCTTCGGAATGGCCGCGGCTGCTGGCTTCGGAAACTCTGCCTACCCGGAGCAGTCCAACCGCCCTCAAGCTGCCTATGAGAGGAACGCCAGGATCCTCGCTCTGGACTCCGATGTCAAGGAAGACTCCTTCAGATACAACTACGAGACTGAAAATGGTATCAAGGCTGAGGAGCAGGGTCGTGAGGTAAGTGTTGAAGAACTTTCTCAGAGGAAGATGTTTCAATTTTTAGGGTTCCGTAGTAATCTACGAACCCTTATAGTTTCGCCATGTCCGTCTGTCCGTCTGTCCGCGGGTTTCCTAAGAAACCCTTGGTACAACAGAGCTCAAATTTGGCATGGTTATACATATTAATCACGCCGACAGAACTGTAGAGTAAAACCTTAGAAAAAAAAATTTTTTTCGGGTGTCTCCCATAGACGTGAAAGGACAATGAATTTTTTTTTCTCGCCTATATCATCAAATGGGGTGTCATAGAATAGATTTTTAAAAGATAGAAGGGGTTTACTAAGAACGTTTTTAGATTTAGCACTCCGTTTGCGAATCATAAATTTTTAAAGTGAAAATTTTTGTCAAAAATAAGTGTCCCCCCCCCCCTCTACCAGCTAAACGGTTGTTTCTAAAAATGTGGAAAAATTCACAGAGGTAGAATATGCATTAAATTTAAAAGGAAAACTGTAAAACATAAGTTGGCCCTTCAAGTTTGCGAGTAATGGTAGACCAAGTGCCAAACATTGTTGGGATTAATAAGAATATATTTACTAATATTAGATCCTTGGTACTACAGAGCTGCAATTTGGCATGTTCATACATATTAATTGCGCCGACAAATAGAAAAAATAAAATTTTGTAAAAAAAAATTTTTCGGGTGTTTCCCATACATGTGAAAGGGCGATGGATTTTTTTTTCTCGCCGATATCATCGAGTGGGATGTCATAGGATAGTTTTTTAAAAGATAAAAGGGGTTTACTACGAACGTTTTTCGATTCAGCAGTCCGTTTGCGAAAAATTAATTTTTAAAATGAAAAAAAATGTTAAATATTTCACGAGCATTTAGCATTTACGACGAAGTTCAGCCTAATCCAAAACAACTGCCATACAAAGTTCCACGCTAAAAGTGAGGCATGGTCGAAAGCCAAGCTGTAACATATTGACATTTCATGTGTCGTTATAGGTTTTTGGGGGTGTTAATTACGAAAATGACATCAAAATTATACACAATCGCCACGCGACCTGCTCTTTAGCACCAGCTCGAAATTATTCCTAACAATACTTTTGTTGCAAAAAAAATTTTTTTTTTTAATATATATTTTTTTTAAGTCAAAAAAAATTCGCGCTCGCTTCGCTCGCGGATTAACTACTTCCATTCTGTTGTTTTTAGCCCAAAACCAAAGTTAGTGTCCCCCCCCCCTCTACCAGCTAAACGGTTGTGTCCAAAAATGAGAAACAATTCTTAGAATATACAACGAAATTAAAAGAAAAACTATCACACATAAGTTGGCCTTTCAAGTTTGCGAGTGATAGTCGACCAAGTGCCAAACGTTTTTGGAATTAATAAGAATATATTTACAAGGTTCAATACTAAAAGTGAGGCGAGGTCGAAAGCCAAGCTGTAACATATTGACATTTTAGGTGTCGTTAAATAGGTTTTTGGTGGTGTTAATTACGAAAATGACATCAAAATTATTTTATCAGCAGGTCTATATTATTTCTAATAATATTTTCGCAAAAAAAAAATATTTTCGCTCGCTTCGCTCGCGAATTTTATAATTTCATTATGTTGTGTTTACACCAAAACTAAAGTTATTTCTGAAACTACAAACTCTTTAATATATTGTTTTTTATACTATAGTATTTGGAGATTTTAACATCGACTATGACTAGTGATGGAAGATACTCAGTCTTTTAAGGCTTTTAATAAAGACTCACCTTATTTTTGACGCCTCACGACTGATTCAGTCTTTTAGTTCCTAACCTTTAGTCATAAGACTAGCTTTTGTACTTGAAGTCTTTTAACGTAAAAACTGAGCTGTTACTTAAACAGCTTAAAGGACTTAAAAGACTGGCGACTCATTATCTGGGAAGTCGACAATCGTAAGGTATGTGTTGATAGAATGTAAATATCTCATTTTATCTCCTTGTCAAATGTTATCAAAATGTATTTAGTGGTTTAGGCGTGAATTATTCCTTTTTGTTGATAGGTTACACAAGAAATATTTAATATCACACACAAACTGCGGTGCGATCCCTTTTACATAAAAGAACTTGAGTCGTTTAAGTCTTTTAGTATTTTGAAAACAACTCGAGTCGTTTCAGTTTTTAATCTTTTAATAAACTACTAAGTCTTATTAATAAAAACTCGAACTTTCAGTCTTAATTTTAGAGTCAAGTCCTTGTAATATGGAGGCGAGTCTTTTTAATAAGCCTTAAAATACAGTCTCTTTCATCTCTAACTACGACCGTAACGATAGTACACCCGTTTTAAATGAATACGTAATGTAAACAATTTTTATACAACCATTTGCATCCACGCGAGGTGGTTATTAAACAGATGATTTTTTTTTTCATTTTCCTTGTGGCGCTGGAATCTACATTTCTCCTTTAGTTACCTTTTTTCTTTATGACCTCGTTTTTATTAGACATTATTAGCGATTTAACCGTCCATATGCTCGTAGAATTTAGAAGCCAGCTGCATATTTGAACCATACTGCTACGGAACCCTACAATGCGCGTGTCCCGACACGCTCTTGGCCGGTTTTCTTAGAAAAGTTAAAAAGTTAAAGATCACCCCGAGTCATTCCCAAAAGTACCCATCACACTTGCGGCATTTCTGCACTTGATAGCGATGGATAGCCTTTGCAGCAAGAACGACACAGAGCAAGGGGATTTTTCTTATTGCTTACTTGCAACTGTTCTTTCTATACAATTTTGTCACATAAATATTCATCAAGTTTGTAAATCCTTTTTTGCATAGTGCCTGTTTTACAATCGCTTTAAATGTATTTTCAGGCAGTGTAAAAATTTCCCTTGGTATTTAGTTTAGTGGGCTAATTCACATTTTTAATTTTCGCCAATAAGACAAGGTATATACTATACCATATATTTGCCACAGTTTTATGTTGTCACCAAGAGGAAAAGATTATGTCGATGGTTAATAAAAAGGGAGTGTAATGGTCCTTTTTATAATTCGGAAACGGCGCGGCAAAATTGTATTACCATTGCCTTCTATGTAATAGTAATACTAGAAGCTGAGAACATAGGGGGCAATGGTTATTCAAATTTCGAAGTGCCGTGCCGTGCCGTGCCGTTCGAATTATAAAAAGGCCCAACAGGTGTTACTAGCCACGTGGCCAAAACAAAAACACGGGCAAAAACCCATAGATAATTGAATAATTTCAAAATTTTGCACCCATTAAACTTCTGACCTACTCTAGTGCACCTAGGTAGACTGATACAATCACCTGTAAAGGGCACTGGCCAGGCTGCACAAAGGTCAAAGGTCAGGCGAGGTTAAGTTGTGCAAACTACCACAGAATGTATGAGGTGTCATTATGAATTGACGTGATTATGTTTGATGAATTAGTGCATGTTGACCGGTGTATATTTTATTTTGTTTCGTCACGGCGATAGGAATATGCCGACAGGTTTCGGCTCATAATTATTGTAACATAGGTTGTTTTAAGTTAAGCAACATTCTGCGGACTTCTAGAAAATTAGGCCTTTTTATAGTTTGAACGGCACGTCATGACAGAATTTGTACTACCATTTCCTTCTATGTTTCCAGCTTCTAGTATCACTAGTGTATAGGAGGCAATGGTAATACAAATACAATAAAAAGGCCCTATGTCACATTCTTTTAGCCATAAAGTGATGTAACTCTACAATTTAAAAAATATAACAACCCCGATGTTGATCGATTTTGGCCGGAGGGCGTGGTGTTCCGCCGTTTTCGAGGGAGATTCCCGGTTATAGATACCCCTGGAAAAACACCCGGGAAATAGTGTTAATTAAGTTTTAATTTTCTTAAATAATATTTTATATGTATGTTATTCTGGAAGATATTTATCTATGGGCCTAGTTGCCTGAAAATAAATGATTTTATTTTTATTTTTATTGTTATTATTATTATAACTCTTAAACGGCATTTTTTATCAAATATAGCAAAGCACCATCTCGATAACGTCAGCATTGGTTAAGGAGCTGCAATGCAACAGACAGACACAGATACACACGTGAAACTTGTAACACCCCTCTTTTTATTGGAGGTTAAAAAAATATGGGATTGACAGAAACAATAGAAAAGTCCGTGGTCTTGTCAATACCATACTTTTCAGAACTAACAATCTTTGTCTATTTGATTTGGTTTAGGCCTCCTGGCAGTGTCTTGTGGGTAACCTGTAGTGCAGGGGTGGCCAACTTGATTATACCCAAGATCTCCTGTTTACAAACGAAACCCTGTGCGATCTACCAATTACATACTTCTTGAAATCTTTAATGAAACAGCATAGTTCAGTACACAATCATGAAGTATTTTTTGTAAATTATATTAAGAGAAAAAACTTAAATGTGACATGTTTTTTTATTTTTTTGCCTTGCCACGATCGACTGGACTAACAGTCGATCGCGATCGACCGGTTGGCCACCCCTGCTGTAGTGCAAGGTGCAGCTTTGTAAAAGAGACTGTAAAATTCCGAGGCATAACTTCCTCTTCTTCTTCTATCATGTCAGCTGATTGTTACGCTAAATTTTATTTGACCAGATTTTTGTGTTTGTTTGTTTGACAGTTTAACTAATAGGCAATCCATTCCTTCACACAAAACATCATGACAATGCATATCTCATTGATAAAATATTCATGATTTTACTACATCCATTCATGAAAAGCAGAGATGTGCGAACCAATTCATAAAAGTAATAGGCATTTTGAGTATGCATCTTCAATTCAACAGTATATATTACCATTAATTTACCATAATCGTTGAATATACACGTTCCATTTATGATAATTCTATGCTTCATTTAGTATAATTATAATTTGTTATTATATTATGCAGAAGCCAATATCATGCAAATAAGTTTATGTTTTGAGTTATAGACTCCAATGTAGTAAATAAATTATGATTGTAAATGAAGAGGATTAACTTTACTTGGATTGTTATATATTGAACTAGTTGGTACAGATAAATAAAAAAAAACGTATGTAAAAAAACTCAACAGTGACAGAAGAGAGGTCTTAGCTCGCAATAAAAATACTTAATACAAAATAATAAAAAATGTATTTTAAATCCTTACTTTTTAATATTATAAATGCGAAATTAACTCTGTCTGTCTGTCTGTCCGTCTTTCACGCCTAAACTACTCTACCGATTTTGATGAAATTTGGTACAGAGATAGATTAGAGCCTGGGAAAGGACATAGGCTACACTTCATCCCACAGTTGGTCACTATATCGTGATGTAGTCCACGCGGGCAGAGCCGCGGGCGGAAAGCTAGTAATATATAAAATAATACTTATATATATTTTTTATTCAAAAAATTCTTTTCATACAAACTTCACAAATAAGTCTTAATGTAAACTTTAACCTATCAAAACAGTCACGGGTGCCTGCGAAATCTTCAGGGCTTATTAATTTGATTGAAAGATAAATAAGTGCATAATTATCTTACGCAAGTACATAGACTTATTTCAAGTAGGTTTAAGTTGAGAAAGACTTGACTTATTACTTAAGCGAGTTCATCTTATAGAGCTTGAAACTTTGTAATGTGTTTGTATCTTAACCATGACGAATGGAAAATTAGTGAGGAATTAAATATTAAAGAGTAACGTATACGTGGATGATGTTATTTATGAAACACGTCAAATATATCTATATTGATAGATTATTATTTTCACAAGGGCTAATATCTATTTAAAACAAAAAACGGCGTCCTTAAGATCAATATCTGTAAGATCAATATTCAATGCCTAAATACCAGGTCAAGAAGCAGAATGTGTAACAATTGTAAACACATTCTACAAGGGCACGGACATCAAGTCTGTGGAGGCAAAATTAACTGATTAAGTATAAAATAAAAACAATTGTAAATGTAAAAAAAAAAAATTTTTGAAACCTTTTTTTGTCTATGTATTCCAGGCCGATGGTATCGAAGCCCAGGGTGGTTTCCAATACACCGGTGATGACGGTCAGGTCTATTCCGTGAGCTACGCAGCTGGCCAGGGTGGCTTCCAACCCCAGGGTGCTCATCTTCCCACCGCTCCTCCTGTCCCTGAAGAAATCCTTAAGGCTCTGGAGCAGAACGCTCGCGATGAAGCTGCTGGCATCATTGATGATGGTGAGTCGAAAAAACTTAACAAAAAAAACATTCTTGTAGTCTTAGCAACCAAAGGTAATGTCTCTTGGCCTCCGATTTGAAATCTCACCATCTGTCTATCTTGAAATTGTAATCTTAAAATTAAAGTGAGCCTAAAGGAACTAAACCTTAAAGTTAAGGAAACTATTAATTTACTGTGACTCAGCATTGTATTCTAGCTAAGCTGTAGATTTTTTACACCACTAACATTTTAATCATTAATTTAATTTTCAGCGTTTTAGTAATAGTTTTGATAACTTATTTCAAGCCCATTTGCATTTCATTGCTCACGATTAATTATTAAGTTTACATTCTTTTCGATACCGATTAAAATACCTATAACCATGAAGAGAAAAATATTGAGAAAATATATGTATTTTAAAGAAGAAAAATTAATTGCACATTTTCAAATGAATCACAATAAAGCAACCGAAAAGTTTAAACATTTGCTAGAAATGTTCGTACAAAGCTGCCGCGAAATTATACACCTGATCATAAAATACCTTTACAACATTCCAACCCACATTAGTACATCATCTATGTAAACGAACATCAAATTTCGCAATCCTAACAATAAATCCCACACTTAACGTTCACGCCCTACGGATTAACCTATTCCAAACCTAAATTATCTGCATTGAACAAATTGCAATGTGGTTTATATTGCTTTTGTTCAAGTATTGGATTATTCTTGCTCAATCGCATTTAACGACTCATTAAGAATTCCCAACATTTAAATGTCTAGTGAAGTCAATTTCAATAAATAACAATTGGTTAGAACATTTCGTCCTTTATTGTACACATTAATTTAATCGAATAACCCACCCCGGATCGTATCTGAAGGGACAGTGCTCATATATCATTCAAATTGAGTGATTTAATGTAATGGCATGAAAAGTAAAGAGACAGATAGTTCGCAGTTTTTTTTTAATATTTTCTATTCTTTACTTTTTTATATTTTCCATTTTTCCTCTCCATTCTTATTGTTATAGTTAACGTTGACCTTTATACAGACAAATTGATGTCTTACTAGTGTAACATTAGAGCACAAATTACATAGGCGATGACATATTTCTAACAAAATCGTCTATCCATTATTGGTATACCTACCATTTGTTGATTCTTCATACTGTTTGATCATGTTCCAAACAATTTTGCAACTAGTTACAAATCCAGATGGATCTCTGATTGGCTTAGAAGCCTAAACACAGAAAGTACCTATGTTTAAAAGCTCTAATAACTCTTCAAATAAGAAAACTTTTAGTTTTTTAGGGAAATCTAGTCTTTTAGTGGCGTTTACACTTACAATTATTCATATCTTCAGCCTTTACATCAATAAAATGTACAAAATATAGGTACATTGTTTTACTTAAACCGTCGCGCGCTTCTTTACGCCGCGTGCGATACAAATCCCGCACACACGGGTGTGGAAACATAGCGCGAGGGTTAAACATGGCAGTCACCGCGCTGGACAATACAATTTGTTCGTTATCAGTAACAGTATGTCCTTTGCAAGATTGGGAAACAAGGGCCTTTTCCCACGCCTCTCATATTTTTTCTCACGACAACAGTGTAGATTTTAGATACGACATTAAATGAGATATTCCAACAAGACCATGCATCAAACAAAGAGGAAGAACTTTACGACACAAAGTTCAAATCCATACACGACCACACCACGGCCGACCTTAACCTTAAGAAATGGAATGTTCGCATCAGATACCTGCAAAATTACAGGTCTGCTCCATAACAACATTAGGCTGACCTTTCTGGTGTTGCAATGACCTCTCACTTCAAATCTGTTTCTTGGGAAACCAGAATACCATGCTATAATGCATTTAATGTGTTCTTATGACAAGTAGAATACAGTTCACTTTCAAAGAGATGATCTGATTGCGGTATTTTGTTATCATAACAGTCTAGTTCGATATGATGAATATGGGTGACAGATTAAAGAAGCAATCCTTTAATTGACAAATAAACTTAAACATAGAGACTTAAACAGGTTCTCTTCAATTTTATAGCTGACACAAGTTTATTTCTTAGTTGCTTTGCATCCAAAAAAAATTTGTACCCGACGATAAAAACCTTAAAAGAGTAGATAAGGTACTATCCTACTTAGTGAAAAAAAATAGTAAAAAATAATAACCGACATATATGTATTATCTTAAACGTGTCTGTTTTGAAGCCTTGTAACAGCAACTAAATATCTAGGCAGAGCGTCAAAATGCAATCTTCAGACTAAGGCATAAGTAGTAAAGTTGAAAGATATCTTAAGAACAAAGTAATAAGGTCGATTTTGCCTGATGAGAATGGCAATGGCGCTGTAGAAGATAATGATAGACAGTTACACGTGTGATTGAATGTAATGGCGCCGGTTAACAATATAGTAGTAGAGGCCTCGCCACTGGTATTTCACGATAGATCGTATCATGGGAATGACTGACAGATTGTTGATGTGTATTTATTTATACATAGTATTCTATGGATATCTTCATTATATTTCTTGCTTATTATTATGAGGACAATAGTTGTAATTTTTTTTGTTTACTGAACAGTGGTGTCAAGTGGTTCTACGTTTACTTCCTGTTCTGTATGTGTAAAGAGTTTGTAAAACTCAGTACTGGTGTATAATATTTTATTTTCAATATTTGTACACATAACTACCCCTAAAGAAATAACAATTTTGAGTACTAGAGCAGAAAAGTATATTTAAATTCAGGGTTGTGTTTGAACTTAGCTATTTCACATTTTTTAATTCTTCACTATTATCTTGGTTTCTAACAATAGTTTGAAAGTAACTCGAACCAAAACGAAATCTACTGAGCTCCTCTTTAGAATAACTACAATCGAATCTTGTTAAAACAGGTGTACTGAACTCTTAAACTCGTCCTCAGTCCTTAGACATCAGGGCTTTCTCTCGAAACTACGAAGAGGGCTTAGACCATAGCCCCCCATGCGAGTCAAAAATAATGATTGAAATGTAGCACTCATAGCCCAGTTAGGTTAAACAACGTACACAAAAGCTGGGAACCTGATGAGTGACCAAAGTGGTAATTTACCACGAGCGTTTCCGTGCTTAGGAGGGCACGTTAAACTGTCGGTCCTGGCTGTTATCGATTGACTACAGTCGTTAAAACCAAGTTAGAGGCCATTGTGCGGTTTGAAAACTCTGACACCAGGGTTAGCCAAGTTTCCCACACCTTTGATTATACCTATACGATAAGAAGAAGATTGAAATGTATTATTTTTTGTTACGTTCCAGGACAATACAATCCCGGCAAATACGGAGACGCCCCTGCCCCCGCCTACCAGCAGAACCAGTTCAGAGCCCAGGCCTCAGCTGGATTCAGACAGAATAACTACAAATACTAAGCCATTCTTTAGATCTTCAGTATTATTTCGTATTACCAACTCATAAGTAGGGTCAGCTAGAACACTTAATTTGAAAAAAAGAAAGAAAACCACAAAGTTTTTGGGTTATAGAGGCTATTTTGCAGAAAGTGATTGACAGTTATGATGATAGCTGTTACACTTAGAAACTATTAGGAATAGTACAAGAAGATAGAAATTACGTTACAGCTTACCAAAAACTGAAGACTTTCAAGAAGTTTACCCCCAATAAAAATGAGAAATTGTTAGATAAAGTAAAACATAAGACCTTAAAATATATTTAACTGTTAATGATATAACTAAAAGCGTAGTGTGATAAAGTGACAAAGATAATACATTGCTTGCAGCAGTTCACACTAAGTTTTCAAATGAGACTGGAGAAGCCAAGTAATCAAGCAAATAATTGAAGTCTTAAAATGCTTTGACACCGTTTTCTTTATAAGTTTTGACTATCATTTCGTTAAGAAGAAGATTGAAATGTATTGAAGAATATTCTTTCTTTAAGACGTAAAGAGGGAGATGAGACAAAACGTTTTGAGACTTTTTTGATGTTATTCTATAAATAATACAAATAGTGAAAGAAAACGTTGGTAGTATCAAATAATATTGCACCTTAATGTTAGTCAGTGACAGTCATATGTTGCGAAATACGATTATTTATTCTATGAATAAACTTTTAAATAAAAAATATTTTCTTTTATTTTGTCAATTTCCGCTGTTGATAAGGATTTATTTATTTATTTATTTATTTACTGTTTATTGTACACAATACTTACTTACTTCGCTGGCTCAAAGACCCAAAATGGATCTTGGCCTCCGACATTCCACTCTATCTTGTGCCAATATCGTCAGTCGAGTCGTGCCAGTCGGGCACTTTCAGTTCTTTTAGGTCTTTGGCGACTTCATCTTTCTAGCGATATCTTGGACGACCCACCGGGCGTCGCCCGGAAGGTTGTCCAAGATATGCTCTTTTGGCAGCGCGATCCTCCCCCATCCTCTCTACGTGGCCGAGCCAGCGAAGTCGGGCGGCTTTTGCCCGCAGCGAAGAGCTAGTGTCCAAGCCAAATATTATCGGAGAAATAAAAGCCGCCCGACTTCGCTGGCTCGGCCATGTAGAGGATTGTACACAATAGACATACAAAAATAAACATACAAGAGAGAGACGACACAACAGACACTGCTTATTTCTAGGTAGAAAAAAAGCATCAAAGATAAATGTTTAGGTCATATTGGCATAAATCTAAAATTAAAAATCTTGTATCACTCTTGAAATTCATTGCTCATAACTCAAACGGGTGAACCAATGTTGATCAAAATAGCCAAGAACCATTCTAATTACGTCAGCTTTCAAACAAAAAAAGCCCGCATCGAAATCAGTCTATTCGTTTAGGAGCTACGATGCTACAGACAGATATACCGGTACCCAGATACAAAGGCACAAAAATACATAAGTCGATAAACCAATTCAAATTAGTCGACTATACACTCGGAATAGCCACTGACGAGGAAGACACATCCTTTTTGAAACAATGAGCAAAAATAAAATCCATTCCATTAATCGCTTTGCAAGAATAATTTTATTAAAAATGGGTTCGCTCTTGACCGCAATCTAGCTTAGGGCAAAGATGTGGTCGAGGATGTAGCGAGCTCACCCAGAAGAAGCCTATTCACTCGCACTTTAAAGATATTTGGATTATATGAACTCGGAAATACAGACGCCGGCAGGGAATTCCACTCCCTGGCAGTGCGCAATATAAATGATGAAGAATAGCGCTCAGTACGTATCCGAGGGATCTCGACAAGATAAGGGTGGTACCCCGCAGTGCGTCTGGACGTCCGATGGAAAAAAGGGGCAGGCGGAATGAGCTCATGTAGCCTCTGAGCACACTCTCCGAAGTACATCCTATAAAAAACACAGGCAAGCTACTTAAGAATAAAAACTTATGAAATAAAAACAAATATGAAACTACAAGCGTTATTTAAAAAAAAAATATAAAAAAAAAACGCTACACACTCAAAGGCCCACAGTAAGGTTTTCCCTTGTGTCGTGGGTCCCCTGGAAAACTCACAAAGACAAACCCATGACCCGAGAACAAACATCTGCTTTTTACACAAAGGTTTGCCCCGACTGGGGATCGAACCCAGGACCGCCGATCAAGAGGCAGCGTCACTACCACTCGACCAAACCGGCCGTCCACTAACCTATTACCACTAACCTTCGCATGTAAGTTAATAATCATTACTGAAACTACATATTTTCTTTCAAATAAAATAAGTTGGAACTAAAATGTTTCCTTGATCTAATTTCTTGAGTTTTTTGACCTTAATAGTGTTTAAAATGCTAAATGTTCAACTAGTCAAAAGTATTATCAGAAAGCAGCAGTCTGACATAATTATTGGCAAATTGAATTTAATCCCGCGTTTTCTTCACATTTTTAAGAATACAATGTAATCATAATCATAATCATAAAATGTATTGCTTTCCATGGTCTTTTAGGTCTAAATACAGATTTGTAGTACAATCATGGACCCAGTTTGGGCGCAGCAATGTAGGAGAGAGGAGGATAATCTAATCATTTCTAGGAAGAATCATTCCAACAAAAAAAATAGAAAGTAAAAAATAAAAAAAATATCTGGCAAAACAAGCACATGTCAATTAAACTAAATCTTATTACATTATCTATAGTCAAAAATCTAAACCGGTACGTCATGCAATTATAATAATAATAAGTAATAATAAATTAATGTCAAAAGAAATTAATGTCATATTCAGTTAGTCATGCAACTTAAATAATATCATTAATAAATAAATGGATGTCAAAAGATATGTTAATAATAAATATTATAATATTCGAATTTGGTTAGGTTGTCAATGTAACTTGTCAATTTTAAATTATGCAAATAAAATAAAAATATAAAAAAGGAATGTTATAAATTATTATGATAGGTTAAGTGATCGTAATAATAATAATTATAAATTCAAATTGTCCGCTAATGTATTTACTCATAGCAACCACCTCCACTACCTGACAACTGTATCGTCTAATAACCCTCAGAATTTATGTCAAATGTGGCATCAAACGCTAGGATCACTGATGCTCTGCCTACCCCGATAGGGATAATAAGCGTGAGTGCATTGTGTGTGTACTCATAACACCTGGCGGCAAATGACTGGAACTTATTTTGAGATTACTGATGAGGTCTGTACATCTTGAGTCGTTCTATAGTTTTGTGTATTGAATCTTTCTTGAAAGTTCTCGAATTTTTATCGAGATGGCGCTACAGACTGTGTTATCAAAATGTTTTTAAATTTTGCCCAGTAGTCAGCAATAACTTAATGATTAAATCTTTGATTAATTATTCTTTTTTTTGGTTCTCGTTAACAGATTTATTCCTTTTTTGGTTTATTATCATTTTGTTGATTTAGAAAAATAACTAATTTGACTCAAATTAGGCGTTAGTTTCGATAAACTTTCTTCGTAGCTATAATAAATGTGGAAAATATTAATAAATGTGGAAAATATTGAATGTGAAAATATTACGAAGATCCGGAGAAAACCGGAAAAGATGGGGTTTCAGTAATAGTGACTAGTGTGTCTGTGGTTCTGTACAAAGTATGGGGCACCTACTATCCTGCTCTAGCTGTCCAGCCACTTGCACCCTGAGTGACTTGTGTGAGGCCAAGTCAAACGCAGTCGCCGTGGTCAGTGTTTGGGCCAATACTCTAAAATAATAATAATAAGCCATTGACACGAAAAGAAAAAGTCTGCCAAGGGTATAGTGTAGAGTGGTTATTTATCCTACTAATTCTGCTAGTTTGTGAGGATGTTTGTAAGGATGGATAGAAGGTTGTTTGCTACTCCTTCACGCTAAATCTATTAGGCGGATTTGGATGAAAAAATGCAGTTGCATAGTTTAGACATCAAAATAACATATAAGCTACATAATTTTTCCAAATTCCCACGTGAACGGAGTCCCGAGCGGAAAGTTAACAAAGTCCACACGACAGCACATCAGGTTATACATGTTGATTTTGACGACACCCTTATTTCGCTCGTAATAGCGCCGATTTTCGTAGTGCAAATGGGTAGTCTGACGGGTGTACTGTCTGTACAACCATCATACCCAATGTTGATATGTAAAGAAAAAGGAACGGGTGGTTCTATTCGTGACCGGCAACAAGGTACTTAAGAAACAGGATCTAGTTTACATTAAAAACTTAATAATCGTGATCAGTAGCTGGTAATATTAATTTAAAAATAGTCGAATCATCATCGTCAGTTTTTTAAGTTTTATGGTACCATTAATACAAAAATTGTTAACATTGTCTGTCTTTACAAAGAGGATATTTTAAAAAAAACTTTTTTTTCATTCAATTTTATTACATTCGTGAATATCTAATACACTTTTTTATGTTTTCTTTACAATGTTAGGCCCATTAATCACTAAGTATAATTAAAAATATATTAATCATTAGCAGAATCAATAAGAAATTTGCTCGAAAATTACATATATGTCGATGACATAATATTTGACATGTACTGATTCACTAACGAACGATGAATGGATAAACAATTTATCAAGTTGTCATTGTTCTTCGTGAGGTAAAGCAAAAACTGTTCAAAAAAATATTGACTCAGCAGATATAGTTTTTGTTACATAAATGAATGAACGTCGCGTATGTTACAAATTGTTTAGCCACCGTCTTTTCATAATGGGGATAAGAAACTTTAAAATATCATCACAAATTTTGTTCTTTATAACCGACTTCAAAAAAGGAGGAAGATATATGTTCCGCTGTAGATATGTATCTTTTTTATGTATGGTTTACCGAGTCTTCCGCCATTTATGCACCGATTTTCATTTATTTTTTTGAAAGAGTATATACTCCCGATTAGTAACCCTATCAGTATGTATATTAGCTGAAGCGAAATTTACAATACAATTTTTAGTGAACAAAAAATATGGTTATGCATAAAATACGTGTAAGTGAAAGAATTCTTACTCTTAATAACACAAGTTATTAATATGTAGCTTGATTCACCAAACTAAAAAGCAAAATTAATATACAAGAAAAGCAGTTTAAACATGTACTTAACATAATTTTAAACTCAGAGCCGAAAACATACAGTTCAGACAAATTTGACTAGGTAGGTAAGCTCACTGACTCTAATAAGTATAACCGGAGTTAGAGTTAAAGCTAGTCTGATGTTTACTTGATCCAAATTGGCTAGATGATGATCCAAATTGACTGGATGAAGATCCAAATTGGCTAGATGAAGATCCAAATTGGCTAGAGGAAGACCCAAATTTTCCAGAAGATGAGCTGAACTGCCCCGATCCTTTGGCATCAGGGTGATACTGACCTACAAAACGTATATTTATTACTTCGCATTATTCTAGATACCTTTTTAAAATAACTGACGACTTCGTAAACGTTTCCAAAGATACTAAGCTTTGAGTATTTGTTTTAAATCATTAGGACATGGGTGACGCTTGAGAAGGAATAGTTATCCTTTCTTAATTCCCTCTAAAATAACAGGATTTAACATTTTGGGGGTTGTTTTCTAAAAACTGCATTGTGTTTTCTATGACCACTGATCAAATATTTAATACATATTAATTTCACTCATATGTAATACGAATGAATACAGTGAAATGTACCGTTCAGGATTTTCGTTTCTTTGTTTTTGCTATCCTCTTGTAGAGCTACAAGAAGACCTTTATTTTTCATATAATGTTAGTTACCATCTAAATACCATAATAATTCCATTTACAAAAACTTACCATCATCAAAAATCCCAGCAGCCTCATCTTTCGCATTCTGTTCAAGACCTTTCAGTATATCATCGGGAGTGGGAGGAGCAACAGGCAGGTGGGCACCCTGGGGCCTGAAGCCACCTTCTCCAGCAGTGAAGGTCACAGTGTAAGTGTTGCCATCATCTCCCTTGTAGGAGAACCCTCCAGAAGACTCAACAGTGTTGCCAGCCTCTTCGGCTCTGATGCCGTTTGAGGTTTCATAGCTGTAGTGGTAATCTCCTGTAAATATTAAAAATTGCCAGTTTATCCTTACTTAATATTATTTGTATGAATGTATGTATGTATGGATGTGTATTTCTCTTTCACCCTCAAACGGCTGGACCAATTTTGATAAAATTTGGTATGGAGGTACCTGGCACCCTGGGAAAATTATGTAGTCTATGTGTGAATAGGCAACATAATTTTCCCAAATTCTCACGAAAATGAAGGCTTGGGCGGAAAGCTAGTTAAAAATAAATTAAAACGTCACACACTCAAAGCCAAAAAATCTGTAAAATTTTGCAATTTAAGACGGGTGTAATATTTTAAGACGGGTGGAAAGGTATGAAATCTATCTTAGTTAAGGTTTTAAAATTTAATAAAATCTCACCATTTTCACTGGCTTCCTGATCCAGCTTCAGAATGGCAGCATTTTTCTCTTGCTCCTGTTGGGGTCTTCGGTTACCAGAGTCTCCACCAGCCCCAGACCCTGAGGACTGGTAGGAAGATTGTTGGAAGCTTCCTTGGAAGGAGCCTGAAGATCCAGAGCCTTGGGTTTGTGGGAGATAGCTCCTTGAAGGGAGCTGAGCTGCCGCTGTTATGGCTATAAGTGTGATGAAGGTGAACTGAAAAGGAGTGGAATAATTTTTAGTTTTTTTCTTCTTATTGTGTAGACATATAATCAATAGTGTGGCGTACTTGACTAATCCTGGAGTCAAAATCACATCGTATTTTCAAATCACGAAACAAAGGAAAACTTTAGTGTGGGCCTTTGAGTGTATGGCGTTTTATTATTATATATAAACCGCCAAATGACCTCTGACTTGGTTTAACGACTGTTGTCAATGTACAGGGACAACGGCACATCATGCTATCCAAAACTGTCAAACTTCAATCGATTTCAAACTTAATCTCCAAGCGTTAGAGTTTACTATCCATTGGGGAAATTTGACAGTTTGTGGTAACCTGATGTGCCAGTGACTGTACAATAGCCTGCTTAACGTGTCTTCCGAAGCACGGAAACGCTCGTGGTAAATTGCCACTTTGATCACCCATAAGGTTTCCTGCCCTTTTATGCGTTGCTTAACCTAACTAATCGGTTCAGATCAGCGAACGCCACTGGGCTACGAGTGCTTCATGTTTAGTAGCTATCCAAGATTATCAAATCAGCTGGGCTAGCATGGTTACGTGAGATAATTCGTCCAAAGTCATTCTGCCTGTTCCGTATTGACAAAATTATACGATGGAACGAGAAAATGGAACGATATACATATGGCAAAAAAACACGCGTCCATGTTAGCCAACAGTGTTAAAACTTGAACATTTTCCATGGTCTTGAATTGTTGTCAAAATATAACAGTCTGAATGTGTTCTTTCGAATAAAAAAGTATTTTCTAAAAAGGTTTTTAATGAAATAACATTGAGAGCTTTTTTTTTCTTTGTCGGTCAAAGAGAAAAAACCACTTATTAACTTACCAATTTCATTTTTTTTTGACTTAACAACACACAAAACCAAAAACAAAAGTGTAACTGTGATACCTTGACTAGCTGAGACCACTTTTATATGATCGAAAAACATTGAATTCTTTAATAAAATCGATATTACCGGATGACACTCGTATTAATAACAAACCTTGAGTACATAATTAGATTGTTAAAGACAACTTTCTACCAGGTAGCAAACGAAGCAAAAATTCAGGATGTTCCTTTTTTTATTTCATTATTAGATTAACTCTTGATCTCAATCTTGACCAAGGAGCGAGTTAACCCAGAACATGCCATTAACCGTCGCGCGCTTGTTTACGTGCCGTGCGATACGAATTCTGCACACGTGGGTGTGCATTAATCGCGCGAGGGTTTAAGGCACTGGTACTCCCACACACCGACGGAACACAGCAAGCTGTTTGGCATCAGACTTCGGTAGGAGGGTGGTCGCGAACCAGACGGCCCTTTACAGAGCCTACTACACCGCATGAGACCATAGGACGCCACCTCAAATTCAAAACTAACTGAGGTGTCCGATGGAACACAGCAAGCTGTTTGGCGTCGGACTACGGTAGGAGGGTGGTCTCAAACCAGACGGCCCTTTACAGAGCCTACTACACCGCATGAGACCATAATAGGACACCACCTCAAATTCAAAACAAACTGAGGTGTCGTTGCTTAAGATGGATTAATAGGAAGTAGGTCTCATTTGTCCTTCCTTAGTCGCCACTTACGACACCAACAGAAAGAGATGGGGTGGTGTTATTCTCAACTGACAAGAAGACAAGAAGAGCGACAGAGTGGAAGGGGCCTTGTGACTGAAAGCGCCGGCCAGGGCGCCCCCACAAGAGATGGGTCGACGACCCACTCAAGAGGTGTGTTCCAAGGGACCCACGACCCAAGGGAAAACCTTAATGTGGGCCTTTGAGTGTGAAGCGTTTATTTATTTATTTATCAAGTACACAGCGGGGCAAACTGGATGGTCGTAGCTCAAGACAGGGGGAGATGGCAAAAGCTGGAGGAGGCCTTTACCCGTAAGGGGGTTCCGGATAAATATTAGCAATAAATAAAATGATTAACTAATACATATAGTATAATGAATAAATATAATAAATATAAATAAATGAAATAAATAACTTTAAATTTGTAACTGGATTATTGCATGTGAAAATATCTTTTTTTTTTCGGAACAAATAAAAAGGCTTTTTATTTTATTTTATTATTCTCAACCGACCACCACACGGCAGTTTCGAGTTTTTAAAGGTGTTTATTTTAGCTGTCACTTTGATCACTGCCAATTTATTTTTCATCAGCCTTCCTTCTTTCCTAATTGAGCAGGAATTTGACTAACCCTGGTGTCATAATAACCGCAGCATAGTTTTTGACTTGTAGTCAAACGACAACAGCCTGGCTCGTTGTTTTAACGTACACTCCGAAGCACGGAAACGGTCGTGATTAATTGCTACTATATTTAGTTTAGTTTTTTTGATTACTAGCTTTTCGCCCGGGACTTCGCTCCCGTAAGAATTCGGGAAAATTATGTAGCCTATGTTACTCAGGGATAATGTAACATCCTAATGGTAAAAGAATTTTCGAAATCGGTCCAATAGTTTTTAAGTTTATTCGTTACATACAAAAATACAAATCTTCCCTATTTATAATATTAGTATAGATAAACAGTCTCATCATTTTAAGTACTTCCAATAACCCTCAGGATGAATATTAAATATGGTTGTAGAACAATATGACATTCTGCCTACCCCGAAAGATTTTATAAGCATGATTGTATGATTTTTAAGTTTCCGCCCTTCACTAAATAGCCCTGAAATATTGGTGACATAGTTCAAGTTTAATCCTACATTGTATTTTACTATTAATTGATCTTTTAATGTATTGATCAGGCGTGGATGTGTGATGTATGTGCGCATATTACTTCCCTTATCGATGAATATAATTGCTATTGTTTTTCTATGATGTTAGTGACTTAAGAGTCTATAAAAAATATTAAATACTAGCATTCTGCTCCAGACTTCGTTCCCATGGAAATTAGGGAAAATTATGTAGGAATAATATAGCATCCTAATGGTGAAAGAATTTTTGAAATCGGTCCAATAGTTTTTAAGTTTATTAGTTACATACAAAAATACAAATCTTTCCTCTTTATAATATTAGTGCGGATATAGATTGGGTGAATTTCAATTAGGGAAAATTAATTATGTGAAACAACCCACAAAACTTAACAACAGAACGAAAAATAAAATAAAAATATGCTTTTCTTTTAAACTAATATTATAAATGCGAAAGTAACTCTGTCTGTCTGTCTGTCTATCCGTCTTTCACATCTAAACTACTGAACCGATTTTGATGAATCTTGGTACAGAGATAGATTAGAGCCTGGGAAAGGACGACAGTTGGGCACGACATAACCTGTAGTCCACGCGGGCGGAGCCGCGGGCGGAAAGCTAGTATTTCATAAAAGTCCTTTTCTAATTCACTGCACAATTTTTTTCCCGTCGCCTTATCACGTTACTATAGCCGCATATCATGGTCCGGCTTCGACAACAACAAACGCTCGGCTAAATCAGTTATTTTATACCAAAATGTTATTTTATTTATTAACAAAAATCTTATAGCAAAATAGGAGCTCGAGGTCCTATATCGAAATGTCAACATTGACAACGCCAGAGGGTCAGTAAGCCTTTGCGCGGGGCCCTCCTCGCGCAATCAAAATGAGGTTTCACTGTCAGCTGAGTGGCGTGACGCGGGGTTGTCGCGCATCATGCTTGAGCTGAAGTTTGTAAACATATTTTTAAAAAATCTTTATTTATTATAGAGGGTTTGGAGATATGCCACCCTCATCATGGCACTCACAAATAGAAATCCAAAAAAAAAAGCCACAAAAATACCATACATAACCAAAACAAAATTGCATAGTACTTACGTAACTATTGAAAAATAACCATGCCAAATTTCAGCTCTGTAGTACCAAGGGTTTCTTAGAAAACCCGCGGACAGACGGACAGATGGACAGACGGACATGGCGAAACTATAAGGGTTCGTAGATTACTACGGAACCCTAAAAAATCAATAGCTACGTCGAAATA
Source organism: Aproaerema taeniolella (assembly GCA_949987775.1). Classification (NCBI taxonomy): domain Eukaryota; kingdom Metazoa; phylum Arthropoda; class Insecta; order Lepidoptera; family Gelechiidae; genus Aproaerema; species Aproaerema taeniolella. The sequence goes on along the minus strand of OX465261.1, from coordinate 2,510,059 downwards.
AATTCCTATAAAATAATAAATTATCGTTGTTAATTAAAAGTTTTATGTTCAATTACAGATTACAAATTCAACTATTGTTATATTACTAGTGAAATGAATAAGAACAAATTATACTTTCAGCAGAATTGGATTTGTAGTTTGTGTGTGAAAAAAAAACGTTTATGTTTTCTTTACTTGTGTTAAAAAATATGTTTCAATTAGTTTTAGGGACATTTTGTAATATTTGTGATGTAGTACTTTCATAAACCTAGCCTTAAGCTTGACAGACTAGAAGAAGAAATACAATTTTAGGTCTAAATAGAACTACTGAACAATGGAGATCTTACTAAGTGTTATGACGCTGCTTAACGCAATACACGCTTTGGGCACGGGCGACATTTTGCGACGGCACTTGCAGTGGCCTGCGGTAAGGGAGATGTGCGGGAGGAGGGAGCTGGCATGCGCCAACGCAGCCAACATGACGCGAGTGTGCACGGTGCGACGCTCTAATGGAAACACGGAGTACCGCGATTACAGGAATCCTTGTCTTCTATTTCTCAGCAATATGTGTGATCAGCCTGGAGAAGGTTAGATTAGGATTTACTTATTAATATTATAAATGTGAATGTAACTTTGTTTGTTAAGCTTTCATGCCTAAACTACTTTACCGATTTTGATAAAATTTGGGACAGAGGTAGATCAGACCTTGAGAAAGGACATAGGCTAGATTCTATCCCATAGCTGAGTGCGCTATAACCTGTAGTCTACGCGGGCGGAGCCACGGGTGGAAAGCTAGTAATATTATAAAGTAATAGTCACAAGATAGACTGATATATAAAAAAGTTATTTGTATACACTTAAATACACAAATTATTTACAAAATCAATACAATACATTCAAATACACACACCGGCAAATTTAGCGGAACAACTTACCTATGTTTTTCATACAATAAGGTCAACTTTAGAATTTATAAATGGAGATTTTTATTTTAAGCTTTTATTAAAATTTTACGCTTAGTTTAAGCCAAATTGTTTGTCTGTTAAAATCAAATATAAAACATACAATAAGTTTTCAAGAATTTTCCGCATGGCCAAAAGATAACATTGCAGAAACCTTTTCATAGAACTTCGTATGAAAAGTTTAAATTGTTTTTTTTTCTTCTATTGACTACATGAGAGATTCTAGGCTATCTGTCCGTTTTTGTAAAAAAAAGAAATGACCATTTAAAAAAATATTTGCGTAAAGAACAGTGCAGTTATGCACGTAAAACGTATATTTTTAGAACTCCCAAGCTAAGTCGATTGTATGAAAAACAGAAGTTGTTCCGCCAAATGTGTCGGTGTGTGTATAAATAAAAAAAGAAGCATTATAACAATGAAGATACAAAAAAGAACTACTCGGAAGACATTGTGAATATATGTGTTCCACAATGTTACAAAAGGGTCGTAATTCAACATATGGTCTCACAGCTAATTTATGTGCTTGAAAAAAAATGAAAATGCTTTTATTTATCAGTTGCGATTGTACAGTGGTTACACAGTGGCTCCCATACTAGGCCGAGCCTGACCGTGGGGGCCGACAACAAGTACGATTGCGACTAGGTCGCTATTATACGACTAGATCGCTATTAGGTATAAGACTAAAAATAAAAAAAAAAAACAACGTGTTGCACTCCGGGAGTGCTGGCTCAAGTGAAAACTTGAACATTAACGTTGTGCATTAATATGGAAATAAAACAAAATACACAAAAAGAGTCCTTTATTCTGTCAGGACTCGAACCCTCGACCTGTTGCTTACAATCTGGCAACTTTTCCACTCGACCAAACTGTCTACTTTCAATTCAGTAAAATAGTCTATCGGTATTTGCGCATTATATACGAATAATCGTTGACATCGTTGGCATCTGTCACAGAGATAATTTTATCATAGGGCTGCCATCCGTCCGGGTTTCCACCCATACTTCAAAGTACACAAACGCTGCTAAAGAAGTTTTCACTTCAAAAAAGGTGGCAACCCTGTCCTACGCATTTTCGATCAGGTTCACGTGACATCTGACGATCTGACGCGAGTTCATCGCGAGTTTAACATTTTTAGGCATAATTTAGGAATAACGTGGTAAAATTGGAACATGTTTTAATGGATAAATGGGAGTTTTGTGAGTGTAAAAAACTCCAAAGCCTAGCTCATAGACGCAAAGTAGCTTGACTATGTTTTTTCTATAACAAGCTCATTCCGCCTGCCCCGCCCTTTTACCGGACGTCGAGACGCACTGCGGGGTACCACCACCACCCTTACTTTGTCGAAATTCCTCGAATCCGTACTGAGCGCTTCTGTTCATCTTTTATTCTGCGCACCGCTAAGGAATGGAATTCTCTGCCTGCATCTGTATTTCCGGGCTCGTTAAACCCGAGTCTCTTTAAAGTTCGAGTGAATAGGCATCTTATGGGTGAGTTTGCTACGTCTTTGACCACAAACGAAAAAAAAGCGTGTGTGTGTTGGCGGTGGCGCTGCTAGTCGGGGTGGTTGTCAGCAAGTATTATGAAAACAAAATAGTTCTCAATTTTGCCACCTGAACAGATAAAATGGCCTCCATCCCATCGACAAACAACTGATGTTACAGAATCGGGGCCCTGTTTGATAAGGAAAATAGTAACAAACAACTTTGTTACAAGTAAATTTCTTAATATTTCCAGAGTTTTTCATAGCTTGGGATTCAAGTTGCGCAAGTTACCGGAGAACGATACGAAATGATAATTTTGAGGGAATAGCTAACAATTCTGGAAGTATCGATAGCAGCAAAAGTACTGATTTACTTAATAAAACTACTCTTATTTCTGGAAAAAATATAAACAAATCTCTAGAAAATGTAAGAAACCGTAAAGAAAGTCTAAATAAATCTGAAGAAATTAATAAAATGTCAGATAAAAGTAACATGAATAAAGAGAGTATTAATGGTTCTCAAGAAAATACTAACAATTCTCAAAAAGAAAATGTCACAAATTACCAATCGGAGGTAGATAATTCTGATAAAAATATGAATGAATCCAGTGGAAATCTAAATGGTACCGAAGTAAATGAAAATGATATAAATAATACTGATAGTTCGATTGAAGACTCTAATAATACTGAAGATACTAATACTGATGATACTAATACTGAAGATACTACTACTGCAGACAATGACGCTACCCCAGAAGGAAGCGGCGACTCAGGTAAATACCATGTTATGATGATAGATATTGTTGTTTTTAGAAAACTAGCTATTACCAAAGAAGATGTACTACCAAACTACTACCAAAGAGAATTGTGTAGTTAATAGTTCAATTTAACACCTTTAGGACAATTTCTTAACAGATTCTTATTACGTTTTTGTTACACACGTGTTTAAGAGCATTACTTACTAGTTATACTCCGGGAACTCTACCATTTCACTTCGAAAAAATTCCAATCAACCTGAATAACCTCTGAAAAGTCCCACGAGTCCAGTGGGCATAACTTTTGACGGCTAAAAAACGGTGAGAAAAATGATACTTTATCGGTTTTTTGCCATTAAGTATCTTTGTTTCTGTTGATGCCAACACATATAAAAATAATAATGAAAAATTATCTACAAAAAATAATATGAAGTTCATCGACAAAATAAGTTATTTCCACGGAAAAAGTTGCGAAACATCGGATTGAGCGGTGCGCTCTGTGTGGCGGCGCCAATAGCAGCTGTGTCTCCCCTCTTTTTCATAAAGGGAAAACTGCGGCCTTGAAACTTTTCATGAAACGTCGAGACTTACATACTGCCTGCAGCTCAAATTATCAACCACAATCAAGCTTCTCAAGAGTCAGTTTCTTCGGATTTAATACGTAGGTATCTTCCTAGCTGTCTATGGCGCTCCGGTTAACCAAAATGACTTGGTCGAATATGGTTAGGGACCCTCCATAAATTACGTCACACGTTAAGGGGAGGGGAGGGGGTCGAAAAAGTGTGACATTGTGTGACAAGGGGGTGGGAGGGGTCATAAGTTTCGTGACGTCACATTTCAAAATATGTTATGAGTATAAACTATTAACGACAAACTTAACCTCCTTACGTTTTTACTTTGGTTGAGACAATGAGTTTTGAGTTCCCAAAAAAAATAACAACTCGTATTAAGTCTTTTATTAGAAAATTACAAAAAATGCTAAATATGTGACGTCACGCTAGGGAGGGGGGAGTCTTACAAATGTGACCAGCTGTGACAAGGAGGGGGAGGGGGTCAAAAAATCATGAAATTCGTGTGACGTAATTTATGGATGGCCCCTTACCAGTGCTTCATAAAAGTTATAGGCAGAAGAAGCAAGTCGGTCCAGTTGAGTAGGTATGTTCCCCCACCATCGATGCCGCTAAGAAGTACCTATATCGTATCTTCTACCAGTTAGAAGCACTCGTAGCCCAGTGGCGCTCGCTGATCTCAACCGATCAGTGAGGTTAAGCAACGTACACAGAGGCAGACCTGATGTGTGACTAAAGTGGCAATTTATCAGAAGCGTTTCCGTGCTACGGACGGCACGTTAAGCTGTCAGTGCTGACTGTTGTCGATTGACGACAGTCGTTAAAACCAAGTCAGAGGCCATTGAGCTGTTTGAAAACTCTGACACTATGGTTAGCCAAGTTCGCCACACGATAAGAAAAAGACTACCAGGTGCAAAAGTGGTCAGACTATGAGCTGAACCCCATTCAGACACGACCATTATTGATGATTCTGAATCCTGGTATTTCCCACCAGTCCAATGGTAAACAAAAAAATAAATCATGGAGGTATGAGAAGAAAATGTAAGAAAAGAAGTCTAAACTGACTTATATTAACAAACCTAATTTTCGGAGTTATTTATTCCTCAATATCAACGAAAAAAAAATCCTCAACATTTATGTAATCATTTTATGTATTAAAGGAAGAAATAAGAAAATAATAAGCTGTATATATAATTTTATTTGTTTTTTCACTAAAATAAACAATTTTTTATACCCTAATTCCTATAAAAATGTTAAAATTAGAAGATTTAACACACAGAAATCTATATTTTGATCATGAAATGCACTAAAATATCCGTATAATTTTTTTACCGGAGTTTTAATTATCAGTCAATAAACTTTTTATCGCCGCTTTTGTAGAGAATTTTCAATTTTTTTATTTTCATATGTACCTATACCTCATAGCACTCATAGCAGTAAGATCGTCAGGAGCAGAGATTTTGATAAAAACCGAAAAAAAGTGATATTTTTCACCGTTTTATGGCTGTCAAAACCACCCACCCCTGGACTCGAGGGACTTTTCAGAGGTTACTTAGGAATCTAAAAGGAACGTGTAAACAAATTTTCAGCTTGGTTGGAAATTTTCTAAAGTTTTGCCCATCTTTTAACCGACTTCAAAAAAGGAGGAGGTTTCGGGTAAAACTCCGTCATTTGTAAACCGATTTCAAAAATTTTTTAAGTTCGAAAGCATCTACTTCCAGATTGGTCCCATACATTTTTTATCGAAATCGGTTTAGTTGAAAAATATAGTAGTTTTTAACCGACTTCAAAAAGGAGGGGGTTCTATGTTCGACTGTATGTATCTTTATTTTTTATGTATGTTCACCGATCCCGCCATTTGTGGACCGACTTTCAAAATTCCAGAGATAGTCCCATTGTTATCAAGTCAGGATCTGATGAAAGAATACCAGGAAAATAGAGTCCAACCCTCGAATTTAATATTCATCACAATGTTTCTCACGTTCTGCCAAGCCAAATTACTTTGATAGGCCCCCTTCGCACCGACTTCAAACAGATCAGCAGCTCGAGCACGATGGCGACAAACTCGCACGGCACGCCACTCTGCTGACAATGGAAGTTCACTTTGATTGCGCAAAGGCCCTCCGCAGACTTGCTCGCCCCCTGACGTTGTCAATATTGACATTTTGGCATAGGACCGCGGCGCATTACACGCGTTATCACCATCGTACTCGAGCTGCTTGTAGGTACTTAATACATAGGACATTAAACGATTTTGTCTGATTTTTGAAATTTTGTTAAATTTTTTCGTAAGAAATTTATTATGTTTTCTTTAAAGATGACGGTAATAAACAGGCGCTACGAGAGAACTTTGTATCCCCTAAGTACGAGACAGATACGTCATTTGACGACTTGCCATGTCGCTACTTCTGCCCCGACGTCTACAGTCCCATGTGTCTCATCGCCAACAAGTAAATTAACTATTATCTTTTTCTTCTTATCGTGTAGGTATAGTCAAGTGTGTGGCGAACTTGGCTTACCCTGGTGTCAAAGTTTTCAAACCGCACAATGGCCTCTGACTTGATTTTAACGACTGTAGTCAATCGATAGCAGCCGGGACCGACAGCTTAACGTGTCTGAAGCACGGAAACGCTCGTAATAAATTGCCACTTCAGTCACCCATCAGGTTCCCTGCCTGTGTGCACGTTGCTTAACCTCACTGATCGATTGAGATCAGCGAGTGCTACCGGGCTACTAGCGCTACATTCTATTCATTCTGCATTCGAGCGGTTTTTTTTACCAGCCCATATGCGCCATATCCACAGATATTAACACGACTTCGCGTGTAAAAAAGGACCAAAATTGGCTTGCTTTAGCGCCGTTCCATCAGTTAGGCCCGTATTACAGAAGGAAACCCAAGTCTTGATCTATACTTAAGTATTGATTGTATCTTTCTTTCACTATCAAAATGACAAAGACGACTGCTACTTAAGTGTAGATCGGAGTCTCAGTCGCGTTCTGTAAAACGGACCTGTATCGCTCGTGTGACGTCACAGTAGCTAGAAAAAAATGGCAAGCTTGGTTTCTATGTAAGTTTCTATAGAGAAGATGAGACAAGCGTAATCTAGTCATGTATATGTCTGTGATTTTATCCTTTTTTGCTTGACTAAGAATCAAAAACAATTGTGTGCATAGTTTATAGGGTGTAAGCACCTTAGCAAAAACTGAAACCTTGATATCAGGCCATAATTCCAAATGATTTTCCATTCATCAGAAAATTTGGCGTCGGACTTCGGTAGGAGGGTGGTCACGAATCAAACGGCCCTTTAGAGTCTACCACAGCAACGCATAGGACCACAGAACGCCACCTCAGATTCAGAACAAATTGAGGTGTCGTTGCCTAGGATAGATTAAGGAGGCAGGTCTTATTTGTGTTTCCTTAGTCGCCTCTTACGACGACGCCCACGGAGAGAGATGGGGTGCTGTTATTCTCAACCGATAACCACACGGAAATGATTCTAACGTATACTTTCACATTATACATTACCAGATGGAGGGGTATGATGACTTTATGACTCTATGACCCTATGACTCTGACACAATAATGGCCAGCCGTTAATCAGCATTAATATATTTTTTAATAATCTTTATTTTAGGAAACATATGAAATATATGAAAGTTTTTTCATTCGCTAACTACTGCCTTGCATCCATCTACTACTGCAAGTATGAATCCCGTACGTATAAATTGTGTATCTAAAAATATTATAAGAGGAAAGATTTGATTGTTGTTTGTTTGTTTACATTGAATAGGCTCTGAAACTACTGGACCGATTTGAAAAAATCTTTCACTATTAGAATCCTAATAGTATCCCCTTTCCGTCACATTTTCACAAATTTCAAGTAAAACTTTTATTGACTAGAATTGAAAATTCAGGTTTAGCACTTGCTCGCCTGAAAATTATAGCCCTCCATGTATCTCGAGTATGCTTTTATAGCTTCTCCAACAGACCTCTTTTGTATGAAAAATCGTGCAATATCCCTAGACATGATGTGTGTATTTAAAAGTAGTACAATTTGGGGGCCAGTACTTTGTGTGCACATGCAAAAATTTAAAGTTAAAGAAAATCTTTTACATACATACATAAGCTCACGCCTGTTATCCCTAACGGGGTAGGCAGAGCATCAATGGTTCTAGCGATGTCACGTTTGACACATATTGTGAGGGCTTTTAGATGGAACATGTTGTAGAATGGTGAGAGGTTGTCAGCCTTCCGCCCGTGATACAGCAAAACCCTTGCATCCCACTTACAAACTTTTACAGTATGCCTGGGAAGAGTTGGCAGCTGGCACATTCTAAGTTTTTCCTTCACTCCCAGTCCAGCATGGAAGTGTTGTACTGGAAGTTGAAGCTTTTATAAATATCAATATTTGAATTGAAATGGTTATTACGTTATAGAGTTCAAACCACCGCCTAAAGAAGAGTATGAAGATGACGCTGAATACTTTGATGTGAGATCATCCCCAATCAGCATGTCGTTCTGCGGTGCCTCCAGGTCTCTTTTTCCTATAAATATGAGAGAGAGAGGGTAGGAGAGAGAGAGACACACACAGAGATAGAGAAATACATTTATTCATGACATGTGTAAGGATGTATGGATGTTTGTTACTCTTTGACGTTCAAACGGCTGGACCAATTCTGATAAAATTTGGTATAGAGGTAGCTGACGACCTGAATTAACACATAGGCTCCATTTTTCCAAATTCCCACGGGAACGAGGTCCTAGGCGGAAAGCTAGAAAAATATAAAACACGGGACATGAACACAAACAGAAAACGACAACACAACGTATGATAATTCGAAGGTATGCCCGTGCATCTGGCCTACCTTGGTGTGTTTCCAGGGTAATTGTGTAGGTATAGTCAAGTGTGTGGCGAACTTGACTAACCCTGGTGTCAGAATTTTCAAACCGCACAATGGCCTCTGACTTGGTTTTAACGGCTGCAGTCAATCGATAACAGCCGGGACCGACAGCTTAACGTGCCCTCCGAAGCACGGAAACGCTCGTGATAAATTGCCACTTTGGTCACCCATCAGGTTTCCTGCTTCTGTATAAGTTGCTTAACCCAACTAATCGGTTGAGATTAGCGAGCGCCCCTGGGCTTGGAGCGATATTTTTACCTGACTGCGCGACGCCAGCTTCCTAATAATGGGTCCAGATTGTTGAAGTCGTTATATACCCTAATAAAATCTTTTCTTTTGAATGTTTCGATCATGACACTATGCCAATGGTAAGTATAGTTATTCAATAATATTCAATAACAAAAGTAGGAACTAGTTTTTTTCCAGTTGTTAATCAAGCTCATGTTTTATTACATAGTTTGGTTTACTTCTTACGCCCAACTGCGGAAACCATCAAAATCTTTTACATACATACATAAGCTTACGCCTGTTATCCCTAACGGGGTAGGTAGAGCATCGTGGTTCTAGCGATGTCACTTTTGACGCAAAATGTGAGGGCTTTTAGATGCAACATGTTGTAGAATTGTGAGAGGTTGTCAGCCTTTCGCCTGTAATACAGCAAAATCCTTGCATCCCACTTATAGACTTTCACAGTATGCCTGGGAAGATTTGGTAGCTGGCACATGCCAAGGTTTTCTTTTACTCCCAGTCCAGCATGGAAGTACTGGACTGGGAGTGATGAAGCTTTTATAAATAACAATATTTGAATATTTTCTTGATATTTTCTTGATATTTGATTTTTTTAAATTATTATGTTGGGCCAGCGTGGTAAACTATTGCCTAAATACCCTTCGTGTTTCGAAGGGAGGCCCGTGCCCCTCGGTAGAGACGTATATGGGCTGGTAAAAAAAATTCGACCTCATCTTTGACCTTTATGGTCAAGATTGAGGTCAAGAGTTAACCCATCTTATATATAAAAAAAAAGAATTATTTGTTCCTCAGGTACCTGCAGTTCTCTCGGTTCTCCCAAGCTGCGTCTGCCATGGGCCACTACGGTTGGCTGAATGGAGACTTCCGCTACAGCCATATCCTGGAACCTCACGAGAGAAGACCTGGCTACGGATAGAGCCTTCTTATAATTCGAAAACGGCACGGAAAAATTGTATTACCATTGCCTCCTATGTATTAGTGATACTAGAAGCTGGGGAACATAGGAGGCAATGGTAAAACAAATACTGCATTGCCGTGCTGTGCCGTTAGAATTATAAAAAGGCCCTATGATTAAATGAAACGGCCGGTTTGGTCGATTGGAACTTTTAAATGTTTGCTTAATGGCAACAAAATTATTATGCTATCCGTCTTACAAGCTGTGTAGATTTTCATACTACTTTCAATTGTCAGCAGCAGGCATTGAAAGTATTTTCATAGACATTTTCCCCGTAAATAAAAACGTACCTATTTTGTTTTTCGTTTTGACATTGGAAATGTCTTTTCGTTCACTCCAGTATAGGCTTCACGAATAAAATATTTTTAACAAAAAATTGACCCGCCTTCAAAAAGGGTGAAATAATTTTTTAAAGCTATGTTTACGAGTAAGTAGTGGTTACGGTTAAAACAGTAAATAGGTGAATTCATAGCGTAATATGGTAAATAGAGAGGAATTTTTTTTTGACGTCGGCGCCAAACAATTACTCGTATGGCATAACTATCTTAGTTTTTATACTGCGAAAAAGCTTGTGCGAATACTTATTTCATTAAACTAGCTGTTCAAACCGGCGCCGACGTCAAAAAAAAATTCCTCTCTATTTACCATATTCCGTTATGAATTCACCTATTTACTGTTTTACCTTAAAACTCCGTCATTTGTAAACCGATTTAAAAAATTTATATAAGTGTGAAATCGTAGCTCCGTTTTCGATGTGGATCGCAATCAGTCTATTCGAGTAGGAGCTACAAAACCACAGACAGACACACAGATACATATGGCAAGCTCATAATACCTCTCATTTTTGTCGGCGGTTAATAAAAGGTATCAGCGATTGTATGTTTTCTTGATCACGGTCAGAAATCGGAGCACGTTCAAGGTGAGGTGAAGGGCAGTAACATGAACATCCACGGAAAGCCACATTCCAGTAATGGCATAACTTTCACTTATGTATACTCTTGCACTTGCTGGGCTAACATGAACGCATGACATAATTTTGTCATATCGGTTCTACACAGATACTAAGTCTAAAAACACATTTTTTTAAAACATGCTTTTATTTGATTTTTTTGTATTGTTCTCAGCAAACCCTTTCATTTGATACTCATATGGTAGGAGTGTATTAAAAATAACTAGTCTACCATCTTGGGTGTTCCGCCATGTTGGATTTAGAATGACGTCACACAGCTAACCGTGCATTCTCATCCAAACTAAACGTGTTTAAAAAAAATTCAGCTCAATCGGTTGAAGATTGCTTCAAAATTGAGTTGCAAGATTCCATCCGAACATACAAATAGTTACATACATACATTGCAAGTTAAATAAAAGCTTGTAATTTACACGACTAGACGACGCAATATACATCGCGTGTCAAAAAGCGAGCAAAATTTGCTTCCTTTAGCACCGTTCCACCACTAAATATCTCGTGTGACATCACAGTAGGTAGAAAAATAATGGTAATCTTAGTTTCTATAGAGAAGATGAGACAAACGTAATATGCAAGGTGAAATTGAAAACATTCGACTAACTTTGAGAGATGAATCTACAATGTTTACGAACAACTTTTTCTATGGGACCAACTTTCCTACTAAAAAAAGATCAATTGTTCCATACATTTTGGTTGAGTCCGCTACGTATTGAACTTTTGTATGGAACAGCAGATTTTTTTGAAGTGAAAACTTCTTTAGCGGCGTTGTGCACTTTGAAGTATGGGTAAAAAATGTTAAACTCGTGTCGACTTACGGATTTTAAATTTTTTGCGAGGGGTGTTTAATAAATATAGGAAATTAAAACTGCAAAAGTCAAAATGTCACGGAGGGGTGTTTGATAAATATAGGAAATTAAAACTGCAAAAGTCAAGGTGTCATCCGGTGTCAGCATAGAAAAAAATAAATTAGATATTCATGCACAACGTTAATGTTCAAGTTTTCACTTCTGCCGGCACTTCCGGAGTGCAACCCATTGTTTTTTTTAGTAGGACGGTTGGTCCCATAGAAAAAGTTGTTCGTATTTATGGGTAGATTCATCCCTCAAACTTTGCCGAATATTTTCAATTTCACCCTGTAGTTGTGTATACATGTCTGTGTTGTTCTGCCTGTACCGTACTGATGCTATACGATGAAAAGAGAGGGTGGAACGAGATACATATGAGAAAATTATATCACGCGTCAACTTTAGCTATGTTAGTCGTATTACATAGGCTTTAAGAAACAGCTTAGCAAATACTAAATGGTGGGATCTATCCATAACTACGATCGACTATGGAGTTTTCATTATTTACCTACTTGGGCGCTACGCAATTTACCCTGAATTGGACTCTCCCAATAAAACTTCAACCCTCTTTCAAACTTGACATTGGCATAATCAACAAAGGAGAGCCATAGACAAGAAATTAAATTGAATCTAGGACTGAGTATATACTGACGTATGGACGGATCAATCCGCCCGCAACGCGTACCCGTTTATCAATGTGTGCAGCTGTCAAAACAAACGTTATTGTACACCTTAGTCTGAATTTTGGAGTTCAATGAGTTTTTTACTCATAATCTGATCTTTTTTCTGAGAACAACAGATATTTTACTTACATCATTGAGTTATAATGACTTACTTATGAAATGATATTCCTGCGGTTTTTGACCTACAAACAGGTCAATGAGTGACACGATTCACACGTATACTGCAACAGCAGTAAGCTCTGTCCATAGAGATACTTAGTCCTAGAATTGAATTGAACCGCGCCCCACGAGCGGTCGCCGCGCCGCCGCGCCATTGTCAGAAAACGATAAACATGACTAGTTTTGGTGTTTTACGCTACTATCTTTGTTTTTTATTGGAAAATGTAATGAATTAGAATTTTTTTTGTTTTTTTTTTTAAGAAACATAAAAAAAATATAAAAAAATTGCTGAGGAAAATTCCACTGAAAAATTATTCAGAATAAGTAATGTTCTGAGTTTAGGGTTTCATTTTTTGCTTACCTGTCCCTTACATCCTGTATTATATTTTTATATGTATATGACATTGAGAATGGTTGTTAAATTAAGTTATTTTACTGAGACATATTAATTATTTTATAATAGATATAATTTAATTGATGTACTAATTAATTGCACGCTGTAGTAAAGGGCAGAACATGTCGGATAGCTCTCATTGTATTTAGCAACTGTACTACTGGCAAATAAATGACTTTGATTTGATTTGATTTTGATTTATATAGTGAAAATTGAAAATCTGAACTTGTTAGACATTACGTGATTATTGAACGACCAAAATTTCTTTTTCATAGCGTATAAATAGAGATATAAATATAGACGTTAGAATTAGTGACGTTGCCTCTTGGTCGACGGGTCCCAGGTAACATACAATACAACCCAAATTAACGAAAAACGAAAAAAGTACAATAAGTACATTTGTACATGTACTGTGCCGGTGAATGGGCTTTGGTTCTATTGTGGCAGTGCTACAACGCTGACAGAAAATACAGAAATACCTATTTAGGCATTGGTACTCCAAAGCACCGACGGAACATAGTAAGCTGTTTGGCGTCTGACTTCGGTGAAAGGCCCTTTACAGAGACTATCACACCACATAGGACCATAGGACGTCATCTCAGATTCAAAATGAAAAAATTACATGGTAGCATATAGTTCTAAAAACCAAAGAGATCGAATTTGGTGTGCCCCAAGGGAGCGTGTTGGGCCCAATTTTATTTATTTTGTACATAAATAATATAGTAAATGTTGTCAAGTATTTCCTGTGTCTTGTTTGCTGACGATATATCTATATAGATAGTCACAGCAAATAAAATGAAGAATGCCATCAAAGCTCATGAACATGAAATCAATTTAACATTAAGTAGTATTATTGACTGTTTAAAGAAAATTAATCTTCGAATTAACTTGGAAACAACATACTTTTTACAATTTAATCAATCTAATCTTTCATATCGTGACATTAAAATAAATATTAATTATGATAATTATATTATTGAAAAAAATTACTCTGTGAAATTTCTTGATGTGATTCTAGATCAAGATTTTAGAATAAATCAATTCGTTTATGCATTGAGGAGAATTAAAAATGTGACTAGGTGATATATATACAAACTGCCAAAATGAATGTAGAGTCAATACTACGCTATGTTTTTAAATCATGTGACATAAAGCCTCGTCTTCAAAGAGATCCGCACAGACTAGTATTTTATGAAACCCCGAAGACCTTAAAATTTGATAAGAACTGTCTTGCAATGTCCATAAGAATAAGTTACCCAAACACATTAAAGTGTAACTTGTTCTCTTTAAAAAAATAATTATACAACTGGTAAAGTAAGGGGATTTTTAATGAAATTAATTAATAGGTATTATAATTTTTCATGAAATTAATTAATATTGTAGATTTGTATCTGAATGACATTATAAAAACATTTTTACCATTGCCCCTCGAAAAAGGGTCCGTTATTCTTCAAAAACAGTGAATAGAAAGCTGTTTATTTCACTGAGTGAATAAAACATTTTGAATTTGGAACATGCGCGAATATACGGAGTTTAGTAAGAAAACAAAAGAAAATGTACAAGGAGGTTGCATACTCTCTCTATAAAAACGTACTAAAACTTGTCTGTATGTAATAACTGGCTGTGTGGAATATGGCTCGGTTAAAAAATTTAAATTTAGAATAAGGAATTCAGCCAATTTTCTGTGCAATTCTCGTGCAATTAAAAGTTTTTGTCTCAAAATCATAAAATGAGTTCGACATCCAGTGATGAAAGTGAGCCTCTCGTTCCAGAGTCATTTCGCGTTAAAGCAGCAGCTATTGTTGATAATTTACTGTCACAGAGTAATTATTTTCTTTTTCTCGTAGTCAATGGTAAAAAGTAGAGTACCTAACACGTGAAAAAAAAATTCATCTCGGCTCTTGTATCCCTCGATCCGCTCAGGATTCTAATCTAGAATCCTTCGTTCCTCTCGGGATACAACTCAATGCCTCGAAAAGAATTCACCTTTTTTTCACTTGTTGGGTAATCTACTATTATATTTCATATTAGTTAGATAGATAGATAAACACTTTATACATTAAACAGTGCAACACAAACATTAAAAAGAAAAAACAAAACAGTACAATACTTAATATATATTCGTGTGTGCACTGTGCCAATGAAAGGGCCCTGACTCAGCTGTAATGCCACAGCAGCCAGACGCTGCTGCGACGCTGTTTATTCTGCCAGAACCAGATATTGACATTATATTCACATTATCGACATTCGTATATTGACATTATTCTACATATTTTAGTTTGAGATAACTATTAAATGAATATTTATTTTTTATATTCATAATATTTTTTTACATTAATAATAATATTATTTACATGCTAATTACCTCATTGGCAAAATTTGACTGTACTAAATTGGAATATAATTATACCACCTATGTTATACCATGTTTCATGCGAATAAAGTTTATGATTATGATTAAAACAAATTGAGGTATCGTTGCCTAAGATGGATTAATAGAAGGCAGGTCTCATTGTGTTCCTTTAGTCGCTTCGTACGACTCCTACGGAAAGAGCCGGGGTGGTGGTGTTAATCTCAACCGAGATTAACGGCTCTTTATAATAAATCGCCTACATACGTCAAAAAGCCTAATTCTAACGACCTCTTGACTATAATTATAGCACACTTTATCGAACACTAACGTAATTACGACGTACAACTTTTTGTTGTTATTTTTTCCGTAAACTTGGAGAGTCAATAATGCACGAACAGTAATTAAAAGTTTGGTGGAGGGGCAAGCGTGAGTGGTGTTGTATTTCAAAGGTTCTTGTTGTACAGATAGCAGTACGTCAGGTTACCAATTGGTACTACGAAAGCCGACATTAAGGTCAACAGGTATAGCCTGATGCGCTCTCATGTGTACTTACCTTTTTTTATTTTTTATTTGGGTTATCAAACGGTTGTACAATGGTATTATTCTAGACTAAGAGCTAAATATCTTTATTAATTGTACAGCCAGCACCGACAACCACAGATTACTAAATCAATTTAGAATAGCTCAGCAATTTTCTACGCCTTACCTATTTAACGCTTACAAAGAGAATTTACAATGGATATGGTGCAATTAAAGTTATCTTAAATAAAAAATAAATTTACTTAATTTTAAACTCAAAAAGGAGTAAAAACGGAAAAAAAAAGTTACTTACTCCAGTGTAACGCCCATTTGCAGAAACTTTCATCAAAGTTAAAGCCCCTTTAAGTTACCTTTGTTGGGATTTCTTTATGAATCTCTAATATATGACGTGACTTCAAATTAGTTAGCGGAGCTTTAGAGAGTGTATCTTCCTGTAAAATTAAACAAATTTCCCTACGGAATCTATGTGACATTTCTAAAAAACTTCTAGAAGTCTCATATGAACATGGTACTACTCTCGATCCATAAAGTTGTCCCAAAAACAAAAGTTGTCTCGAAGAGATTATGCTTAGCGACAAGGCCGCCCTTGCGCACTTTTGTACTTATGTTAAGCGAAACTTTCATGTAGCTTTGAGTGTAATAAATTGTATCTATCTATGAGCCCACTTATTTGTATCCAAAGGTGAAACTGCGTATTTTTTTTTTTTTAAATGACGATAGTTCTCAAATTCGTCATACATTGCTTCTGTAAAGTGGAGTTAGGTTGTCAGCCTTTCGCCCATGATACAGCAATATCTTTGCGTCCCACTCACTGGATTCTACAGTATGCCCGGGAAGAGTTGGCAGCTGGAACAGTCTCAGTTTTTCTTTCATTATCAGTCAAGCATGGAATTGATTCATTATCATCATCATGTCAGCTGCAAGACTTCCACTGCTGGACATAGGCCTCCCCCAGGGATCTCCACCTCGATCAGTCCTGCGCCACCCGCATCCAGCGGCTTCCCGCAATCTTTACCAGATCGTCGGTTCATCTTGTGGGAGGCCTTCCTACACTGAGCCTTTCAGTACGTGGTCGCTACTCGAGGACTTTTCTGCTCCAGCGGCCACAGTCCTACGAGCAATTGGAATGGAATTGATTGCGGAACCCTAAATATGGTGTTAGCAACATCACCCACGAACCATCAACAGGTGTCCGTTAAAAAAACTTGAAAAACGAGCGAATTATTTTCTGGGTAATGAGCCGTAACTAAATTACAATTGGGCGTATTCATTAAACTAAAAATTTTGTATGACGTAACTTGTACATGAGCAGATAAGATCAGATATAAGTATATATAAACGCAACACACTCAAAGGCCCACACTAAGGTTCTCCCTTGTGTCATATATTAAGACATACACAAACACCCATGACTCAAGTTCAAACATCTGCTTTTTACAAAAATATTTGCCCCGAGTGGGATTCGAACCCAGGACCCGTCTATCAAGAGGCAGCGTCTACTACCACTCGACCAAACCAGCCGATGAGGTTTTAATACTTGCCAATTGACAGCATGGCTTATATTGGGTGACTTTTGTTAGCGAAATTTATTTTTTATTTTTTATTATGAGATGGGTTAACTCTTGACCCCAATCTTGACATAGGTCATAGATTAGGTCGACGATGGAGCGAGTTAACTCAGAAAATGTCAATTAAGGCACTGGTACTCCCACGTACCGACAGAACACAGCAAGCTGTTTGGCGTCGGACTTCGGTAGGAGGGTGTTCGCGAACCAGACGGCCCTTTACAGAGCCTACTACAACGCAGGAGACCATAGGACGACACCTCAGATTCAGAAAAAAATTAAGTGTCGTTGCCTGGGATGGATTACTACGAGGCAGGTCTCATTTGTGTTTCTTTAGTCGCCTCTTACGACACCCATGGAAAGAGATGGGGTGGAATTATTCTCGTCCGATCACCACACAGCGGAAATACATACATACGCTCACACCCATAATCCCTAGCGTGTAATATATCAGTGGTTCAAGAACCACTAAAGTTACCACGTTTTATTCAAATTCTGAGAGTTATCAGATGAAACAAGTTGCATAAGGGTGAGAGTGGTCAGCCTTTCGCCCATTATACAGCAAAACCCTCGCATCCCACTTACAGGCTTTTACTGTATACCTAGGAAGAGTAGGTAGCTGGCACATCTAAGTTTTTCTTTCAATCTCAGTCCAGCATGGAAATATGTTAGCGAAAATCAGCCCGCTAAACTGAAAAGCTTTCTTTCAATAACATAAGTCGAAATACGTAATATATACTTATTTGTGTTAAGTTATTGCATCAAGTGATAGCTTACCACCACTGGCATGAGTTTGAAATTGCCTTCCCTTCCTGAGACAACGTTTTTATATATCTATCTTCTTCTATCTTCTATACATATTATAAAGTGGAAAGATTTGATTGTTTGTTTGTTTGTTTGCATTGAATAGGCTCCGGAACTACTGGACCGATTTGAAAAAAATTTTCACCATTAGAATCCTACATTATCCGGGATGGACATAGGGTACATGATTTTCCTGAATTTCCACAGGAACGAAGTCCCGGGCGGAATGCTAGTAATAAATAAAAACAGTTCCCACTAAAACAGATTTCCATGGGAAAATTTGTTCAATTTCATGATTAGAATCACTCTATAAAGTTTCGCTATTGTTAGTATGGTCACCCCATTTGAAACCGATTCACCTTGTAGGTATGTCATCTACACTCGTAGCTCAGTGGCTTATCGGAACCGGTCAATGAGATTAAGCAATGAACACAGGAGCAGGGATGGATGATCAAAAAGGTACTTTATCACGAATGTTTCTTTGCTCGGCGTTTGTAGTTAAAACCATTTCTTTAAAACCAAGTACGAGGGCATTTGGTGATTTGAAAACTGTGACACGGTTAATCAAGTTTTCCACACGCTTGACTATTCCTATGCCATAAACAAGAAAGAACAAAATTTTAAATCATGTAGTTTCCTTGGGAAAATTTGTTGTTGCTAATAGCAAAAAAATAGAAAGATTCTACAAGTTACTACTACCATCGAAAAAAACCAAATTTCAATTAAATTACGCTGATTTCTTTTACTGCTTCTAACATTGACTAAATTTCTGCGGGAACTTATAAAAATAAACGAATTTGTGTTGTTTTTATGTAGTAAAAGTGAACTATTTATAAATATAGTTTCATCAAAATCTGGTTTGCAGCTTTTCGCTTATTTTTAGAAGGATAATAAAACAAGATATTAAATATACATAATTATTATATTTATTTATTTATAGAGAGATTAGAACACAATCACATTGGCTTTACGATATACAAAGCTATATCTTATATCTTACATGTCTGTCTTGGTAAACGGTTAGTAATGGTAACCAGTTTCCTCATCAAAGCTCTGCTCTGGAATGTTCTGGCCAGGTTTGTACTGCTGGGTAGGTCGGGAGCCTCGTTGGCCGAAACTGCCAAAGGGAGACTGGCCGAATTGGTTGTACTGGCCGTTGCTGCCTTGGCTGCCAAATTGACCACCAAAACCGGGCTGGCTACCGAAACCTTGCTGGCCGAAACCTTGCTGGCCGGAACCTTGTTGGCCGAAACCTTGCTGGCCGAAACCTTGCTGGCCGAAACCTTGTTGACCGAAGCCTTGTTGACCGAAACTGCCCGCTTGAGGGATGCCGTACTGGGTGCTGGGGATCTGGTAACGGGCTGAAGCTAGAAGAAAAAAGCAACACAAAATCAAATCAATGTAATAAAAACGTATTGTTGTAGAGTAATTTGCACCAACTGCTAATGAAAATTTTTAAGTTTGAGTTTGAGTTTATAAGTCAAAGTATTTCAATAAAATCAGTGTAAGCATGAAATTTTGTATCTATTTTAAAATTTATCAAATACAAAATAGTATTAAAAACCTACCAGGCCCTCCGAAGGGAGGCAGGTATTTGTTAGAAGTGGCAGAGTCGACACCAGTAGCAGAATGACCAGAAACACCATGACCTAAGCTGTTGCTGTTGCCACCGAAGGGGGGAAGGTACTTGTTCGACGTCGCATCACCGAAACCAGAATGTCCAGCTGCGCCGTGGCCGTTGGCACCATGACCATTGCTGCCGTGGCCATGAGCCCCATGTCCACTGTGTCCATTAGGACCCCCAAAAGGAGGAAGGTATTGGTTGGAGGTCGCAGCATTGAAGCTTCCAGAATTAAGTGCAGCTTGTTCCAGGTGCTCAAGGCGAGCAGCTGAGCTCACGGCGAAGAGGGCTGAGATAACGAGCTGGAAAAGAAGTCGTGAATCAAAATAAGTCTCAGTTTGGATACTACACTGGATATAAATTTTGGGAAAGGAAAAATAATGCATGTGCAGGGTGTAATGTTTTGGTTCAGTCATTTCACCTTTTGGTTTGCGTGAATAATCTACTCTATTTTTAGTATAAACATCATTAAAGTATAATAAAGTAGACAAAATAATAAAGATAACGACTGACAAAAATATACCTCTACTCATATAGGTATTAATTACTTAAAAACAAGCAAATTATTTTGAAAGAAGTCAATGTTGAATGTCTTCAATACTACAATCTACAAGCACTCAACCCTTTATAGAGACGTAATACAAGGCGACCCGAATCTGTCAACTCGTCAGTGGCTATTTTAATCACGCCCTAACAATCGTGTTCGGAATCTCTTCGGATTACTTCGACAAAAAGTTGACAAAATCGTTTTCTTTCAAATTCGCATGTATTACGTCTCTATATAGGGTTGAGTGCTCGTAGACTACAATTTATTAAAATTTCAGGTTTGTTCAAGTTCCTGATCAAAGTAAACAAAAGCAGAAATGTCCCACAAAGATTCTAGTTAGAATTAATTTCAACAAAACCCACATAAATACAGCAGAAACAAAGCTAATGTTAGTAAAGCATGTCATTGACATTAGGTGACATGATTAGACCAAGATGGCGACTCACGTTGATCTCATAAACCCTGAGAATCTTTTATCGTTCTAAAATCTGCAAACTACTAATGTTTATACCCTTAACCTTAGCCTAGTTATTATTATAAGTTTTATGGCAACAAAACCTACTTTTCCTCTACAATAGTCACTATACAAACATACAAACATACAAACATAAGCTCACGCCTGTAAACCCTATCGGAGTAGGCAGAGCATCAGTGGTTATAACAACAGTCATTACCTACACGATGAAAAATTTTTGAACGGTTTCAGAAGCCTCCGAAATGGGGCATTCAATCTCTGGCTCGCAACTCAGTAGCAATCGCTAATCTGAACCAATTTATTAGGGAACACGGGAAGACTAATGAGTCACCAAAATAGCAATTTACCAAGAGTTTCCGTGCTTCGGAGAGCACGTTAAGCCATCAGTCCGGGCTGTTGTTGATTTACTACACAGGCGTTAAAGCAAGTCAGAGGTCATTTGGTGATTTAGAAACGCTGACACCTTGGTTAGTTAAGGCCGCCACATGATTGCACCTACATGATAAGAAGGAAAATGGGGCTGAAGTGTTTCTCTGTTATTTTTGTATTAAAAATGTTTTGCTTGAATTCCTCCACACATTGTAAAATGGTGCTGAAGTAGAATATAATATACAGGATACTACGCAAGGTTTCAAATGTAATAATTTGTTGAACTCCAAAAGTTTTACTGTAATATGACACGAATTTTAAACCCGAAGCTATTTATCGGTTTAAACTGACACTAATTTTTACTTTATTAAAATGATAAGAATATCTCATAGCGTAATGACGCTAACTGTATTGGAATTTTGGAATAGATCAATGAGGTTAAGCAACGATAAAGTACCTTGATGGGTGGCCAAAGTGCCACTTCATCACGAGCGCTTACATGCTTCGAAGGGCAATTTACTACAATTATTGCGGTTTGAAAACTCTGACACCTGGGTTAGTCAAGTATGACACAATATTTGGTTAAGTTGGCTTTATACTTAATTATACGTACATGAGAGAACCTTACAAAATACAAGGGCTAAATTAGACATGTTAGGCAAAACTTACATTTAGTTAAATTATTATCTAAAATATTACCCTGGACATGGCGCAAGTGTCCTCCAGCAAGCAAGTAGCAAGCATTGGCTCCTGCATTGCCTTCCGATAAAGACAACACAAGTGTTAGTATATCAGACCAATATTCATAGTCGTATTCATGCGGTTAGATTTCATATTATTTCTATTTAAGCTAAAGAAGATAATTTGAATTTCTACAATTTTGTAATTAGTTTTTACTAAATAAAAATCATTAAGTAATATATTTTGTAGTTCTAGAAGTATTTGTTAAAATTACATGGATTAAAGACGTGAGTTTAAGTTTCAATAAGAAATTTTAAGACAAAGAGTCTTCTATAACTCTATCACATAAAATACTGCAAGAACACTACAAACTTAAGGAAATTATTGGGTCATGAAGTCGTCAATATATATAACTTCTAGTGGTTTTTGTAAAGGCAAGCAGTTAATTTTTCTACCCCTTGAAAATGCAGGAACTTTCGAAAGTCAAAATCACATTAAACACAATTAAACAAAAAATTTGTAAAAAGGGCTATTATAGAATTTCTGATTATCTGTTAGACAAGCATCCATGGGAATAAATTGCTCAGCTCCAGAGTTATTCAGATATTAATCAATTAAAATTAGAAGTAAGAAAATTTATATGACTGACTTAAAAAGAGCGACCCTCGGAGTTTCTTGCCTATTCTTCTTCTGAGGAAGACTGCACCTTTGCTAATAGGCGCAAAGTCAAAAATGCTAATGTAATTCACTATTTTTCTCAATTATTTACATTGATTTTGCAAATGTATTTTTATGACGTTTTCAAGAAACACTTTGTATGTTATATGAAAATAAAGCATTTTTTAATTTTGAATTTTAATTTTGACAGGTCAAAATGAATAGTAGAAACTCATTATTGGGAAAGATAAGTCATGCTTATTTCTCTAAATTATAAAGCAAGAGAAGAAAATTGATATTGACTAGTAAATCTCTTTTTGTAGCTCAATTTTTATTTGGTATATTAATGTCCCTTAAAGATAAACGTTATAATATGTGGGCGGTCTTTTGAAAAAAACAAATGAACATTTACCAGTTTCATTTTGATGTTTGGTATCACAGGCAGGATATGTTGCTATGGTGTAAGACACACACAAACTGTGATGCTCCTGACGGACTGCCCCAATATATACCAAGATTTGAAGCTGCCTAATCCTTACATCTCATGTGCGCGTGACGTCATTCTTTATAGTCAAGATAATAAACGAATATGTTTGTTATAAATGCACAGTAAAGTAATTAATGTTTTTTATGTCGACCTTACACGTCAAAAGAGGAGCAAATTCAAGGATTTATAACTAATCATTGGAATTGAAAATGATTTCATTTCTATATGAAAGTAAATTTGGACAAAAAAAGGTAAGCGGTGATAGCGCATTTGTTAATGAACCAGACTTACCACAAGGGTCTGTACCACTAAAGTCTTTTCGTATTTATATAATTATCATTGCTTAGCAGTGAAGGAAAATCTCGGGATGCTAACCGCCCGTCTAAGAAAATTCGTTTTCAAAAATTAAAACTAATGTATAAATTTAAGATATCTTTTCACAAAAGGCTTCAGCAATGTGATAACAAAATAGTTTCAGCTGTATTTGGAACAATATATGTTTATGACAGTAACTTTATAATAAGTGGCTAAGTAAAAGTGCGTCTACCTGTCGTGTAGGTACCTAATTACCTACCTAAGGACTGGCGAAAATCAAAATTATTTTTTAACATTATTGACGATTAATACATATTAAGAAGTTTATTTTGACATTGTAATTTAATATTTTAATTTAATTGAATAATTAATTAATTGTATTATATTATATTATTCTTATGGGACTACAAATGTCAAATCTTTGTTGTGTGCCTATTTTTTGATTATTTTTTTATTTAAAAGACGAGCAGTCCACCAATCCGCATTGGTCTAGCGTAGTGGACTATGACCTAAATCCCCATCGTCCCCTTCGGAAGCCCATGTCCTTCAGTGGGGACGTATATGAGCTGGTTAAAAAAAAGGTAAAGCTTTTAGAGCGTTATTGCTGATAACTGTTAAATGGCTGAACCATTTATGATCAAGTATATCCAAGAACCATTTCAATGTTATCAGCTTTCAAATAAAAACAAACGTATCGAAATCGGACCATTCGTTTAGGAGCTAAAATGTCACAGAGATACACAGATGCAAACGACAAACTTATGACACCCCTCTTTTATTGTGGGGGCTACAACTACAAGAACAACTTGACGAAAAGCGGATTCAAACCGAGTCTCTTTACTTTCTGCCTATAAGAGAAAATTTGACGACTTTACGTCTTCTGAGTAAGCTTACTTGTCTTTGACAACACTTTATTTTATTTTATTTTATTGAGAATGGGTTTACCCTTGACCATAATCTAGTATAAAATATATCATCGTCATAACATATATCATCGTCATCGTCATATATTTGTATTAAGTATATATATTTATGCACCACCTACTACTTCTTATCTTGCTTCTGTTCTACCCTAAGGTTGCCTGGAAGAAATTGCTACCTAGCAATAAGGCCGCCTTGTTGTACACTATGTTTTATGTTCTGTTGATTGTGCTGTATGTCCTTGTGTGCAAATAAAGTATATTGTATTGTATTGTGTATTGTAACACGAAGATGCGGTTGAGGATATAGCAAGCTCACCCAAAAGAAGCCTATTCACTCGAAGTTTAAAGGCATTCGGGTTGTATGAGCTCGGAAATACTGACGCCGGCAGACAATTCCACTCCTTGGCAGTGCGCAATATAAAATATGAAAAATGGGGCTCAGTAAGTATCTGAGGGATCTCAACGACACAGGGGGGGTACTCCGTAGGGCATCTATGGACGTCCAATAGAAAAAAGGGGCAGGCGGAATGAGCTCATGGTTCTAGTCCAAATATATATTCTAAATTGCTATAATTTATTAAGGAAGAGCGGCATATCCTGGCACAAACTAATATTAGCTTAAAAGGAGATTCCGAACGAATGTCACGTTGTATTCTCTTTTTATAAAGAAATAAAGATTTTATTTGCCCATTTGATAGCCCTGTTGACCAGATTTGTAATCCGATTCAAATCCTGGTGCGGGTTTATACCACTAAATTCGTCTTTTCGGATTTATGTACGGATTTCTAATTATCACTTGCCCAACGGTGAAGGAAATCATCGTGATGAAACCCGTCCGTCCAAGAAAACTCATTTCGAAAGACGAGCGCGGTCCACCAACCCGCATTGGGCCAGCGTGGTGGACTATGGCCTAAATCCCCTTCGTGTTTCGAAGGGAGGCCCGTGCCCCTCGGTGGGGACTTATATGGGCTGGTAAAAAAAAAAATCTAAAATCTATCATATATCCGCTAGTTTCTACCTACTGACCATTATACCATTGCCTTCAAAATATTTCACAAATTGAGAGTTATATTGTTCGTATTGCGAAATTGATCATTAATTAATTTAAGGCGTCATTCAGAGTCCTAATGATCGTAATAAAAAGACTTAATTAAAATACATTGTTGTCGTATTGGACTACGATGTCCTTACAAAGGAATGTTATAAGTTTGACACGTGTATATCTGTGTCTGTCTGTAGCATCGTAGCTCCTCAAAGGACTACTTTTGATTAGTTTTTAACCACCGACAAAAAAGAGGGTTGTTACAAGATACAGGAACACACTCATCGGGGGGGCTTTTTTGACTAGGGTTTAATCCTTATCCTCACTTTAATATTATTAATGCGAAAGTAACTCTGTTTGTCTGTCTGTCTGTCTGTCTTTCACGCCTAAACTACTGAACAGATTTTGATGAAATTGGGTATGTACAGAGATAGATTAGAGCCTGGGAAAAGACATAGGCTACATTTCATCCCACAGTTGGGCACGATATAACCTGTAGTCCACACAGGCAGAGCAGGGCTGACGAAGCATGTTGCTGACAAATTTTTGTCTTAGTTTTTAGTTATGACGAAGCCTGTTGCAGATACGTTTTTGTATATTTTCTCTGTTTTTTTTAATACTGCTAATTAGAAAATAAGTTAATCAAAAACTTTGATGTATCATACTGTTACACATGACAAACATACAATACCTCTTTTCGACATATTTTTTTAAAGTGATATGGTTCTTAGCTATATTTGTTCAGCCATTTAAGAGTTATAAGCTATATGATATCATAAAGAGGAAAGACTTGTATTTTTTTATGTAACGAATAAACTTACAGGCAAGTGCGAGTCGGATTCGCGCACGAAAGGTTCCGTACCATTACCTATAAAACCGAACAAGTGCGAGTCGGACTCTATAAAAACCATTATCTCTATAAAAACGACCAAAAAATCACGTTTGTTGTATGGGAGCCCTCTTAAATATTTAACTTATTCCAGTTTATAGCAGTAACAAAAATACATTGTCTGTGAAAATTTCAACTTTATAACTAACACGGTTCACGGGATACAGCCTCGGACAGACTTTCTATAAAAACGAGCAAAAAAATCACGTTTTTTGTATGGGAGCCCATTTAAATATTTATTTTATTCTGGTTATTAGTATTTGTTGTTATAGGGTCAATAGAAAAACATCATCTACGAAAATTTCAACTGTCTAACTATCACGGTTCATGAGATACAGCCTGGTGACAGACGGACAGACGGACGGACAGACGGACGGACGGACAGACGGACGGACGGACAGACGGACGGACGGTACGGAACCCTAAAAACTACTGGACTGATTTCAAAAAATCTTTCACCATTAGGATGCTATTTAATAGTACTGTAATAACTTGATATACATATTACACGAAACAGTAGTTTTGCAAACTTACTTAAAATTACTCTATTTAAGTAAAAATAGATGAGATGTACAAAAACCAAAGCGATCTCATTCTAAGGTAAGTAGCAGATGCTAAAAAGTCATCATAAAAAACATAAAGAAAAAAAATGAAGAGTACGTAAATCGTGCTGTAAGTCACAAAATGACGCGAGTGGTAATTAAAATTGATTTAACAAAGAATCATAAAAAAATGTTTTCGCAAAAACGGAGCCTATAAGTACAAGTACAACCAATAAACTGCTAATTGATCTTTTTTAGGGTTCTGAAGACATGTGACGAAAACTAGAAACTAATTTGCAGTCCAATTTATTTACCGACTTCAAAAAAGGAGGATGTTCGAAAAACAAATGTTCGACTGTATGTTTTTTTTTAAAGTATGTTCACCGATTTCTCCGCCAATTATGGACCGATTTTCAAAATTCTATTTTTATTCAAAAGAATGTACTCCAGAGGTAGTCTCATATAAATGTTATCGAAAATGATTCAGCGCTTTTAAAAAAATCAACAAAAACAAAAAATACTACAAACCAGAACATCATCTAAATAAATGAGTGATATTAGCGAACTGTTGTTGGGATTGTTGTCGGTGACTCACACGTTTTTTAACTTGGAAAATTATTGTAAAACCTTTTGACAGTAAATAATAACAATTTACTATTTTATGAAGCCATGGTTTTTAACAATTTTTTTTTGTTTTCTGACTTTAAAAATAAATATCATAATATATATAAAGCAAAATCCCCACCGCCTCTATTTTCACCAATGGACGGAATGACTTAAAGTTTATTTGTAATTTATTAGCCAGGAAATTTGTTCCCGTGGGAATTCGGGAAAATTATGTAGCCTATGTCCATTGAGGATAATGTGGCTTTCTAATGGCGAAAATTTTTTTCAAATTGATCCAGTAGTTTCGGAGCCTATTCAATGCAAACAAACAAACAATCAAATCTTTCCTTTTTTTATTATTAGTACTAGCATTCCGCTCGGGACTTCGTTCCCGTGAGAATTCAAGAAAATTATGTACCCTATGTCCATTGGGGATAATGTAGCTTTCTAATGGTGAAAAGAATATTTCAAATCGGTCCAGTAGTTTCGGAGCTTATTCAATGCAAACAAACAAACAATCAAATCTTTCCTCTATATAAATAGTATATAGATATAGAAGATATAGATATAGATTACACAAACCAGTGCTAACTAGTGCAAACTAGTGGTTGGGAAGCTAGTGGTATAGTTTTACGAGCGATATTTACATGTTCAATCAAAAGATTTCAACGAGACCAAAAATTGTTTATTCTAAAAACAACGAAAGTATAGTTGGAACCCAAAACAGCGAGTTGAAGTAGAAAATTCTTACTAGTCCTTAAAAATATTTTTTTAAAGTGTGTTTGTTGATCTTTTCTTCACGTCTCTAAACAGAACAACGGATTGATCTGATTTTTAGTAGAACCCAGAGTACTTTACTGACTCGATATACAATAAATAAATTAAAAAAAATATTTTTATTTCAGACATAAAAAATATTAAAAGTTTTAGTACGGAACCCCGTAAATCAAACACTAAATGTAAATATAAAAATTTCACGATGCACAAATATTTTAGAATCAAAACCTTGCAAAATAAACGAATAAACTTGTGGATTACACGTATCAATCAAGTCAGTGCCGAATTTAGGGTTACATAATAATTTTTAATTCGTATTGTTTGTATTATCGAGTGTCTTCAAATTAGCGAAACTTAAGGGTAATGCTTCTTCCCACGAAATTTAAAAAAAATCCGTGTGGTGATCGGTTGAGAATAACACCACACTATCTCTTTCCGTGGGTGTCGTCAGAGGCGAACAAAGAAACACAAATGAGACCTGCCTCCTAGTAATCCATCCCAGGCAACGACACTTCATTTTTTTCTGAATCTGAGGTGTCGTCCTATGGTCTCATACGGTGTGGTAGGCTCTGTAAAGGGCCGTCTGGTTCGCGACCACCCTCCTACCGAAGTCTGACGCCAAACAGCTTGCTGTGTTCCGTCGGTGCGTGGGAGTAGCAGCGCCTTTATAGGCATTTTCTGGGTTAACTCGCTCCATCGTCGACCTCATCTTTGACCTTATCGTCAAGGTTGAGGTCAAGAGTTAATCCATCTCATAAAAAAAAAAATTACCTATCGACAACAGGAAGTCGCTCAAGTTGTATGGGAGAGGAGAAATTTTATTTTTATATTTCGACTTAGGTTTCTTAGACAAAGTTGTTCACCACGTCTCTTGTTTTTAAATAGCACCTAAGAGCCTCACGCGAGCGTTCAAATACAATATACAGCGTTATTCTGGATAAAGTCGACAAACGAAAAGGGCTGAAACTAGACTCAATTTTATCAACTGAAAAAATTATAAAAAAAAAATCCGAGAAAATTTACAATTTCATGAAAAATGAAACAAAATTTTCTGTTTTTTCTTCAAAAATAGTCATTTTTTTGACTATTTTTAATATTCAAAAATTACCCCAACACAAGTATTTTATTACTTACTGGGAGTCTCATTTTTGTTTGTATAAATTAAGGAGTAATAAAAAGTTTATTATTTAAGCTATCGTAAATTTAAATTATTAAACATTTAAAATTTTTTTGTAAAGAGTCCACAGTACGTACTTAAAAAAAAGAAAAGCCCAGAAAACCAAACAAAAAAAACTCAGATTTTTTTTTTTTCCGTCGATAAAATTGAGTCTAGTTTCAGCTCTTTTCGTTTGTCGACTTTATCCAGAATAACGCTGTATAGATCTGTAGCCCGGGGAACATTTATATTACTAAAAAGGTTACCGTTTATTTTTGTGAAATTATTATAGATTTCGCCATTTTATATACTAAAAGTGAGGTCTTATTAAAACCGTAACCCGCTGTAACCATATTTTCTGTTTACTTTTAACATTTTTGAGTTACCGTTTCAAAATTATATATCTGTTAATAGAATAAACCAATCTACCTATTTTAAGATGATTTCTGTGGCCGGTTTAGATTTTAAGACTCATTTGGTCCATGAAGAAGAAATTACTCTTAAAATCTAAACCGGCCACAGAAATTGTTTTATAATAGGTATATGGTTTGGCAAGAGGGCCTATTAATAGATATATAAATTTGAAACGGTAACTCAAAAATTTAAATAACTTTTTGACTTAAGAGATTTTTTAATTTATCACTACATATTACTACGGTGGGTTACGGTAAAATGGCAAAATGTATAATAATTTCACACCATTTTAGTAATATTAATGTCCCCGGGCTACATATCTAAATATATTTCTTACTAGCTTTCCGCCCGCGTGGACTACAGGTTATATCGTGCCCAACTGTGGGATACTATGTAGCCTATGTTCTTTCCTAGGCTCTAATCAATCTCTGTACCTAATTTCATCAAAATCGGTTCAGTAGCTTAGGCGAGAAAGACGGACAGACAGACAGACAGAGTTACTTTCGCATTTATAATATTAAGTAAGAATTTCCTTATCTTTCAAATGCGCCCCTGTGTCTAATGCGTCTCGAATATGGATTTATTGATATATAACTTCAATTCAACCACATTCAATAGAGTTTTTTGACCGGAATCTGAGTTCAAATTGTGACTGATTGAGTTTAATGCTTTTCCTGAATGTGTCATATTTGGTGTGATCTTGAGATTTAATTACGCAAACCAATTTACTTAGTCAGTATTTTGTTCTGCGTCATTTATAGATTTTTATGTTTCCACAAAAAAAACCTAGAAGCAAAAACATTATTTAACCCTCGGCGATAAGGGCCGCCTACATGACATTAGAATAAGTTAGGTTAAGTTAGGTTAGGTAAGGCTTTTTTCGGTTCGGTTAGGTTAGTTTTTTTACCAGCCCATATACGTCCCCACCGAGAGACACGGGCCTCCCTTTGAAACACGAAAGGTATTTAGGCAATAGTCCACCACGCTGGCCTAATGCGAGTTGGTCGACCGCTCGTCTTTCGAAAATTAATTTTCTTGGACGGGCGGGTTTCATCATGTTTTTCTTTACCGTTGAGCAAGTGATAATTATAAATCTGTACATAAATCCGAAAAGACGAATTTTGTGGTACAGGCCCGCACCAGGATTTGAACCCGCAAGGTTGCATTAATAATATAAAAAACTCTGTCAATGTGAAAAAATATAAGACAGTACACAAAGTACCGAGAGATTATAATCTTACAAAGTGTAATATACAGTATCACAGGTTTGACAATGTAACGGTGACATATATATATACTTTTATTATAAGATGGGTTAACTCTTGACCTCAATCTTGACCATAAGGTCAAAGATGAGGTCGACGATGGAGCGAGCTAACCCAGAAAATGCATATAAAGGTACTGGTACTCCCACGCACCGACAGAACACAGCAAGCTGTTTGGCGTCGGACTTCGGTAGGAGGGTGGTTGCGAACCAGACGTCCCTTTACAGAGCCTACCACACCGCATGAGACCATAGGACGAACACCTCAGATTCAGAAAAAAAAGTGTCGTTGCCTGGGATAGATTACTAGGAGGCAGGTCTCATTTGTGTTTCCTTAGTCGCCTCTTACGACACCCACGGAAAGAGATAGGGTGATGTTATTCTCAACCAATCACCACACGGTTAAAACACTTAAGTATCTGACATTTTCTTTGCTCTATTCAATTTCATATACTTACCGTGAATTTTTTTACGTCAAAGTAAAACTCAAGCCCTTTTTGAACTATATTCGTTAAAACATTTTCTTACTTACCTTTGTCTTATTAGTTGGCGTACCTACCTACAATATATGTAATTTAATTATAAGAAGAGTGGTGTTTCCCGACACAGGCGATGAGCTTAAAGGGTGGACCTGCCACTAGTTTTTAAGAACCCATTGTAGAGGAAATAAAGATTTTTTTTTATGTTCAATAGCTTGTAGCTAAGAGACCTCACATGACCTCCTAATGATTCCGGGTCATCGTCGGTTACAAGTTCAATTCCGTGCCGTTAATGATTTTCGAACGGCAGTCAATCAACCAGAGTTTTTGTTTTAATCTAAATCGAATCATTTATCGATTCTTTTATGGTTTTGACGTGAAGATCTGAAGGTTTCCAAGCGGATGTGATGCGGAACCTATTTTGTATAAAAGAGTTGGTTATGAGTTGTTTTACACACTTCATCAATAACTCTCAAAAAGGGCTATTACAACGTTTCTGATTATCTATCAGACAGGCAGCCATGGGAATGAACTGCTCAGCTCTAGAGTTATTTCAGATATAGTTAAAATTAGTAAATAAGAAAATTTGTAATGCGATTTAAAAGAGCAACCTCAGAGTTTGTTGCCTGTTCTTCTCTGAGGAAGACTGCACCTTTGCGAATAGGCGTAGAATCAGTAGGATCAAAAGAACGAATGCGTATGTATGTATTTAAATCATTTAATGTATGTTTGTATGTATTTCATTGTAATCTTGACTTGTTTTAAGTGACATCCTGAATGTCCTATTAAATAAAGATTTTCCTATTCTATTCTATTCTCAGGTCCGTATAACAGAACGCGACTCTGAGTCTAATTTATACTTAAGTAGCAGTCATCTTTGTCATTTTGATAGTAAGAGAAAGAGACAAGCAATACTTAAATATAGATGGAGACTTGAGTATCCTTCTGTAATACAGGTCTCAGATTAAAAATGTTGTATTACCCCAGATATTTATCGCTTATAACTGGCTAAACCAATTTTGATAAAATATAGTTAAAACCATCTCGATCACGTCAGCTTTCAAACAAAATAAACGTCATCAAAATAAGTCCATCTGTTAAGGAACTACAATGCTATACTTACAGACATATACTGACTAGCTTTCGATCTGGGACTTCGTTCCCGTAAGAATATGGAAAAAATATGCAACCTATTTGTTAATCCCGGGTTTCATTTACTTCCATACCAAATTTTATAAAAATTTAACAAAATTTTAACAAAATATAAGGAGCATGTACTTGCAATACAAAAGCCAGGTATCCCAAGAAGCTTTCTCAAACGATAACTGGCACTTCCATCAAGGATCAATTATTTAACAATTGTGACATATTTTGATAATAGTTATTAATTCAATTAATTGTTTAATTTATTGATATTTCCCTTACACACCGCACCTCACCATCACACACTAGACATCACACATAACCAACCATAACACGCACAACACAACAGCCTTATTATTTCTACACCCCGCGTTCCACTCACAGACGAGGGCTGAAAATCAGTGTTGCCAGTCTGAAATACAGACTGACAAAAAATCGCTGACCCCAGGCCTTTTTACTCACTGCAGCATCCATACGCAAATTAATCTGTTTATATTGTGATCGTCTAAATGTTTGTATCTGTGTGCTGCATGGTAAAATAAATGTTTTATTATTATTATTATTAAAATAAGTCCAGCCGTTTAAGCGTGAAGAAGAAACAAACATATAGACTTTAACAATATTTGCGCCTTTATAATATTAGTTGACGAGTAATTTAATAATGTGATGTTGATACCCAGATAAACTCCAAAGCCTGGCTCATAGGCGTAAAGTAGCTTGCCTGTGTGTTTTTCACAAGATGTATTTCGGAGAGTTCGCTCATGAGCTGCACGAGCTTATTCCGCCTGCCCATTTCTTCTACTTCACGTCCAGATGCATTGCCGGGTACCACCTTTACCTTGTGGAGTTTCCTCGGATCCGTACTGAGCGCTTCTCTTCATCTTTTGTATTGCGCACCGCTAAGGAATGGAATTCTTCGCCTGCGTCTGTATTTCCCGGCACATATAACACTAATCTCTTTAAAGTTCAAGTGAATAGGCATCTTCTGGGTGAGCTTGCTACATCCTCGACCACATCTCCGCCTCTGGGCTAGATTGTGGTCAAGAGAAAAACCCATTATTTATAAAAAAACACGCTTGTTAAACTTGTAAACTCTTTTATAACCCTCGACAAAAAAGAGGGATGTTATAAGTTTGACGTGTGTTTATTTATGCCGTGTGGTGATCGGTTGAGAATAACACCACCCCATCTCTTTCCGTGGGTATCGTAAGAGGCGACTAAGGAAACACAAATGAGACCTGCCTCCTAGTAATCCATCCCAGGCAACGACACTTCATTTTTTTTCTGAATCTGAGGTGTCGTTCTATGGTCTCATGCGGTGTGGTAGGCTCTGTAAAGGGCCGTCTGGTTCGCGACCACCCTCCTACCGAAGTCCGACGCCAAACAGTCTGCTGTGATCCGTCAGTGCGTGGGAGTACCAGTGCCTTTATAGGCATTTTCTGGGTTAACTCTCCATCGTCGACCTCATCTTTGACCTTTATGGTCAAGATTGAGGTCAAGAGTTAACCCATCTTATATTAAAAAAATTAAAAAATTTGTATATGTCTGCTTGTTTATAAATGTGTCTATGTTAATGTATGTCTATCTGTGGCATCGTAGCTCCTATAAAGAAATTGCATGACCGGTTCCGATGCGGTTTTTTTAAAGCTGACGTAATCGAGATGCTTCTTAGCTAGATCAAATTGGTTCACCCATTTATGAGTTTTAAACGTATAAACGGTAAACGTCAGGCGTTTTACTTTTTTTATGAATAAAAGAGCTGGTTAGGTGTTATCATACATAATTTAAACATGACTGCGGATCAAGCTTTAAAAATTTCTAAACTATGGTGGTGAAAAAAAAGGCTGCCTGTAAGAAATAAGGCCGCATTATAAAATTATTATTGTAAGATGGCTTAACTCTTGACCTCAATCTTGACCATAAGGTCAATATTGACCATAAGAGCACCGCGGCTGATGGCCACCGTAACTCCTTAACGGGTGGCGGTAAAGATATTTGTCAAGATTGAAGTCAACTGTTTTGTAGTTATTAACGAAACGAGTGTGTTAAGTAATATGTAACCCAAGCCCACTTGAAACACGAGCGGAGCGGGAATTAAAACTGCTCGAATCCATCAATTAAGACAAATGTTTCTATCCAAAGAATCAGAATGTACGAAGGGAATTGGCCTTTTTATAATTTGAACGGCACGGCACGGCTCGGTTAAAAATGTTCCTAGCTTTTAAAATCACAAGCACATAGGAAGAAATGGTAATACAATTTTGCCGTGCCATTTTCGAAATATAAAAAGGCCCATTAGCAATGTAGTTTTCACTTCTTTTAACCACATTTTGTTTCGGGTGAAATCTTATAAAATGTTATCTGTTATTGCATGTCGAAAATATTTTTTATTAAATGGAAAACTCTAACTTTATTTATCAGTTACTACAAGATTATTACGTCATGAGTCCTACGTATGATTACTGAAATATTTTGAGGCTTTTACAAATCACAAGTAATTATAGTAGATTACCCAACAAGTGAAGAAAAGGTGAATTATTTTCGAGGGATACAAGAGCCGAGATGAATTTTTTTTTCACGTGTTAGGTACTCTACTTTTTACCATTGACTACGAGAAAAAGAAAATAATTACTCTGTGACAGTAAATTATCAACAATAGCTGCTGCTTTAACGCGAAATGACTCTGGAACGAGAGGTTCACTTTTATCACTGGATGTCGAACTCATTTTATGATTTTGAGACAAAAACTTTTAACAGACACATTAAATTGCATGAAAATTGCACAGAAAATTGGCTAGATTCCTTATTCTAAATTTAAAATTTTTAACCGAGCCATATTCCATACAGCCAGTTATTACATACAGCCAAGTTTTAGTATGAATTTTTTACCATTGCCCCTCAAAAAAGGGTCCGTTATTCTTCAAAAACAGTGAATAAAACGCTGTTTATTTCACTGAGTGACTAAAACATTTTGAATTTACAGATAAATATACAGACAAATATATCTGTATATATTGACAAATATACAGATTTTAGTAAGAAAACAAAAGAAAATGTGCAAGGAGGTTGTATACTCTCGCTATAAAAACGTACTAAAACTTGGCTGTATGTAATAACTGGCTGTATGGAATATGGCTTGGTTAAAAAATTTAAATTTGGAATAAGGAATTCAGCCAATTTTCTGTGCAATTTTCATGCAATTAAAAGTTTCTGTTTAAAGTTTTTATCTCAAAATCATAAAATGAGTTCGACATCCTGTGATGAAAGTGAGCCTCTCGTTCCAGAGTCATTTCGCGTTAAAGCAGCAGCTATTGTTGATAATTTACTGTCACAGAGTAATTATTTTCTTTTTCTCGTAGTCAATGGTAAAAAGTAGAGTAGGTACCTAAAACGTGAAAAAAAATTCATCTCGGCTCTTGTATCCCTCGAAAAGAATTCACCTTTTTTTCCCTTGTTGGGTAATGTACTATTAAGTGTACAATATGGGAATAACTATGGAATGTGCTATCCTCTGTATAATTAAGTTTAAAAAGTTGCTTAAATTTATTGACAAGAAAAAAGAGCAGATGTTGCTCTTGTAACTATCAGTAGGTTGATCAACTTGTAACTTTCAACAGTTGCAAACGAATGTTAGTTTTTGTACGCAAATGTGTTGTACTGTACGTAAATAATATCTCATGTAACGCCTGGCTTATTTATAAAAGCAAATTTTTTTTTTATTTGTACTGTAAGTAGGTCTCAGTCAGGTAATCGGAAAACCTCAACTTTAACCTCCTTTTAATGTTTTAAGGAGCCCTTCAAATTTTTTTTTTAAAATTAACTCTGCGCACTCAAAGGCCCACAGTAAGGTTTTCCCTTGTGTCGTGGGTCCCTTGGAAAACACATAAAGACAAACACAAACACCCATGACCCGAGAACAAACATCTGCTTTTTACACAAAGGTTTGCCCCGACTGGGGATCGAACCCAGGACCGCCGATCAAGAGGCAGCGTCACTACCACTCGACCAAACCGGCCGCCAGTGTGGATAATAAGTTTGAATGTGGTGCCTTTCCGCTAACTATGGCACACCAGCTCTCATGCTCGGCGAATTCTTACTTCTGCACTACCGAAGTCTTTTTCAGGTGCAAACCCACTGATAATGCCTTGTTGCTTAGTTCGGGTGCACAAAAATACAGCCAAATAAGGTTGACATAATAAGAAGAAAGCTTTCTTCTTATATTCAGTGAGTACTAGCTATTCATTTGTGAATTCTTTCGCGTTAAAAAGAAGCTTCTGTCACTCTCCAACCATTCAACTGACTTAGAGTAAAACATTTAATTATCGCAGTTAAAAAAAAGTTATTTGTAATACAATTTTAAAAGGTTTAAAAGATTTTTCAACTGGCAGCAACATCAGTCAGGATAGCTACCTACTGACAAAATAGGAGCAAAACTTTTCTCAAAATGTGTTGCTCGCTATATAACCGCAGGCAATTTTATTTTTAGTAAATCACGATTTTGCCCTACTATTATACGTCGTTCCGTGTGATCGACCTGATTTTTAACACAGAGATATTGAGCCCGAGAGAGTTATAGGCTATTTTTATAAGGGAACGAATTAGCGGGTGGAAAGCTAGCAAATAAATAAAATTATGAAATGTATGGTATAGGCGGCTATAGTCCGAGTAGGAATTGATTCTTTTACCCGTGTTAAACACTCTACTTTTCATTTTGATTATGAGGAAAATAATAGTATATTGTGAAACTCGGGAATAAAAGACGGATTTGCGAGGGCCAAAGTTGAATCACGAGCAAATGAAGGATTCTAAATAATTTTTTAGAATCCTGAATGACGCGAGTGATTCATAGCCCTCGATGAAAATCCGTTTTATTTTTTCAAGAGTTGCTGATTATATTTTATACCATGACCTCGAAAAATAGAAAGATTTAAGCGGAAATAAACATTTAATCAAAAAAAAAGAAACGTTACATTAATGAAAATGTACATGTTACAGGCAATGTGTATAATCCGGCATTGTATAGAATACCTAGGCATTATATACATTGCCTAAAACGTTCAGGCAATGTGTATAATACGATTCATTTCATACATTGCCTAGGTATTGTATAAAATGCCCGAAGCGCATCAGGCAATGTGTATAATGAACGACCACGGGAAGGAGACGGGTGCGCGGCGTGCGGGCGGGACGACTTTCTGCAGCTATTTTTTGGTACGTGTAAATGTTTATCCGAAGGGAACTGCTATGTGAGAAACGCTCGCTACGCAAAAACTCGTAGGTACTTAGGCATACCAACCAATAGAACACATGTCTTATCAGCGCAGTCTGCTGGTGGAAGTTGAAATTGGGATTAGCTCTCAAAAGATCAGTACCTATCTAACTAAATATTTTTTTTTAATCACTATTAGTTAGCCCTTGGCATTATCTCACCTATCGTAAGTGATGATGATGCCGAAGATGGAAGTGGACTAACCAAGACTTACCAACGCAATGGGGGGCTGGCTATCTTATCTTCACACAGAACACATCAATGCTGTCAACGTTGATGTTTGGCGGCAAGACTTAGATAAGATGGTGGTCGCTAGCCAGGCGGGCTAAGAAAATACCCTACCGCCAACCAAACCGAGTCTAACAAAGTTAGACCCCGCCGGGATTCGGACCCGCGACCTCCTGGTGTAAAGCGAGTGGCTTAACCACTACGCCACGGAGGCGGTAAAGAGAAGGAAAATCGATTACATACATTACCTATGCTTCAACCGGCATTCTGTACAATGACTAGGTATTCTATACATTTCCTAGGTAAAGTGTAAAATAATTCAAACATTGAACATCGTTTCATACATTGCCTGAACGACCCCGGCATTCTATACATTTCCTAGGTATTGTATAGAATCCCTGCATTATACACATTGCCTATAACATACATACATTATTTGAACAATTACTAAAGTTCAAAGTATTTTTCTTGTTTTTGTCGATAGAGAGATCAATCTGTGACGAGATATTTATTTATTTTCGATTGTTACTAATTAATGACAGCAAAGAACACACATTTTTATTTTAAAGTTTTAAACCTGTCGAAAATGTTGACCAATCAAATATTGAAAAGTTATCTGCGCAAGGAGTTTGAATATAGAATATTCTTTGCGATGAACGTCGTATGTCTATATTTGGAGTGTTCGAAATTTAAACACCAAAATTGACAAAAAAGTGCTCTTTTTTACGTGTTTTGCGGGAGCAAAAGAATCTTTTGCCCAGTTGGTAATGAGCCAGACTTGTGATTTGTCCTTGCACCCAGTATATATACAGGGCTTTAGGTAAATCTCTTTCAACCTCTCGGGTGGAAAATCAGTCCATGAAACTGAACAACTTTCCCAAGGAACATAGGTCGAAATACAAAAAAAAAATAGTTCCCATAGAAACTGCATCAGCTGATAGCGCATTTTGTATGGGAAGTCAATTTTTTTTTTCATATTTCGACCTTTGTTCCTTGGGAAAGTTGTTAAGTTTCATGGACGGATTTACCACCCGAGAGGTTGAAAGAGATTTACCTAAAGCCCTGTTTATATACACAGATGTTGAGTATAATTATTGAGTATTAATGTTAGATGTCACTAAGTGATTGAAGGTAAATTAGTCCATAAACAGTTAAATTACTTAAATACTTGCCAATGTACAATTGGCATAGCTCTTTAATTACGATTTGCTAAGATCGGAATGTTTTTAATACCACTTGATTAAAATATATTTTATCATGTCGTTAATCACGTTTGACATATTTTTCGCGCGCGATTTATTGCCTACTGCATATGTCATAAATCTAAACATAAATATGTTATATTACCCCAACATATAATAACTTATAACTTTTAAATGGCTGAATAAATGTTGATGAAATTTTGCTAAGAACCATCTCGATTCCGTCAGCTTTCAAACAAAAACAAACCTCATCGGAAGCGGTCCATTCGTTTAGGAGCTACGATGCAACAGACAGCCACACAGGTATACACACATACAACTTATAACACCCCTCTTTTTTTTATTAAAAAAGGGTTCGCTCTTGACCACAATCTAGCCCAGGGGCAAAGATGCGGTCGAGGATGTAGCAAGCTCACCCAGAAGAAGCCTATTCACTCGAACTTATAATCGAAATATGAAAGATGATGAAAAGCGCTCAGTGCGAATCCGTGGGATATCAACAAGATAGGGATGGTACCCAGCGGTGCGTCTGGACGTCCGATAGAAGAATGGGGCAGGCGGAATGAGCTCATGCAGCTCCTGAGCACACTCCCCTCTTTTTTGTCGGGGGTTAAAAACTACTTAACAAGATAACAATGTTACACTTACTATATTGTTTTGGGTTCTCGCGCTTTACACGTATTAAATAGGGTTTTTAAAACGATTTTTGTTATAAATGAGTAGGTATCCGATACTCACTTGTCCTTACTTCCTTACTAATATTATAAACGCCAAAGTTTGTATGTATGTTTGGATGGATGGATGGATGGATATTTGTTACTCTTTCACACTCAAACGGCTGGACCAATTTTGATAAAATTTGGTATGGAGGTAGCTGACACTCTGGATTAACACATAGGCTACATAATTTTCCCAAATTCCCACGGGAACGAAGTCCCGGGCAGAAGGCTAGTTTAAAATAAAAACTCATACTCACTGATTAAAAAAATTCGTGGTTCTTACCCGTTATAGATAATTATACATTTACTTTCTATCTATACTAATATTATAAAGGGGAAAGATTTGTATTTTTGTATGTAACGAGTAAACTTAAAATCTACTGGACCGATTTCAAAAATTATTTCACGATTAGAAACGCTACATTATCCCTGAGTAACATAGGCTACATAATTTTCCCGAATTCCCACGGGAACGGAGTCCCGAGCGGGATGCTACTTTTTTATATAGCGAAGGTAATTTTGAACAGCATAGCTAACATAAAGGCTTGAGATAGATTTGTCCTATATAACTCATTCTTCTCTCTCGTCCTATCACATAGCGTCAGTACGGAACAGGCAGAACTACTCGACGTGACAAAATTATATCACGCGTCTATGTTAGCTATGCTAATAAAATAGTAAATAAAAGTGAAAACTCATTTATTAGTTATTACCATATAGAAAAAGTAAAATTAAAATGTAACAGAATAAAATAAAATTTGACGATATGAAAATGATTTTGCTCGTGCTATGATCCGCAGGGAGCACCATTTTGTAAGAATGTATTTTTTTTATTTTATTATAAGATGGGTTAACTCTTGACCTCAATCTTGACCATAAGGTCAAAGATGAGATCGACGATGGAGCGAGTTAACCCAGAAAATGCCTATAAAGGCACTGGTACTCCCACGCACAGACGGAACATAGCAAGCTGTTTGGCGTCGGACTTCGGTAGGAGGGTGGTCGCGAACCAGACGGCCCTTTACAGAGCCTACCACTCCGCATAAGACCATAGGACGACACCTAAGATTCAGAAAAAAATTAAGTGTCGTTGCCTGGGATGGATTACTATGAGGCAGGACTCTCTAAAACTATAAAAATAAAATACGCTACTTGAATGCTATTTGTTTGTTTTTTCTATGAAAATGATAGACATGAATTTTTATGTCTTTTGACTTTCATCTATAACCACTTAATTTGACGTTATCACATAATTATATAGGGTTATTTGATTGGTATAGTGGTGATAGATTGTAAGCCTTTCATCCACATTATACAGCAAAACCACCACATCCCAATTATCTCCTATAGTTTGCCTAAAAAGAATGGGCAGCTGGCACAATCTAAGCTTATTTTTTACTCCCAGACCTATGTAGAAATGATAGCAATATTATTACGGTAATTAAAATAAATAACTCTAGTGCAATAAAATAACTCATTTACCGCACATGTTTCGTAAATAACCATTAAAGACTCATCTGATAAAAATCTAGGGTAATTCAATAAAAAATGTGAATCTCAAAGACGTTAAAAGTCACCTAGATAGAGTGAGGTAAATACTAAATACTGAATATGGACAAGATGAGACCTAATGCCAGACAGTTGATGTAAAGGCCACTTTTTGTTCAAGAAATTGTACACCAAGTGTATCCTCTTGGACGTTTAAGGAATTTAAATTATCATTTGAGATCGATCCCGTATAATATATACGAAATGTAATGTAGGGTTCCGTAGCAATTTATTCAAAACTAGCTTTCAACCTGGGACTTCGTTCCCATGGGAATTCGGGAAAATTTTGTAGCCTGTGTTCATTAGGGATAATATAGGATTCTAACGGTGAAAGAATTTTTCAAATCGGTCCAGTAGTTTCGAAGCCTAATCAATGCAAACAAACAAACAATCAAATCTTTCCTCTTTACCATATTAGTGTAGGTGAAATTTATGTCATGCATGATTTGAATGTAGGGCATAAAATAAATGTTAATTTGTGGTATGAGTATTTACCAATTTGTATCCAGCTGGAAAATAAGCTAATCTGTATCTTTAACTTTTTTATACCCTTTTACAGGTTTGAAAAGACCGTGCCCCTGTGGATGATGTGGGGATGTATGTGAGCTAAATGATGTTAATTGATTACATAAACCATACATGACGGCCGGTTTGGTCGAGTGGTAGTGACGCTGCCTCTTGATCGGCGGGTCCTGGGTTCGATCCCCAGTCGGGGCAAACATTTGTGTAAAAAGCAGATGTTTGTTCTCGGGTCATGGGTGTATGTGTCTGTCTTTGTGTGTTCCAAGGGACCCACGACACAAGGGAAAACCTTAGTGTGGGCCTTTGAGTGTGTAGCGTTTATTTATTTATTTATTTAATACTGCTAGCTTAATACCAAGAAACAATAAAATTCAATCAATTTTAATTAAATGTTACTTTTACAGCCTTGTCCCTTTTTCTGATATTTTATTTTACTCAGGACTGTATGTAATGACAATCATAATGAGGCTATGGCGACCACTTCATTTCCTAATTTTTTTGGCAGTTGCGTGCCTGATGGTGGCTTAGGTAATCTATACTAATATTATAAAGAGGAAAGATTTGTATTTATGTATTAACTTAAAAACTACTGGACCGATTTGAAAACATATTTTACCATTAGAATGCTACATTAACCCTGAGTAACATAGACTACGTAATTTTCCCGAATTCCCACGGGAACGAAGTCCCGAGCGGGATGCTAGCTACAAAAAATGATGGATAAAAGTACCTCCATGATTTACACATCAAAATATATATAAAATAGCTTTTCGCCCGGGACTTCGTTCTTGTGTGGATTCGGGAAAATTGTGGATCCTGTATTACTCAAGGATAATTTAACATTCTAATGATGAAAGAATTTTTGTAATGGGTCCAGTAGTTTTTGACTGTATTCGTTAAAAAATAAAGTCTTTCCTTTTTATAATACCTACACACATCAACGCGGTCTAGGGATACATGCACGATTTTTCATACAAAAGAGGTTTGTTTGATAAGCTGTAATAGCATACTCGAGATACATGGAGGGCTATAATTTTCAGACAAGCAAGTGCTAAACCTGAATTTTCAATTCTAGTTAATAAATTTTGTTTTACATAAATTTGGGAAAACGTGACGGAAACGAAAATGAAAATGCACTTTTTGCCTGCTTTTTATATAAAAATAGTCGATTTTACGCAATTTTCTTTTTTCATTTTCATCACTTTTTCACAATTCTTATCAATTAACAAACTTTATGGATAAGAATTGAAAATTCAGGTTTAGCACTTGCTCGTCTGAAAATTATAGCGCTCCGTGTATCTCGAGTATGCTTTTGTAGCTTCTCAAACAGACCACTTTTGTATAAAAAATCGTGCAATATCCCTAGACCGTGTTGATGTGTTTATTAGTGTACAGATTTACCCTAGCCTCTGTTTCTCTAAAGTAGGTTTACCTATTTATGATTGTTATTATATGTTTGTAAGACAGGTGCTATCACTGCTGGTCTTGTAGTGGATGACAAAAAGTCGTTTTGTACTTTCCTTTCAACCCCAGAATTTGTATATTTTGATAATATAATTCTCTTGTCTATTTTTGTAATAATTTAAATTACAAACTTAGAGTAGCTGTCAATGATCTACTCGTTTTTAACAGTTGACTTCAGGCCTAAAAAAGTAAAAATTATTCTTCTTCTGATTTGTTTCTTTTGTTATTCAATTTTTACTGAACGCTAGGTAAAAATAACAAAACAAAACCCTAAATCAATTTTTCATTTAAAAAATACTTCGAACACATTTTTTTATCAGCAGCCGAGTACAATAGTGACAGCGCCGCGACAACATCGCGGTTCTATGTTAAAATGTCAACATTGACAACGTAATAGGACGAGCAAGCCTTTGCGCGGGACCCTCGCGCAATCAAAGTGAGTTTGCCGTTATCGTGCTAGAGCTGCTGAGATATTCTAAACGTAGTAAACAAATAAATTAGGTCCCTTTGTTGGTCTTAAAGTTTATAGTGACATTTCATTTATAGAAATAGAAAATGGAATGAGGCGAGACTGCCCAAAAATGGCAACATGCGCGCAGGCTAGTCTCAGATAAACTTATTATACAAATATAAGGCGGAAGATGTTTAGATATTTAATATTTAAAAGTTTGATAATATTTGAAAGGGATTATTTCTAACAAACAATAGCATTGATAAGGTATTACTTCTAAGTTGGTATGCCTGATTTCTATTTGAATTGTAAAAAAAAGTAATTCACGAACAGGAGAAGTGATATAAAAT
This sequence comes from Aproaerema taeniolella, assembly GCA_949987775.1. Taxonomy (NCBI): domain Eukaryota; kingdom Metazoa; phylum Arthropoda; class Insecta; order Lepidoptera; family Gelechiidae; genus Aproaerema; species Aproaerema taeniolella. The sequence continues at coordinate 2,465,758 of OX465261.1, read as the reverse complement.
CGGTTAGCAAAACGTTATGATGTGAATCTCCTCTAGAAACCAAACTATTTTATCCGCAAAAAAATTCCCAATTTTATCCCAAAGAAAATTAATTCCTCGGCAACCACTTGATGATACCAGTTTAGAAGGCAACAAGGCTCCATTTATCTTCCTTTTTGAAAAGTTCTTTAGTTTAGAAACTATTTTTATGTCTATGACTGCAACTAACGATTGAGTATTGACTTTTAGTACTTCTTTTTATACCTATGAGTTTAGTGGTCGAACTCACACGCTCAATTTACGCTATTTTATGGTTGACCGATATATTAGTTGTTACATCGTTGAATCTATTAGGCAATGACACATGGCAAGTAGTGCGAACTGTAGGGGTTACTAAACATTTTAAAAATTACCTAAATCAGAAGACTTGTTTCGCATATAAAAAATTGAATAAAAAATAAATAAATAAATGAAAATCATAAGTATCGCTTTCATTAGCATCGTTTATTCGTTTATGTAAAGTTGTATTTACAAAGTCCTTAAAAACTAATCGTACACAATATTTTATACATCGTCCTTAATCTATACTGTCCATTTTCATAGCTGGGAAATTAATAACTAAAGTACAAAATAAAAGCTCAAACGTATTTTCAAAACAGATGGCAGTTTGAAGAAAAAAAAATATAAATTTGTTTGAAAATGTTCCTAAACACAAATTTTTTGTTAGATACACTTTCATGCAAATTAACACAAATAATTGAGATCAACAAAGTAAAGGGCAGTACAGAAAACTAGAAAAAACTTAAGACTTTATGGCTCTACCTAAGAACTTGACTATCAAATCTAAGGGCAGACCAAATTCATAAATATCATCACATCAATGGTTCACAGCGTTTATCGTCATTTACCAGAATTAATGATCGTAACATATAGTAATTCCTGATACTTATTACTTATAACTTAGTAACGGTAACCAGACTGAGCATTGAAGTTGCCATTGCCAGATGCTCTTTGTCCCTGGTTAGGGGCAAGGTATTGGCGAGATGTGGCACCAGAATTAGCACCACCGAAACCTCCTGCAGAGCCACCGAAGCTTCCCGAATGGCCTCCGAAACCAGCAGAGGCACCACCGAAGTTACCCGCAGCACCACCGAATTTGCCTGCAGCTCCACCGAAGCTGCCTGAATGTCCACCGGCGCCGGCACCTTGACCGCCGAAGCCTCGAGAAGGAGCACCGTACTGGTTGGAAGGTGCACCTGAGGAGTAGCCGCCAGCTCCTGAGCCAGCACCCTCACCGTGGTAGGAACCTGAAAAGATAAAAATATTCAAGGATCAGGATTGTGACATTATAATACCTCTTATCAGCCCATATACGTCCCCACCGAGGGGCACGGGCCTCCCTTCGAAACACAAAGGGGATTTAGGCCATAGTCCACCACGCTGGCCTAATGCGGGTTGGTGGACCGCTCGTCTTTCGAAAATGAATTTTCTTGGACAGGCGGGTTTCATCACGTTGTTTTCCTTCACCGTTAAGCAAGTGATAATTAGAAATCCGTACATAAATCGGAAAAGACGAATTTAGTGGTACAAGTCCGCACCAGGATTTGAACCCACGACCTTCGGATTACAAGTCTGGCTCATTACCAACTGGACTATCACCGCAATACCATCAAACAGTAATAGGTGGAAATTCTAACTTTTGACCGTTGTCACTCACTTAGTAGGGTTCAGGATTATGTAATCTAATAACTTTATATGGTCAAGTGGTTCTAGAACTACATGGCATTCTGAATGGGACTATAGGCGTGAGTATACGTTTGTACGACTTTATTTGATTTTGGCTGTTAAAGGATGATACGGCTCTAGGTCCATAACGCAGGAACTATTTTTCAAATATTGCTTGTAGTGTTGATAAATCAATATCTAAGATTGTTTTCTAGAGACATGCACAATATTTGTATATTATGCTTATCTTATAGACTGTTACTAAAAGATAACCATAAACGCCTAAATTCAAAGATCACCAATACCACTTAGATATGATTTTGATAATGCACAGCTGCCAAATAAAGCAAGGTTTAAAATTAAAGAGCGATGTAGTATGAAAGAAGATAAAGTGACGAGAATAGAGAAAGGAATGGGGCGGTGGTTTGAATATTGTAGAAAGAATGAATGAAAGAAGATTGACGAAAGAAATATACAGTGCGAGAAATATACAGAAGGGTCGGAAAAAGGCGCCGTAGGCGAACGTACTTAGACCAAATTGGTGATGGACTTAGAAAAGGCCGTGTTAGGAGTACCCAAATCTGAAGCGAGTTATGAATGTAGAGGAAGCAAAATAGGTGTGTTTGGAGTGGCAATTTGTGGTCTCTGCCTACTTCAATGGGAAAAAAGCATAAGCTTATGTATGTAAGTAAAACAAAGTCGACCATGAATTGATACCTAAATTCATCACTATTCATTCTAATCTTACAATAGGCATGCCAATGCCTGTCCTAGTATTACAGTAACCCGTAATTCATGTAAATATGTCTTGCATGACTATTACTGCTGGTAATACGCAATTATACGCCGCATTTGGTAGAGCCTTAAGGCTTTTGTCCGTCAAAGGTATGAGCCAATGATGTGCATATGTAATAATGAATGATGTTACATTACAACCACGCAAATTAGTTGTGATTTTTTTTCATTCTTGATTTGGTTCTATTTAGCTTGCGGGTTTTTTTACTTTGATAATGTCTTCATTGTTCAACTACGCACAAAGTTAATAACAACTTTTGATATTCCAATAGGCTCTCTTAAAGAATACAAAGATTTGCATGAATTTATACTTTTTATGCTTAATTAAAGATTATAGACCAAACTTTGTTCCTTGCGGCACTAAAATTTTGTTGTATTATTAAATTGGGCTTTACTTTCTTGGAGTTATTTCTGCCTTATTGTACAGTAAACTGGATAATAAGAAAGCTTCAGAAATTTAAAAGTGTGCCTGATATTTTGTTTTTACATTACCTTTCCGAATGAATCTTGTTGATTGAATTAATCAAAAGCTCGAGACTCTTCTTATTATATTTTCATACCTAACAAGACTCTTTCCCTTATTTAGATTTATCACAAGCCTTGATTTGTCCAAAAACAAATAATTTTTAAAATTAATTATTAAATTTTTGTAAATCTGCTTTTACAAATCGAAAGATTCCCACGGCAGAATAGCCCAAATTCTTGTAATAATGGATCTGATTCCATCACAAAAGTGATAGTGTTAAGATGTACCTACAACGTTTCCTCGCCTTGAGATAATATGCATAGTGCTAGTGAAGGGTCTTGTTTTAATTAAGACACTTACATCGCTGATGGCACTTACATCGCTTTATCGATTTAATTTAGCGTAAATTCATGTACCAATTAAAGCTTTTTGACGCAAAAAAAGAAAGAAATTGTGACATACGCTGAATATTTCAGTTCTTCGTCTAGCGTTTTGTTATCAAAAGTGAATCCTGATTAAATTCGACAGTTCCAGAATATTAGGTTCACAACTAAACATAATAGTGTGGGGGTTGCAATATAATTATGTTTTATATTATTATAATTTTATAAATGTTTTTGGTGTGATACCCAGTGGGAATTACGTTATTGGCGTGATTTGTAATTCTAAAAATACAAAATGGGACACGATAATTTATAGTTTAATTATACTCTCATAAATGTAGGATGAGATAATTCAATTTCTATCGTTTAAATGTCATATGATAAGATAATAATTGTATAAACCACAGGCAATAGACAGTACGACTTATATATTAAATGTGACCTTTTAGCGAACAATTTGCAAAGTCATAGTCAATCGTAATGACTGGGAATCTGAACTGTTTTCAATTACAACATTTACTACACAAGTGCGATTATGTTTTATTTCGTAATCATAATGTTCTGCACGCACGTGTTTCTTTGTCCGCGGTCTTATTTTTTTGCTTGAGGCTCTTAATTTAAGGCTATGAAGTAAGCGGATAAATAGTCTTAAAATTGTTTATTCGGCCATTATATCTGACTGACCACTTATTCAGTAAATGTCTCCCTCAAAAAAAATAGTGCTTTCGATATTTCTTTAAACAAAGCAAATGAAAACAATAAATACTTAGTTAATAGATGAAATTAAGTGATCTGATAACTTTGTGATCCTTATGATTTCTAGAAGAAAAAGTACAATTTAGATCAATGTAACCATTTTTAAAGTTAAGTTGGTTACGCGGCGTAAACAAGCGCGCGACTGGTTAACCAGTCGCGCGCTTGTTTACGCCGCGTGCGATATAAATCCTGCACACACGGGTTTGCAGACATCGCGCGAGGGTTTAAAATTATAAGTAAATTAGAATTTAATACTAAAATCTACTGAACAGTACGTAGATGACCCTTTTAATTTTTATATACTAATATTATAAAGAGGAAAGATTTGATTGTTTATTTGTTTGCATTGAATAGGCTCCGAAACTACTGGACCGATTTGAAAAATTCTTTCACCATTAGAAAGCTACATAATCGCCGATGGACATAGGCTACATAATTTTTCCAAATTCCCACGGGAACGAAGTACCGGGCGGAATGCTAGTTTCAGATAAAGTTAAAACCGCGACTTTAATGGCTCTACATATAACGATCTCATCGAAAAGCTCTCAAGGCCGCGACCCTACCCCACAAATCTATTTGCTCGTGTTTTATTTTACTTACGTTTTAACCTTTTATTGTTATATTCCCAATGCTAAAAGTATGTTATTCTTTCACAAATAATTTAGTTTGAAAAAGTCTTTAGCACAGACAAAAAAAAAAACATTTGTTATGATTAGCATAAACAAAATGATATTATTATAATTGATATATGTTACGTTGCCAAAAATATATTTTGGTATTTATGTGATTTTTTGGTAAATAAGGGACGTGGTGGTGAAATATTTAGAAATGTATGTTCGTCTTGATGTACTAATTTTACATCCTTAAGAGACTTACGAGACAAGATACGGAGTGCTTCTACCTCTGTATCTGTGACCGATTACAAGAATTTGTAAACGTTTATTAGAGGAAAAAATTACCCTACAATACGGTCTATCCGATATTGCTAAATATTTTACAGAAAACAACCCGTTAATACGTAAAGATGTGCATTTAAAACTATAAGACACCCTGACACAGCAAAAGCCCTTAACCGCAAATCCTTTTATTAAAACAAAAGAAACAATAGAGACTTTTATCGCCTATTATTTTCAAGTCCACAAGCCTCCGAGTCGATTTTATTGCATTTCAGCACATTCCCATAGTGTGGCAATAGTGGAAATATTCTATGGGAATCAGCACAACTTGCATCTGATACTTCTATAGGTCTTGCATTAATTTTCTTCGTTTTCACACCATAGTTTCTATGGATGCAATCCACGGTGCAATGCCAAGTTAGCTGGTGTAGTTTTAATAGAAAATTGGTATGTAATTCGAGTTAGATTGCTCTATTAGTATACTTCATACTACAGTACCTACTATTGAATATAACACACTTGTGTTATATTTGGGTTATTGAAGAAATGTTTGTTTATATTTGAGTGGCATTTATTGAGTGGCCTATTCCATATAAATCAGAACTATGAAATTGGAAAATAATAAAATTTTGCTAGATATATTAGACAACATTAATTAGTCTATCGAAAGTGGCTGAAACAAGACAACGTTTGAGCAAAATTAATTATTAAAACTGGCAAAACATCACACAACATTTTTGAATTGTAAACTGTACAGACTTTTACCTAGATTATTAAATGCCTGCAACAGTAAAATACAAAAATAACTATAAAATCGAAAGAAAAATAAAATAATACCTTTATTATTCAGAGCTATAAAAGTTAGTACAGTTATCTGGTTCTACGATTGTTACAAAAGCGCTTCGAAGGAAGCTATTATTTGACCTGTATAGCATGAAAGACCTTTCTATTGCGAAAGGCAAGCAACAGACTTAACCTAGGTACTCTAAATTTATTAACACCCAGCTAGCCTCCGGTACCGCCCTTTTACAGAATTTCATAACGGCACGAATCCATAGAAAGCTGAATCTGCAATTACAAAATAAGGCAGAGTGCACACTGATGTGGCGCAACCCGTCATTATACAGATGAAGCCGGTTAATATAAGAGATTACTGGGTTGTTACTTTACCGCACTAGTGTTCTAAGCGCATCATTCTGACTGATAAACGTTGGTATGTGGACCAAGTGCGTTTTGCAACTGATCTGCTTTTGTTTCTGCAATCTTCGGTTTAGGCTGTATAATCTGTGGTTTAGGGACTGCAAGCACATTCATAATAATCGGCTTCATTTTGGTCATGCTACCAAAAACGAATATATTATAAAGAATTCATTAAATAAATTTGTTTTAAGAATTTAAAAAAGTTAACTCCCAAAATTTGAGTTGTAATTCAAATCAATCATAACAAATTGACTTGAAATTTGAGTGCATGAGCTGTAATGACTTCTCTAAATAAATTACATCTTCTCCTATGAGAACTATACCTAAAATGTTAGTACCGGTCACGATATGACCTAAAGGCCTATTTCTAAGTCAGTCGCAATGCCCATTGCTTTCATTTTGATAAACTAATGCCTTTTTTAAACAATATACTATTTAAGATTCTCGCCATTATTTTCGGTTATTTTAAAATTCAACAGTTTTTATTTTTTTATCTGCTTTCACTCTCTCGAAGGCCCAAAGTGAATTTTAACGTCGACACATTATAATGTCTTAAACATTGCCACCATATAGTTCTCTTGTCTTTGACTGACATTTTGCTCGCCCTTCCGTGCTCACTCCTTTTTCATTATTATTAATATAAATTGCACAGAGAAAGAAATAGTAAAGACTTGTATAGGCGTTTGGTTTTGTGTTGCCAAAATCTATTATTCCTTGAAGTAAACGCACAATCTTTATTATGTCATTTATTTACCGACCCGCGAAATACAAATTCACTAATAATTAACATTTCTATTACGTGAAGCTAGGTAAAGTTTTCTCTCGTACCTAATTAGTTTTATAATTGTTTAAAATGATTTTAATATTCATTAAGTCTTATTAAATTTAGTTATTACTTAAGTAAGACAATACGGTTATTATGTTATGAAGACATTTGCATTCTTATTAATTTTGATACATTCATAAGTATACTGAGTATTTTATGAAGTATACTGTAATGATATGGTAATAGTCCTACTATTTCCCGCGTTTTAATATTAAGGCACTAGTGTATTAAGTATTTACTTTCTAGACTGCGTGAAGGCACTAGGTCACAAGTTAATCTATCTTTTAACTGACAAGTTTGACCTTTACACATCGATCGGTGATAGTCAAGTTACATATTGCCGGTGATAAGTTTGATGTGCTGCTGATTGTACAATCTTGTTAAGTTATGATGTATGTTGCCTACGTAGTTCAAGTATGATGGATGGACAAGATTATTTTCTAGTTATTTCTTGAAATGTTGTTCACTGATCTGTTTTTTTTTGACGGGGGTTAAAAAGGCAAAATAAGGAGTTTGATGGAGTTCGAATGTAATTTATTGAAATTATATTTAAAACCAGGTAAAAATTTAAGTTATGTCTTTTTAATAACTTTATGCACCAAGTGATTCCAAGCATTTAAATATGTGCAAAGTTGCATGTAACAATCGTGATCTCTATGAAAAGGAAGTGTCAGATCTTGTCTTGATCTAGTTCTTGTCAACAATTAAGTATAATAGGACCTAGCTTAGGTATTCATATTTTGTACAGTTAGTGGCAAAGAAAAGCAACCGAACAGAAATTTGAGTTGAAACAAAATTACAAAGAATTTAGTCTTATTTTAAGTCTACTTTGATTTAACAGCGACAATGTCAAGAAAGAGATGTGAGTTGGTTTCGATACAAGGATCACCTACTTTTTAGAGGATCTTTACTACTCAAAAAGAACCTTTCTCTGTAGTAACTCGTTAAAAATTTCGCCGAAACAATTTTTTATTGAGATACAAGATTTCTTCTGGACAGTTGATATGTCACTGGTCCTGATTCTGGAGCTAAATTGATCGTTAAAGCGCTTGTGTCCAGTGGTGTTCACAGTTCAGAAACAATCAATGAGGTTAAACATGGGACCAAAAACTTTTAAATAGTTTATTTTAGTGGCATTTTGTCGCAATTGTTTAAGACGGTCTCGGCTGTTGTCGATTAGCTACAGTAAAAGAAGAGCCAGAGGCCATTTAGCGGTTTTAAAATTCTTATACTAGGGTTATTCAAGTTCGCCACATATTTGATGATTCCTGCACGATAAAAGAGGGACTTGATCATTAATTCGATCAGTTACTGAACCAAAAGTTACTCGTCTGGGCATCTATTGACAATGGAGGCCATTGGGCCTTTTTATAATACGAAAACGGCACGGCAAAATTGTATTACCATTGCCTCCTATGCACTAGTGATACTTAAAGCTGGGAACGTAGAAGGCAATGGTAATGCAAATTCTGTCATGCCGTGCCGTGCCGTTTGAATTATAAAAAGGCCCATTGTATCTATTTAGGTGGCAAAATTAAGAACTATTAAAAAAAAATTGGTTTCTCTCGACCACAATCTAGCTCAGGATCGGGAAGATGCTCAGGAAAGATGCCTATCTGGTCGAGGATGTAACAAGTTCACCCAGAAGATGCCTATTTACTCGAACTTTAAAGAGACTCGGGTTATATGAGCCCGGAAAGACAGACGCAGGTAGAAAATTCTATCCCTTGGCGGAGCACAATATAAAAGATGAAGAGAAGCGCTCAGTAAGTCTCCGAGAGGTCTTGATCAGGTAAAGGTACCCTGCGATGCTTTTGGACGTCCGGTAGACGAAAGAGGCAGGTGGAAGAAGCTTGAGCAGCTCATGAGCACACTCTCTGAAGAACATCTTGTATAAAACATAAAGGAAACCTACTTTGCTTTTATGAGCTAGGCTTTAGGAGTTAGTTTTTACTAGATTTAAAAAAAAATATCAGGCCTCTAAGCCCAAAGATAAATACTACCTTACAGACTTACATACATATGAAATGTAATTAAATTAAACTAATCCACCAATGACCAACAAGCCATAATTTTTGTCACCAATGAGCCTCCTGGCTATGCGACTCTCAACATTATACAGGTTTACGTGTAGTCAACTGTACAATGTGAAGCCAGTCACGAAGTTGATGCAATACAGGGCATCTCACGTCATTTTGTAACTCGACAGATGCGCAGGAGTCTATCATTTCGAGCTCAGTGAATATCATTGGGTGTTTGCTACCGGATAAAGTGGGCTATTGCCTTTATCGGATCTTATGAATGATTCATTGAGTATCGTTTGTTGTGGGAATAAGAGTTTTTTTTACAACTACCCGAGTAGATATTGAGCTTTATTTTTGAAGAAAGGACAGTGCTGGTTTTCGTATTTTACACTGCTATTGTTATAGTTAATTGCAAGAAAATATTAAGAAAAAATACTGAGGGATTCAGGGTTACAGTTCTTGCTAATATGTCCCATACTCTCTATATGCCGATTTATAAAAAAATTGGGTTTGATATTTATCATTTCATAAGAAGTTTGCGTGTGATAATAGTCAAGCCATCTATCTTTCGGTAAAGTCAAGTCAGTAAAGGTAAAGTTGTATAGGAAAAGTCAAGTGAGTGCAAACTTAACTAACTCTGGTGTCAGAGTTTTCAAACCGCCAAATAGAGTCGGGCTTAACGTGTCCTCCGAAGCTCGGAAACTCTCGTGATAAATTGCCACTTCAGTCACCTATCAGGCTTTCTACCCCTGTCTACGTTGCTTAACCCCACTGAGCGTCACTGGGCTGCGAGTGTCTCGTACCTTTACTCCTTAATATTATAATAAATTCGAATTCCTTCAGTACGCATGCTTGCAATTCTAGTCTCAAATTTTACCAAAAGTGTGGTCAGAGTTAAAATAACAGATTACCAGTAATTTAAGAGCAAGGTTACCTTGTGGTTTTAACTACGTATTGGTTATTTCGCGAGCTTACGACTGGTCACATTAGCGGTTAGGTTTGGGGATCCGTTCTACAAATAACAATGGAAATGTCAAAGAAATAGGTAATAAGAACCTGGGAAACTGATTTTGTTTGATAAGGGAATTCTTCGCCAACGTTAATCCTACATTCATTTAAAGTATTGATTTCAATCTAAAGTTATTTTCTAAAGCATCACAGATCTTAAACTCTAACTTTGTAATTTCTTTTATACGAAAAATTACATAAGCCGGTTTTAGATATTGTCTCATTGGAGTTTTAAGTTTTTATTGTAAAGCAATGTAACGCTTCTTTCATTTCAAATAAGAAGAAATCCTTCATTAGTCGGTCTTCTACATAATCTCTACTAAATCTTTACAATTTTACTACTAAACTGATGGAATCATTGAGTTACTAAATTCAGATAATTTATTCCATGTACGCTGATGGTAATTACTAGAAATAAATAACTTTTTGTTTCTTTCTTAAAAGTGTTCCAAACTTCGATGAAGCGATGGTAGGTATTGGGTAAAAAATATGGTCCTAGATAATTAAACAAAATACAAAATTAATTAAAGTTACTGACATACCTACTGATAACCGACAATTTACAAATCATTGGTGTTATCGTTTTTTCTAATTTACATTTTTTGTTAAATAATATTTTTATGATGATGATTGCTTGATTACAGACTAGGAAAGTTTTTTGTTTCCTCACCATAATTTTTCAAACCACTGAAGGCTATGTTTTTTTCTTTTGACAAGCACTTTTTGCAAGAAGCATATTAACTACTCAAACGAATAGGTTACATATGATGCAAATTGCTGAAGGCATCATATAATTTTTGTTGCTAATTTAAAAATATGATATTATCTAGGCAATAGAAGGCGTTTCCAAAATGGATACTACGGCATTTCAAACAAAATTAGTAGTATGTAATACTTTTAAAATGTAAATCACTTGCACCCAGAGAGTAACGGTGTGAAAATTAGTTTAAATTAAGTACCGTAAATTATGGTTTAGATGTCTGTTGAGCAAATAAAATCATAATTTAAACATTCGGGTCAGTGAAATATGACTTACATCTTAATGATCCTACTGTTTAATATATATATATATCTATATCACATAGCCTAGCTTTTTTCATTCGTTATGTTATCGAACTTCTAGTACTTTCCAGCAGAAATCGATGTCTAGTGTTTAGTTTTTAAACGCATATAGGTTTTAATATTGCAAGTTTCATGTAAAAATTTTTTTTTAAATTATGTTGGATCCTATATTTGGGTTTGAGATGTATTCTATGGTGATTTTTGTGGTACTATAGTAAATCAAAATAGGATGATTCATTTTTAATCGCATTGGTATAAATCTGTTTTTTTTTTACTAATTTCAATGTCTTTAAATGGTTTTTATAACAATTTTTTAAAAAGCGATTGCAAAGATCTATCAATTTAAACTTTTTAATCTGTAAGCTTTAAATATTACCACCTAGCCATATAAGATGAATATGCACCGTATGCATCATACCTACACTGTAATAAAATCAGGAATTTGTTCTTCAAAAAAGAATTCGAGGTCTGACATGTTCAAGCAAATAGTTAAGGACTTGATAAATACGGCTATAAAATAACAGTGATTATGTCTTAATATTTACTAACATCTTTGTGAATGTTCAGATAATTTGTTAGTTGAAGTTTGAAGCTTATCTTCAAAGGTATCAGCTGAAACGGGAAAATCACTGACTCATTTGGGTACTAAAGTTTTTTGCATTTTTGTTGAAAATGTGCCTATTTTTTTTGTCTATCAAAATAGGTAGTAACTTTTTAAGGAAATCTTTAATAATAGTGCAAAAAATCAGTTCACTATAGTTCGATTTTAAGCAGTTATTCTACCTCTTGAGCAATGGTTCACTTTGTAAGAATTTTTAATTTTCTGATCAAAAATGATGTCAGACTCTTCATCAAAGAATTGTGATATCATGCAGTTTAGTGCACTATATTAAAAAACCTAGTGAAATATTTAAGAAACTCACCATCATCAGAAATGCCAGCAGCTTCATCACGAGCGTTCTGCTCCAAAGACTTCAGGATAGCCTCTGGGATCGGAGGGGGGGTGGGCAAATGAGCACCCTGGGGCCTGTAGCCGTTCTCATCAGCTGTGTAAGTGATGGAGTACTGCTGGCCATCATCTCCGGTGTATCCGAAGCTACCCTGGGACTGGACGCCATTGGTGGCTACACCAGACGCATCAGCGCGGATGCCGTTGGAAGTTTCAAAGTCATAAGAGAATCCTTCAGCTGTCACTTCGCTGTTAGATCGGAGGATCTGAGCGTTAGCGTCAGCGGAGTTGGATCGTCCACCAAACTGGCCACCACCAGAGTATTGGCCAGCCCCTGAAGCACCAGCATTGTAGACGTTGCCAGCGTGCTGGGTGTTGAAGCCCCCACCGAATCCACCTTGAGCGCGGGCACCACCAAATCCGGCTCCTCCACCGAACCCACTGCCTCCGTGACCCCCTCCGAATCCAGAGCCGCCGCTAGGGGCGCCAAAGCCTCCCGATGCTCCTCCGAAACCAGTGCCAGAGTAGCCAGCTCCGTCGTTACCTCTGGGCGGGAGGTATTTGTTGTCAAGGCGGCCGGCGGAGCATACGCCCAGTATAACAGCTACCACGAACTATGGAAAACATTGATTTAATTACTTAAATTGTAATGACATTTGTTATTTTATTCTTATTTTTTTTTATTTTATGTTTTGAATATTATGGAATTTTATAAATAAAAATTTTCAAAAAAAATTAAAAACTTTTTTTCTATTTTTCCATGAGACTATAAACTAGAGTATTGTTAATTTGTTCAATGAAGAGTTCAATATTATTTTGTTATGGTGGAAAACTTCAGACCGACGCATCGCAATAAAACTCCAAAGAATCCCGAATGTTCCGCAGAAACAAATCACTGAACTAGAAAAAGGCGGGAACTGTAACTCACCAATTTCATGTTTAGAAAATATATTGCTATTAGAAATAGACGTGGTGCTTCTCCTGAGAGCCGAGATGAACTGTGATGAGCAGGAACGTTGTTTACGTTATATACGTCTAGCTGCAACTTAGAACGGCATACCAACAAAAATCATGGTCATTCCATTGCACTATATCTCTCCAAACGTATCTTCCTAAGTTGAAAGGTTTTGGCAACATCCTGATTGATTTTCTTACGAAATTCAACCTAATTTTCAAGGCATTTAGTGCTCATGGGTGGGTCAAATTTTGATGATTTAGTACTTTGTTTGAAGTACTCGAAATTGGTGCAGATCGATCAATGTTGTGTATTTATCTGATGCTAGTTTTCATATTTCGATTTTGCATTTGGTTCGAATGTTTAATCGATGTGATGATCTTTGCAGATTTTACCCATTTTAGAATCATTCAATTATAATTATTTGTCATACGCATGGATAGTTTATACATAGGTATGAAACATTACAAATTAATGGTTTTATTGAGACTGTCTCTAATATTCATTCCAAAATAACTGTCCAATGAATACAAGACTACTTTGCGAACACGAAACTAGTTCTGCATTCTTTTTTACATTGATTTACATTGAACGGACCGCAAAAACAAGTTGGTTTTACAAACTTGTTATTGCAGTTGGTTTGAATGGTTTTCTATGGAAAGGAGATGGAAAGCTAGTTTTTTCGACAGCATTGGTGGTTTGTAATCGTAGGACAGTTGGTATGGAATGGGTAATAGGCAAATGTCGGGGGATCTCACTCTAAGTGACAGTGACAGAATCGGTTGCATTTCAGTCGTAGAGGTACATAATATATATAATACCCAGTACAGTTTTCTTATTTTTAACCCCCGACAAAAAAAGGGGTGTTATTAGTTTAACGTGTCTGTCTGTGTATCTGTCTGTGGTATCGTAGCTCCGATTTTCGTTTAGTTTTTTTGTGTCATAGATAATTTTATCCCGAGTGGCTAAGAAGCCATGTTTTATGAAAATCTGTTCAGCCCTTTGAAAGTTACAAGCAATCGAATGTCGGGGTATATTGAAAATTTTTAATTTTAGTGTTATGTTATTGTTTCTCAGCAAACTTCGTGAATATCAAATTTTAGAAATTTTAGCAAAAGGACTTAGTTATGAATTAAAATTAGTGCAGACAGTAAATTAAATTAGTAATACACATGAAAACTAAAACGAAACAACATTAATTTCATTTCACAATTTCTTTTTATGTCTATTTTAAATTAAGGATTTATGTAAATATATTAAAGCACTTAGTTCCGAATTCAAATTATAGTGAGCGATAAACCTAATAATTAAAAGACAAATAATTATTGTATTAATTTGCATTTGTTTAATCGATTCCTGCATTTCTATAGCACTTACACTTACCAGCGTAGACAGATATTCAAGAAAAACGTTTAAGCCGAAAATTCTTCATTCCTTAAAAATTCTTTGAAATATCGTTGATTTACGAGTCAAAAATAAATGAATTAAAAGCATTGTAATGTCATTCGATGATCCGAAGCATGGACTTAGGCTTACTGAATAAGAAATTCTCAAGATTTCTCTCAACTTTACAAGGTTGACTGGAAGAGATCTCCGTGTGGGATAAGTCCGCTTTTGTACCAAATGTTACCTTTATCTTAGAAGTCAATGGTTGAATTATAGTTTTTTTTATTTATTTGATGGACAGTAAAGGATTTATATACTTACCTATCTACACTATTACATATTATAAAGAGAAAAGATTTGTATTTTTTAAACGGTTTTATTTAGCTCACCCCGTTTGTTTTATTCTTGGGTCAAATTTAGTAATTCAAATTTCACCCTCTTCCTGTCAACCGATTAATCTGAAATTTTGTATACACTTTGGATTTTGGTGACAATACAATTATGTTTATTCATTATCATTATAAATTCAAGATGGCCGCCGCTACAAAATGGCGGATAATTTATGTTTTATTAATCCCATCAATATGGGTATCAAATGAAAGGGCTCAACAAGCAGAATACAATATACTATAAAAAATTGAAATACAAGATGGCCGCCGCTACCAAATGTATGTTTTTAATAAAAACTAAAAACTAGAAAATAAAAATAGGTAAAAAAACTTTTTAAGTTAAACGGTTTTATGTTAAACATACATTGCAATGTTTAAGATAAATGTACTAAAAACCAAAAAATAATAAAATAGATACAGTCGTGGGAATTATAAACATATGCATAGACTAGACTAAAATAAAACCGTGGGGCACGTCAATTGTCTACAAATTATCGACTTAATGTGCCCCACGGTTTTATTTTAGTCTAGTCTATGCATATGTTTATAATTCCCACGACTGTATCTTTTTTATTATTTTTTGGTTTTTAGTACATTTATCTTAAACATTGCAATGTATGTTTAACATAAAACCGTTTAACTTAAAAAGTTTTTTTACCTATTTTTATGTATGTAACGAATAAACTTAAAAACTACTGGATCGATTTCAAAAACTCTTTCACCATTAGGATGCTACATTATCCCTAAGTAACATAGGCTACATAATTTCCCGAATTCCCACAGAAACGGAGTCCCGAGTGGGATGCTAGTATACAATAAAATGCCATGATCCTCTATTTGGAAATACACGTATCTCCGTTTTAGTAATGATGGATAAGAAAGTAATTGACTCAAAAACTTGTTGCTGTTGTCTTACCTAACATTCTTAGCTAACATTTCTTTCTGTTTACCTGTCAAGATACATATCGTGAAGCTAAAAAAAAACTAATGAATAATCTAGACTTAGACGTCCCTGGCTTTTGACCCACAAAACAAATGAAAATTACTTTCTTAATCAATCAATTGAATCAATTACTTATTTGTTAGTTTTAAACCATTTGGCATTGAACTAACGCATTGTCCGATATTATTAATGAACAAAAGTTAGACTAACTTACTGATATGGTATTATAAAAGGTGCACTTAGAACTTTAAACAAAGAGAGGTTAAGTATAAATGGTATAGCTTATTATTGAAGCTTAAAAGCAATGGGTATATGCAAGAATTTTAAAATAATTTGTTTTTTTATTTTAACCAGGTTTAAGGTTACATACTCAAATAAAAAATATATCAAATAATTTTGATCATAGATTTTTTTTTAAAGTTTTGGTTACGATTTGTTGCTTAACACAGCATTCTACGGTTTAATTCTTTTGCCAAAGTAAAAAAAAGACGTTTGACAGTTGGTTGACACATAACCTAACCGTTGTGTTTTTAAGTTGTAGGTTGTTGAGTTTGTTTCTGTTTGGTGGTTTTGATTACTTGGATATTTACTGACGACTTGGCTTTGCTACCTGGACTCTACCGTTCCCTTCTGTTTCGTGATTTTGATTATTTGGATTGATATTTACGCTTTGCTACCTGGACTTTCGAACTTTCGCAATACACTGGATTCTGGCACTATGGATACCGCTAAATTCGTTAGAGCTGATTCTACGAACTTGCCTGAAGTAACAACCAACCAAACTTGGAAATAAACAACCAAATACAAAATGAAATAGGTTAAGTTTTTTTCTTAATTGATATGACCGCTTAGCAAAGAAATACAATTTCATAATGCCGTACTTAGGATTAGTTTACCGTACTGAGAATCTTTTAATTATTATATTTTGATTTCAAAAGATAAATTTGTTAAATATATTTTTTTAAGAAATAGGACCTTTTTTTAAAATAAAAAATTTTTCTCGTGTACCGGGTTCGATTCCCGGTTCAACCAGGCAATATTTTAGAAATGTATGAATGTAGTTTAAATTGTTTTTAAAATTAAAATGAAGTCTTATTTCAATAAAATGTCCTAAAATTGGTAATGGGTATGTTGTGGTAGTTAGCTAAAATTAAGGATGTGAATTAGTCCACTAAACTGAACAACTTGTCTCAAGGAACATAGGTTAGAATGTAAAAAAAAACATTTTCATTTCTCTATACAATTTGTGCGATCAGCTGATTTGCCTTTGTATGAGAAGCCGCCATTTTTTTTGAGAAATTCACATAGCTTCCTTGGGGAAAGTTGTTCAGTTTCATGGGGGAACAGCCCTCTGAACTTTCGCTAACTGATTTCAAAGTAATATGAATGGCTCCATTCGAGTTTTTACCGAATTCAAAAAAGGAAGGGGTACTATGTTCGACTGTATGTATGTTTTTTTGTGTATGTCCACCAATTTCTCCGCCAATTGTGGATCGAATTTCAAAATTATTTTTTATTCGAAAGAGTAAATCCAGAGGTAGTCCCATATAAATTTTATCGAAATTTATTCAGCGCTTTTAAAAAAATCAACAAAAAAAGATACTACAAACCAGAACATCATCTAAATAAATGAGTGACATTTGCGAACTGTTGTTGGGATTGAAGTCGGTGACTCATACGTTTTTATTAAGTGGAAAATTATTCATATTATTTCCTTAGGAAAAATTATTAAGTTTGGTAGGGCATGTTAAGATTCTTAAGTTTTCTTTTGAGCATAACGCATTGTTAGAAAAATAAGCTATAAACGGTTAACTAGAGTATTAAATCAAATTTTACAGTACACATATAGACATTATAAAGTCAAGATCATTAAATGCCCTTTGCCTCATAAATCTTATAAGTGATAAAATAGATAATAAACACAATGTTTACCTATTCAAAGTACGTCAGATTGTAAGTTATCAGCTACAAATGTGCCATTGATAAGCTCATGAACTACAAACTTGGTGTAAAGGCAAAGAAATGGCTAAACACGAATAAACAAGATGAGATTTATTTACAACTTTAGAAACGAAAGTGTTTTATAGAGAGTTTAAGTGACTTTACATTTTGTATATAATCTTTAGAATTAATATTGAGAAGTGAGAGGAGCGATTTTGGTAAAATAGATCAGATCGTCTTTTGTTTATTCTGTGTGGTTTGAAATGGATTTTAGGAAACAGCAGCTCTAGCACGATAACGACAAATTCGCGCTGAAACTTAACTTTGATTGCGCGAGGGTCCCGCGCAAAAGCTTGCTCGCCCTATGGCGTTGTCCATGTTGACATTTTGATATAGGACCGCGGTGTTGTCGCGGCGCTGTCACTATCGTACTCGGCCTGCTGTGAGATGCAAATGAAATAAATATTTTTTGTCAACTGTGCTGTCAAATGTTTAAAGCGCTCATAGCCCGTACCGCTCACTATGGTTGCAGTTGCATGACAACCGGGTTCTTTGTTAGACTAAAAATGGGACAGGAAATTCGCTAGGGTGACTGTAGTGTATTGAAATTACGTATTTACTACCCTTGTCTCGAGTGCATACGTCACAGGCGGTGTTGGGCTAGACCTGTTATGGCCACCGGCGGAAAATGTTGTGGTGGTGCATTGCCGAGCCGATATTATTATAGAAACAAGTGTATCCTACAGTGACTGACCATATTGGCAATTTACCTCCAAGAATTTCCATGCTTCAGAAGGAAGGTTAAGCCGTCGGATTCGGCTGTCATTTTTAATTGACAGTCGTTACACCAACATAAGAGGTTATTTTAGCGGTTTGAAAACTCTGTAACTAGGCTGAATTGAGAATGAGAAAGCCACACACTTAAACATACATACACGTTGAGAGTGGAAGGAAGTACTTCGGTGGCCACCCTGAAGGAAATAAGGCACAAGTGTAATAAACGAAAGATTGCAGATCGCATAGATAACTATACCAGACACAGATCTCCTTCAAGTGGAATAATTTGAGCGAGTTTCACAAATGTATCAATAACATTAATAAATTGGAGCTAGAATTTGATAAGGATCGTTTTAGGGCGTATTTAGAGCCTGCTAAAGCACGACCTGTTGCTCTATTCACTTTTAATGATCTCCTAAGTACGTCTAAATCAATTTGTATCATCTGTATTGCTTGAAACTAATACTGCGGGTGTGGGAACGAGAACTGTTCAAAATGGGGAAAGGGTTATACTATGACCTAATTTATTCATTCATTCATTCATTCATACACTCACGTCTATAATCCCTTACGGGGCAGGCAGAACGTCATGTTGTATTAGATGGTATATGGGTAAAAAGTGGTGATAGGTTGTCGGCCTTTCGCCTACCACACAGCAAAACCCTCGCGTCCCATTCACTGGCTTTTACAGTATGCCTGGGAATAGTTGACGCCACGTTTGATACAAATTGTGATATGATGTAGAATTATGAGAGGGTGTCGGTCTTTCGCCCATGATAAAGCAAAATCCTCACATCCCACTTACAGACTTTTAAAGTATACCTAGGAAGAGTTAGCAGCTGGTGCATTCTAAGCAGCTGGTGCATTCTTTCACTCCCAGTCTTGAAGTTAAGTAATAAAGAACATCTATAGCCTTAATTTCAGTGGACGCCTTTCCCACCGGTTACGAAACCAAAAATATACATGGATTCGTAAAGATACCGTTCTTTTGAGTTATTAAAATAAATAAAGTTGTCCTTGCATTCAAAGCTCTAGCTTTATATTGATGCTCATTTCCATTTTATGTCCTAAGTTATTAAAGTAGCTACTTGGTTTACTTTATACCTATATCAATATAATAATTCATTGAAAAGGGTACCGATTTTTAAATTACATACCGAAATAAAACTGAGTGAGTTCTTTTCTAATAAATCATGAAATAAAAACGATGTCCATTAACGTCTCTCAGTGGAATTACTGTTTTTTGAATAAAGTATTGATTGATTGATTGATTCTCCGTCTAGAAATCACAAATCTTTCGTTATTTCAATTCTTCGGAAAATTATCTATAAATAATTGATATGAAAACAGTTTTTGTTGATGTAAATTAAAATAAAAGAGAGTTAGAGTTAACAAATAAAGGTCATTTTCACCAAAATAGCAACCCACGGTAAAACCGAGACTAGGAACTAATCAGACAAATTGTTTCTATAAAGTAATGTCAAATGAGTACATAGTGATATCCCAGTTGATAATTAGCCAGACTTGTAACTGGAAGGTTGCGGGGTCAGAGGCCATTGTGCGGTTTGAAAACTCTGACACCAGGGTAAGCCAAGTTCGCCACACACTTGAATATACCTACACTGTAAGAAGAAGAAGGCGGGTTCAAATCCTGGTGCGGGCCTGTACTGTGATTTCGAGATGAAACCCACCCGTCCAAGAAAATTCGTTTTCGAAAAACTAGCGGTCCATTAACCCGCATTAAGTCAGTGTTGTGGACTATGGTTTAAACCCCCTTCGTGTTTCGAAGGGAGACCCGTGCCCGTCGGTGGGGAAGTACTTATATGGGCTGCGTAAGAATAATTTTCCACGTTAAAAACGTATGAGTCACTGACTTCGATCCCAACAACAGTTCGCACAAAGAAGATAACTAGTATTTTTTGCAGACTACATTGCCTATTAGCAGATAACCACAAACGAAAATGTCACTCATTTATTTAGATGATGTTCTGGTTCGTAGTATTTTTTGTTTTTGTTGGTTTTTCTAAAAGCACTGAATCATTTTCGATAAAATTTATATGGAACCATCTCTGAAGTATTTAAACAAAAAAATAATTTTGTAAATCGGTCCATAATTGGCGGAGAAATTGATGAACATACATTTAAAAAAAATACACATACCTATAGTCGAACATAGAACCTCCTCCTTTTTTGAAGTCAGTAAAAAAGTATTAATAAGATAAATTAGCTAGTAAACAAAGGCACGGACATAATGTCTGTGTACGCGAATAACAACTAAAGAAACCTACATGCAAAAAAAACACCAAAATTAAAACGTTGCTCCCTATCAATCGTCTCTCCTTAGAAGTTGATGAAGGACAAAGAAACACACTAGCAAGCTATATTAACGAAAAAAACAAAACACAGTCAAAAGCCCTTTGACAGTGACATAAAAATCTACAACCTCTTACAATTTTAATCCTATTCATACAACAGCTTAAGTGAATCGTGTATAATAGAGTTTCATTAAATAAATTAAGGTAAGTGCCGTTTGTAATTAGCGAACTGAAATGTGGCATCCTTGAAGCTCCCTTCTATATGCGATTCTTTCTCTTGTTTTATTGTGTGATGATTTTTCTGTGTGTAAAAAAAATAGGTTTTGACGCTTGATAAAGTTTCAAGACTTTTCAAGTGGGGTAGCTGAGATATCTTGGAAAAACTAGAAATTCCTGAAGCAGACCTAAATATTTTTTGTTAAAAAATTTTTGCCTTTGGAAATTTCGAACACAGCAAGCTGTTTGACGTCGAACTTCTGTAGCAGGGTGGCCGCGAACCAGACGGCCCTTTACAGAACCTACCACACCGCATGAGACCATAGGACGTCACCCAAGATTCAGAAAAAATTGAAGTGTTGTTGCCTAGGATGGATTGTATTTCTTTAGTCACCTCTTACGATACCCACGAAAAGAGATGGGGTGATGTTATTCCCAACCGATCACCTTACAGCATAGAATTACAAGATGCTTTATAAAACTTTTAACACAATTTAATACTAAAACGTGTAAAAGTTCTTGTATATAAAAATAATAATAAAACTCTTTATTATCAGGCAACTTGGCTCATAGATAAATACCTAATCCCTAATACCTACCGACTTATGTTAATAAAGATTTTATATATAAATATAGATCTATAATATAGATCTATATTATAGATCTATATTATAGATCTACCAGTGCCTTTATAGGCATTTTAGGGTTAACTCACTCCATCATCGACCTCATCTTTGATTTTTATGGTCAAGATTGAGGTCAAGAGTTAACCCATCTTATAACAAAAAAATAATAAAAAATATGGTGGTGCAGTTAAGCATCTTGAAGATGAGGTCGACGATGGAGCGAGTTAACCCAGAAAATGCCCATAAAAGGCACTTGTACTCCCACGCACCGACGGAACACAGTAAGCTGTTTGGCGTCGGACTTCGGTAGGAAGGTAAAAATGAAGTGTCGTTGCCTGGAATGTATTACTAGGAGGCAGGTCTCATTTGTGTTTTCTTAGTCGCCTCTTACGACAGCTACGGAAAGAGATGGGGTGGTGTTATTCTCAACCGATCACCACACGGTTAGAATATTCTCCATCAAATTCTTTATAGCTGAAGAATTTGCATAGTCATCACCACATATCAAGCACTTAATGGACTCAATTCAGATTCTGACTTAAATACGTTTGTACCAACTATAATTTTAGCGTATTTATTACAGCAGTTTGTTAACCTTTTAAATTACTCGTGATGAAATTCTTCTGGAATTCTGATGTGGTTTCTAATGATTTGAGATATTAAATGTTTATGACGTTATCTCTTTTGTGCTTCTCTTGGGAAAACTAAATATCTTTTCATTACTCATATTCGGAAAGTAGGTCTGAAGTTGCCTACGGGGCGGCTTGAAAGTAATACTTTTCAAGCCTAGGGAGAATCGCTTTCAACTGACAGCTGTCAAATTAAGTATTAGAAAAACATGTTCAAACTGCCTATACAGCCACTCTATTACGGCGCGATGTAAAATCAAAATAACAAAAGTTAAGTATTCATTAAAGAATACTTTTTTAATGACTTTATAATAATTTACTTTTAACTATTTCTTTAAAATAACATAGATTTTGGAAAAAAATATGCCATTTTTTTCAATGATGAAAATTAAAAATAATGACTGAATAGCGGGCCAGCCACAAAAAAACATTATAGGCGGAAAAGTGGCATTCCGATCTTTTTTTGTTTTTTCGAGTTATAGAGTTTTGTAACTTTCGCATAGCAGCAATGAGTTCAGCATATTCATGTTTTTATTTTTACTTTCTTGGTATTCGTGATGAAAAGCACAGTGTTTACCTCGGATGAAAGACTTATTTAGTCCCTCAAACAATTAGCTCCCTCGCTACGCTCGGTCGCCGAACCCCGTCTCGGGACTTAAATAAGTTGCTTTCACTCCTCAAGTAACAATGTACTATTGTCACCTCTGGTATACCCCAAAGTTTATTGTTTTTAACCCCCAACAAAAAAAATGTTATAAGTTTCACGTGTGTATCTGTAAGTTTGTCTATGGCGTCATAGCTTCTAAACGAATGGACCGATTTCGGTGAGGTTTTTTCGTTTGAAAGCTAACGTAATTGAGATGGTTTTTAGGCATTTTTGTTTTGTTTTGTTTTGCTATAAGCAATAGAATGTCAAAGATAATATATATTTTTTTAATTTAAGAGTTATAGCTTAGTTATTGCATTTTATAAAACGTTAAAAAAATATAACATTACAATTATTGCAACTCATGATTTTATGGACTAAACAGCTTAGTGGCATGTACAGACAGTAGCACGTCAGGTTACCCATGGGCGTCGTAATACACACGGCAACACGTCATGTCATCTGATGTGCTGTCGTGTGTATTTTTTTCAAAAAAGTATTTTAAACAAGAGTTGGCAGATGGTACATTCTAAGTTTTTCTTTTACTCTTAGTCCATAGCGTGGAAGGTTTGTACGTTTGTACAATTTGTATGTTTATTAGCTAGGTATATGTATAGGTGTATGGCTAGTGAGATATTTATGTAGTTAGTCTGCTTTTGTTATTTGAATATGTGTTCAATTAAGATATATATTTTACCATGTTAGTAATTTGTACCTGTGATGTACACTTTTGCCCGCTTCAAATAAATTTATCTGTCAGCTGGAAGCTGGAAGAGAACTCATTTTGAGTTAAGCTCGCCATTGTGTATCCTGTTCTCTGTAAAATGTTTGTTTTAATTTTTTTATACAATAAAGTATAAAGTTTGTTCTTCCTTAAGGCGACTACAGCACCTAAATTACGATTTTATGATGCGTAGATAAGCATGACGCACTGCATTAAATCGAAGAAAAAAATACTAAGGTAATATTCAGGACATAAACTAGATAAGTAGTTTGCTGAAAACATAATTCAGCACTTTTGGTTCGATAGAAAAAGCTCATAAAGTCACCTCTAAATACCAATATTGTGTATATTTAAGCTGTAAAAACGATAGTAAAATACACACAGGAACTTGTCTTTTGCTATCAAAATGTTTGTGATTGAACACTCTCGATAAGTAGTTAACGGATTTTTCGATTTAAGCTGTTACCTTTCCATAAATCTAATTTTTCTAACTTTCGAACATGTTTTTACGCACGCACGCTTTCAAAGTCCGTAAACTTCGTGTATCGACACTGTTCGCACTGCCGGCCCAGGCCTGTTGAGAGACGGAGATGGCACTATTCCTATGTGTGCTGCCTTTATCGGGTGCTGTAGTCGCCTTAACGTCGTAACATTCTAATTTTAGCCTTATCAACAACAAACAAAAAATAAACTTAGGTCCTTATTAGGTACAGAACGCGACTCAGACTCTGATCTATACTTAAATATAATATACTATACTTAATAATATACTTAAATAATTCTCAGGGCCGTCTGGTTTGCGACCGTGTGGTGATCGGTTGAGAATAACACCACCACATCTCTTTCCGTGGGTGTCGTAAGAGGCGACTAAGGAAACACAATGAGACCTGCCTCCCAGTTATCCATCCCAGGCAACGGCACTTCATTTTTTTCTGAATCTGAGGTGTCGTCCTATGGTCTCATGCGGTGTGGTAGGCTCTGTAAAGGGCCGTCTGGTTTGCGACTACCCTCCTACCGAAGTCCGACGCCAAACAGCTTGCTGTGTGCGTGGGAGTACCAGTGCCTCTATAGGCATTTTCTGGGTTAACTCGCTCCATTGTCGACCTCATCTTAGATCTTACGGTCAAGATTGAGGTCAAGAGTTAACCCATCTTATAATAAAAAAAATAGCAGTCATCTTTATTATTTTGATAATGAGAAAAAGAGTCAATCAATACTTAAGTTTAGATCAATACTTGAGTCTCCTTCTGTAATACGGGCCTTAATTAAGTGAACAGATTTTTAGATTCAAACCGGCTATCATGTACCATAACGTTTATAGCTTACTTACTCGACAAGTGCAGTTGGTTATTTACTGCATTAGTTCGTAAAACCAGTGAACGGCATTAAGTGGTGCAAGAGTAATTAATTCATTAACATATTCGTAAATATCACTTCTCTTACCTTCAGTCACTGTGCCCTGATACTTGACATTTGACATTTGTATTTGTTTTTACAAATAGGGATTTTCTATACCGGGTGTTTCAAAAGTACTCAGTAAGAAATAACTCAACCGTGTGGTGATCGGTTGAGAATAACACCATCCCATCTCTTTCCGTGGGTGTCGTAAGAGGTGACTAAGGAAACACAAATGAGACCTGCCTCCTAGTAATCCATCCCAGGCAACGACACTTCATTTTTTTCTGAATCTGAGGTGTCGTCCTATGGTCTCATGCGGTGTGGTAGGCTCTGTAAAGGGCCGTCTGGTTCGCGACCACCCTCCTACCGAAGTCCGACGCCAAACAGCTTGTGGGAGTACCACAGTGCCTTTATAGGCATTTTCTAGGTTAACTCGCTCCATCGTCGACCTCATCGTTGACCTTTATGGTCAAAATTGAGGTCAAGAGTTAACCCATCTTATAATAATAATAAAAAACTGGGGGCTTAGCCAAGTCGACATTGCTGTCGATCTATTCCATTTCTACATTCGCTAACGCCGTGGCGTTTTCAAATTTTCTATTGCGTGACACGCTCGGCTCTATGGTTTTTCTATAAATTGAGTGTAAAATTTCGTTTGACACGTGACGGTTCTTGCGTATCTGAGTGAGGCAGAAAGAGACGAAGCTACCAGAGCGTCCATAAGAGCGTCTTTTTCTTCTTCATATACTACATCTTAAAAAAAGTAAAAAAACAGTAGTTACTGCAGCATAGATTAGAAATACAATATTTTAACAAGAAATTGACCCGCCTTCAAAAAGGGTGAAATAATTTTTAAAAGTTATGTTCACGAGTAAGTAGTGCTTAAAATAAAAAATAATAATAAATTCACCCGAATTGGGAACCTCCTCTTTTTTTGAAGTCGGATAAAAATGGTGAATTATTTTGATATGTTTGTGCATAAGGTTAATAGAAAGAGACAAAGCTAAAGGAGTATCTTTTTTCTTTCTCAAACACTATGACTTAAATAAAAACCAGAAAAAAACGGCATTTTGTTGAATCCGTGGATTGCTAGCCAAGCTGCACTTTTTGAAAATCGCTTTAGAAAGTTAGATCATCATCCAAATTGACGTTAAATACCTTTCTGCCATACTCAGAGACGTCAATTAAAGTTAAGAAGTAATTAAATGTCATGCTATCCTTGTTTATATCAACAAGAGTGAAAGAGACAACATCAGAGTTTAACAGTACTTAACTTTAATTGACGTCTCCGAGTACGGCAGTTAATCTTATATTAGGCACGATTCACGAATTAAATTTGTATGAGACGTACCTTACCTCACGTACCTCGTACCTCGACGTACCTCGTACCTCGTGTACTTTAGAGTTTACGACTCTAAAATTAAAAAAATATATAATCCCCGTCCGACATTATCCCGATTAGGATAAATTAAACACCGACAAAAGACATAATAAGTCAGTTTATGACATTTTAGTAGTGTTTTGATGTTTTGTGGTAAAGCAATTATTGCTTATAACCTTTGAGTGTGTAGTATTTGTTTATCTTATAACTCGTAAATGGCTGAACCAATTTTGACTAAGAAGCATCATCAAGTCAGCTTTCAAACAAAGAATACGCATCGAAATCAGTCCAAATGTATAGGAGCTACGATGTCACAGGCAGACACACAGACAAATAGATACAACAATACACACGTTGGTTAGGTAAAAACCTTTGTCGTGGGTTAGGTAAAAAAAAATTGCAGCAATGCACGACGCGATGCTATTAATTAAAGATTTCATCATGATTATTATTTTTATTTATTATAAGATGGGTTAACTCTTGATATCAATCTTGACCATAAAGGTCAAAAATGAGGTCGACGATGGGGCGAGTTAACCCAGAAAATGCCTATAAAGGCACTGGTACTCCCACGCACCGACGGGACACAGCAAGCTGTTTGGCGTCGGACTAGGGTGGTCGCGAACCAGACGGCCCTTTAGCCTACCACACCGCATGAGACCATAGGACGACACCTCAGTTCAGAAAAAAATGAAGTGTCGGGAGGCAGGTCTCATTTGGGTTTCCATTGTCGCCTCTTACGACACCCACGGAAAGAGATGGGGTGGTGTTATTCTCAACCGATCACCACACGTCATAGATCAAGATCACTGATTAATAAACACAATTTTATTTTTTATTCAAATATATTCCCTTTACAGACACTACAGTTCTGTGTACCCTATTATGGGATTAAGGCGCGAGCTCATTACGTATGTCATATTTTAAGGACCACTGTTTTTATTGGACTTACCAATTAGGAAAGCAGGTATCAATCACAGCGGGTTGTACACGAAAATCAGCGTGACACATGCCTAGATTTAGACCATGTTATGTGATGGTAAGTCAAGTTTTTACCTATCTTAGGAGACGTGATCCTCCCCGATATGCTAGGTATTCATTAGCCCATATACCTACATCCAACTCGGGTCAACCATCTCGACATTGAAGGGGATTTCAGCTACAGTCCACCACGCCGCGCCGCCGGCCTTATGCGGGTAGGAGGACCGCACGCCTTTCAAAAACTTATTTTTAAAATTGTAATCCTAGGTCTTATGTACAAAAAAATTCGGCTTCTCATACGAACGCAAATTAACCAGCTGATCGCACAAGTTGTATGGAGAGGCGGAGAAGCGGGAAAGTTATTTAGTTTCATGTGATGATTAACATTTTTAATTTTCGGCAACTTATTTAATGTGACCTAATATAAAAAAAACCCTCAGCAGTGAGCCTTCTTGCGCAGAAGCAGCAACAGAGTTCTGCAGCTCGAGTACAATTCGCATAGCGCGCGGAATGCGCCGCGGTCAACAATTGTCAATGTCAACATTGACAACGCCAGAGGGCGAGCAACCCTCAGAATAATGAGGAGCAAGTCCTTGCACGGGAGGGCACCAAATGCTATGGCGTGCCGCGCGAGTTTGTCACCATCGTAGTCGACCTTCTGAAGAAAATCGCCGAGAGTGGGGACTGTCCGCTAATTGGTCATCTAATTAAGGTTACTAAATTCCTATTAGAATTTAAGTACTAACAATAGGTTTTAATATTGTACTCACACAAAGGGATCCTGTTGTCCGAAAATTAATATTTTTTGTTTTTTATAGTCTTCTTCTTATCGTGTAGGTATAGTCAAGTGTGTGGCGAACTTGGCTAACCCTGGTGACAGAGTTTTCAAACCGCACAATGGCCTCTGACTTGGTTTTAACAACTGTAGTCAATCGACAACAGCCGGGACCGACAGCTTAACGTGCCCTCCGAAGCACGGAAACGCTCGTGGTAAATTGCCACTTTGGTCACCCATCAGGTTCCCTGCCTCTGTACGTTGCTTAACCTCACTGATCGGCTGAGATCAGCAAGAGCCACTGGGCTACGAGCGCTTCTGTTCTGTTTTTATACTATATTTGATATTGTAAAATCCCGAACTACGATAAATCTTAAGATTTACAAGTAAAACCAAATATTTACCAACATATGTTGGTAAATGTACGGACTTTATTAAAAAATGTGCAACCAACCTTACCTAACCAATGTGAAAGACAAGGCGGCGAGCGTCCACTAACTTGTCTCGATGATAGTAAAAGTTCGAAATGAACAACGATCCAATGCACTTTCGACTTTTACCAACTTATGTTGGTAATTCTAGGTTTTACTAGTAAATCTTAAGATTTACCGTAGTTCGGGCTTTTACAGTAACATAATTCATCGTTTTTGTTGATGACACATATCTAATAGGCATAAAGGCATAACCTCATCATCCGGGTCCGTTCGAGGAATACAAACATATCCGTGACTGCCTCACCTCTAAGATCATGGCCGCGCTACCACAATAGGTGCTTTAATGCAGATCTATTGTGAATTTACGATTCTTCCGACTGATATAGCGAAGATAAGTAAATTTTTCAATTATTTGTTTATTGCCTATGATATTTTCCCATAGTGAACATACATTGCACTAAAGTAGCCTAAAAGGATGACAACTCTGATGGGTGACCAGACCGTAGCGGCAATATCAAACTTTATTTTGCTGCAAATAGGCCTTTTTATAATTCGAACGGCACGGCACGGCATGGTAGAATTTTTATTACCATTGCCCCCTTTGTTCCTAGCTTTTAGTATCACTAGTGCATAGAAAGCAATGGTAGTACACACGGCAGCCCGTCAGGCGATACATGTTGACCTTAACGTCACCCTTATCTCGCTCGTAATAGCGGCGGCTTTCGTATGTCCACCATGCTGGCCCAATCTAAATTATAAAAACAAAATCCATACAACTTAAACGAATCGGAACATGAATGATCAAATAGGCGTTACTTAGCGAAAATACAAGCTTAACATTCAAATGATGCATCACCTTCCTGCTCAATCGAAATATCTTTAAAAAAAAATATATTATTGTGATTTTTTTTAACTTCTCTAGTAGATTTACGTCCTAATTCGTAAAGATACAGAGTAGGGTTTAGGCTCGAGCTTTCTTGAACTCGAGAAAACTCGGGAAATTTGGATTTATTCGAGACGAGAAAAAAATTACCGGAACTCGAGAATTCTCGAGTTCAAACTTGAATCGAGCCAGGCCGCGTATCAGTGCCCGGGCTTCCGTGCTCTGTACCTAAGGTCCGATTACATACTCAGACTCTGATTTATACTTAAGTAGCAGTCATCGATGTCATTTTGATAGTGAGAGAAAGAGACATTCAATACCTTAGTATAATTAAGTATAAGACCTAAGTTTCCTTGAGAAATACGGGTCTAAAAGTCTGATATTCTTCTTCTTGTCGTGTAGGTATGGCAAAGTGTGTGGGAATGTCAGACATAGAAAATACAGTGCATTCATAAAAGTTTCCTCAATATTCAACTTCGAGGCGTCGAAATATTGGTATTTTACCAACTTTAAAAACATTCTTGAAGAAGTTAATAAAAATCGTGACTTATTGGTGCTTTAAGAAAACCAATCTGATTAATAACTATTAAAGTGTTGCAAATAATCTTGTTTTGCCTCCTAGGTCACTACAAATTGCAGGTAGCCGTGTCAGAATTTGCAAAACATACACCCAACATACGTTATAGATACTTAGATAGTTAAAATAAAAATTGGCTTGTACGAAAGTAGGTGTATCATGAACTTGCGCAAAGTATAAAAAATTAAACAGTAGGAAAGCTTGGGATACAAAAATTTATGTGTGTATGTAGTTGCAGAAACGTCCTACTTTAAAAATCATTCTGTCACTTTCAGTCTTATTGTCGCAAAGAAGGACGGTACTACATTTAAAGAGAATTTTCTTGAAACAACTTGAGAATTGAATAGATAGATAGATAGATAGATAAACTTTATTGCTTCTTAACAATTTGTAATATTGTACAATGTTCTTATACAATTAAAAAAAAGTTAGCGAAATGTGTGACGTAGATTGTAGAAGCAAATAGGACACAGAACTCAGCATACTTGCTGTCTAGGACAGACAACAAACTGATTTTCAGCTGTGCCTAGAGTTTTTTTTTTTCTTTCGCGCGTACCTGGGGTAAAAAAATAAATATAATGAAGTAACTTATCAGAAATGTATACCAGTATGTATTCAAGTGAGATAGTGAAAGTGCGTGTAAGTACGTGTAAGTGTAAGAAATTAAACTAAATTTGGGCAAAACTGTGAGACTAAAATTAAATGTTATTGAGTTACCGAATAGGGATTAGGTTGTATTTAATTTATAAACATTTGACGTTTTGTCTTATTACTTAATGTCACAAAATAGTCTGAAACATCATCAAAGACTTAATTCTAATCAAATCAAACTAAAACTAAATAAACCTTAAAATCTAATTAAAAAATCCCGCACCTTGTCATCATTGGTGAAAAGATGCTCATGATACTGTGGTTTAATCGAAACACAAAGTTCCTAACGAAAAGCTAAGGTTAGATTTTTGTCATTATACCTCTATTTTGTCATAGTTATTGGATTAAAGAATTTTTTTTTGTGTTTCGGAATCTTACTAGCTCTAATTTCTGTAACAACTTTTTTGTTAAATCTAAATCTAGATTAAAACAGTACTGGGCTAATACAATACGGATCATTATTCATCTACATATATATAATACATATATATTATATATATATGTATTATATATAAATATGTATGTACCTATATATTAAAAATATGTTTATATTTTTAATAATGTTATTTAAGTATTGTATTTAGTTAGGTCTTCAATGTTTAGGTGTCTTTCTGTATCTATTCTATTAATTTTTCTAATCCTTTTTGTACTTTACGCCTACTCATCAAGATTTCTTCTCAATGTTTATTAGGTTGACTGGAAGAGATCCCCTAGTGGGATAAGTCCGTCTTTGTACCTAAAATGTACTTTAAGTACCATATTTTGCTCCTGTAAGAATATTTATTGTACAATAAAGGATTTACATACATACATACATATCAACCTTCATCAACTTTCAAATTGGTCATGTCATCAGAAGATCCAGCACTGCTTGTAAAAATCTGTATACTATGAACTTGTACTTTGCCTTTTGACCGATTACGCAAATAGTTGTTGAAAGTAAATCAACCTGCGCCCACGCTTAAGGCGATATTGAAATTGTTCGTCTACATATAGTAATGCTTCGTGACTTCGCTTGCTCAAGATCTGTCAGTGTGATTAGACTTACAGTTCAAACATTGTTTTATTT
This sequence comes from Aproaerema taeniolella, assembly GCA_949987775.1. NCBI lineage: Eukaryota > Metazoa > Arthropoda > Insecta > Lepidoptera > Gelechiidae > Aproaerema > Aproaerema taeniolella. The sequence goes on along the minus strand of OX465261.1, from coordinate 2,433,993 downwards.
TCTTATTGATGAATAAGATTCGCTTGTTTCTCAAGGTTTTGGTAACTGAAGCGAGAGTTATTTTTCATGAGGATTGAAAGCGTATTGCAAAAGTTTAGCTATTATTTAGTTTGTAATAGTATTCTACACTCTGCACTACTCTCGATTTTGTAAAGTTGTCCCTAAAACAAAGGTTGCCTAGAAGAGATTGGGTTTTTATTAAAGCTATCCAGATTCTGGTAACATATGAGAAGCTGGCGCAGAATCTATAATTTGTTGCCTTAAATACCACATTTTAAGTAAAATAGATATATTCAATGCTATTATGTAAATAATTTAGCGAAAAGTAAACACGTGTGGCCACGAAACTTGTGATTTTTTCCGAGGGACTAAAAAATGTTTTGCATCTCCATAAACCTTGTGCGGTCAGCTGATTTGCCTTTGTATGGCAAATTGAAATAAACGCTACACACTCAAAAAATAAACAGTATACACTTAAAGGCCTACACTAAGGGTTTCCCCTGTTTCACATGCACAAAGACAGACACGAAAACTCATGACTCAAGAAGAAAGATCTGTTTTTTACACTAATATTTCTTCCGACCAGGAATTGAACCCAGAACCCGTCGATCAACAGGCAGGATATGCCTCTCGACCAAATTAGCCGTTTATTACGCTACCGAAGTTGTGTGTGTTAATAGTCTACAAAACCAAATCAAAACTCATTTTTATTAAACAAAGTTATTAAACCAAATGTTATGATTACTTGATGCCCTGCCTATCCTAAAAATGGATAAAATAATGAGTGTTTGACGTATGTATAAATAAATAATGTAGTTATAGACATAATTATCGTCATTACCGTACTCCAAACTAGATAGATAATCTGCATAATTTAATCATGACCTTTGTTCAGATTGAGTGAGTTCCATACATCATTACCGATACATTTTACTCTAATTGGTACTCACAGAAGATCACTTTCAAGGTCAACTGTTACATTACCCAGTGATTCTCAATCTTTGAACTTCTAATTTCAAAGTTGTGAGTCACTGACTCGCCAAAGCCCTGCCTGAACGCTTGGATCTAAAATGGTTTTTGACGTGAAGGTTCCTTTTACGCAAGGAATTACATTATCATTCTAGCGTTATGGAACTTTATAACTATTATTTTTAAAATGCTTAAGCCGTGTGAGTCCCCGGCAGAGTAGAATAGGACCACCCTCTTTCTTGGAGGTGTCGTACAAGGCGACTAAGGTAAATATGCAAGCAAGTTCATCTGCACACAGAGAAGGAAAACTCTGCAATTATATATAAAAACACTCGCCAACCCGTCTGCCAAGCGTGGTGAGTACGGCATTTACCCCTTATGTTATTGAGGGAGGCCCGTGCCCCAGCAGTGGGGACGTATATGGGCTGATGAAGATGAAAGCTTACCTGCGTGAGGGATATGGTAATAATTATAATTATTTCCAAAATAAACGATTTGAATTGAATTAAATGCATTATACCACAACAAAACCCTACACCAACGTGACTAAATATTATTTTCATGTATATAGTCGTGAAAATTATAATATAATTATAGTTTAATATCAACGTAATTCACTAATAAGTAGATGAATGTAGTGAAAAGTAAGAAGCTAACTAATTTTCTCAATTGAGAGGTTTGTTTTGCGTGATGTTTTTGCGATTGTCTGTATTTCCGAGCTCATATACCTAACCCGAATCTCTGTTAAGTTCGAGTGAAAAGGCTTGTTAGTAAAATAAAAAAAGATTGTCATTAATCTGGTTCTTAAGAACTGCTAACAAACCGGCCAGTTAAAAATATATATCTATTTTTTTGTTTTAAGGCAGACGTAATTTTAGCTGTTTTTGATTAAAATTGGTTCAGATATAAGAGTTTTAATATAAACGATGAATATGAGGGGTAATTTTTTTTACCAGCAGCCCTTGTCCCCACCGAGGGGCATGGGCCTTCCTTCGAAACACGAAGGGGATTTAGGCCACAGTCTACCAAACTGGTCCATTGCGGGGGTCATACAACATTTGAATTTCAGTGTTTTATAAAATGGACCAAATCGCAGTGAACATGTTTGAGTATCACTGCTGCAGACTACGAAATTGATCCAATTTACATGGCAATGATCTATAAGATGTGAAGAATGAGGTTCATAATATACTCTTAAATTAGATCGGTTAGAATTATTAGAGTTACATAGATGATTATTGGTAATTTAGAACAATAAAATGATAAGGTATATTAAATTTATGTATCGGTAGAAAGTTATATACAGGATGAAAAAAACCTCCTAGCTATATCCAAAATCCTGAACCAGTATCACTTACAGAACACTTTTTTTAATATAGCTTCTAGCTTCTATCGCGGGCCTTGAGCGCGGGGACCGAATCCAGAAATTCCGTAACGAAAAAACCTAACGCTCCCCACGTGTGGCTTGAAGGCCGTGCATCGTCTAACGTCGTTTCAGTTCGGCAGTCTTCGACACGGTGTTTGTGTGCGTGCAACAACAACAATAATAATATAATTATAATATAATAATAATAAAATGAAGTTGCTCCGATCCGGACGAAAATCGGTATCTGGGGGGTTTGGGGGTCGATGATTCCGAATATCGGGTCAGTTTTTCGATTCCACCATTTTCCAAGATGGCCGCCATACAAGGAGTGGTGAGGCGAGGCCGCAGGCCGAGCCGAACCACGACGCCATGCTGCGAGGCGAGGCCGTAGGCCGAGGCGTAAAAAGCGAGGCCGAAGGCCGAGCTCCGCGTAGGGCGTAGCCCGGAACGTCCCCCCCCCCAAATCCAAGATGGCCGCCATACAAGTTTAGATTCTAAAGGTGAGGCGAGGTCGAAGACCGAGCCGAACGCGCGAGGCGAGGCCGAAGGCCGAGTCGAGCCGCGTATAGGGTGAGGCCGAAGGCCAAACTCCGCGTAGGGCGAAGCCGGGAGCGTCCCCCCCCCTAATTAAAGATGGCCGCCATAAAAATTTAGATGTTTAAGGTGAGGCAGGGTCGCAGACCGAGCCGAACGCGCGAGCCGAGGCCGTAGGCCGAGGCGAGCTGCTTATAGGGTGAGGCCGAAGGCCGAGCTCTGCGTAGGGCGAAGCCCGAAGCGTCACCAAGCATATTACCCACCGACCCCCATCCGAAAATTTCATATCCGCCATCTTGGATTTTAGTTGGGGGAATCGTGACGCGAAGGGCAAAGCTCGGAAAATTTCATATCCGGAGGAGGATATGAAATTTTCGGGCATACCGACATGGGTGTCGTTTAATAGGTTTTCGGGGGTTATTATTCCGAAAATGACATCCGTTTTGAAATCGGACATGTATTTTTTGTAAAAAACCGTCATGGGTGTCGTTAAATAGGTTTTCGGGGGTCCTGATTGCGAAAATAACATTCATTTTAAAATCCAAGATGGCGGCCGTAAAAAACAAAAAAAATGGTAAACTTTTTTGAAATTTTTACATAGCATTTTGTATCAACTATGCAATTTTAATTAAAAGTAGCCCTCTAATTGCATAAGTTGATACAAAATGCTATGCAATAGCTTTACCGCGGCAGTCCCCGAGTGCCACACGTCTATTATTTTTTCAGTAGGTTTTTTTCCTTAACGTAGACACCCGCACTCCTCGCGTGCCTGGTGTAGGAGTAATGTCTACGTCTAGGCAAAAAATGAACTATTTCCATTAAAATTTTTTTTTTTTCATAAATGTGTACTTTGAGTGATACTGGTTCAGGATTTTGAATATAACTATCTAGGAGGTTTTTTATCACTGCGTATAAGTACCTATTTGGAAAGAAAGCAAAAAAAAAAAGAGTTAAAATGCCTTCAGCCGTAATATGAAGAAACGCGAAGAAGGCAGTAAACGAAATGATTAAAAATGAATCTTTTTTTTTCACCAGCTCAAATACGTCCCCACTGAGAGACACGGGCCGGGCCTCCCTTCGAAACACTAAGTGAATTTAATCATTTATTTATTCATTAAATTTTTTTTCTTCTTTAGTTATCATATTGTGACTATAAGCTAATTAACAACTTTAGGAAATAATTCTACGCATGATACTTAAAAACTTTAAGAATTTGAAAGCCTAAAAAGTCGATATTTTCAACATAATTATTACAAGCAATAACATAAAGTTTCAACATTCCAGACATCGCAATGTTCCCACAGTAAAATTTATATGTACGGATGCGCACGAGTCGAATTTGCCACTATTACACCGTGAGTAGGGTATCAAATTACATATCATTAGATTGATTTAATTTTACTTGACGAAAGAATGTCAAATTAATTGAGCTAAGGTCAATGTTATCATGTGGTTATTTAAAAAATTAAGTACCTATTCAATATTTGCTTTTCCAACCTTACAGTAATTTATTCTAAGGATGACATAAGTAGGTGCTCTTATTAAGAACGTGTGGAGACTGGTGCCTGAAATATACTTTAATCAGTGCTTCAGGGCCCCGATTCTGTAACTTCAGTTGTGTGTCGAAGGAATGGTCGCCATTTTATCCGTTCAGGTGGCGAAATTGAGAACTATCCAAATTTCATACATCAAATGACGGCTGCTTTGATTGGTGACGCCACCGCCAATTGAGCTTTCAGTTGCTAGGTAGTTTGCAACTTTACGTTCGGTTGGCGGTGGCGCTGCTGGTTGTCAGCAAGTATATGAAAATTAAATAGTTCTCAATTTCACCACCTGAACAGATAAAATGGCCTCCATTCCATCAACACACAACTATCCGTGTGGTGATCGGTTGAGAATAACACCACCCCATCTCTTTCCGTGGGTGTCATAAGAGGCGACTAAGGAAACACAAATGAGATCTAACTCCTAGTTATCCATCCCAGGCAACGACACTTCATTTTTTTCTGAATCTGAGGTGTCGTCCTGGTCACATGCGGTGTGGTAGGCTCTGTAAAGGGCCGTCTGGTTCGCGACCACCCTCCTACCGAGGTCCGACGCCGAACAGCTTGCTGTGTTCCGTCGGTGCGTGAGAGTACCAGTGCCTTTATAGGCATTTTCTGGGTTAACTCGCGCCATTGTCGACCTCATCTTTGCCCTTATGGTCAAGATTGAGGTCAAGAGTTAACCCATCGTATATTTTTAAAAAAAGTCACAGAATTGGGGCCCAAGTCACCAGCGCCCCAGTTATACGTCCCCGTTATTATACAGGCTAGATTATATTAATTTGCTATAGTTAACTTCGACATACCGACACAAAATGCAAATAAAAACGAAATAAAGAAAAGCAAAAAATAATAATAAATAATTTTTATTTGCTGAAATGTGGTAGGTAAATACAGTTTCATATTTTATAATTTTTATTCGCACTTTCAAGATGTCACCAGCATACCGGGTGACTTTAAATAAGTTATTAAAATTAAAAATGTCAATCAGGCCATGAAACTGAACAACTTTTCCCAAGAAACGCTTTCTGGAAAAATCATCAAAAATTTACACAGATGACGTTTTATTTTTGTCGGGAGATCTTTCTTGCACTATGAAAATTATAATCCACGTCAAAAACGTAAGAGTCACTGACTTCAATCCCTAAAAGACAATTTTTTCGAGAGTTTCCCTCAATTTCTTCAGGATTCCACCATCAGATCCTGGTTTACTTACCATGGGACCACCCTTGGGATACTCCCTTTCCAACAAAAAAAGAATAGTCAAAATCAGTTCATAAACGACGAAGTTATCCGCGGACATACGTAAAAAAATATATATACGGTCGAATTGAGAAACCTCCTCCTTTTTTGAAGTCGGTTAAAAATAAATAGAATTTCAAATAGGCATATTTGTGGGATTTAAGTTGGTTGGTTCTATTCATAGACCTATATTCTGTGGTTCTAACGTTTTTAGCAATGACGATTATTTTATACTAGCTGTCCCGGCCAACTTCGTTACGCCTTTTTTCCATATTTTCTCACCTTTTAAACCTTCCCTGGACTTTCACAAATATTTCAAGACTAAAATTAGCCAAATCGGCCCAGCCGTTCTCGAGTTTTAATCAGACTAACGAACAACAATTCATTTTTATTTATATAGATTTTGTTCAGCATTTTTTTTATCAGCCCATATATGTCATTGGCCAGGGCCACAAATGGGCCTAAAAGAATAGGTGTCAACAATGAGAATTTGTTCTCGACAATTACATTTTGCTAGGGTTATTAATCTTGAAGAGCCATGCCTTTGATCCCTATTAAAAAAATCCAGTATAGCTTCATAAACTGAAACATGCCACACAAGTAGCGCAAAGTTCCCATAATTACGAAAGCTAAAGATCAAGCTTGAAGGAGCGTGTACCGACATTAAAATTAACGTAGCGCTCTATGATGCGCCTGCGCTTAATGCAGCGTTGATCTACATGCCATGTCGAAACGATCGATCGTAATTTTATGCCTGTTTGGGACGGACAGACGGGCGGGTGGTCTGCGACTGCATTCTACAGAACTTTTATTTTTTTGTTAAGTACTTTTATTCATAAAATGAATTAAAACTTATAGGTTGAATTATTTTCATAAGGTTTTGCAAATCGGAATCAACACTAAAATATATATATTTTTTAACCCTCGGCATACCAGGTGAAAATTTGTAACATGCCATACAAGGTGGGGTGTGACATACCCTAACAAAAAAAATGGTCGCTGTAATCAGATATGAATAGGGGGTACTGAATTATTATTGCATATTTTTGAATTTGAAAAAACTCAGTAGCACTATATAAAAAAAAAATTAAATATATGAAATGGTTTGTTGAAAAAGGGTAGCGAAAATGCCATCTTCTGACTACTTATTTAGACTTAAAATTACCCTAAGAATTGATAATTACCAATGTTTGTAATTAAACTGACTAAATTAAAAAAAAATTGAACAACGATGATACATCTTTAAATTTTTACTTCAATCTCGAGGTAGGAGTTCTTTAGTTCGCCATAATTGCATTTTGTATATGCTCAAATAACAACAACTCTAAACAAAAACGCATCTAGAGCCCTAAAAAACGCACGCACCACTAAACTAATGGTACTTGCCAGTGTAAGAACGTCGCAACTCCAGCTACTGAGAGCTTCAGATTCCGCGCACGAAAATTTTTGAAAATATATCGATTTTTCACCGCCTGGGGTTTATTACACCCCACCTGGTATGCGGAGGGTTAAATAGAAACAGGAATAAAAATCTGAAACGTATGAAATAGATGGATGGGTACTAAAAAAAATTATCAAGCGGTTATCACAAGAGTTTAAAAAAAATTGTAACAGGTTGAGCCGTTCGGAAGAAAAATAGTTGGTTCCTTAATTTCCTAACTGACCAACCAAAAAACTGAGCCGTTCTGAAGAAAAATAGTTGAACAGTTTCTAGTGATCCGTTTAGTTGATCGGAATGGAAAAACTGCATTAATCATATCTATAATTTTGAATAACAATCTTGAATGCCACAACATATAATTTAAAAAAAAAACTTTTAGATTTGGGTTGGTCGTGGATGAGTTAATTAGTGAGAACCTTTAATCTTAAACAACCTTACTTATATTATAAACGCGTAAGTTTGTATGGTTGTATGCAAGGATGTTTGTGACTCTTTCACGCTCAAACGGCTGGACCAATTGATATGGAAGTAGCTGACATCCTAGATTAGCACATAAGCTACATAATTTTTCCAAATTTTTTGCAAAGTCCCGAGCCGAAAGTCACATATACATACTAATATGAATTTCAAATTGGTTCCTTTGGAAAATGTTGTTTAGTTATATAGGAAAAATCACCGAAAATATCGTAAAAAAACCGCTCGTCTGCGCCTCATACAAAACCGAATCCGCCACGCTACCTGAGGCAGCTTCTAGCCTACTCAATGACCTATTACCGACAATACTAAATGTTTGCATAATTACTTTACAATACCGCTTCGGGCAATTTTCAGGATAATCTTTATTTTGGTAAGATTTTGGAAGGGAGGAATTTGATTGACCCTTTGCTATAGTCTGTTTTTGGAACCTCCTACCGAAGTCCGACGCCAAACAGCCTGCTGTGTTCCGTCGGTACGTGGGAGTACCAGTGCCTTTATAGGCATTTTCTGGGTTAACTCGCTCCATCGTTGACCTCATCTTTGACCTTATGGTCAAGATTGACGTCAAGAGTTAACTAATAAAAAAAACCTTATCTAACCACCCCTTACGTGATTTAAAGCTAAAAAAACATGTCTTAATTATAAATAAGGCAACATAGAATGTGCCAGATGCGTACTCTTCTCTGGCATACTGTAAAAGTCAGTTAGTGGGTCGCAAGGGTTTTGCTGTATCGTGGACGAAAGGCTGATAACCTTTCATCTCTTACACTTTTTATTATTTTTTATTATAAGATGGGTTAGCTCTTGACCTCAATCTAGACCATAAAGGTCAAAGATGAGGTCGACGATGGAGCGAGTTAACCAAGAAAATGCCTATAAAGGCTGGTCAGTGTCGTAAATACATACTTGTTATGTGCTTATGACAAAATGCTGAGTCGGGGCCATTTCTTTGTGCAATATATTGTAGTATAGATGAAGGAATTTACAATTTATGTATTTGATCGAACTTTGCTATAATAATAACCTATTGTTACTATAATGTATTGTTGGCAATGAATAAATTATTTTCTTTCTTTCTTTCTTTCTTTCTTTGGTACTCCCACGCACCGACGGAACACAGCAAGCTGTTTGGCGCCGGACTTTGGTAGGAGGGTGGTGGCGAACCAGACGGCCCTTTACAGAGCCTACCACAACGCATGAGACCGTAGGACGACACCTCAGATTTAGAAAAAAATGAAGTGTCGTTGCCTGGGATAGATTACTAGGTGTCAGGTCTCATTTGTGTTTCCTTAGTCGCCTCTTACGATGTTATTCTCAACCGATCACCACACGGGGATCCTCTTATGACCCTCTGAATTTATGTCAAACATAGCATCATGCGGTTTTAAAACCACTGATGCTCTACCTACCCCAATAGGGATTATAGGCGTGACCGCATGTGTGTATGTTAATTATAAAAAAACTTGCTTTCCGCCTGCGGCTCCGTCCGCGTAGACTACAGGATAAATCGTACCCAACTGTGGAAAAAAATGTAGCCTATTGCCTTTCCCAGGCTCTCATCTATCTCTGTACAAAATTTCATCAAAATCGGTTCCATCGTTTAGGCGTGAAAGATGGACAGAGTTTCTTTTACAATTAGTAAGGATAACGAATAATTTTAAATGCTCCCGTGAGGCTTTTATCTGTCACTTAGCTTTAAATCAAGCTTATGAATAAAGGGGTTAGTTTGTATTGAACAGACATTGAAAATCCTACAATAAGGTTTAATCTTGTATTATGGGTCCCTTGGGATACAGAAAAAAAAACCAGAAATGAGCACCCAGACCCAAAGAATGGTAATTAACCAACTTAAAAAAAAGGAGGAGGTTCGACTGTATGTATTTTTTTTAATGTATGTTCACCGATTTCTCCGCACTACCACCAACAGATTTTCAAAATTCTTCTTTCGTTTGAAAGAGTATACTCCAAAGGTGGTCCCATATACATTTTATCGAAAATAATTCAGCGCTTTTAAAAAAGTCAACAAAAAATAATACAAGCCAGAACATCATCTAAATAAATGAGTGACATTTTCGTTTGTCGTAATCTGCTAATAGGCATTGTAGTCTGCAAAAAATACAAGTTATCTACTTTGTGCGAACTGTTCTTTGGATTGAAGTCGGTGACTCATACGTTTTTAACGTGGAAAATTATTTTACATTAACATTAGCGCTGTCTGGGAATCAAACGTAGAGGTGTTGCCACTTTAAAGTTTTTTTTAAAACTTTATTATGGGAAGGGTTAACTCTTGACCGCAATCTTTACTTAGGTCATAGATAAGGTCGACAAAGGAGCCAGTTAATCCAGAAAATGCCTGTTAAGGCACTGGTACTCCCACGCACCGACGGAATACAGCAAGCTGTTGGTCGTTGTTGGTTGGTCGCGAACAATACGGTCGCCGAAACTTTGTGTTAGTCTTGTAACCGCTTCAGTATGGTTTCTGAATCGGTTTAACGATTATAGTCAATTGACAACAGCCAGGACCAGCGGTTTAACGTGCCCTCCAAAGCACGGAAACGCTCCTGTATAGCTAACATAGACTTGTGACAAATTTCGTCTTGCTTGTGTATCTCGTTCCGTCCTCTCGTTCTAATGCATAGCGTCAGTATGAAACAGGCAGAGCGACAACGGTGGGGAAAAATTATGTCACGCGTTGTGTAAGCTATGCTGATTTTTTACTATGATTATCCATCAAGATTCCCCGCCCCATGTGCTTTACCTTACTAACCAATCACAATATTTGTCGTTTTGCACATCATAATAAAAAAGTTTATTTTTGAGATATGCAGTCCCTTCCTGGAAGGATTGGTTTATCCTAGGTTTGACAAGGTTAGGTTAAATTAGCCTGAGGATTGACTAGTTCAACCAAGGAGCACCAGAGCTTCAAAGTTTGACTGTAACATATGAATATTATGTTGTAAAGAACCACTCATTTAGTTTCAAAACCCAACGGAACGCTAAGAATTCACGCACAAAATCATTCTACGTAAGTCGGATCTCACGATCTCATCAAGGATTTGAACAAGCTCTTAAGTGAACTGATTTATGTAACTTTAGACAGCCTGGTTTACCATGGAAGAAGAGATCGTGGGTTCGATTCCTAGGTCAAGACAAATATGATAATAAATTAATTAAATAAAAAAAATGGATACGAAATCTTTGTAGGTAATAGAAAAACCATTTATTCGGTGTTGTTATTAGATAAAAAACAACCTGAATTTAAACTAATATACTACTCCATACAATAGAACTTATAACTATTAAATTTAAAACAGAAAAATATGTGCGAAATAATTTTCTGTTTTAGCATCATCATGCTGCTGACAACATCTTGCAGACTACGATACCAATACGCATAGCTAGCACAGCCTGCGATAAACTCGCGCATCACGAATGTAAAACTTCAAATTGTCGCGCTAGCAAAGTGAAGTTACCTATACAGTCATCGGAGTGGCGTGACTCATTTCATTTCGACACTTACTTGAAATTTGACAGTATTCTTTTGACTTTTCGCTTAACCACTGGAGCACTGCAAATTTTCGAGGAAATTTCTGTTTTTCGCGGAAAATTCAGGGCTTGACCCCACCCTACTGCACCGTTTCAGAAAAAAATAATTTTGTCGACTATTCACATCCCGTTTTTTGTTTTAAAATCTGTAAGGATGTTTCTAATCAGAGCCGGCGGCGCTCAACGGCTAAATGGCACGGTGGCTCCTATAGGTTACCATAAGTGATGGTACTGACTAGGCATGCCAGATTATTTTTTTCACTCCAAAATAAATCACGAGGAAAATTCATTTAACATCAAAATCATCATCATCACCCTGTCAGTCCACTGCTGGACATAGGCTTCTCTTATGGCACGCCACTGAGCTTGGTCTTCAGCTCTCCTCCTCCAACCACGAATATCGTCACCCAACCTAGCTACAAAATCATGTAACATGCTATTATGTAAATTATGTTCTAAGACAAAAAAATATTACGTAATTGACCTTTTAGCTAAAGATCTGATGCCTGAAATATTGTGCTAACGACGACACGCATTTGTTTAAAGATGCTATTCATTTGTTTGCAAAAAAGCGTTTACAATTTTAATTAAAATATTTTTTTGCTTCAGACAAAATCAGGAAATGTTTGATTATAATATTAATCAAGTAAGCAAAAATTAAGGATGTGAATCACTAATCACTCCACTAGAACAACAGTTTCTAAACTTAAAAGGCAACGAAATGCTCAAGGAAGTCTTTTATTTGCTGGAACCCCAAATCAAAGGATTATTAAATAAACCGCAATCTAAATATATAAAAGGAGAAACTGACTGACTGACATATCAACGCACAGCCTAAACGGCTACACGAAGGCACTTGAAATTTGGAAGGGACGTAGCTTAGGTACCGTAGAGGTGCACTAAGAAAGGAATTCCCGAAATTCCCACGGCAACGGGAATTAGCGGGAAAATCCTTTTGTATGAAAAATCTAAACCGCTTAAGTTAGACGCTTGAAATTTGGCATGCAGGTACCTTAGTAAACTTAAAGCTTAGTTGCAACAGGATATTGCAAAATTCCCACGGGAACGGGAGTTAGCGGGAAAAAACTTTTGTATGTAAAAATTTAAATCACGTAAGATAGATGTTTTCAATCTGTGTACTCTGTACAAAAAAAATTAACACGCAAACGAAGTTGCGGGCATCAGCAAGTTAAATGATAAGTCTTGTGAGGTTTGTGGAACCCTGATGACTTTTCACGGAACTCACTTTAGGAGTCATTGCACGAGACACTACAACATAAGTCGAATTATGGAAAAAATAATTCGTCCGACCACACAACTTTTACGATCAGCTGATTGCTTTTTTAGTAAGTATAAGACTGTTATAAGGGGTGACTTTAAATTAGTTGATTCTCCCTTTGAAACTGAACAACTTTCCCTAAGGAACCTATATGAAATTTGGACTTATGGACAAGAAAATATTTGGACTTATGCCGAAATATTTCGAGTTATGTTCCTTGGGAAAGTTTTGTGGGCTTTTTCACATCTTTTATTTTCGCTAACTTATTCATAGTCAACCAATACAGATTCCTAGAGAAAAGAATGTTTCATGAGAAGATTGACCCCACTATAACCCTATGAGGGTAGAGCTAAGCTTCAAGTAGTCACTGAAATGGGTAAAACGTTGATTGGTTCCCAAAAAAGTACAAGGGAAGAAAGCGACTGATTGCAATAAATGCTTTAAAAGCACCCGAGTCAGGAAACGTATTTTGTACATTATACCGCATCGAAGAGGAAATTATTACGTAACAAATAAAGATTGAATATTCGGAACCACATTCAAATAAAACCGAAAGATAACCCAATAAATTAACGCGGATTTTTTTATTTAAATGCAGAAAAACAGGTGGCCAGTGTTATTTCTCGCTGAATTATGAAATTTGAACTTTTAAAATTTTGGCATAATCTCTTCTCTCGCTATAATCAAAACAAAGTGAAATAAACCAGCAGGCCATGAGAGTAAAAGTCTTATTTTTTGTTTTGTTTTTGCGTAGCTCTTTTTATCGTGTAGGTATGGTCAAGTATGTGGCGAACTAAGAACGTACTTTCCGAGAAGTAGTATAAAGTAATTCCTCAGCATTTATTGAGTCATTAAAATGTATTTGCTAATGATTGTCTGTAGATGCACTTTGTTAGAAATCTAAAGTCAATTACAAAGAAAGATTTGTAAGATAACAAAAAAAATATCAAGGCGAACTAAAAGGTAAACAAATGTTTCGTAACGAACCCATTGTGTTAGGTTTTGGTGCTTTAGACAAAGTTCACATATTGCACAGTACTTTACGCTCAAATCATGTTATAAGAAGAAATTTTTTTGGCGCGAATGCTCTAACCTTCAAGATAAGCGGAGAAATGTGCTTAGTTAGAATAAGAAGTTAGGGAATGGAAAATTTCGCCGCTTATTTTGAAGGCACGATAGCTCAATTAGTTAGAGCACCAGGAGATCTAATCCTGGGGTCGTGGGTTCAAGTCCCATTCGCGCCGAACATTTTTTTTTCCTAAAAATTATTATAAATATCCATCACGCGGGTAAGCGTTTTAAAATTACTTTACGCTCAAGAGGAAATTTAAAAATAATCTACTTTAATCATACTGTCACTCTTTACCTTATTGACATAAACATGGCGGTATTTCATTCAAAGAAACGTTAATCAACATTTCTGCAAGTGAGAGTTTATGAAGTAGATTTTAACTCGCCAACTCGCTGATCTGAACTGATCAGTGATGTTAAGCAACGTACACAGAGTCAGGAAACCTGATGGGAGGCCCAAGTGGCAATTTATAGCGAACGTTTCCGTACTTCAGAGGGCTCTTAAAGCCGTCGTCGATTGACTAGGGTCAGAGGCCATTTGGTGGATTGAAAACTTTGATACCAAGGTCAGTGAAGCTCGCCATGTGTTTGATTATACGTACACGATAAGGAATAAAGGATCCCTTGATACTGTACCTTGCTTGAAACAAAGACGACATAAACACCCATATCTGAGAAAAAATCGGAGGGTCTTTGGCGGGAACTCGGTGTGAGGGTTTATTGTGCCGGTAGAATTTTTGTTTATTACATTAAAGAGTAGTTTAATGTGTAATATTGATAGTGTATTGTGCAGTAAATTAACTTCAAACAGTGTGAATGGTGATAAAGGAATTCAAGTGATACAGTGTATCCGCTCCGTCTGGTCCCGACAAAGATCCCGCGGCAGTGCTTCTTGCCGCCATAGTTTTTCGTAAAAAACACTATCGGTTTACGAAGGACCTGAGAAGCCTACTTCATGTTTTATTGTTGTTTTTAAGCTGATGGCCTCGTTGCCAATGCTTTATCAATTAATTTAAAAAAAGAATAAATCTTATCCGTGAACATGGTGCTTGCAACAGCGCCGAAAATCGGATACTCATTTAAAAGATTCAAGATTCAAAACGTTTATTAGACATACACACTACAACATAACAACAACGTTACATAAGGAATAACAACACAGAATAAAAAATAAAACGTAAAATAAAAAATAAAAATAATATATATAAATTAAAATGGATGGAGTTGTGATGTAGTGCGATGACAAACAGGACTCACCTCAGCATGTGTTGCAGCAAAGGCCACAACGCTGGTTTTCAGTTAAGCCCCTTAGATCAGTGTATGTTTATTTACGTAGCTAGTCGGGAATGAAGAAAATATATATGTGTTATATGTAATATATACGTATATAATGAAATGAATTCTTATATAAATGATAACATAAATATGTGTTTTTGCAAACACACACAAATTTTTGTACGAAAACGTTACAATATGTTTAAAACTAGTAATCTGTATACTTCTTATATCTCCTTGCTCCGAGATAGAATACTTCTGATTAAAAAAAAAATACTTTTTGTATCTAAAGATGTCTATACTGTGTCTAAACTAAATTTCGGTTCCTGACCTTAGACCTACGGAGAACAGCGACAGATGCATTCCAGTGTACAATTCGCGGTAGGTATGTGGAAACAGCACAGCAAGAGCATTGAACAGGCTATGTAAAAGCATAAACCTTCTAGGGCTACCACTTTTAATTATTTCCTGGGAATTTTTATTAAAAAAAAACCGTGGCCTAAATCCCCTTCGTGTTTCGAAGGGAGGCCCGTGCCCCTCGGTGGACTGATAAGAGGTTATAAAAAATACTAAATTGAAGGTTTTGACTTACTGGTTAATTAACGACCAGCCCAAACCCTTTGACCTAGAAAACTGAAATTGTGCACAAAGGTTCTCTTTTTTAACGTAAAAAAGGAACAAGGAAAATAATTAAGAAAGGGGTTCGAAGAAAAACGGCCTGTGATCCAAGATGGCTGCCGATTTTCTCGAATGTGATGTCGCAGTTTGAAACCTAGTCAGATCGATAGAGTATGTTTAGATGATCAAAAAGTAAAGAGGGTAATTTTTTCGTATCACCACCGGGAACCGAGGTTTCAAACATCGATCTGACTAGGTTTCAAACTGCGACATCACATTCGAGAAAAAATATCCAAGAGAACCCCTTTACGAAATTCTTGCAAACTTAAATTCAAAATATATTTATTTCATAGAACATTCAGGATGTTACTTCTAATACCTAAGTCAAAATGTCATTAAATACATACAAACATACATGAAAGGATTGAAATACATGCATACATATTCGTTCTTTTGACCCTACTGACTCTACGCCTATTCGCAAAGGTGCAGTCTTCCCCAGAGAAGAATAGGCAAGAAGCTCCGAGGGTGCTCTTTGCGGGACCAAAGTCCCGGGCATTCTCTAGTTAACATAAAATTAGGGCCAGCGATAAAAGCAAGCACTATCATATTATAAGAATTTTATCAAATATGCCTTAACGACAAAATATTTGTCCTAAAATTATTGGAATACATTATTTTTTCGAATGTCAGTAATTAATATCTTGTGTGATCGATGTGTATTGATCTTGAACTAGATTACGATCGAGAGCGAACCCATTCTTTATCTTTGTTAATGACCAGCATTCCGCCCGAAACTTCGTTCCCGTGGGAATTCGGGAAATTATGTAGCCTATGTCCTTCGGGAATTATGTAGCTTTCTAATGGTGAAATAATTTTTCAAATCGGTCCAGTAGTTTCAGAGCCTATTCAATGCAAACAAACGAACAATCAAATCTTTCCTCTTTGTTATATTGTTAAATTTAGCTTCCCGCGCGGGACTTCGTTCCCGTGGGAATTCGGGAAAATCATGTACCCTATGTCCATCCCGGATAATGTAGGATTCTAATGGTGAAAGAATCCAGTATCGATCCAGTAGTTTCGGAGCCTATTCGAAGCAAACAATCAAATCTTTCCTCTTTATCATATGTATATTATATATTATATTATATAAGTATAGATAAAAATAAGAAAGTGTGTTCGTTTGTTAAACCTGTCTTTAAGTTCACATAAGCTACATTTCCACCATAACGAAAACGCTGGCGAAAAGGTAGTTTGAGGTAAATTGGATTTAAAGAAACTATGAGCTTAATATAAAGCTTGGCGCAGCCCTAACGTAAACCCATTCACAAAAAGATCACGAATCCATTATCAACACTTTGTATCGGCAATTGAATAGGAGTGTCAATAATTTCTGAACCATTGCTCTTTTGGTATTTATTCAATGCTATTTCCTTCCGGTCTTACCCATTTTGATCATAAATGGTTTAGTGGTTAGGTTGAAGTGTGATAAGTGTTTTGTTATTGAAACTAATTGACTGAAAAAGTGTTTTGTTAGTAGATATATATGGATCACATTAATTTTAAAAAGCGATTTATGATGTTGAATCTTTTAGCCTAGAAATTGTTAAGAAATTAAAATGACGAGATTAGTTTAACTACCGGTAAATAAAATTAGCAAACTTTCTTCATGTAAAGAAAGAAAGAAAGAAAATAATTTATTCATTATTTATACATTATAGTAACAATTTAGGTTACAAAGGTCAAAATTAAACAAAAACAGCCAAGTTTTTAGATCAGCTATCCTTGTCCTGCCTTCGTCTTAAAAAACTGTTTTGCGTTGGCGTTGCCTATAGTCTCCACTTTCTTACTTTTCGTAATTTAGGTAGATTTTAGGGCACTCCGGTAAAACAGGACGGTGGCTTTAAGAATGGTGGCTGGAAAGAACATGATAACCATTTTATCCGTTCAGGTGGTGGAATTTAGAACCAACGAAATTTCATATATTTGATGAGAGCTTTACTGGCCGCACCACCGCCAACTGAATGTTAAATTGTAACAAGAGTTTAAAAGAGTAACACTCAAAAATTCTTGTCTGTTCTTCTCGGAAGATCACTTTTGCGAACAAACACAGAGTTAAAAATAAAAAAATAAACGTTTCAACATATTATTTTTAAACAAATTATCCTACAAAACAAATTATTTTTTGACTTGACTTTGAGTTGCTAGATAGTTTGCAACTTAACGTTCAGTTGGCATTGGCGCTGCTGGTCAGGGCGGGTGTCACCAAGTGTATGAGATATAAACAGTTCTCTGTTTCGCCACCTGAATGTATAAAATGGCCACCGTTGTAATTCCACTGCCATTGATTAGACGAATAACGAATCGCGGCTTCCTGATCGAACCATAAATGCGGAAAACGGTCTAAGAAATAACATACACTAAGTTTGACATTGATATCAGTGCGATGACCCTACAAAACTTAAACTTACGCTGTACACTCAAATGATAATAAAACATAGCAGGGAACTAATCATCTTTAAAAGAAGAAAAAAAGTACAAGAAAAACTTTGAATTATAGAAACACATCACTCAAGTAAGTTTTTGTCCGTCTGTGTGTTCGGCCCCTAATAGCAGTGGGTCAAAGGGGCCTGTCAGTTAGAAACCGGACATATCCGGTATTTGGCCTCTCAAGGTTGGGTCTGGTCAAGGTTGGGATCTGAAATTTCAAGGCCATATAAATAATTGCGAATTTATGTATGAAGGAAAGCATGCGGGTACCTACCGCACCTAACCTAACCTAACCCAACCCGCATTGGACCAATGTGGTTAGTGGGGAGGTATATAGGCTGATGACGACGATATATACAGACAGCATCAAGTCAGATCACCTAGTTATGGATAATATCCTGATTCCTGAGTCACTTCACAACAGATAGTGAGTTGAGGACCCTTTATCTCGCACCCTACAACACGTATCTAAAGGTTGTTTGTGATTGCTTTTATGTTTCTGTGTGATCTTGTTCGTTCAATGCCTGCTCTGGAAATAATAAATCTGTCTTTCTTTCTTTCTATTTACACTACGAAAGCCTTGCGAGCAAGATAAGGGCCGTGTGGTGATCGGTTAAGAATAACACCACCCCATCTCTTTTCGTGGGTGTCGTAAGAGGCGACTAAGGAAACACAAATGAGACCTGCCTCTTAGTAATCCATGCCAGGTAACGACACTTCATTTTTTTTCTGAATCTGAGGTGTCGTCCTATGGTCTCATGCGGTGTGGTAGGCTCTGTGAAGAGCCGTCTGGTTCGCGACCACCCTCCTACCGAAGTCCGACGCCAAATAGCTTGCTGTGTTCCGTCGGTGCGTGGGAGTACCAGTACCTTTACAGGCATTTTCTGCGTCGACCTCATCTTTGACCTTTATGGTCAAGATTGAGGTCAAGAGTTAACCCATCTTATAATAAAAAAAAAGGGGCAACGCAACGTCAAGATCAATATTGATTGCCTGGTGTACTGCATTTTGTACCTTTTGTGAAATTCATTATAGTAATTATTGATGCATAACTCAAAATAATAATCATTTTAGTGCAAAGGCGAACTTATACCTGAAAATATTTCTTACATAAAACCTTTGATTTCGTTGGCGATAGTTGTATACAATTTGCTTTTACACAGTTTATTTATTATTTATATATTAAAATAAAATTCCAATAAATGTACGATTAGTATTAAACAGAGAGAAAATACCAGTAAAGAAGTAAGTGTTCTTGATTTTGCAGAGAAACCCTAAAAAGAAACAGCTTAAATTTTAAATACTTTGGACATTTTTTATTTTTTTGACATTTTATTTTATTCATTTAACTTAATTTATGTAAGTTGTAGAAATGAATGTAAAATGTGAAATATGGGACCTGTGCCTGAAATAAATGAATTTATTATTATTATTATTTATTATTATTTTTATTTAATGCTAGTTCAAATATGTACATTTAGTAATAACAATTTAGTAAGTAATTTTATTAGTAAGTCGTTTAATGCCGAAAGTGAGCAAATGATGGATGTTTTGCTCAACTTAATTTGACACAATTTCGCACATTATAATTTCCGTTAGTCACGGCAACTTGTGAGTAATGAGAATCATTTCCACATGTGAAATATTCGTATGATAAAACTCTTCTTTACAGATCCTATTAACAACAATCTTTTCAATACAGTTGCTCGAAAAATAATATGGCTATAAACATAAACAGAAAGTAGCTCATTAAAGCACAAGTGCATTTTACTTTTTAGTTTTTTCTTAATTTTCACTAGTCAAATTCAAAAGTTTACCAGCAAGGTGGTTTGCATACTGAGAATAAAATTCATGTCGACTTCAAGTGTAATACATTAATCAAATAAATAAAAATAAGAAAATAATTTTCAAATTTGGAATACAAATATTATTTTGCGTATATTTAATTACATTTAATTTGAAATATTTTAATATTTTTTTTACCGAGAAAAACAAGAAGGCTGAATATTTGAATTCTTTGCCCGATAATTTTGATACACTAAAAACATAATCTACGCATGCGCACCAATTACGATAAAAACTTACAAAAAGGCGCTATTTTCGTTTTTGCATTATTTAAATTGTGAATTTGTGAAACAAAAATATGTCTTCGTCTAGTGAGGACAGTGATATTACGGACTTGACACCACCCGACATTTTGAACACTGCGAAAACCGCGCAAGATTGTCTTCTTCCTGCAAATTCTCGTGAAAAATAGGTATTTGGTTGCTTACATTTGTTTTTTTATTTATGGCTTTTCTCAAATGTATTGAAAAACGTCGTGAGATACACGGGTGTGAAGGAGGTTATTGTAAACGAGTTGACGTATGTGAGCACGAGCCGCAGGCGCTCGTATCACAATGCACTATTAAGTCCATGCTGGATTGGGAATGAAATAACAAATTAGATCGTATTTAAGCTGCCAACTCTTCCCAGGCATACTGTAAAAGTCAGTAATAGGGTCGCGAGGGTTTTGTTGTATTGTGGGCGAAAGGCTGACAACTTCCTCACCACTATACATTATGTTTCATTTAAAAACCCTCAGAATTTATGTCTAACGTGACATCAAGTGGTTCTGAACCACTGACGGGAACAAACGTACGGGAACAAACGGAACATAGGTAAAAACATAATACATATTTAGTATTAAATAAAGCAGGGGTGGCCAACCGGTCGATCGCGACTGTTAGTCCAGTCGATCGTGGCAAGGAAAAAAAATAAAAAATATTTCAGATTTAAGTTTTTTCTCTTAATATGATAAATAATAAATTTAATTTTTCACATTTTCTCTTGATACACCCTTGCCCACTTCAACTGCCTCTCCCTATCACATAGATTAGCTGGAAGAAAACTCATTTCTTGAGTTAAGCTCGCCGTTGTATATTTCCTTTCTCTTCTGTAATCTGTATGTATATGTGTGTACAACAAAGAAAAAAAATACTACATGATTGTGTACTGAACTATGCTGTTTCATTTAAGATTTCAAGAAGTATGTAATTGGTAGATCGCACAGGGTTTCGCTAGTAAACAGGAGATCTTGGGTCTAATCAAGTTGGCCACCCCTGAAATAAAGTGTTCAAATTGCAACATAATTAGGTACAGACAGCAGCACGTTAGGTTACTCATTTGCACTACGAAAGCTGCCGAAAGCTATCAAGAGCGATATAAGTGCGACGTCGAGGTCAACATGTATAGTTTGATGTTCTGCCGTGTGTATTCAAGAAATTACATGAAGAAACAAAAACGCACACGTGAGAAACTTGCGTTTTCAATTAAATTTTCCCAATTTCCTATTTAACCGACAAAAAAGACTAAAAGTTTGACGTGTTTATCTATGTATCTGTATGTCTTTGTATCTGTCTGTCTGTGGATTTTGATGCATTTTTTTAAAAGCTAATCGTAATAGATATAATATGGTTCTTAGCTATATTTTATCAAAATTGCTTCAGCCGTTTAGGAGTTACAAGCTGTGAATGTCCGAGGTTACACATTTTAATTTTAAAGTTATTTGTGTTGTAGTGTACAATGTTTTTTTATGAAAATATTTCTAACCAAATTTTTCTATTAATAGAAACTAGCGCCATCTACCAGCTTAACTAAACAATACATCGTAGGCTGAACAGATACAGTTGGAGATGCCTTGAAGGCATGAAGTCGTGAGTGATAGATCACGCATTAAAGTTGAGTGTGAAACTGGTTCTAGCAGTGTCTACTAGATGGCGCTATATTTTTGAAATATTTTTAAGTTGTTTTGGAACCGAGTTTCGAATCGTATGCAGCGACTCATTAACTCCTATAAAAAAGAGGGGTGTTATATGTTTGACATGTGTGTCTGCGTTACTATACAGCTGTCTGAAGTTTTGGTGCTCCTAAACGAATGGACCAATTTTGATCTTTTTTGTTTGAAAGCTGATATTTGATCAAAATTGGTTCAGCCATTTTAGGGTTATATTATAAGCAATGAATGTTGGGGTCGATTCAGCATGTTTAATTTTATTTTAGATTTATTTAAAGTTACCCAGTCAAAAGATTATGACACTAAGCAATAAAAGAGGTAAAGAAATTGAACTAGGAACTTAAATATATCTTTAAAAAAATATTATTTTTTATTTTCACCATAATAAATAAATTATCTGATTGTTTCGAAACGATATTTTATGTATATATTTTCAACTTTTAATGATTAAAACACAATTATATTTTCACAATGCTGTTTTATTCTTATTTTTATTATATGCTCATGATAAAGTCGACATCAATTAAATTAATCGTTTAAATAAATAACAATACATTATTTTCCTAATAATGGTAGCCTGTTTCGGGGTCAAATCTTTGAGGTTGTTTTGGACCACTGAAATCTTCTCCTATCACTCTTTCAGTAGATGAAGGATATGGCCCAAGGTATGCAGGGGACTTTACATTTGAAGGGCCAAATTCTGTTGGTTTAGGTCCTGGAGTGCTTGATCCAAAACGAGATTCAGTTGGTTTGAAGACATTTTTGCTTTGGCTCGGTTGGTTGGGCCCCGAGCCTTGATATATGACAGTAGAAGGTAGTCCAGTTACTGGATTAGTAACAATCATCTCAGGGCGAGTAGTACCTGCTTGACCTGGGTAGTAATTTTGACCAAATTGGGTTATTGGACGTCCAAATGCATCTACAGATAAAGAACCAGGGACTTGAGATGGTTCTTGAGTGAACACAGTATAGTCAGGTCTAGCTGTACTTCCTATTCCTTGATTTTTTTGACCAGGTAGATTTACTGGTCGTCCAAATGCATCTACAGTCGTAGAACCTGGCGCCTTTACAGTGAATCCTGGACTTATGGTACTGCCTTTAACTTCAGCCGGCTGAATGGGCTGGCTTGTTGGTCTTCCAAAGACATCAACCTTGACTAACCCAGGCTGACTTCGATTCTGTGCAGTGAAAACTGTAGATCCAGGACTATGTTCTACGAATTGTCCAGGCTGTCCTATTATCGGTCTTCCAAACGTGTCAACATTTACAGATTGTGGTTGAGTTATGTCTGCAATAGAATAATTCGGTCTATATGTTGAACTTGGTAGATTTTGTGTTACAAAGAATTGTTCAGCAGTGCGTGAACCAAGACCAGGTGTGACTGCAGTAGATACAGTTCTATCAGGATAGTTGGTCCCACTATAAGAAACCATTGATTCGGGGCTGAAAGTGACAGAACTGGGTTGATTATAAGGTGCCATAGTTGGTCGTCGGGATTGCCCTGAAATACTGGCTGGTAGTGTTGAACTGGGAAGTCTAGTTGTATAGTCTTCAGGCCTTGAAGATGGTGTTCTAAATATATCTCCAATAGTAGAAGGTCTAGCTGCTGTGGACCCAGTAATTGTACTACCTTTAGAGTAAACTGGACGAGAAGATGGTCTAGTAGAAGGAATCCGTGAAGTGCTAAAGTCAGTCGTAGGAGACGTCGCATCTAAATAGACTTCAGGTTTATTTCTGGATATATGGGTAGGTTTAGTAGTAGAAACTCCAGGTTGATCAGTTTCTTGAGAGTAATCACTTTCTGATGTGAAAGTGTTAGAAGGTTGAATTGGAGATCGAGTTGTGGTGTCGTAAGTTGGTCGTCTAGAAGGCATAGGTGTTGTTAATGAAACATAGGTTCCTTTGGTTTTCTGTGTTACATCATATCTACTATCCTGGCCTGTAGAAGTAATTTTTTTCTTTGAAGGTCTGTTGATTCCGGTTTTCTGAGTAGGATTTAAGGGACGACGAGTTGAATAAACAGATTCAGGCTTTTCAGGACGAACTCTTGTGGAGGTTATTTCATCATCACCAATATCTAACTCAATGTCTTTGTCGGAATACTCAAGACCATAGTTAGAGGTTTCATAATCTTTATCTTCATAAGGCGATGTTGTTTTGGAAAAAGTGTCTGGTTCGCTTGTCTCATAGTTTTCATCAGAACTATCTTCAAAGCTCTTATTTTCTTCTTGATATACGTTAGGGGTCATAAAAGGTCTAACAGTAGGTTTGTTTTCTATTGAATCATATTTTGTTGATGGTCTTTTTGTTGGAAATCCTGCAGTTTCACTTAGCCGCGAAGGAAATATAGTTGTCAGTCCTTGTTCAAATTTATTTTGTGGTGGTGTATAATAATAACCAGTTTCGTCATCAATAGGCTGTTGTGGATATTTACTATGCTGTTCATGTGAAGGTCGTTGACCTATTTGAGGATCAGGGATTTCTGAGGGTAGTTTTGTAGGCTGCCCCTGACTCGTTTGTTTATATCTTACATCAGGAATTCTGCCTTGTTTATTAGTTTTTTCATTAAGTTTGTCCGTTTCATCGGAATCGGAAAACGAAGTACCATATGGTCTCAAAGGACCTTTTGTAGGCCGAGTAGGTCTTCCCATATCATCAAATCTTTGTGTATAAATATCATCGGAATCATCTTTATTTATTTCCCCAGATGCAACAGGGTGCCTAAAGTCTTGAGGAGTTTTACTTACTGAGCCTCTATTAAATTCATTGGGTTGTGGTCTAGTTTTAGTTTCACTGTATGGAAAACTGGGGACTTTGGTAGTGAATCTATCCTTTGGGCGATTATTTTTTTCAGCTCCCTGTGATTTTTCCTGTAATTCTTCATCAATTTCTGAAGAAGTATCATATTTATCAGTATTTTTATACAAATTGGTATCCTGGCCCAGACTAGGTAGTTTTACAGGACCTTTTTCTTCAGGAATGTATTTATTTCTAAATCCGGTTTTAGATCCTGGTGGTCTTCGGTTCTTATATTGTTGAGAAAATTCATCATACTTGTCTTCAGATTCATAACTATCCTTTTCTGATTTTGTGTACGAAGGTTTTTGAAAAGGAACTCTGTCAGAAGGTCTTTTTTTGTTGCTAGGATAACTTGCTTGTTTAAGATTTTTACTATTGTATTCTTTATCGTGTTTTTTTCCATCATGGTGCACAGGTAGTTCCTTGTTATCGCTTTCATCGAAATTACCATATTCTTCGGGAATATCAACACCATTAGTAATAGTTTTATCTTTGAGTTGGGGTCGTCGTCTAGGTCCTTGATATTTCTGATGACCATACTTAGTTTCATCATAAGATCCTGAAACAAGATAAATTCCATAAATTAATTTGTGAAAAATTAACATGTAACAATCAGTCAATAAAAACAAGATTTTAGTTCTAAAGACTATAATAGAAGCTTACTGGTGTAAAGACACATAATGATTCACGGTTTGTAAAGTCACCATTTTATCCACTACATTGGGTGATCTAACGTCAGTCGTCTCTCGTCTACCGCACAGGCTACCTACTTAGTTAAGCAGTAATTTTTGTAAATAATTGTAACGCAATAGAAATATGCCTCAAAATATTTAAAATTTCCTTATTTACAAGGCTTCCTGCTGTTTTTAATACTGGTTCCGTGTTTTGCATTTTAAATTCATTTCAATACTCAAACAAACAAATTATGAAATTATTTAACACTTACCGTCATGAGTAATACCGGCTTCTTTGTCTCTTTCTGCTTGTTCAATGACTCTTTGAATGGCTTCGGGAACTGGAGGAGGAGTAGGTATATGGTCACCATGGGGACGAAAACCATTTTCATCCGCAGTGTAAACAACCTTATATTCTTTTCCGTCATCCCCAATGTATGAATAAGAACCTTCAGCTTTTACACCGTCTATTGCTGTTCCATTTTCATCAGCATGAATTCCGTTGGAAGTGTCAAAAGAGTAAGCAAATCCTTCAGGGGTAAGTTCATTCTTGTAATTAAGAATTACAGCATTTCTATCAGACTCTGCTTGTGGTCGTTCTGGGCGAGGTCTCATGTTTAGAGGAGGAATACCTTGGTATCCGGGAGTAGAAGAAGGTTGATAACCAGAAGTAAAAGTTGGATAGTTGCTACTAGGTGTAATTCCAGATGATGGAAACGGAGTTGCGGTACTACTTGGGAAGACTCGTTGATTGTAATCAGGAGCCAAAGTAGATCCAGGTTGATAAACATTTTGAATACCAGAATTTGGTGTAGAGAATGGCTGTGATGGTGACCCTCCGTAAGGAAGTTGAGTTTGTCCAGTAGAACTAAGAATTTGTTGATTTCCTGACAGAGTACCCGGTATAATATTCGTTTGCTGGCCAGGATACGTAGATTGGGGTATGTTCAAACTAGGAATATTACTGAGCTGAAAACCTGGTTGAGCTATTGAAGTAAATCCATTTGGAAAGATTTTTGATGGATATGTTCCTTGTTGTCCAAAAACCTGATTTTGCTGTCCTTTTTGAGGTTGTATGATTGAGCCAGGACTAGGTTGAACGACAGCTGAAGAGAATGAGCCTTGTTGGCCTGGAATTTGGAATTGTTGATATTCCTGCCCAGGCACTAACGTTTGAGAGAAAGGTGGCAATGGTCCTTGCTGTCCTGCATACTGTGATTGAGAAGGCTGTCCATTTAAGGTAACTCCTTGAAGACCCGAAGTTGGGAGCAATTGATTAGGCTTAAAAGAAACAGGAACCGTTCCTGTTATAGAATTAAGATCTCCACTATTTTGAGTTTCAGTTGGTAGTTGAGGGCTTGGTTGGCCGCCAAACAATGGACGTTGTCCACCTTGTTCGATGTCTGCCTGGTTTGGGGTCACTGTTCCTTGTATATTTCCAAATTTATCCACGTATTGGGTTGTACTTGGTTGCGAAGTAGGATATAACGTTCCTTGTTGTCCAGGAAACTGTGAAGGATACTGAATTTGTTGAAAAGTGGTCGCTGGAGTTGTCGGACTCTTCACGTTTCCGAACTGAGATGGAAAACTAGTTTGGTAAGTTGGAGCTGTTGTTGATGAAGGGAAATTTCCCTGTTGATTAGGAGGTTGAACTCCTAAATGCTGAGTGAATCCTTGATCATAAGGAGACGAAATCACTTGCCCCGGAATGACGCTAGTTCCATAAGTAGGAGCAATTGTCGAACTTGACAAGTTTTGCTGATATTGATTAAATCCTTGTGGTTGATTAAATGCTGGACGGCCGTCAATATGACCAGGTACAGAAAATTGTAAGTTTGGGATGTTAGAAGTAGGTGTAAGGATGGGTATTCCTGGCTGTGGAAGATTAGGAAAATGTTGACCTCCTTGTTGATTTAATAGATGTGTCTGCCCATGAGGATAATTTGTGAAATCCGGTTGCTGCTGGCCAATATTACCGTCAGAAAATCCTGAAAATGGACTGACAGTAGTTTCAAAGCCTTCAGGAGGTGGGAAAGTTGTAGTTTGTGTAAAAGCATAAGAAGTTGTCGTTGTCGGAAGTTTGTAAATATTTTGTGAATAATCAAAGGGAGATTTGGTTGAAGGTGCAGCTGTGACTAATCCTGTAGGTCCCCGTTGCTTTGGTAATGCAGATTCTCGATCAAACCCAGTTATCAATCGAGTATCAGAAGGCTTGTCTTTGTGTCCTTGTGTAAACGGCGCTGTGGTTGTATATGCTTCTTTGGGAAATTCAAAAGGTACTTGGAGATCACCAGGATCTCCTCCAGAAAATTTGGATCCTGGCGGGGGAAGATAGGTCCTATCTAATTTGTCAGAAGCAACTAGCCCTAAGGCTAGTAGTAACTGTAAAGAAAAAAAATATTTTAATAGGCAAACCTCGACAGTGTTCTATGGTTTTAGTTGTACTCGTATGTCAGCAGTATGTAACATCACAGAACAAAAAGATTATTGTATCCAATTAGGTTTATGAGATCAACGTAGATAAGATCGTTTTTTCAAACACTATTTTCACTTAACTTAACACTTTCACTTAACAACACTAATATTTCACTACATTTCAGGCCACTATAAGTGTTCACTAACCATTAAGCTCCTCATCTCAAATGATGTATCCTCTTCAGGATCCAACTGCGATGTGTATCGTTTTCCATCAAAAAGATGTTATTTATACCATCCTTAAAATTAGCATCTCTAATGATTGTACGTGTGGACGTGACAGACACATGCGTGACATAAACCCTAATTGTTGCTGTCAAACACCTAAACAAGTTATTAAGAGTGTTTATTTTAACGATTTCGCAATTTTTATTGTTGAACATTGATCATGAGTTGTGATTTGAGGACCTTGGCATTTTGGGTGGTCTGGAGTGTAATCGTTGGTGACAAACGTTGAAGAATTAGCCCCGTCGAGACATAAAGCGAACTGAAAGTGACAGTAATAAGTACCTGAAGCGGTCGGTGAGAGAGATTAAACAGAGAAACAATGACATTAATTTGGATAAACTTCGAATTCGGTCGAAAATCCGTTTGGTCTTTATTTTAAAATTCAATCCCTACAAATTTATTAGAATTTAATAATAAAATCATGCATCTTTAAACTTCTTAGGACCTGAAAATAGTACCACGAAATTTAATAAGGCCAATAATTGAAATGTTTGATTATTTTTTCATACTTTATTTTTAAACAAAAACTACAAATCTTAAATTACAAATTACTCAACCTATATGTTACTATTGTAACTATTTCTAGCTTACTGCGAACCCAAAATTAGTCGTAAAAGATGTAATTTCTAAAGTTCCCAAGCTCACAAGAATCCGTTTAATCTAGTAACTCTCACGTATTCACAATATTTAGGTACTTACTTGCAATCACACAATATAAAACATACATATAATGAACAAAACAGAAAATGTGTAAGATTTACGATTTTAATTCAGAATTTTATTTTAACGTTATTGACTAACTTGTAGTAATCTTATAGCCATTTAATGTGCTGAGCTGAAAAAAGCGATTCTTTTAAATCAAAAGAAAGTGTATTCCATTGTAGCAAGATTTTTTCTTAGGTCCGTATTACAGAACGCGATTCAGACTATGATCTATACTTATATAGCAGTCATCTTTGTCATTTTGATAGTGTGAGAAAAAGACAATCAATAGATAAGTCTCCTTCTGTAATACTAGCCTTAGTCAGCTAGATAATAATTTGATTCCAAGCTTAGAAAATGCTGCAAAACCCATTATAATTAATAAAAAAAAAACAAGTAATTTTCCGCGGCAGTTTGCGAACGGTATACTAGTGCACTCAGCTGAATATTGTATTAGTAAAGATTCTCGCGGCTACTTTCAAGATTTTTAAACATTTATAACGAGTTCTCATCACTTTTCTTTTTACTCTGGACTATCTAAAACCATTTTAAAGCGTCGAATATCAGTACATCTCTATCTTTCGCTATACAGAAGACAGTGACAGGTAGTGTCAATTATCGGCCGTCCGTCGATCGTAAATAGTACAGAGTAGAGCCCCAGATACGGATTACGCTTGACCATGACCAAGGATTGGGCAGCGTATCTTCCCTTTGCTAGCTTAAGGGCACCTAACTAGGTCTACCATGATATCAATTTCAAACATGCATTACTTATGCAAAAAGTTATTTTATTTGAAGGTGTGAATCAGATGCAGCATTGTATAACATCTTTCAGTCAAAATCGTTGATTTTGTTGTACCGTGATCTCTTGTAATTTCCAACCTTGACATTGGCAGAATTGTTTTAACCTTTGAAGACACAAAAAAATATTGAATTTTGGATCCCTCGCTTGTAAACTTGACTATCTAATACGTTCTACCACACTCACAAATTCTTAAACTTACTTATTCAGCATTGTGTATGATATAACATACAGTCCAAGGCGCACTATGTCAATATTTCAAAATTTTAATTACATTTCTTTTGTCCGCCAGATCTACTTATCCATCGCTATTAGTTGAGAGGTCACATGGCACACGACATCACTGCTGTATACATGTTGCACAGTATGTTAACGAGGTTATTTTGTTTTTTTGTTTTTTGAAGTAAAAATTTCTTTACTTTGAAGTATGGTCGGAAACCCGGACGGATGGCAGCCCTATGGTAAAATTATCTCTGTGACAGATGTCAACGATTATTCGCACGTAGTGCGCAAATACCGATAGACTATTTTACTGAATTGAAAGTAGACAGTTTGGTCGAGTGGAAAAGTTTGTAAGCAACAGGTCGAGGGTTCGAATCCTGAGAGAATAACGGACTCTTTTTGTGTATTTCGTTTTATTTCCATATTAATACACAACGTTAATGTTCAAGTTTTCACTTCTTTCTGCCGGCACTCCCAGAGTGCAATCCGATGTTTTTTTTTAATTTAGGTCACTGTCTCGAAGCGCTCGTAGCCCAGTGGCGCTCGCTGATCTCAACCGATCAGTGAGGTTAAGCAAAAAACACAGAGGCAAGGAACCTGATGAGTGACCGAAGTGGTAATTTATTACGAGCGTTTCCGCGCTTCGGCGAGCACGTTGAGCTGTCGGTCCCGGCTGTTGTAGATTGACTATTACTGTCGTTAAAACCTAGTCAGAGGTCAGTGTGCATTCTGAAAACTCTGCTACCAGGGTTAGCAAAGTTCGCCACACACTTGACTATACCTACACGATAAGAAGAAGAAGACCTGCAGCTAAATTCACGACTTGACATTGGTCGCGGTCAAACGTCGATTTATTTCAATTTTTGATGAAATGGCGCTCATAAACGTGATCTAGCCAATGCTAGAGTATTTTAATAGATAATATTAAAATTGAGAATGATGAAGTCGCCAGCATGAACTAAAAAAATTTTGTTCTGCTAGCAGGTGAAGATCACGATTTTGAAGCACTAAGATATAGTTATGACCTGACACACCACCGGTCGAATGTTAAAGCAATCACGTCAGAGAGTGACCAAAGTCACGGTGGGTTCGCGATCAAACGTGAATAGCTGTCAAAGTGAATTTTCACCGAAAGTGAATTTTCGATGGCACACGCATCGACCATCTAACCAGGGCCTCTATTCTGTAACTTCAGTTGTGTATCAATGGAATGGAGGTTATTTTATCTTTTCAGGTGGCAAAATTAAGAAATATTTAATTTTCTTATACTTGTCACCACCCCGACCAGCAGCGCCACCGCCAACCGAAATTAAAGTTGCAAACCACCTAGCAACTGAAAATTCAGTTGGCGGTTTCGCCACCAGTCCCAGTAACCGTCATTAGATGTATGAAATTTGGATAGTTCTCAATTTTGCCACCTGAACGGATAAAATGGCGACCTTCCATCGACACACAACTGAAGTTACAGAATCGGGGCCCAGTGGAGTTGCATTGAACGTAAATTAGTCTATACTGATATTATAATGAGAAAAGATTTGATTATTTGTTTGTTTGCATTGAATAGGCTCCGAAACTACTGGTCCGATCTAAAAAATTCGTTCACCATTAGATAGCTACATTACCCCCGATGGACATAGGCTACATAATTTTGACGAATACCCACGGAAACGGAGTCCCGGGCGGAATGCTAGTTAGAAATAAATTATCACCAAAAGCAGAGGTAAGGGGGGGGCTATGTCGTATCTTACTTACAAGAGAGAGATGGAACTAGTGGGGTAACCGCGCGCCTCTTTTAAAAGTGTTGAAAGAAACCATCGTCCTAGATTACATCTCTACTGGTTAAGTACTGTATAGTCACACTCGACCCTCTGGGGTTGTAATTGACTTACTGCTGATGTCATGTAAAAGTTACCCATACTAATAATTTATTATTATAAAGAGGAAAGATTTGATTGTTTGTTTGTTTGCATTGAAAAGTTCTTTTACCATTAGAATACTACATTATTCCTGAGTAACATAGGTTACATAATTTTTCCGAATTCCCACGGGAACGAAGTCCAGAGCTGAATCTAGTTTATTTAGTGAAACACTTAATCGAAAATGTTTTATGAAATTTCGAAAAGGAATACAAAATGTTGCTTTAGATTTTCCACTCAAAACAAATTTCGTGTTTGTCTATTGAAACAATTCTACAACTCGCGTAGCTTTAATGGCATAAAGATTGATTCATACAATACCTACTGTATATTCTGTCAAACTATTCGGTGTAGGGTCAGAAAAGTAAACGCATTGTCTTCGGTAATTGCTGGTGATCCGTGAACTGTGAACTTGTTAAGGGAACGATACATCTTCTTTTATTTTATAATTGGACTTTCTGTTGGTATTACTAATTGTCAGAGGGTTAAAATCGTATACGAGAGAAATATGAACCACCACAACTATTACCAATGGCATTTTCTGAGTAATGTAATAGGTACCAACATTACACTCTAACAGTGAAGGAAAACATCATCCAACCTGCAAATTCAGAACACTGAATAGTGTGTGGGCAACATCCTCATAGATGAAAGAAAGAAAGAAAGAAAATACATTTAATGCACCGTACAAAACATACATTTTAACCATTCATAAGTGTTAAAAGAAAGATACATCGCAGTGACGTAGGGTGCAACTCAGCTTGGTGCCTGCGCTAAAATAGCACAGACGCTGTTATTCTGCTGCTCCGTTTGTCGTCTTAGATCTTAATATTACGACACACGCTACCTATAAAAGAAAAAAGAAAAGAAAATAACAAGATACATATTAAATGGACCGACAAGATGCTGATGTTTTGGTTTTACATCAATATAACTTAAATTTTACGTAAATAAATATTTTTACTAAGACATATATTTCTAAACACATCACATTATTTGAAAATAAATAATAAGCTTTCTACGAGTATATGCACTCTTGCACATCAATAATTAAACAATTAAATGTTGCCCACATTATTTTTATCTTAGCCTAAACATAATCTAATTAGTTCTTACTAAAATTTTCGTTTTAAAGGAGTATTCGACTTTCTGTCGCTTTTGCAAGCATCATGATTACGGATAGTATGAAAAACTTTGGGTGGATGTTAAACAACATATTCACAGCTTCAAAAATATGTAACATGGCTGTATGTGTCTTGTTTTGTCAAAGTTACACATTTGATCTCTGTCTGCACCCAGCTCGGAATACAGACGATTTACTCTTATAAACAACTAGCTTTCCGCCCGCGGCTCCGCCCACGTGGACTACAGGTTATATCGTGCCCAGCTGTGCAGTCTAGCCGCAAAGGTGCAGTATATGTCTATGTAGTAAATGTAGCCTATGTCCTTTCCTAAGGTCAAATCTATCTCTGAAAGTACCAAATTTTATCAAAATCGGTTCACTACTTAAGCCGTGAAAGCGTGACAGACAGACAGATATACAGACAGAGTTACTTTCGCATTTATAATATTACTAGCTTTCCGCCCGCAGCTACACCCGCGTGGACTACAGGTTATATCGTGCCCAGCTGTGGGATAAAATGTAGCCTATATCCTTTCCCAAGGTCTAATCTATCTCTGTACCAAATTTCATCAAAATCTGTTCAGTAGTTTAACCGTGAAAGCGTGACAGACAGACAGAGTTACTTTCGCATTTATAATATTAAGAAAAGTAGGAAATTAGAAATTTATTCTTTATTAACAATTTTTGATGTATTCAATAAATATTTATAAGTGATCCCGTATTTATCTGCATATAGAAGAAAATTTTTCATATGATTTTATAAATTTAAATATTTTTATCTTTAACCAACACAACACTGCCCCTTAAGTAGACATCAACGTCTTTTATAAAAGCGAATGAATAGACCTGACGTCTATTTATTTGTATTCGATCAGTGACAATAGAGCATGCGTCTGTTTGTGCCCACTTCTATTATTGTGGGTTCTTCTATAGTTTTTTCTTAAAGCTCTTTCCGCCTTATACATTGGTTCGCTTGAAAAATAACCGG
Source organism: Aproaerema taeniolella (assembly GCA_949987775.1). Taxonomy (NCBI): domain Eukaryota; kingdom Metazoa; phylum Arthropoda; class Insecta; order Lepidoptera; family Gelechiidae; genus Aproaerema; species Aproaerema taeniolella. The sequence goes on along the minus strand of OX465261.1, from coordinate 2,400,437 downwards.
CCAAGTCAATGTCGGGTCACGCACAATATATGGTTCTTTAATTGATCGCCATAAATTAATACTACAATACAATAAAATACAATACAATAAACTTTATTTGCACACAAAGACATACAATACAATACATACTACTCTACTTCTTCTTCCTAGCGCTTAGTCCCGTTTCTCATAGGGTACGCTTGACCATGATCCAGGGTTTGACAGGCCAAGTCGTTACAATGGAGCAACTTCCATCTGACCTCTTGTGACCCTGCTAACAGGAGAACCTGACCGGATTGGATCATGTTTACACATTCAGTCTCACGATGTTTTCCCTCACCGTAAGGGAATCGGTCAGTGTGAAACTAATGTAAATTAGGTACTCAGACAACGAGTTATTGGTAATGGCGGCACTGGGGATCGAACTCGGAGCCTCTCGCTACGAGTCCGACCCACTAGCCGTTAGACTACCGACACTCTCCATAAATTAATATTACTATTAACGTTATAAATGGTGACTTTAAATTAGGGGGCGTCCATTAATTACGTGAGGCGTTTTGGGGGGGGAGGGGGTCGGGTCGAATCTCACTCAATCTCACGTGGGGGAGAGGGGGGATCTCTACAAATATCACGTAATATTTGCCACCAAAAGAAATAGTGTTAAATTGCGAGAAACCTAAGTTAGACCAACTAAACCATGTTGTTTCGGTAGCCACTCTTAAGACTACCGGAACAACATGGTTTAGTTGGTCTAACTTAGGTTTCTCGCGGTAGCCACTCATGAGTTCCCGTGGACTGAATTAGAACAATTTTTTTTTTCAAAAAGTTGGTAAATCAGTTTTTTATTGTTCGATTATTAAAAGTTTAAAAATAATTAGGCAAATTATGTTATAAAACTCACGTCAGATAAAGGTAGGAGGGGGGGTGTCGAGCCAAATCTCACGACATCTCACCAGAGGGGATGGGGGGTCGAAAAATCGCCAAAACACCTCACGTAATTAAAGGACGCCCCCTTAGCAAATGAAAATTGAGGATATGATGATTTATATCATGAGGATATGATGATCAGCCTACGAAACTAAACAACTTTCCCCAAGGAACATAGGTCGAAATATGAAATCTCTCCATATAACTTGTACCATTAGCTGATTTTCATTTAAAGAGGAAGTTTTTTGATATTGGAAATGTCTTTTCGTTCGCTCCAGCGTAGGCTCCGATTTCACGAAGAAGTGCGATCCCCTTATATCTCCGAGATTTGTAAAGACATGATATTTAAAAAAAGCTCTAAAGACGCGAATGTACGAGAGTTGTAAGGTTCAAAAAGAATTATTCGAGAAAGTTAAAAACTAGTAAATTTATGGCCGATTTAGTGAAAAAAAATTCAGTTTATTCCGAATTTGATGCTGATATTTTGGAAACGAAGAATGATTATCAAAAATTTGAGAAAACTTCCTCTGGACGATTTAGTCTACAATTTGAGCTGAAAACAAAGATGATCGGGTTAAAGGTTTGACCTGTAGCCTAACCTTTTTGAAAAAAGTCAGAACGACATTTTTCATATGAATATTTTTTCGAATTCCTTAGATTCATTTCCAATGTGATCGATGATTATCAAAAATTTGAGAAAACTTCCTCTGGACGATTTAGTCTAGTCAGCTACAATTTGAGCTGAAAACAAAGATGATCGGGTTAAAGGTTTGACCTGTAGCCTAACCTTTTTGAAAAAAGTCAGAACGACATTTTTCATATGAATATTTTTTCGAATTCCTTAGATTCATTTCCAATGTGATCGATAGTCGTGTGAGGCACGAAATTTGTGTTTTTTTTTGAAAATTTAATTGTTTGTTTACATGGATAGATTCATCCCCTTAGTTTCGCTAAATAATTTAACTTTATGTTTTTACATTCTGTTATATACTTCGTTAAGCACCTGTTAAAATATTTAAATAGGGATGTTCAGTGGACTAACAAAAATAATTATATTTTTAATTGATCTGACTGTACAAGTATGTAATATAATATTTTCTTTACCAATAATATCAAGAAAATGAAACCTAGGTACATGTTTTTATTCACTAACAATTATCTCGGGTTGTCTGTTAAATTAATTTGATTAATGTTTGTATAATTTTACTTATTACCTTATTAGTGATTGTGATTCTTGAATGGACTTTTGTTATTTAAAATAGCATTGTTTTTTTAGTATATTAATCGATTCATAAATCTTTGCAATTAAATAAACAATACTCTATTCGGCTCCACAATTGTCGAGACTTTTTATTTATTTTTATTTTTTCAAAATATTGAAACTGGTTTAAAAAAGCTCCTATTGAATAAATAAAATATAAAAACAATCATTTTGCCGTATTTTTTTAATAAATTACCGTTTCCATAAATATTAATAGGTATTGTTCTAATAATTATATTGTACACGTCGTGTTGTTCTTCTTGTGTTAGAATGTTGACGAGCAGGGGGAAGGTACTCTCGTTGGGTCCCGTTTTGGCCTTGGTACCTATGAATGCCTCTAGATGGCGCATTGCTGGCTCTGGAATCTAAGCGATCCGTTGATTGTCTTATTGATGCCCCAGTTACACCATTCTGATCCTCAAATGGACCCAAATATGTGTTCTCAGGTTTGTTGTTTTCTGTTTTGACAAAAGTGTGCCTGTATTGGTTGATTTGGGCACGTTGGCCGAACTCAATATTGCGACGAGGTGGAAGGTATCCCTTGTCGATTGTGTTTGGAGCAAACGAGTTAACTATGCTTCTTACATTAGTTATTTGGTCGTGGCTGGGTAATTTTTTAAACGTATTCTGACGGTTTGGGGGCAGATACATCTTTCCAGCTTCTGCACCGAAATTGTTCTGAGAGAAACCATTATTAGAGCGAAGCAAAGCATTGTTCGTCACTATAGTGTCATCGTCATTACTGTTGACATCGAAACCATTATTTTGATGAAAGAGATCACCGTTGAAGCGGTCATTATCATTGTTGCCTCCGTTATACTTTTCGCCGTGGTAATCGCTATTATGGTTGCTTTCAATGTTTTCGTATTTCGCGGGGTTGTATGAACCTGTAAATCAAAATAATTCAAATGTCATATGAAAGTTTGATATAATTGATTTTTTTCTTATTTAATTTTGGAGAGGCTATTAATCTAATGCTTCGTTTAGAACTGTCAATGTCATTTTATTACTACTACCACTACTCCTTGCTATTGGCTCTTCAAATGTTTTTTTTAGATTGCTTATTTCTATTATAATAGTTTAAAACGCTTTATTGTTAAATTTAAAATTTTACAATATTTTTTTTATAAAACAAATCAGCAAGATTCTCATTTTGTTTAAATGAATCATTATTTGAATATTAAAACATGATTGCTAAAGACATTACTGCGCGTAAAATGAAAACTTTATAACATCTAACGAAGTTACGATGATTATTCATGAGTTATTATTCATAAACTTTGTAATACCATATTATGGATAAACATTAGGAAAGTTTTTTTTTTGTATCGCCAGTTGCAATAAAATTGTGTTGTGTGAGTTATGTGTTGTATAAACCCAACATCGAACGTTAAATGTCAGTGCATCTCTCTTTTGCGCTATACACTTTGATGATTCGATGACAATACATTTATCGTATTTGATATCGTCGATAGACAACAGGTAAACCTAGGTAAACGATAGACTATAGGAAATAAAAAAATACTGGAACCAATGAATCATTGTAAATACTGGCAAATGTTTGTCAGTATTTACGATTATTCATTGATTAAAAAGCACATTATGCACTACCTAATCCGACAGGGATATTATTGGCGGATGGAAATATTGGAATATTGGCAGAAGATTCGCTGATAGAATTCACCATTTAAATTATAAATTATGATTCACTGATAGATTTACTCATTACATGATTATTGGCCTACAAAATTGAAGATCACGGGCAAAGCAAATAGTTTATGCAAAAGTCGTGCTTTTATTTCAGTAACAAGTTTAGCACATGATGAATTTATTATTAGTAATTATAACATTGACCTTGTGCAACTAGGGCAAGATGCAATGCGATTGAAAATATAGAAAGTCAATCTTAATTTTTCTTATTATATGCTTTTTTGAGAAAAATAAGTTTTTCATTAATATTTCGACGAAATGGAGTATAACTTTAAATAAATCTAAATCAAAACACTAAGTTTTGTTCCTGTGTTCTTTGGGGAAGTGATTAGCTGAAAGGGAACAATAACACTTTTGGAAATGTCTTATCAAATCTGCTACAGTGTTATTGCTTGGTTTGCTCTTTCCCTATTTTTCCCTATGAACCAGACAGCTACTATTATACTTGTCACACTTATCACGATGGCTCGTATTACAGAAAGTGACCCAAATCTTGATCTATACTTAAGTATTGATTGTTTCTTTATCTCACTATCAAAATGACAAAGACGTCTGTTACTTAAGTACAGATCAACGTCGGAGACGCGTTCTGTAATACGGACTTCAAACGCCTTCGAAAAATACATACCATCATCAAAAATGCCGTTTGCCTCATCCTGAGCGTTCTGATGCAGAGCCTTCAAAATGTCTTCTGGTACAGGAGGAGGGGTAGGGAGGTGGTCTCCTTGAGGTTGGAAGCCGTTTTCGTCTGCTGTGTACCTAAAAAAGTGAAAGATATTAATTAACTTGAAAACTTGGAGCATTGCACCAAAACTTTACACTTTATAAAAAGTAGGTATCACATTCCATGTTTGATGGTCTTTCAGTACAAAATTTGCAAAATAGATTCGTCGGGCTTTCAGTGAGGATGAAGTTTAAGGATAATCCTGTAGGAACCATAAATTTTGTAAAAAAACTGTTTAGTTAAGTCAAGACTTAGCTCAGGGGTGTCAGAGTTTTCAGGCTGCCAAATAGCCTCTGACTCGGTATAACCGACGACAGCCGGAACTGACAGTTCAAAGTGTCCATAATGATATTACCTGACGCTGTAGACAAGCCCATCAGGACCAACATAAGAAAATCCACCCTGAGCTTGCACACCATTGGCTGCCACACCGCTCTCTTCAGCAACTATGCCATTCTCAGTTTTATAGCTATGGGCGTAATAATTTCCATCATTTTTGTTATCCTGACGAAGGATGGCGACATTCCTTTCTAGAGAAGGATTAATGTCATTCGAATCGCCAAAATCAGCATCATCATTTTCAAAACCGTGGCTGTGTTGAGCGAAATTGTTGCTGTGTTGAGCGAAATTGTTGTCGTGGTGAGCAAAATTGTTGCCTTGTTCAGCGAAATTGTTGCCGTGTGGAGCAAAACCATTGCTATTTTGGGCAAAGTCGTTGTTATCTTGTACAAAATCATGGTCGTTGTTGTTTCTGTTTTGCATAATATATGCACCGTTGTGTTTATGAACAGTGAAGCGGTTATTTCCTACAAAATCGCCCCGGAATTGCTTATTAGGTCCAGAAACCGGGACTTGTAGGAAGTTTTCGGAACCACCAGACGTAGTGGCATGAGCTGGTGGAAGATAGTTCCTGTCTAGTTTAGCAGCATTTGCCAAGGTGGCAACTGCCAGGAGTATTATCTAGAAGAAGAAAAAAATATTTTTAATCACAAATTTTAAAACTGACGATTAGTAGAATTTCAAGCTAAACATCCTTATTTATAAAATTACGTAAAAATCCGCCTCTTCTTATAAATTATGGAATTAGCTTATTTTCTAGTTACGAGCAAGTATAATTTAACGGTTTTGACATTGATAAAATTATTTTAATTTGTTTTATTTTGATTACGCTATCCATGTTCTTCTCAATCAATTAATATTTCACGAAATGGTCACGAATTTTTAAAACTTGAATATTTTTCACTTTTCAAAAGATTCAGTAAATATTTTTTTTTTAACGCTACACACTCAAAGGCCCACACTAAGGTTTTCCCTTGTGTCGTGGGTCCCTCGGAACACACATAAAGACAAACACAAACACCCATGACCCGAGAACAAACATCTGCTTTTCACACAAATGTTTGTCCCGACTGGGGATCGAACCCAGGACCCGCCGATCAAGAGGCACCGTCACTACCACTCGACCAAACCGGCCGTAAAACGTAAACGCCGAAAAGTTATTGTTTCTTAATAGCTTTTGAATTAAGATTTTTTTTTAAATTACTGAAAGATAATTTATAATAATTATTCAGTACCCCACACACCAATTTCATATTTCCTAATAATTTAGTTGTCAATCACGTATTGCCACTGCGAAATCCAACAGATAACTGATATGTTGTGATACTGAAAAGAATATTTATATAGCTATAGCCTTCTGGGTGGATCGATCTACTTCAATAGAAATGATGTTCAAAGTCGTGGGCCGTTTGTTGTGTAATCAAAATATGATACACGAAGATGGACGCATCTAATTGTTAAGGATGGGTTTATGTGAGACGTAGTAAGGTGCATGCGGAGAGTATTTCATTGTTTTTTTTGGCAGTATTTTGACGAGGCTTGGTGTATTTTAAAATTGTCAACTTATAGGAGAATGCGAAAATAAAACATTTATAAATCTATTATAGAATTGAAATATGATTGATTGTAACTCTTTGATTTTTATTGATTTGTTTCTAATTTTTTCCCTAAAAATTAATCAATTTTTTTAATTTTTTTTTAAACTAAAGATTTTATTTCTGGAAAAAAGAATTTTCATCGACTTTTCTTGGTTGTCCAGTAACTTTTTATCTTTTTAGTACGGTTCATAAAACAATAATTTACAAATTATGGTATTCATATATTATACCTACCTGTATAGTGAAGTTAATCAAAATTAATTAAGGTAATGTTTTATTACATTAACCATTGAGTGCAATTTATATTTTCATTGTTTTTCATCTTGTTGATTAATTGTTTGTAATATGGCCAAGTAAATAGGAATATATCCCATTAAAAAAAATACATTTGTCAATAAATAAATTAAGACTTAAATTCTAAATTCACTTTCATACGTTATATTTATAATTTGTAAAATTATGATGTAACTTTTAGTAAAGAGCGATACGGAAAAAGTGCCACATGTATAAATAAATAGGAGGGGTAAGAGGGAGGAGTAACTAATATAAATACTTATTAGTTTTATAACTTTGTTAGGTATTCGACATTGCGTCTTGTCTGAACCTACCCTCTATTATCTTCTACCGTTTAATTAAACACTCAATTATATTTTCTTGTGTTCTTGCTTCACTTTGGCATACGAACGACTTGCGCGTAATCTTCAATGATCGTATTAAGGTGCGCATGGGCATGTTTGGACGCTGCTCTATATTATCTACCGCGAGTTTTTGACCTTGGGTAATATTACATGCATTCCTAACGCATATATTTGTTTAAGTATTTTTGTGCGTTTGTATGTAGGGTACTTTATAGCATAAGGAGGTCGAGAGGACTTAAAGAAGACTTTATTTTGAAGATATTTATTTAGTTCAGGACAATGTCACATTCTATTAGTGAGAAAGGAAATCGAAAAGTTTAAATTTATAGGATAGACAGACGCAATAGGAAAGTCACGTGGTTAGTTCAAATCAATCACATATATTTCAGAACTATCACTATTAATAAGAATCGCTTATAGAATGAGACTTTGTCTAGTCCTCCAGAATAGTTATCTGTGCATCAATTCTGAAAAATCAAAAGTCGTCGCCGATATCAAGTAAAGAAAGAAAGGGTTGTAGTACGCTTTGTCCGTTGATCAAGAAGATGCAGCTAGCAAGTGCTTGAGCACTAAGATGTCATACATCTTTCTCTTGCTTTATACCACCGTTTCCCATTGAACTGGTCGGTTACCCATTGTGGTGATCGGTTGAGAATAACACCACCCCATTCTCTTTCCGTGGGTGTCGTAAGAGGCGACTAAGGAAACACAAATGAGACCTGCCTCCTAGTAATGCATCCCAGGCAACGACACTTCATTTTTTCTGAATCTGAGGTGTCGTCCTATGGTCTCATGCGGTGTGGTAGGCTCTGTAAAAAGCCGTCTGGTTCGCGACCATTCCTACCGAAGTCCGACGCCAAACAGCTTGCTGTGTTCCGTCGGTGAGCGGAAGTACCAGTGCCTTTATAGGCATTTTCTGGGTTAACTCGCTCCATCGTCGACTTCATCTTTGACCTTGGTCAAGATTGAGGTCAAGAGTTAACCAATCTTATAATACAAAAAAACTAACTACTTTGACACAACGGGTTACTGATGACAGTGATTGGTCAGGACAAATATCCATCGTGTGTCGATAATACAAGTAAAAGGGTTTGGTGGTAGGTTAGGTTAAGACGTGGTGTGTTGATGATTGGTTTCGTTTTAGTTTTTAGTCGTAACGAAGTCTGTTGCGGATGCATCTTTGTACTTATTTCACATTTCTTTTAGTTAATTTAAAGACAATTGATAGACATAGACAGAAATAGAGATAGGCTTTTTTACTTCTAATATTAGCTACTAGAACAGATTCACCGGCAGAAACTAGTTTCCTTACTTCAAGATCAAAACACAGATAAATTGCAGTAAAAAACACACGCCAAGTTACATACGTATTGACATTATTGGTTATTGGTTTTATATAGATCGGAGCGAAATTTAATAGGATTGTTAAAGTTTGCGAATTGATTTTTGAGAATGAAGTCATCTACGTAATTGAGGAGATTAATAGATTTGATCTACAAAGTTAAATATTTTATTTTAAAAGTAAAATTGTGTGTACAAAATTATTACAAATAAAACAGGCAAGTGCGAGTCGGACTCGCGCACGAAGGGTTGCTTACCATTACCTATAAAACCGGCCAAGTGCGAGTCGGACTCTGTAAAAACCACTATTTTTATAAAAACGGCAAAAAAAACACGTTTGTTGTATGGGAGCCCCCTTAAATATTTATTTTATTCTACTTTTTAGTATTTGTTGTTATAGCGGCAACCAAAATAAATCATCTGTAAAAATTTCACGGTTCTGTGAATCACTATCACGGTTCATGAGATACAGTATCGGTCAGACCTTCTATAAAATCACGTTTTTTGTATGGGAGCCCCCTTAAATATTTATTTTATTCTGGTTTTTAGTATGTTTTGTTATATGGCACATAAAAATACATCATGCGCGAAAATTTAAACTGTCTAACTATCACGGTTCATGAGATACAGCCTGGTGACAGATGGACGGACGGACGGACAGCGGAGCCTTAGTAATAGGGTCCCGTTTTTTCCCTTTGGGAACGGAACCCTAAAAAAACTGTAAATTAATGTTAACTATGACAATTCTTCTTATTAACCTTGGTCGCACAGTGCTATTTTCAACCTCCGACAAAAAATAGGAGTGTTATAAATTTAACGTGTGTATCTATGTATCTGTGTATAGTATGTGTCCGTATATCTGTGTGTTTTTGTTTTAAAGCTATCCCAACATTTTTTTTATCAGCCTATATACGTCCCCACCACGGGCACGGGCAACCCGGGTTGGTAGACCGCGCGCGGTCTGAAAATGAATTTTCTTAGACGTGCGAGTTTCAGCACGATGTTTCCCTCACCGCTGAGCAAGTGCAATCTAATGAAAAATCCGTACATCAATCCGAAAAGACGAATTTAGTAGTACAGGCCCGTACCAGGATTTGAATCCGCAACCTTCCCGTTACAAGCGTGGCTCATTACCAACTGGGCTATCACTGCTTGATGATGGTTATTAGCTGTTAATAGTTTTGATCGTAAATTACTTAGACCTTACCGGCTAAGCTCTGTGAGCGCTGTATTTAGAAATAAAAACATTTTATTGGTATTAATAGCAGTAAAACAAAAAAGAGCAGCTCACTAAGCACTTCTGCTACAATTAAACAATTTTTTGAAATGTTTTTAAGTGTTCTACTGAAGAATGTGATAATTAAAAGCGAATTATCAGAATTTTTGGCTGAAGGTTCCAGCTATTAACCATAACGCTTAACTTCGGCTGTATTAGGAAGAAATTGTTACTATTAAATTGTAAAAATTAAGAACTCATTCATTTTTACAAGGTTGTGGCTATTTTTGTATTCGAACACTCCTCAACTTGTCATTTCCTTAAAAAAAATATTAATTGTAGTCGATCATAGTTATGGGTTTTTGTTTTACTCGTTTGCCTACTAAAACAATTCTGTGTCATATAATTATATTGTCTTTCTTTACAATAAATAATATATATAATTGTCTACGTTAAAAATGTTATTTTTATTTTTTTCTTCTTCCCATACAAAGGCAAATCAGCTGATCGCCCAAGTTACTTAAAGAGGCGATTTTTTCTTTCTTCTTTTTTGTTTATTTATTTATTTAACTTAATGCACTAAAAGTACATGGGCGGACTTAATGCCTAATGGCATTATCTACCAGTCTACCTTAGGGTGATTGGGAGATTTACGTGGTAGGTGCATATCACAAATATATGAAATTACTTTAATAACTATAAAACTACACTAAGAACAAAGGAAAATAACTGCAATCAAATGCATACTTGTACTTACATAAAGTAATTATAATAAATATACATACATACAATATGAATATACATAACCATAATATAGAGGTGATAGCCCAGTTGGTAATGAGCCAGACTTGTAATCCGAAGGTCGTGGGTTCAAATCCTGGTGCGCGCCTGTACCGCTAAATTCGTCTTTTCGGATTTATGTACGGATTTCTAATTATTACTTGCTTAGCGGTGAAGGAAAACATCGTGATGAAACCCGCCCGTTCAAGAAAATTTTCGAAAGACGAGTGGTCCACCAAGCCGCATTGGGCAAGCGTGGTGGAGTGTGGCCTGAATCCCCTTCGTGTTTCGAAGGGAGGCCCGTGCCCCTCGGTGGGGACGTATATGGGCTGGTAAAAAAATCATAATAGATATATAAATACATAATATAAGAATGAAGAAGTCAGCTTGAATCATATAACAGCTTCAAAAATGACACCGTACTCTGTGTTTAAAGGAGTTACGGCTGGGGGACTTTCTAATCTTTCGAATTCTTGTACAGTTTCGTAGGCTGATTCACACCCTTAATTTCCATGCTGGACACCCAATAAGTATTTTCCATGCTGGACTGGGAGTAAAAAAAAAACTTAGAATGTGCCAGCTACCTACTCTTCCCAGGTATACCTACAGTAAAAGTCTGAAGTAGGATGCGAGAGTTTTGCTGTATAATGTACAAAAGGCTGACCACCTCTCATCATTATACAACTTGTTCCATCTGATAACCCTCACAATTTGGTTCTAGGACCACTGATGCTCTGCCTACCCCGTTAGGGTTTATGGGCGTGAGCGTTTGTATGTACTATGTGTGTATGTGTAATATGTATTTTTTGTAATAATGCAAAAAATAATCAGTCCAATACACACACATCAACACAGTTTTCACAAATTTCAAGTAAAACAAAATTTATTTATTGGAATTAAAAATTCAGGTTTAGCACTTGCTCGTCTGAAAATTATAGCGCTCCATGTATCTCAAGTATGCTTTTGTAGCTTCTCAAACAGACCTCTTTTGTATGAAAAATCGTGCAATATCCCTAGACCGTGTTGATGTGTATACTTTAATTGCTGCATCTTATTTAATAAACATACTTTAACGAGTTTAATTTTCATGAAGCTACTTAACTTCTCAACTTCGTCCGCTGACAATGAAAGGGCACATTAGCAGAAGCTTCCGTCACGGTTAGTTATCATATCATGCCGATTATTATTATGAGTCACTTATCTAGTGAAATATACGGACCACACAAGCAGTAGGATATCTTTTTTTTGTTTATAGTCTGGGAATCTTATACTGTTACAAAAATAGTACATACTATATATTTATCTATACAGGGTGTAAGGAGCTAAGAACATACTTAAATGGTGAAATCTGCCCATAACTATGACCTGGTACAAGTAATTATTTTTTGCTGGACATTTCAAGTTAAGAAGTTTACGATATTTGCCTATTTTCGTGCTAAGCAATGTACATCCCACATCGCGCGCCGCTGTCAGAATGCGGTCTCCGTAACTGGTTTTTCATCCAAAATGAAGTGTTTTCAAATAAGTAATTTAATTTTAAAGCAGAAAATATTTAAAAACTTCACAGGAAGATTATTCTGAATGATATGGTCTGGATTTCAGTTTCTGCTAAGCTGTCCCCCCTGGAGGTGTAACCGGTAAATGGCTTCTAACTCGGTTTAACGACCAAGCCAATCAACAACAGTCGGATATTTTATATCTAAGTTTTTGTCGCTCACGGGAAGACAAATTCTTGATGATGTTAAAATGGTAACCTAATACTTCACTTACCTATACATAAAAGCTCACTCCTTTGTCCCATTGGGGCAGGTAGAGAACACAGATTACCACCTGCTATGATCCAAATACATTTCTTTCGCTTCCTCTACATTTCTAATTCTCTTCAACAGACTTTTCTCAGTATGTCACCAATTTGGTCCAAGCATGTTCACCTTGTTCCCATACAAACTTCATCAGCATATACCTAGGTAGCGCATTTTGTATGGGAAATCGAAGTTGTTCAGTTTCATGGACGGATTAACTACCCGAGAGGTTGAAAGAGAGATACCTAAAGCCCTGTATATTTATTTCGTCAATCTTCAAAATTAAGATACAGCAACTTTACTTACTGCATTTTAATTCTGTAAACTTCAAATGAACCATCCAAACTCATTATGGTAAATGCATACGTATTATGTCGTGTCCTTATCGTTATTTATCAAGCGGAGTTATTTCGCCTCTGGCCTTCCGTTTACGCAGAAAAATCGTTAAAATTACAACCTATTAGTATCTTCCCCATTTAATAGCTGTGTGTTTAGCTCCTAGACATCCTAGATGTTATTGCTACGACAAATAGAGTACCACAAATAAGTTTGTTTCATAAAAAAGTAAACTGTTAATACTTACATTGTTTTCTTATATTTTTAAGGCGTGATTGTGTGGATGTGTAATTTTGTATGTGTCTTTCCTTCGCCAGATGAAAATGAACAACTTTTTGCAATGAATCAACATTCCTAAAAAAGAAAAGAAATTGCTCTTTAATACATTTTGTTCAATCCACCTTGACTAAATATTTACAGAAAGTTGTTCATTTTTATGGGTACTTTCATATGAGAGACCCTTCAGAGGAATCTGTTTTGGAAAAGTTTGATGAAACTTTGCAGCAATATAGCTTAAACATCAGAGTAACATATAGGTTACATCATTTTCCCAAATTCCCACGGAAACAAAGTCCCAGTCTAGTAATAAATATATATTTTTAAGGATACGTATATAAAGAGATTGGCAAAAAGATAAAATTCTCCATATATATATTTTTTTCATGAGCCCATTACGTCCCAACTGAGGGGCACCACGCTGGCCCAATGCGGGTTGGTGGACTCCATATATAAATTACTTTTATTATTGTACTTACTATCCTTGAAAACTAATTTAAAACATCCCATTTAAATCTAAATATACCTCATTATGGACCAATAACATGCTTACGGGCATGTTACATTTTAAACAGGTAATCATATAGTTATAGGCAGGTACAGACAGCAGCACATCAGGCTATACATGTTGACCTTGACGTCGCCCTTATCTCGTTCGTAATAGTGGCGGCTTTCGTACTGCAAATGGATAACCTGCTGTGCTGCTTTATGTACATAAGTGGTGACTTAATAAGTCATTATCTGTTTCATTTCGACTGAACTTGAACGGCAGATGCAAACGTACTCTCAGGTCTCAGGTCCGTATTAGCGTATTACAGAACGCGACGCAGACTCTGATTTATAAGTCGTAGCAGTCGTCTTTGTCATATTGATAGTGGAACAAAGAGCCTTGAGTCTCCTTCTGTAATATGGGCCTCAATCTTCATCAGCCCTTATACGTCCCCACTGCTGGAGCACGGGCCTCCCTCAATAACATGAGGGGTAAATGCCATACTCACCACGCTTGGCAGACGGGTTGGCGAGGGTTTAATATAATTGCAGAGTTTTCCTTCTCTGTGCAGATGAACTTGCTTGCATATTTACCTTAGTCGCCTTGTACGACACCTTGGTAAGAAAGAGGGTGGTCCTATTCTACTCTGCCGGGGACTCACACGGCTATGTGGGGGGGAGGGGGGCTCAATGCTCCAAGTTAATTCTATTTTGAACCTTATCGCCAGCAGACAAGAAACTTTGAAGAAAACTTAATTGAGGGAACAGATTATAACTTCATTTGACTCTGATACGTGTTGAATTGACACCCTCCTTTCATTGAAGTCGGTTAAAAAGGGAAAAGGAAAGAAGACTGCCGCCAAGAAATCTTCTCATACGGTGCGTCATAATCTCCTATCAATATCCGGAATTATTACCATCATTACAGCCTGTCTTTACTTCACACTAGACGGTCAATTATATATTATGTTGTACTCGCTGCGGATTGGCGTAGAGTCTGAGAAATCACTAATATTTTATAATACATTGCCAATCAATAAACATTAAATATTTTTTGTTTGGTGTTTTTTGAGTAATTTTTTTTAATAATATAGCACTAAAGGTGCTGACCCACCGCTGCGCACGCTGCGCTGTGCACGGGTTTAGGGTTGTCAAGTGGGTTGCCATAAACACGCTACGTATGAATGCGACAAACGCCAGGTGAGTATGTACTCAATGAGTATGACATTAACCCTCAAATTAGATTTTGATCTAATCCTGTGCACAGCCTGTGCCTGTGCACATCGTGCGCAGCTGCGGGTCAACGCTTGGTCAGCGCCTTAATTGTAATATAAAAAAGAAGACAATCAACCTACTTTTCTACTGAAGTATGAAAACCTGCTGTTTTAGATTCTTGTCAAACTATAAACAACATTACAACCAATTATCAAAAATAATAGGAGGGTACGATTCAAATTACAACCAATTGAAATTGAGTCCATAAATTAATGATATCAAACAAATTACTCTTGTTTTGCTTGTAATCGTATATTTGCATCGTATAATATACTAAGATGTACTAAGCCTTTAATATCGTATTTCTGTTTGTAATTTTATATATATTTGTCATTTGTGCAAGGAACTGTAAATAAATAAATAGATAATTAATGTTTAATTTTAACGGCCATATAAGGTTTGTTAGAATGAACGATTAACAAATTAAAAAATATTTTTATTATTTCACTAATCTTCCGTTTATCACCAACAGAAAGGAAATATCTAGTTATATTTCCTTAACTATAAAAATATATTTTTTCAGTACTCATACTCGGAAAGTAGGTCTGAAGTTGCCTACGGAGCGGCTTGAAAGTAATACTTTTCAGGCCTAGGGAGCATCGCTTTTAACTGTCAGCTGTCAAATTAAGTACTAAAAAAACATGTTCCAACTTCCTATACAGCCACTCTATTACAGCGCGATGTAAAATTGAAATAACAAAACTTAAGCATTCATTAAAGAATACTTTTTTAATTACTTTAAATTAATTCTTTATAAATAACATAGATTTTGGCAAAATATTTACCATTTCTTTCAACGATGGAAATGAAAAATAATGGCTGAATAGCTGGCCAGCCACAGAAAAAAAACATAATAGGCGGGAAAGTGGCATTCCAATCTTCATTAGTTTTTTCGAGTTGTAGAGTTTTGTAACTTTCGCATACCAGCTATGAGTTCAGCTTATTAATGTTTTTATTTTCACTTTCTTTGTATTCGTAATAAAAAGCACAGTGTTTATCTCAGGTGAATTCTATTTAGTCCCTCGCTACGCTCGGTCGCCAAACCCCGTCTCGGGACTTAAATAAGTTTATTTCACCCTTAGAGAACAATGTACAATATAAAATGGAACAGCCAAATGGGCCTTATTATAATTCGAACGGCACGGCACGGCATGACAGAATTTGTATTACCATTGCCTTTTATGTTCTCAGTTTTTTAGTATCACTAGTGCATAGTAATACAATTTTGCCGTGCCGTTTTCGTATTATAAAAATACCCAATAGCCAAAACACGCTGCCTGTACTGTGAAGCTCCTTCACACGATATACCGTAATTATCGTTTCATCACACACACTGATTTAACGAAACCGTTTCAAAATATATAACGACGATGCATTCCCTAAGGTTTAACCATGTGTACTACCTATGAAATAGCTATTTTTTCTCAGTTATAATTTTCTTTGTTGTTTTTATGATTTAGTAGCTATTTCCAAAATTATTTTTGATTTCAATCCTTGGTTTTTAATTTCAAATAAATGGGATATCCGTTTTAATGTTTATTTTCACTCTATTTTTTTTAATAATTGACACTTTTAGTAAACTAAATCTGGTAATTATTAGCTTAATGTCATCCCAACCTGCCTACAAAATCTTATTACATTTGGATTTCACATCCACGGAAAATATTCGAAGCGGTTTGTATGAGAAAATCGGTTTTCCAAAAATTTTCTATGGAAACAGCAACTTCATAGTGGGATCTAATAATAATTAGGTGTACTACCTAATGGTATTTTAAATCTAATATGGCGGATTTGTTATTGTTATTTTATTTTGCAGTGCCATTCTTCTTCTTATCGCCATTGATATCAAAAGAAAGGGTTTTCTGAGAAGAATACAAAAACAATTTAGCTTTTTTTTAACTTTTTTTAATAATAAACTCAATATTTAATTACGCTTAAGAACATGACTACTAATAAACCTTAGAGTGACTAAAAGAAAGTTATTTTATTTAGGAGCTGAAGTGAGAATTCCTGCGCCTGCGCCATTTCATAAACTTCACAAGAAGGATAACAATGCTTTCCGAAAAAGGCATGAGCTTCATTTGATCTTCTTTTATTTCATTGTGTCTGCTAGATCAACATTTACCTCTGTCCTTTGACTGTCTATTTTTGCAAATTCAATAGAAAATTACGAAATTGCTGATCATTTTATCTGATTCCATTGTTATTTGTCTGTTTGTTTATTTGCATGATTACTATTGACATTTAGTTTATGACTTCTCGATTTACAGTAAGCAAGCATAGCTAAGATCTGTCTCATTTTTTTTATTTTTTATTATAAGATGGGTTTACTCTTGACCTCAATCTTGACCATAAGGTCAAAGATGAGGTCGACGATGGAGCGAGTTAACCCAGAAAATGCCTATAAAGGCACTGGTACTCCCACGCACCGACGGAACACAGCAAGCTGTTTGGCGTCGGACTTCGGTAGGAGGTTGGCCGCGAACCAGACGGCCCTTTACAGAGCCTACCACATCGCATGAGACCATAGGACGAAAATGAAGTGTCGTTGCCTGGGATGGATTACTAGGAGGCAGGTCTCATTTATGTTTCCTTAGTCGCCTCCTACGAAACCCACGGAAAGAGATGTCTCATGTTAAAATTAGGTCAATTATACGAGAAAATTGATTTATTACGTTCCGAAACGATTTTCATAAATTCAGAGATATTTTGCAGCTTCTTACACACACACAGACACTCACACTTATAATCCGTATCGGGGTAGGCAGAGCATCAGTGGATCTAGAACCACTAGATGCTGCGTTTGACATGAGTTGTAAATGTTATCAGATAAAACATGTTGTATAATGGGAGAGGTTGTCAGCCTTTCACCTTTGATACAACAAAAACCTCGCATCCCGCTTACTGACTTCTACAGTATGCCTGCTAAGAGTAAGCAGCTGGCATATCTTAAGTTTTTCCTTCACTCCCAGTCCAGCGTAAAAGCGAAGGAAGTTTGCAGCTTCTTCTTATTTTAAAAATAAATAAACTAAAAATCTACGAACGACAGAGTAGTCAAATAGGACAGTAGTAGCAGGTTTCGTATTCTTTTGTGCCACTGGCAGTCAAGACCGTAGAGACTTGGGGTAGGGGAGACCGGGGTTCAAAGTGCGGCGGGGAAGGTCCATGGTTCCGATTATAAAAGGCTTAGTAAAAAAAAGATATAAATATATCAAGTAAGTCCGTCGTAAAACGGAACGCTACAGCACACCAACGGCAGCCATCTTAGTTTGATCAGCAACGTCCAGAATATTGTTAAATTACATCGGAACAACTTTCCCGCGACACTTTGAAAGTGAGGCCATAGTTTTGTCATTGATATCAGCGGACAATAGGGATGTTGACAGTGTTTGATTTTATGAATGATTGTATTTGAAACAAAAAATAATGCCAGAAATATATTAATATCCGAAAACAGCATTAAAATTGGTTTATAAATGAACAAGTTATTGGCATTTATAATATCGTAAGGACTAGCTATCTCGTTTTGTGGGGAGAGCTAGCTATCTCGTTTTTACCTACGCAAACAAATGGCGGTGACGTCACGTGTCAGTAAGTGCATCTCTTTTTCGTTGTTTGACAGCTTCCCCCTCTACTAAAATTTAATAGCTTGTAACTTTTTTATTTCTCAATAGTTTTCAAAAATTATTTCGGTTTTGGGTTTGGGATTCAGTTCCTTTTTAAGATAAACAATAAAAAAAAATTAGTCAACATCCGTATTGCGACTAAAAACTGGTGACCTTCACTTGGGTTTGTTCCTCGTGCCAAAGATTTCGCTGGCCATATAGCATGGCAACGTGGCCAGCATCTTAGGCACCCTTCAGTAATTAGGGTAACCCTAGCATTCTTTTGAGAAACCTGGCCTAATTATATATTGGATGACTTTAAATTAGTTTGTAATTAATATATGGTTGCCTGCATTCAGCCTCGCAGTTTTTCCGATCAGCCACCTAGAACAATATATGTTGAAATCTTTTTCGAGGTGGCTGAATAGAAAAACTGCCGTTATATTCATGAACGGCACGTCTAGGGCAATGGATCGGCATCAGTTTCATCTTGCCACTCGATCTATACAAGAAGTTAAAAAAAAAACTTCTTCCAGGGTGTGCGATGGCAAACTACTAAAATCCAGTGTTCCTAAGTAGTATCTATCACTACATTATATTTCTGAGCTGCCACCTCGTGAGGTAGGGTTTCGTGCAACGGGAGCTTGGACTACTATAGGAACTTAAAACGAAATAATATAAAAAATGTTTGCCTTATCATAAAACTCGTACAATCAGCTGGTTAAGCTATGTATGTGAAGTCGAAAACTTTTTTAAAGATATTCATATAGCTTCCTCAGTTTAAAAAGGAGAATTACCCCCAAAAGCTTGGCTAACTAATTGAAAATTACTCCAAAGATTTTAGCATTGCAACAACCTAAGCCAAGTTTACATGACATGTATGTATATCATGTACCAACAATGATATACTTCTATGAGAAAAGTACTTAGCTTTACGTCAATTCACTGGCCGTTTTGTAATCAATTTCTAGAACAAATGACTGTCAGGTTTCATAAGCCCCGCCAACTTTGACGAGCAACATGGCTGCCGAATGGTCATAATGGTCAAATTAAAAAGGTCAATATATTCATTAAATTGTATGAATGCTAGAACAAAGACACTTATATGTGATTTTTTCGTATTGTTCATTTGATGATTTCTTATTATTTGAAGTTTTAATTAATATATAATTTTACAAAAGTTACAACAATTTTAACTTTCGCTATTTTAACCCATAATTTGATACTATCATAGGGTCAAAATTCGTGTATACCTAATACCTTTGATCCCGACGTGCAACCGCGCCAAAACGTCGGGATCAGTGGCACCTGAAATGGTAAAATCATAATATTACTAGCGACAGACGTTGTCCTGTTTTCTTTTTTTTTTCAACTTTCTTAATTTTTTCTTTCATAAGATCCTTCTCCTGATATTATTATCACACAAACAGAACAAAAAAATAATTAGCGAAATCGGTCCAGCCGTTCAGGCGTGATGCCGTGACCAAGGGAAATAGGGATTCATTTTTATATATATATAGATTTACGCGAATTTTGATCGGTGTTAGTAAGTATTAAATTATGTTCAAACGTTATTCAGACTTTTAGTAGTAAGTGTATATTGGAGGACCGTGTGCCAGCGTGTTGGACTAAATCCCCTTCGTGTTTCGAAAGGACCCGTCGTTGGGGACATATGGGCTGATAAAAAAAAGTATGTTCAAAAACGGCTTAATGAAGAATAGTGGTGATAACTCTACCAACTACAGCATAGTTAAGGGGGTCAGTCGTCTTGAAGGGAAACATTTGTGCAAAGTTATGTCAGATATTATCTTTGAATTAACAAATCAAAGACTATCCAAACAAAATATCTTTTAGAACTTACTTCGTATCTTTTACTTCGTATTTCAAAATGCAGTATTTGCTTCCTTACTTCCCAGAAAGCTAACTTCGTGACGAAAAGCGTGTCAAGAGAGCGATCCTTCATGAATTATTGCTCTCAAGTAATGTAAGTAAATAATACGTTCTTAATAGGAAGTCCCACTAAACTTCTTACACTGTCGTATTATAGTAAATCATAATAATATATTAAAAGTGTTATTTTGTATACTAAGCAGCAGATAGAGATGGACTAGACCGAAATTATAATGGTATAGAAACAACATCAAGAGTGGCTATAGCAGCAATGCTCTTAATAAATTTTGAGTGTATTATACTTTGAAATTGTTTTCTTTTTTTGATATTTTTTGGCACTTTATCGCAGCTAAGCCTTTTAATACCAACCAAAAGACACCCGGGACTTCTTTGGTAAAATCCTTCCATATTCCTTGCCTACGTTGTAAAAGGAACCTTTGGGTAAAATTTCAGGTTTCTAGGTCAAAGGGCTTTGGGCTGGTCGTTGATGAGTCAATGAATCAGGACCTGCAATTTTATAAATAACAAAATATTGATAATAAATAATAAATACTAAAATAGGTATTTATTCTTACAGTTTTGATAATAAAGGATGTAATGATAAATCAGTGTATGCTTCTTCATTGCGTATTTTAATCAAAAAGCCTTTGTTTCTCTGTGAACATATGGTCATTATCAGAATCATATAATTGTTATTGTATCAATTAAAATAAACATTAATGAATAGAAATGCTAGGACAACTTAAAGGTCTGTTATGACTAGTTCGGTAGATTTGTTGCTTTTGATGTGATAAAAATAAACTTTTAAAATAAAAATAGTTTATTTATTTTTAAATTATGAAAAGTACATGAGACACATTATATAAGTGCCTATGAAATTCGAGAGTTGCTCTCCTGAAGACCACCTGTACCTAAAGTATTTTTCGAACAAAAAAAGAATTTTGGAAAACGGTCCACAAACGGCGGAGAAATCAGGTGAAAATTAAAAAAAATCTCTAAAGTATGTTCATACGCGTGAAGTATAACATACATACACCAGACGCTTTTAGTCCTTGTTGGGGTAAACATAACGCCATGTGATTCTAAAGCCACTTGATGCAACATACTTCCATGCTGGACTGGGAGTGAAAAAATAACTTAGAATGTGTCAGCTACCTACTCTTCCCAGGTAAACAGTAAAAGTCTGTAAGAGGGATGCGAGGGTTTTGCTGTATAATGGGCGAAAGGCTGACCACCTCTCACCATTATGCAACTTGTTCCATCTGATAACCCTCACAATTTGTGTCAAACATGGCATCTATTGGTTCTATAACCACTCATGCTCTGCCTATCCCGTTAGGGATTATGGGCGTGAGCCTATTTTTTAAATGCAACATTTGATATTCATTCTGAGGGTTATTATATGAGACATGAGTGTAGTGTTAATAGGTTGTCAACATTTATAGTTGTAAGCTTATACTATACTAGCATCCAGCTTGGGACTTCGTTCCCGTGAGAATTCGGAAAAATTATGTAGCCTATGTTACTTAGGGATAATGTAGCATCCTAATGGTGAAAGAATTTTTTAAATCGGCCCAGTACTTTTTAAGCCTATTCATTACAAACATACAAACATACAAACATACAAAAATAGGTACAAATCTTTCCTCTTTATAATATTAGTGTAGAAGTGTAGATAAAATTAGAGGTCCTGATTCACTGACTCATCAACGTCCAGCCCAAACCTTTACACCTAGAAAGCTGAAATTTGTCGAAAAGATATCTTTTATGACGTAAGAAAGCACTAAGAAAGGATTTTTGGACCCCTATGGGGTTGAAATGGGGGTTCAAAGTTTGTATGAAGAAAATAATTTTTTTGGACATTTTTACTAGAAACTTCGTCATAAAGCAAATAAAAGACACGTGTTTCGTGATTTTTTCCAAAGTCATCCCCTGAGGGGTCAAGAATGAAACGGGTGACTAAAAGAGTTCCTTGTGCGAGCGAACAAGCGGGAAAAAGCAAGTTACAACTATAAATAAAATCAAAACAAAGTTTAACTTGCTTCATTTATTCGCAAAATTCATTCATCTAAATCACACAGTGATCCTCCTTAATTCTATACATTTTTAAATTATGTACAAAATAACTTGCTAGTTTTTTTTTAACTTTTCTAATGCCATTAGATTTAAAATTTGACTATGCTTTGGTTTTAATATTTGTAGCCTTCCTGTTCGCTGAAGCTTGGGGGCTGTTTGGGTCCTTCGAAGGTCTGGCCGCGTGATGGAGATCCTTGGGCACGAGAACCGAAGGAAGATTGGCTATGTACCCCTTGAGGTGCAGTACCCTGAGATCCCTGAGATCCTTGAGCCCCAGTTCCGGGACGGTTGTATTGGTAAGGAGCCTGCACCGGAGCTTGAGGTCTACCAGCAGAACCAAATGAACCCTGAGCAGCGTTGGGTTTAGGGAAAGATCCAGAAGGTCCCTGCGATGCTGGCTGGGCAGCCTGGTTGTATTGTCCCTGGCTGGAGGCACCAGGCCTGTTGAAAGCAGATCCCTGGGGCTGTCCACTAGATTGATATGTCTGAGCTCCGAAAGAATTTTGAGGAACAGAGGGTGCGGAAGGCTTGGAGAAACTAGATGGAGCTTGAGGTGCTGATGGACGATTGTAAGATTGAGTTCCAAAAGAGCCAGAAGATCCAGTGGTTCCCGTAGGTCCAGCTGGACCAGAGGGCCCAGAAGGTCTAGAGAATCCTGAAGGTCCTTGAGCAGCAGGTCGGTTGTATTGGCTAGCTCCACCGATCTGAGACTGGGGACGGTTGTACTGATATCCAGAGTCACCTCCTTGGGAGCCACGACCTTGAGCACTTTGTCCTGAGAATATTTGAGAGCCCTGGGTACCAGAGGGACCCTGAGAGCCAAATGAACCTTGGGCGCTGGGAAATCCTTGAGAACCGGAGAAACCTTGAGGACCGGATGGCCCTTGCGCACCAGATGGCCCTTGAGCTCCAAATCCTTGAGCTCCAGATCCTTGAGACCCGCCTACGTTACCACCGGCCTGGAAGGAGCCCTGGTTAAAGCCACTTTGTTGACCGGGACGTCCTCCCTGTTGGCTGTAAGTCTGAGGCTGATTGCCGAAACCACTTGAACCGGAGTATTGCTGAACAGAGTTGGAGTCTTCATCGGGGTTATAAGCACCTGTAAAAGAATAGTTCAAATTAATTTTTAGGTATTGGTACGTCATGGGACTACAGATTTTCATGATTGAGAGGTCGTTTATTTATTGCATTAATTTTTTTATATTTACTTTATCTATTTAACCAATTTAATTAACTAAGTACTGGGTTTATAAATAAAGCTTTTGTAATAAAACGATGCTATTCTGCAATTCTATATTATTTTTTAAAGTTGCTGTTATTTAAAATAAAAATAAAAATGAGTAATCGTACCTTCTTGGGTTCCTGCGGCAGCAGCAGCAGCGTTCTTCTCGATGGACCTGAGTATCTCTTCAGGAATGGGATGGGGTGTAGGCAAATGGTCACCCTGAGGCTGGTATCCATTCTCATCAGCTGTGTACGTGATTTTGTAGAACTGGCCGTCGTCACCAGTATAAGAATATCCACCTTGAGCTTGAACGCCATTGGTTGCTACACCCGACTCTTCAGCGGAGATACCATTTGAAGTTTCAAAGCTGTAAGCGAAGGTCTCGCCATCGTTGGTATTTTCAAATCTTAAGATCTCAGCATTCCTATCAGCTGCAGCCTGAGCACGTTCCGGCTGCTGGGATCTTTGTCCTGAGAAAGCATCTTGGCCTTGAGGTCCCTGGTTGAAAGCGCCTTGATTGAAACTACCTGGCTGTTGAGCTGCACCAGACGCAGCCTGCCCGTAGTTTCCAGATGGACCTTGCCCAGCCTGTCCAAATCCAGAAGGAGTGGCTTGACCAGCCTGACCGAATCCAGATCCAGAAGGCTGACCGAAACCAGTAGAGCTTGGGGCTTGACCGAAATTGGATGCTCCAGATTGCTGTCCAAAAGCTGAAGAAGCGGAGGATTGTCCAAAACCTCCGGCTGGAGTCCGTCCAGAAGCCTGACCGAAACCACTGGGTCCAGACGGAGCAGTCAATGACCCCGGGCTGCCTCCAGCGCTTCCCGCACTGGCCGGTGGAAGATACGTCCTGTCTAACTTAGCTGCATAGCTGCACGCTATCACCGACAGAACGACGAGCTGCAACAAAATCACAAGTCATGATCTGTTTCATTAATCACCAACATGAACCAGAACAAAAGCATCAATGGAATTTTCACGATTACATCTCTCGAATTCCCAGACTGTGAGGAAATCTTTTAAAAACGTTCCCAGGGCACTCACACTGTCACATTATTATTATTATTATTAATTTGACGAGTTTACAAAATCAAAATTGCACTGTGGCACGCAAAAGCAATACAGTTGATAAGCAGTTCTCGAGAGGGCCGCATGTTTAAGTTGTACTATTAAAAGTAATTACCAGCTTCATGTCTAAGCTGTTGTTTATGTAAAGGATGAACACCGAATGTGGTTATTCCGTGTGGAGTATCCTATTTATACGATTATACTCATTTGTCGTGTCTTACCTAAACGCGCTCACGGCCCTAACCTTTTGCTGAAGATTCCCACTACTGGTTTACCTGTGTGAGTGAGTCATCTTACTCAATTTCGCGATCGATATTGCCGATACACTAATTATTTTAAAGATAAGGTACTTACATCTAAACACCGAAGCGGCGTATCTCAAAAATAATCAATGTAAAGGCCATGCTCCATCACATTAGAGTAATTTTCTGGGTGATTAAAAAATAACATACCGAAAAAGGAAATGGGAAAAAATTGTGGCAATTACGTGCTAAGTACATATTTGTATGTAATTGCACATATATTACTTTATTAAAACTGTGTAATAAGTAATAATAATAATTGTTTTTATTAAAAGGTCTTCCTAGTTAGAAGGTTTTATAATAAAATGAATAGGTGAATAGTTTTTGTAAATATTTGTTTGGAAATTCATTTTTATATAGATTCTGTTTCTATTATCTATTTTAAAACGCTATACTTAACCAAAAAAAATGTACATGTACCTATTCAAAAAACGTTTCGACTTTTAAATGATTTTAACTAATAATTCCAATACACTGATTTTTTCAATTGTTTTTATTATTAGTTACAGAATAAGTAAATACTAGTTTTTGAGCACTTCACTGTGTAAATTCAATTTCAACCTTTGGACAATTAAAAAATATATATTGATTACTGATTAATATTCCTATATTTGTAGGTACTTAAATGTAGAGACAAGCTACCTGTCCCATATTTTCTTGTCATTCTTAATTGATTTTTGATGCCACAAAATACTTTTTACTAAGTTACCCCATTCTTCCAATCGTCTTAGTACACTAGTGTGAGTGAAAGCTCTGCAGTTAATACAAAGTACCAAGTACCGATATGGTTTACTTAGCGGTGCGCTTGCGCCGCCGGCCCATCAAAGCCAATACGATGGCTGCAACCTGTCATGTCAGGTCACATAGTACACGAACTTCGTGATTTAAAAAAAATATTTTGAAGGACTAGAGGTTTTTTCCATGGTAATATCAATGGTATTCCGGAGGGCGAAGGTCTTCTCTAATTTTTCCACGTTTTTTGCACTACAGGATTAAAAAACACAATGTAGGGTAATCAACACAAATTACCCTAAAAAAAGGAAAAACTTAATCAGTTAGAAAAGCATAATAAGCGCCACACCCTTAAATATCATACTAAGGTTTTTTTCCTTTAAACAAACAAAACGGACACTAATACACAGACGCGAAAACAATAATCTGATTTTTTCATAGTATTTGGGTGTCTTTAAAGTAGTTAACGAAAATTCAGGATGTGAACAACTTTCCCGGGAGAATCTTTTTATTTTAAATTCTCAAAAAAGTTCTCGACTTCCCAATATATATTTTTTCATATATTGTATTGTATATTCCTTGGAGAAAGTTGTTGAGTTTTGGGAGTTACTTCACATCCTTAATTTTAGCTAATTAGTTAAAGGCATCCCATCGAGGGGATTTCTTATTCCAAATTTCGACTTTATGTTCCTAGTTGTTTCGTTAACTGGATCACTAAACGTTCAAAAAGCGGTGATAAACCAGTTGGTAATGAGCCAGACTTGTAATTGGAAGGTTGCAGGTTCAAATCCTGGTGCCTGTACCACTAAATTCGTCTTTTCAGATTTATGTACGGATTTCTAACTATCACTTGCTCAATATAGTAATGAAACCCGCCCGTCCAAGAAAATTCATTTTCGAAAGACGAGCAGTCCACCAGCCCGCATTGGGCCAGCGTGGTGGACTTTGGCCTAAATAGAATAAAATAGAATAGAAAATGCTTTATTTCGGCGTACAACACAGACATCACAATATAGAAACACAGAAGATACTTAACAGACAGAGACAAAAACAAATTAAAGACAAATTAAAGATATAACAAAAAAACACACTTACAAACATAAAACAAAGTGCTGCACTGTGCTGCCTGTGTCGTACACACGAAGTCGGCGCTGGCTCAGCATAATGCTACAGTTTTACCTGTAGCGCTGATATTCTGCCAGGACCTAAATACCCTTCGTGTTTCGAAGTAAGGCCCGTGCGCCTCGATGGGGAAGAACATGGACTGGTAAAAAAAAGATATGTAGATAATAGATAATATAATGTAGATATGTTGATATAAAAAAATTACAACGATATAACCAACCAAGAATTTCAAAATAAAAAAACTAAGGGCTAGGGTGTACAAAATAAAAGGCGAAACTTAACACTAATATGCCTGAACATATTCTCTAACTCTCAGAATGCGCTTTTGTTTCCCGCAATCGAGCCACTGCACTCCTATTCCATAAGGTTGCCTGAAAGAAATTGCTGTTAAGCAAGTTGAGATTTATTTGTAACTAGCTTTACGCCCGGGAATTTGGGAAAATTATGTATCCTAAGTTACCCGCTGATAAAAGAGGTTTCTAATGGTAAAAGAGTTTGAAATCGGTCTAGTAGTTTTTAAGTTTATTTATTACTAGCTTTTTCCCGCGGCTTTGCTCGCACAAAGTACTTTTTTTGTCACCCATTTCATTCTATCTTTGATTTTCGAAAAATCGCTAAACACGTGTCTGTTTATTTGATATAAGGTATATGTCCAAAAGAATTGTTTTCTCCATACAAACTTCAAACCCCCGTTTCACCCCCTTAGAGGGTGAGTTTCAAAAAATTCTTTCTTAGAGCTCCCCTAGACCTCATTAGAAATCTACCTGCCAAATTTGAAATCTCTAGACCCAGCTATTTGGGCTGTGCGTTGATATGTCAGTAAGTCACGTGTCAGTTTCTTATTTTATATATCTAAAGAAGACAAACATACAATAACACCCAACTTTTTTTGCTATATTGTAGGCAAAAGGCTGACTATCTCTCATCCATTACATTAACATTATGACGGCCGGTTTGGTCGAGAGTGGTAGTGACGCTGCCTCTCGATCGGCGGGTCCTGGGTTCGATTCCCAGTCGGGGCAAATATTTGTGTAAAAAGCAGATGTTTGTTCTTGGGGCATGGGTGTTTGTGTCTGTCTTTGTGTGTTCCAAGGGGCCCACGACACAAGGGAAAACCTTAATGTGGGCCTTTGAGTGTGAAGCGTCTTTTTTTTTTTTTAACCTACGCTTATTTCATCCAACCCTCAGACGCCAACTAACCTTGGGCATCAAATGGATTCATAGCCACTTGATGCTCTACCTACCCTGATAAAACATGACACTCGTGCCTCTGGCAATTATCGCATTAATATGGGTCGATACGATAATTTCCTCTGACAGGTAAAAAATTGGGGCATTGACCCAAGAGGTTTTTTTTTTTTTTATTATAAGATGGGTTAACTCTTGACCTCAATCTTGACCATAAGGTCAAAGATGAGGTCGACGATGGAGCGAGTTAACCCAGAAAATGCCTATAAAGGCACTGGTACTCCCACGCAACGACGGAACACAGCAAGCTGTTTGGCGTCGGACTTCGGTAGGAGGGTGGTCGCGAACCAGACGGCCCTTTACAGAGCCTACCACACCGCATGAGACCATAGGACGACACCTCAGATTCAGAAAAAAATTAAGTGTCGTTGCCTGGGATGGATTACTAGGAGGCAGGTCTCATTTGTGTTTCCTTAGTCGCCTCTTACGACACCCACGGAAAGAGATGGGATGGTGTTATTCTCAACCGATTACCACACGGTTAACTTAGAGATCTTCTTTTTAGTACTTATCTCCACTATTTTTCAAAGGGATAATTTTATAGATAGATCAAAAGATCAATATTAAGACAATCAAGATAACAAACTTTGAACGCTGCTCATTATTTTTCCGTAATAGGATCGAATAATCCGAAGACGGATGTCAGAAACAATTTGCTCCACTTAACTTGGCTTGCGAATCCGCGACCTTCTCACGTCAATTTGATGAGCAGAAAATGATGCAACTTTACGCTTTTTCACTCTAAATAAGTCGTGTAAGATGACTCTGATACGTGTTGTTTAAAAGAAGCTTTGACCTGTGACTTCTGAAACGTTTTTAAAAGTACATTTAATGCATTGTTTAGTTAATTGTATTCAGTATCATTCAGTATAATACCTGTTAAGAAGATACAATGTAATACTTCGCAATCTTAACTGGATTAATATATTATTTTGCCATGCCGTATCGTGCCATTCGAATTATAAAAAAGCCCATTGGGCTTTCAAAATGCATTTCAAAATTTGAATTACCATTGCCCCGTATGTTTTCAGCTTCTAGAATTACTATTACCTACATAGAAGGCAATGGTAATACAATTTTGTCGTGCCGTTTTCGAATCATAAAATGACCTAATGGGATTTATTAGGTCATTGGTATTAAAATTTTAATTGTAATTACTTTGATCAGTTTATTGTCCGTTTGATATGTGACATGAAGAATTGATGATGATTAAAAAGAGTATTAAAAAGGGATATTAAAGAATTTCTGATTATCTATCAGATAAGCAGCCATGGGAATAAACTACTCAGCTCTAGAGTTATTTCATATGTAGTTAAAATTAAAAATAAAAGTATGTATGTAATGTAATTTTTTACTTATTTTAAGTAACACCCTGAATGTCCTATGAAATAAATATATTTTGAATTTTAATTGAATTTTAATTGAACTTAATAGTAGTAATATTTTCAATTTTAGACATGTATATAAGCGGTGATAGCCTGGTTTGTAATGAGCCAGACTTGTAATCCAAAGTCGCGGGTTCAAATCCTGGTGCGGGCCTGTACCACTAAATTCGTCTTTTCGGATTTATGTACGGATTTCTAATTATCACTTGCTTAACGGTGAATGAAAACATCGTGATGAAACCCGCCTGTCCAAGAAAATACATTTTCAAAAGACGAGCGGTCCACCAACCCGCATTGGGCCAGCGTGGTGGACTATGGCCTAAATCCCCTTCGTGTTTCAAAGTGAGGCCCGACGTATATGGACGTATATGGCTGGTAAGAAGATATAAAATTGCAAGTCCTGACTCACAAGAATTCAAATTTAGTCCAAAGTTTCCTTTTATAACTTAGGCAAGGAATAAGAAAGGGTTAGGTACTTATACTAAATTCTCACGGGAACGAAGTCCCGAGTATCCTCTATTTATATATTAATGCTTTATTTGTTGTTTTAGAAATTAACGTATTAATAACTCTAAAATCAAAAAAATTGTGTATTCCCCGACATTCGATTGCTTATAACTTTGAAACGGCTAAAACTAATTTTGTTCAAATATAGCTAAGAACCATCTCCCTCATATAAATATAGTTAAGAACATCACGTCAGCTTTCAAACAAAAAAGACGTATCGAAATCAGTCCGTTCGTTTTTAGGAGCTACATACAATGCCACAGACAGACACAGATACACGTCAATTTTATATTTAACACTCCTCGTTTTTGTTGGGGGTTAAAATACGAGAAAATAGATTAAATAAAATAAAATATCTAACAAATGCTGGAGGTCAAGATCCATTACGGTTCGTTTAGCCAGGGAAGTAAGTAATTGGTAATAAATTATGTGAGAAACCAAGTACCGAACTAAGAGGTCTGTTTGACAGATAGACAGCTTCTGTCGCAACTCTGTCGCACATGTCTCCTAGATTGGTAAAAAGAGCCTTAAGACTCAGCAGTCAAATTGTTTACTTAGCGTAGAGACATGACGTGTATAACAAGAATCTACTAAGAACAATTCATTAAAACCAACTTATACAACCTACTTTCCGGTTAAATCTACACTCGCCAGGTCCACAGTTATGTCTATAAAAAATAATTATACAAAACTTCAGAGTCATTAAACAATGAGACGAGGAATCGAGCAATTTTCAAAAAAAAAAAATTATGTTACTTATTCAAACTTTGTTCCTTAGAAAAAGTTGTTCGGGCTTCCTATCTTACATACTTACATAGATAAGCTCACGCCTTTGTCGCATTTTGTAGGCAGAGACCACAGATTGCCACTTGCTACAATCCAAACCCTTTCGGCCACATTCGAATTCGCTTCCTCTATATTCATAATTCGCTTCATACATGCTCTTTGGATTCAGGCACTCCTAACTAACCGAGTAAGTATAATCAAGTATATGTTATATATATAACTTGACTAACCCTGTCAGAGTTTGCAAACCGCTAAATGGCCTGTGAATTGGTTTAACTACTGTTGCCTATCGACTTTAAATTTGGCTAACTAATAAATTTAAAATTACCCAATGTCAATTTTGGCGGTCTATACGTGAGGCACCTTGTGTAAATAGTTTAAGAACGGTATTACAGATATTTCTTCATTAATAAGCAAATTTATTCACAACATAAGCTGCACGTGTAATTAAAATCAAAAGCTTTGATTGGAGCTAACCTTTAACATGCCTTAAATTGAAAGTGCTGGGTATGTTCTACAATTCAGATTACAAATAGACATATTATGGACAATAATAATAATTTATTTGATTCCAAAAATGTATGAAACAAATATATACACGGCTTTAAGTAAATCTCTTTCAACTTCTCGGGTGGCTAATCAGTCCATGAAACTGTACAACTTCCCCAGGAAATATAGGTCAAAATACGAAAAAAAAATTTTGAGTTCCCATACAAATTTCATCAGCATATAGCGCATTTTGTATGGGAGATCAACATTTTTTTTTGTATTTTGATCTATGTTCCTTGGGGAAGTTGTTCAGTTTCATGGACTGATTTACCACCTGAGAGGTTGAAAGAGATTTACCTAAAGGCCTGTATATACACAACCAGTACGAAAATCATCTTTATATTCATAATAATAACATAAATCTAAAATTAAAAAAAAAAAATATCACCCCTGGCATTCGGTTACTTATATTATAACTTTTAAATGGCTGAACCTATTTTAATTAAATATAGCTAAGAACCATATTTTTTTACGAGCTACAATGCCACAGACAGACATACAGATACACACACGTCAAAAACCAGAGGGGTGGTTTTGTCGAGGCTTAAAAATAAAGGAACAGAATGGAGTGGCTATAAACTAGTAACCGAAAATCCAAGATGTGAATCTTTCCAGGATATTATGTACTCAAGGAAACTTTTTTTCCCTATTCGGGATATGTTGGACCAATCGATCGTCATAAAGTGTGCCGTTGCAATCGCATCACTGTCGTAATCTCGTTTATGATTATCCAACAGTTTTAATTGTCTTTTCTCTAAATTTGACAAAATTGTAATGAAAGTCAAATGGTTTCATTACAATTTTGTCAATCACATTGCGCAAGTAAAGACGATCTAACTTAGTTATTTAGATCCTAGGTTTAAGTCTAGACCTAATGCTCAGGCATGATTATTGCCATCTAATCATCTAAACACGAAATCGCACTTAGGCCTAGTTAAGTCTGTTTGATACTGTTTATGATTGGGGCCATGAAGATGGCTAGTAGCATTATCACTCAAACTCCTTTCTTAACGAACAGTGTCATATTTTGTTTCTATTTCATATCTGACAAGATACCCATTAATGATGACGTATGAAATGTGTCAAGCAGGCCGAGTACGATAGTGACAGTGCCGCGACAACATCGCGGTCCTATGTAAAAACG
Source organism: Aproaerema taeniolella (assembly GCA_949987775.1). NCBI lineage: Eukaryota > Metazoa > Arthropoda > Insecta > Lepidoptera > Gelechiidae > Aproaerema > Aproaerema taeniolella. Next base: position 2,368,104 of record OX465261.1, on the reverse strand, counting down.
TCAACATTGACAACGCCATAGGGCGAGCAAACCTTTGCACCGGACCCTCAGCGTGAGCCGAGCGCGAGTTTGTTGTTATCGTGTTAGAGCTGCTGGAAAAAATTGTTAAGTTTTTACCGGCTTCAAAAAAGTTTGACTGTATGTATTTTTTCTTTTATGTATGTTCACCGAATTCTCCGCCAATTATAGACCAATTGTCAAAATTATTTTTTTGTTCGAAAGAGTATACGGTGGTCCCTTATAAATTTTATCGAAAATTATTTAGCGCTAAAAGCTAGATTTAAAAATAAAATAAACAAAAACAAAATAAACACTACAAACCAGAACATCATCTAAATAAATGAGTGATATTTTCGTTTATGGTTACTTTTTCGAGGCATTGTAGTCTGCAAAAAGTACTAGTTATCTTCTTTGTGCGAACTTATTGGGAGTGAAGTCAGTGACTCATACGTTTTTAACGTGGAAAATTATTATTTAGATCTTACGTTTTCCGTTCTACAAAAGATTTCAACGCACTTCTTCTTTTTTTTTACTTACCCTTAGAGTGTGTGTGCTAATAGTTAAGAAATGTTTGTATTTTTTTAATGGGTTATATAGTCTAAATATTTTATAATTATTGAGGACCTTTTTTTACAAAAATTCACCCCGTTTTACTAATACGATAATATATGACGTGTTTAAAATATATATGACGTGTTTATAAGTGTTTCAACATTGATAGGTTAGAAAAAATCGTTACTTCCTGATTCGCTCGCCATGTCATGGATTTACAATAAATACATCCTAATAACCGAATAACTAATTACTACAGTCAGTCCGCTACCCGCTAATTTCGAGGCGTTCACTGTTTCACTTCGACCTTTACGAATCTTATTATAATTTTACACTCACGCGCACCAGTCCGACATCTGGCCAAGGAAAAGGGATTCTCTCATAAAGTTGCAGACTTTAACAAAACGTGATTCAATTTGTCATCCTTTTAAACCCCCGACAAGAAAATAGGGATGTTATAAGTTTGACGAATGTACCTGTGTGTCTGTCTGCGGCATCGTAGTTCCTAAACGAATGAGTCGATTTTGATGCTGTTTGTTTTTGTTTGAAAGCTGACATAACCGAAATGGTTTTTAGCCATATTTCATCAAGATTGGTTCAGCTATTAAAAAGTTGTGAGTATAAATGTTGGGGGTGATACTTTCATGCCTTTGGAACTCCTTGCCTAATGCTATAAGATCCGCGCAAACCTTAGCCATTTTCAAAACTTTGCTGAGGAGGCACTTTGAACTGCTTTGCAATTATTAGTTCCTTGTCGTCGAGTGATAGTCGGCTGGGTTGTCTCTATATAGTATTCCTTATGTGTGTGGTTTTTTTTTGTTATTATTATTTTTCCTTTCTGTAGAATGTTATTACTTTTCCATTGTGTATTTCCGTAAGGTGTATGTTATGTATAGTATATACATTATATGTATTTATTTGTGTTAGGTATACTGTATGTGTGTAATGTAGTTTATGTAAGTATATTTATGTATGTATTTTTGCACCCACACTTATATGGTGTAATTTCATCTTCTCCATATAATGCGTTGCCGATAAGATATTGCTTCTTAGCAATGGGGCCGCCTTTTGTACCCTAACTTTATTATTGTTCATAATGTTACTTTTACTCTGTCTCATGTTCTGTAATGTTGGTGTGCAATAAAGTATATTTGTATTGTATTGTATTAGCTTTTATCAGTTCGATGCCAAACAGCTTGCTGTGTTTCGTCGGTGCGTGAGAGTTTCAGTGCCTAGGTCAACTTGCTCCATCGTCGACCTCGTCTATGACCTTGGTCAAGATTGAGGTCAAGAGTAAGACCCTATCTTTAAATAAATAAAAATAATAAATATGGCCTATAGTCGGACTCGCGCATGAAGGGTTCCACACCATTACCTATAAAACCGGCCAAGTGCGAGACGGACTCTATAAAAACTATTATCTCTATAAAAGCGGCAAAAAAATTATGTTTGTTGTATGGAAGAGGGAGGCCCCTTAAATATTTAATTTATTCTACTTTTTAGTATTTGTTGTTATAGCAGAAACCGAAATACATCATCTGTGAAAATTTCAACTGTCTAACTATCATGAGATAGACTTATTATAATTACGAGCAAAAAAATTTCATTTTTTGTATGGGAGCCCCCTAAAATATTAATTTTATTCTATTTTTTAGTATTTTTTGTTATAGGACCAATAAAAATAAATTATCTGTGAAAATTTCAACTGTCTAACTATTACGGTTCATGAGATACAGCCTCGGACAGACTTTATATAAATACGAGAAAAAAATCAGGTTTTTTGTATGGTTGCCTCCTTAAATATTTATTTTATTTTGGCTTTTAGTATTTTTTGTTATAGGGCCAATAGAAAAACATTATTTGCGAAAATTTCAACAGTCTAACTATCACGGTTCATGAGATACAGCCTGGTGACAGACGGACGGACGGACCGACGGACAGCGTAGCCTTAGTAATAGGGTCCCGTTTTTCCATTTGGGTACGGAACTCTAAAATTATATTCTGAAAGATTTCTGATCCAAGTCTTAATCTTCTTCTTTTATTTTTCTTATAAACATACTAGACTAGAGGAGCCTCGGACTTCGTTTGAATTTCGTAAAGTTACTAAAGGATTTATCTTTTACTAGCATTCCACTCGGCACTTCGTTCCTGTGGGAATTTGGAAAAGTTATGTAGCCTATGTTACTCAGGGATAATGTAGTATTCTAACGGTGAAAGAATTTTTCAAATCGGTCAAGTAGTTTCGGAGCCTATTCAATGCAAACAATCAAATCTTTCCTCTTTATAATATTACTAGCATTCGACTCGGGACTTCGTTCCCGTGGGAATCCGGAAAAATTATGTAGCCTATGTCCATCGGGGATAATATAGCTTTCTAACGGTAAAAGAATTTTTCAAATCGGTCGAATAGTTTCGGAGCCTATTCAATTCAAACAAACAAACAATCAAATCTTTCCTCTTTATAAATAGTATATAATAATATAATATAATATTAATAGTATAGATAACGTAGACAAGGCATATAAGGAAGGATTTTGCGAAGTTACCACGGGAACGGAGTCCCCAGATCCTCTACTCATATCATAACATCCTATATTATAAAACAAAGTCCTTCGCCGCTTCTGTTTGTCTGTCTGAACGCGATAAACTCTAAAACTACTGAACGGATGTTAATACGGTTTTTACCAATGAACGATTGGTTCAAGTGGAAGGTTTATATGTATATTTCATTTCAAAAACTCCCACGGGAATGAAGGTAGTTTAAAAATATAACTGCCCTTCAAACTTCCATCGTAACAACTCTTTATTGTACCATCTACATTTTTTTCAAGTTTAAATTGTCATGAAGCAACGGTTTAATGTTATGATAACATTAACAACTAATTCAAATAACTGTGTTTAAACTGACAAGCAGTTAGAACATGCGTGTGGATGACTGCTTATTATTTTATCAATGCCAACTAAACTATAAAGTAACATGCAAAGTCTCGCTTTCTGATTGGGTTCAGTACAATTTTATTTATTAACAACTAGCATTCCGCTCGGGACTTCGTTCTCGTGGGAATTCCGAAAAATTATGTAGCCTATGTTCATCGGCGATAAAATGGTGAAAGAATTTTACAAATCGGTCCAGTAGTTTCGGAGCCTATTCAATGCAAACAAACAAACAATCAAATCTTGGTTCTTTATAATATTACTAGCATTCCACCCGGGACTTCGTTCCCGTGGAAATTCGTGAAAATTATGTAGCCTATGTCCATTGGGGATAATGTAGCTTTCTAATGATGAAAGAATTTTTCAAATCGGTCCAGTAGTTTCGGAGCCTATTCATTCCAAACTTCGATCAACAGATTGCAAACAAACAAACAATCAAATCTGTCTTCTTTATAATATTACTAGTATTCCGCTCGGGACTTCGTTCCCGTAGGAATTTGGGAAAACCATGTACCCTATGTCCATCACGGATAATGTAGGATTCTAATGGAGAAAGAATTTTTCAAATCGGTCCAGTAGTTTCGGAGCCTATTCAATACAAACAAACAAACAATCAAATTTTTCCTCTTTATAAATAGTATAGATATAGAAAAAACACAGCACTACAGAAGTGCTCATATTTATTAACTGTAAGTATCTAAATTGTACTTTTAATTCCATTTATTTTATTTTATTTAAATAAATAAAAAATAACAATAATTGAACTAGTGCAACCAGTTACAAAGATTTTGATGGTGGATTAATAGGTACTTACATAATTTTTTTAACAATTAATAATGAAAAAAAAAACCAATAACAACACTTGAAATTCTCAATATAGCTTCAGTTATTTCATAAATTAATTTATTAGTAAAATAAAATTTAACTTAGACTTCATCGTTTAGTTTAGTTTAGACTTCATCATCTTCTTTTAGGACTTTTAAGATCAATGTTTTTTTTAAAACTTAATACAAGTTTTTTATCATTGCCCGTTAGAGATTATGAAAAATGAAAAAATATTTATTTCACTTAATTTATAACATAATATAAATTAAGTGAAATAAATATTGGGTTGATGCCTCCTTTTAAGCTTTGAAAAGCCTGTGGCAGAAGACAACGCTCTTCCATGGACATAAGTGAATTTATAGTTAACTTATTATAGCAGTTTAATGATATAATTTTCTTTATATGAGAGAAACAAATATTCTTAATTACCTACATAACTAATAAAACAATAAAAACAAAATTATACAAATAAGGTAGCTATTGTAAACAATAATATTCAATTCTTGTGTGTGAATGTGAAAAGAGTCAATTATTACGATAAAATCCAACTCAATCCAAATGTTCGCAAATAAAATATCACCGTGAATAACTTACAACATTTTACAAAAGAACCCTAAAACATTAAAAACGCACCAAATTCACCAAAACAATGTCTATTGACCTAGAAACGAGAAAAACTGATTTAAAATGATGTAAAACATTTGTTTTTGTCATATTAAGGCCACATAATGCGATTCGAAATGATTAATGATTGATTTAAGTACATAATAGCGAGTAGGTAGATGATCCTATCTATTGGGTGTCTTCAAATCAGCTAAGACAGGGAGTGTACTTCGGGGAGTGTGGCCATGAGCTGCTCGCAGCCCCGGATCTATGATTTTTTTGAACCGGGGCAAAAACTTTATACTGGCGCGATGGCGCCCCCTCCCTTCAGTGTTTGAGAAAAACTGTTAAAACTGACAAATGAGTAGCATTTTTTGTGACATTTGTGAAAATAATAATCTAAATATATAAAAGGAGAAACTGACTGACTGACTGACTGACTGCTGACTGACATATGGCTGGATTAGTGGAATAATAGCCATCCTGACCTTATGAAAATGTAAATACAATACAATACAATATACTTTATTGCACTCCAACACAGATAAGGTACAGTTACATTTTATACAAAAAGTTATGTCAGGGTACAAAAGGCGGCCCCATTGCTAAGAAGCAATATCTTATCGGCAACCTTTGGGTGTGGAGAAGAAGTAACAAACCGTTTAGATGTGGGTGCAAATATAATACATGCTACTTACATAGAATAAATTACACATATAGAACAATAAAACATATCTACCTAACCTAACCTAACCTAACATACATACAAAACATATAATACATATATGATATATACCTATACCTATATAAATATATACCAAATTATACAATGAACATCATTGAACATAACATTACAGAGAGAAAAAAAAAAAAGGACATTCTATGGAAAATTGAAAGAAGACAAAACCACACAGCCATAAATAAACTAATAATTGCATATTGATTCAAAGTGCCTCCTCAGCATTGTTTTGAAAGTGAGCAAGGTTTGCGCGGATCGTATACTACTGGGCAAGGAATTCCAAAGGCGTGCGCCGTGCACTGTGAAGGATTTAGTGTAGTAATTGGTCTCATGAACAGGCAGGTCGATGAGGTATCTTGTGTTACTGCGCGGTTCCCGCCCGCGGCCATCCGAGCAAAACGCAAAGCGTTCCCTGAGATAAGCTGGAGCATGTGGATCACGCAGTGTTTTAAAAAGTAAGCACAGAATATGAGTGTCACGGCGCAGCCGAATGGGTAACCATTTGAGTTTCCTCCTAAATTCGGATATATGGTCGAACTTTCTGACTCCATAAATGAACCGTATTGCCATGTTTTGCAGTCGTTCCATTTTACTGAGACGTTCCTCTGTCAAGTCGAGATACGCAACATCTGCATAGTCGAGCAACGGGAGAAGGAGAGCCTGAGCGAGCGCAATTTTAGTAGGAATTGGAAGGAAGTTTCCTAACCTTCGCAATGACATAAATGATGAAAACACTTTGCGATTCACTTCGCCCACCTGCTTCGACCAAGACAGCGTCGTATCGAAAAAAACGCCTAAGTTCTTGACAGTGTCACAGTAACTAATGCTAACATCTTTGTACTTAACAGGTGGAAGAGATGTCACGTCGAGTTTGCTTATCTGCCGACTACCGCCAATCACAATGGTCTGGGACTTGGTAGGATTGACACTCAGTCCATGAGAATCTGACCACTGCGCAATGCGCGACAAGTCGGCATTCATGCGGTTAATGGCAGTAACGATATTGTGCACTGGCTCAAGAGTGTATAATTGGAGGTCGTCAGCGTATAAGTGGAAAGAGGAAGAGATTGAAGAAGTGATGCCATTAATAAAAATGGAAAAGAGCAGCGGCGATAATACACCACCTTGTGGGACGCCTGATGAAGTACAGGCCCAATCAGATTGTTGATCATCCACACGTACACGCTGACGACGACCCACTAAGTATGTACGGAACCACTGCAAAACAGAAGGCGATGCCCCAAGAGAACTCATCATAGCGAGTAGGATATCAAAATCAACCATGTTGAATGCGTTGCTGAAGTCCAACAAAGTTAGCAAGGTGACTTTTTGTTGTTCCATACCGAGACGGATGTCATCCGTCACTTTGACCAGAGCCGTAACTGTGCTGTGTCCCGGGCGGAAACCAGATTGCATCGCATTCAACAGGTTGTTTTGATTAAGAAAAGTCGATAATTGGTGATGAACAAGCCGTTCTAGAACTTTGGATAGAAAAGGAAGGATTGAAATTGGGCGATAATGGGAGAAAGAAGTTGGGTTACTATTCTTGGCCAGTGGAATCACAACGGCGTCCTTCCACGCCTTGGGAAAGACTTGTGTTATTAGGGAATAATTTAGGATATGCGTGATGACAGGAAGTACAACATCGAGGACAGGGATGATCATAGCATAAATATATAAAAGGAGAAACTGACTGACTGACATATCAACGCACAGCCTAAACGGCTAAACGTAGGCACTTGACATTTGGAAGGGACGTAGCTTAGGTACCATAGAGGTGCACCAAGAAAGGAATTCTCGAAATTCCCACCGGAACGGGAATTAGCGGGAAAATCCTTTTGTATGAAAAATCTAAACCGCTTAAGTTAGACGCTTGAAATTTGGCATGCAGGTACCTTAGTAAACTTAAAGCTTAGTTGCAACAGGATATTGCCAAATTCCCACAGGAATGGGAGTTAGCGGGAAAAAACTTTTGTATGTAAAAATCTAAATTAACACGCAAACGAAGTTGCGGGCATCAGCTAGTCCTATAATAAATTTAAACATTTTATTATCTATTAGCTAATAGCTTTCATTTGTGACATAAATAACTTACTTAGTATGTGTTTAAAAACTAACTGGGCGTATGGAAATACAAAAGTTTGTTTTTCAACCATATTAAATTAAGATTTGATTACTTGATAAAAACTTATGAGATTGTAGGAAAAGGGCTTCACTTGTTCGATATTTCGAATTCTTGTCTCAAGGATTTGGCGCCCCCATGATATTGTCGCCCGGGGTAAGTGCCCAGGTTTGCCCCCTTTTGATCCGAGGCTGGCTGCTCGAGCTCATTTCGCCTACCCCTTTCTTCTACGGGACGTCCAGATGCACCGCGGGGTACCACCCGCCCTGTGTCAAGATCCCTCTGATCCCTACTGAGCGCTTCTCTTCATTTTTTATATTACGCACCGCTAAGGAATGGAATTCTCTGCCCGCGTCTTTATTTCCGGGATCTATTATCTGAATCTTTTTAAAGTTCGAGTGAATAGGCATCTTCTGGGTGAGCTTCCTATAACCTCGACCGCATCTTCGCCCCGGGCTAGATTGTGGGCAACAGCAAACACGCTCCTCTTAAGGCTGTTGGTTTTCAAAATATTAAAAAAATATATGTTGCATGTGGACTTTTTCGATTTTGCTCATTTCTTATTTTATGCTCATTTCCCAGAATTTCTGTCTTCAAATTATATTGTATCTTAGAAGATCCCAAACTTATTTTAACGTTCATACCCTTGGGAGTTTTTCATTCAAAGTCAAGTCAAAGTCGAAAATGGCTTTATTTCATAGAACATTCAGGATGTTACTTAAAATATGACAAAATTACATTAAAAGATTTAAATACATACATTCATATTCGTCCATTCAAGATGTTACATTAATGGATTTAAATAAATACATATTACATACATATTCGTTCTTTTGACTCTTCTGATTCTACGCCTAATCGCAAAGATGCAGTCTTTATATCAACAAGATAAATAGTATCAGTATGATATTAAAAGTATACGACGACATACAAAATATCGATTCTCTTACTTAACAAGTAGTGAAGCCTACTTAACAAAGCACTTAAGTAATACACTAAAAGCACTTAAACACGTTTGCACTAGATCCGCCAGTCACTGGTGTCTTACTATTTCATTCAGTGATTCACACATGATGAGTTTAACACGCGGAACTGTAACAGGACCTTTAGATAACTAGGACGTTCGTTGACCTAGTCTAGAACAATAGCTTCTAAATAGTAGGATAGTGGTCACAAAGAAACTTACTTTGTGGAGATTTCTCGGATTCGTACTGAGGACTTCTCTTCATCCTTACTAATATTATAAACTCGAAAGTTTGTAAGTATGGGTGACATGGGTGTATGGATGTTTGTTCCTACTTTACGCTCAAATGGCTAGACCAATTTAAATAAAATTTAGTATGGAGGTAGCTGACACCCTAGATTAACCCATAGGCTACATAATTTTCCCAAATTCCTACGGAAACGAAGTCCCGGGTGGAAAGCTAGTCCTTTACGTTACGCACCGCTAAGAATTGGAATTCTCTGCCTGTGTCATATTTCCGGGCACATAAGACCCGAATCTATTTTAAGTTCGAGTGAATAGGCATCTTCTGGGTGAGTTTACTACAACCTCGACCGCATCTTCGGCCCTGGGCTAGATTTTGGTCAAGAGCGAACCTATTGTGCATAAAAAACCATAGGGTATTTGAATAGTTCATTTTTTACTATCGGAATTGAAGTTTTTTTACTTTATAAATAGCCTAGTATGAATAGATATGAATATCTTTAAAAATAAGAAAATTCATTTGCTCACACCTGTAATCCCATTTGGGGTAGGTAGAGCATTAGTGGTTTGGAACCAATTGATGCCATATTTGATATAAATTCTAAGGGTAATTAGATGAAACATGATGTACTTACACCCTTTCGACTACAATACAGCAAAACCCTCGCGTCTCTATTACGGACTTTTACAGTATGCCTGGAAAGAGTTGGCAGCTGGTAGATTCTGAGTTTTTCTTTTACTTTCAGTCCAGCGTGGAACCTAAAAGCTTAAACATATTCCCCAAACATTCTCCAAATACATTTAAGAAAAATTAAATTCCTACGATGTGGTCTCTACCTACCCCAACGGGACAAAGACGTGAGCTTTTGTATGTATGTACTAGTTTTCCGGCCGGTATTTCGTTTCAATTATGTACCCTAGGTGTTAGGCCAGCGTGTCAGCTACCTCTATACCAAATCTTATCAAAATTGATCCAATCATCGATGTACCGGGGCGCTTTACTAGCTCATCGCATACTTATTAATTGGGTTCACAACTTCCAAACTTCATACTACAGCGATAGCAACGCGCTTAATCGTAACTGCTTTAACAAATTGCCAACGCGAATCTTGTAGGAGCTTTCAAGATTAAAGCGCTTCTTGTCTATTTTATACACACGGCAGCACATCAGGCTACATACGTTGACCATGACGGCACTGTTATGTCGTTTGCAATACGCTGGATTTCGCAGAGAAAATGTGTAATCTAACTTGCCTGTAATTTTACCTGTAGGTCAACATAATATTTAGTCAACACTAGGTGTAGTTACTTATTTATGTTGTTCAATAAGAACAGGCCCCATAGGAAAACGAAAAAAGAGGGGTAAGAAAAAAGATATTTGTCATGTGTGCAAAGAATGTAAATAAATAAAGTCATGTAGTTCTTTAACCACTTGATGCCGTATTTGACAACCATTCTGAGGGTTATTTGACGTAACATGATTTTGGTAATGACATGTTGTCAACCTTTTGCCCATAATACAACCACCAGTGTTGTGGATCGCGGTCTCATAGCCTGATCCTGAGTCACAACAAATAACTGAGTTGAGGACCCTTTGTCTCAGACCCTACAACACATAGCGATCTAAAGGTTGTTTGTTATTGTTTTTATGTTTCTCTCTAACGTATCTTGTATTACTGTGTGATCTATTCTATGTGTTGTGTGATGTCCGAAATAGTTTGTCTTTCTTTCTGTCCAACCTGACATTCTAATTAGTTACTGACTCTTACAGCCTGGGTAGAGTTGGCAGCTGGCACATCCTAAGGTTTTCTGTCACATCCAGTCTAGCATTGCTATAATATTGTTGAACAGTTTCATCAACATTGCAAGAAACAATATCAAACATCAATAAGTATTTTGAAATTAAAACAAAACGGGTATTTTTATAAAAATAATTTATTAGAACACTTTGAGTTTTATTTTACATCATTATAACTTAAGTGTTAATAGAGTATTACCATACATTTACATTATCATACAATTGCATACTTTATCACTTTGCATTTACTAAAAATAAATTATGTTGCCGTTTTTTTTATCTTTTCAGAATGTTCGTTCTTTACACTATGGCACTTAGGGGGCCGATAAACAATCAGAGAGGTACTCACATACAAAAAAAAACAAATTTATCCTGTCTTGTTGCTTATAACAAATACAAGCAATTTTGTGTAGGTACTCTACCAAGTACCGAAACTTTGCACTGTCCAACTTTGTATACTGAGTGACTTTTTAGAAATCAAAAATTAAGGATATGAATTAGCCCTAAAACTGAACAACTTTACATAAGGAATATTGTTAGAAATATGAATAATAGTTTTCGCTTGCACATAGGAAATTACAATAAATGTGAGAAGTCAAAAACTCTTTATTAATTGGATTCTTTGAGGAAAGTTTTTCAGTTTCAAGGGAAGAATCAACTCCTAAAGCTCTGCTAGCTAATTTAGAGTCACCGCATATTACAATCATAGCAACAAAATCAGATCATGAATGAATACGTCCCCTACAGAAATCAATTTATTAGTAATGGTAGCCGGTTTCTTCATCAAAACTTGGAGGCTGTCGAGGACCTCCAAACTGCTCACCCATTCCAGCAAAGCTACTCGTTGGCTGTGGTCGATTCTGGGCACCAGTGAAGGCCTGTGAGAATTGACTTCCAAAACCTAATTTCTGTGGTTTGATTCCATCCTTACAACACGCAGACATAAAACCAAACTGATTTTGTGAGCCATGAGAAGATAGTGACTGTTCTTCATAGTTCTGTGAGCTAGCAGCGCCAAACTGAGGCTTTTGCTCTTCGAATTTTTGGAAAGTTTGACTTTGAGCACCAAAAGACGATGGCTTCTTCGCAGAAGCCTGAGGCCTAAATGAAGGAGCTCCAAATTGAGACCTGGATCCTAATTGCTGATTTGAACCTTGAGCAGCAGCGGCATTCTGGCTTTGAGCTAAGGCACCATAAGGTTTCGAGTCTTTTTCAGTTTCTTCGTGCCTGTCTGAATTTGATTGTGTATTTTGTCCAAACTGAGATTGAGAACCGAATTGAGGTCTGAAACCCCCGAATTGAGATGATGGTCTCTGGTCATCTTGGTCATTTGTCTGACTCAACTGCGGTCGTGGCTGACTGGTTAATTGCCCTTGACCTTGTACTTTTTGCTCAAAAGATCCGATAGAAGAAGAAGCAGGAGTACTATCTGGAGGAGGCAAGGACTGAGCAGGCTTGTTGTATTCATAGATTTCTCCATTGTATTGTTGAGACGACACAGGTTGCTCAGGTTTATTGTTATCAGGCTGTTCCTGAGCCAAAGATTGCTGGGTGAAGGACTGAGATTGGCTTTGGAAAGTATTGCTAGGTTTTTGGGGAGACTGACCGAATGATGGACGAGTCGGTTGTTGGCTGAACGAAGAACCAGTTTGAGAAGTTTGGCTGAACTGAGAAGACTGTTGGAAAGAAGGTCTTGAGCCAAACTGTCCTTCAGTTGCTTGAGTAGGGGTCTGCGAAGGAAATGGCGAGGCGGATGCTTGAGTTACCCCATTGACAACGTTTCCTTGGAATTGGATCTGTGTAGATGGGACAGTGGGTGCAACAGTAGGGGGTCTAGGGTATTTTGATGAACCTTGGACCTGACCACTAAACTGTCCTTGAGCTTGAGAAGATGGAGAACTAGGCGCGACAGTTGGGGGCCTAGGATATTTAGTTGAACCTGCAAGTTGACCAGATGGAGAAGAGAATTGGTTGTTTTGAGAAAATGAAGACTGTTGAGTTATTCTATTAAATTGATTAGATGGCGCGCTAGGAAACCTGGAACCCTGTGATGTGCTAAATGGCTTCGACGGCTGATTATAGAAGTAAGAATCGTCAGCTCCTTGTAGTTGTTGTGCATAGCTTGGTCTTTGAGTACTAGAAGCGTACTGGGCATCATTGTTTTGACCAAAAGAATTTTGAGATTGTTGTTGATTTTCAAACTGTGAATTCTGGTTAAATTGTCCGAAAGATGGCTGAGTAGGGAATGCAGATACTTCTGCCTGGCCTGGACGTGAGCTAGAGTGTGAGCTAGACTGAGAACCAAACCTATTTTGATTTAATTGTCCAGAAAAATTAGGTTTTGTAAGACGATCGTTGGACTTTGAAGAAGTAATAAAACCTGAAGATGTGGGTTCAGCCTCAGGTTGTGACAGTTCACTATTACTAGTTTCCAATGGAGTCGTCAACTCTCTATCAGGTTCTACAGTAGCTTGTTGGGAATTCAAGCCTAGATTTGATTGAGCAGAAGAGCCAAATTGGTTTTGGGGTTGAGCTGCTAGAAAACGATTTCCATTTTGGCCGGGTCTTTGAGTTAGAGGTCGGTTAAAACCATTGCTTTGTTGAATCGTAGATGCAAAGCTCGACTGAGAACCAAAAGATGACGTCGAAGGTCTACCTTGTGGTGATTGGAAACCACTTGAGGCCGGTACATTTCCACCCGCTTGATTATATTGAGTACCATCAGTTGAAATTTGAGGGGGGTTGAAAGGTCTCCGGTTAGCAGGAGGCAAATATTCGTTTGGCCCGCTAAATGGACTAGATTGTCCCTGAGCAGAGTTGCCATTTATTGATGGTCGACGTCCGTTGGTCGGCTTCTTTTGATTATTTACGCCCAGTCCATTTTGTGAAGAGATTCCATTTGATGTTAAAGGTTGCCCAAAAGAAGTCACAGCAGCCTGAGGACGGCTTTCACTTTGAAGATCTTGCTGGCCGAGAGGCAGAAAATCAGGAGAACTTTCATCTTTGTTATTCATCACTTCATCAGATACAACGGGAGAACTAATGGAAGGCTGGGGTTTGCCGGTTTGAGGTCGATAACTCTGAGGTCTACCACTCTGCGGTCTACCATTTTGATTAACAGGTGGCAAGTATTCATTTATGTTCCCTAAACCTTGACTAGATGAGACACTTTGAGCAGAAGAAAAAGAACCGAAACGGTTCTCCTGTGCTACACCGTTAGGTTCAGATTGGCTAAATTTACCAGAGGAGAATCCGTTGCTTGAATGATCAGAAACACCACTGCCTTGAGCAGAAAATCCATTGAATGATGGTCTAGGATGTCCATTTTGCCCCTTTGCTGTTCCGCTTCCAAATCCTTGAATAGCAGAAACACTAGATGAAGATCCAAAAGCGTTTGTTTGACCTTGAGAACCAAAGGAAGACTGTCCTAATTTCTGTGATGACCCTGGTTTTGATGCAGAGTTCTGATTGTACTGACCGGAGAAATCCGTCATGGTGTCACCTTCAATTTTACTGTTTATGCTTCCATGGGCGCTGTGACCTTGTCCACCAAATCCAGTTGAAGTTTGTTCGTTTTGACCAGCCAAAGTTGTTTCTTGAGATCCAAAACGAGACTGCGAACTGGGTTTTCTAAAAGGTTGATTATTTTGGTTGACAAAAGTTCCGCTTGCTGCTGCATCCGCCACGGGCTTGCCAAAATTGGAAGACTGATGGGTAAATTTGCCATTTGTGTCACCGTTCTCACTATAATCGCTGCCAGCATTGTATTTCTCCGCGTTGTATGAGCCTGGAATAAAAATGAAAGTGGTTAGCAATTTGTCAACGCCGAATGTGAACGATATGTCAGTCGGCAATACATTTATCAAACGCACAATAGGCTTTAAGAGCTAATCTGTAACGGCGAGGATTCTGTGAATGAAATTCTTTTTAGTGTATGTGTCTCTCTAATTAGGTAAAATGGGGTCTTTATGAAATCATGTCAGGTTAGTCATTTCATTACAAAATCGAAGCTTCAAGATCAAAGCCTGACTTTTGAAAATATTGGACGTTGTGGTTTAGGTTACGTTTTACTTCATTCAATAATCTTTGATCATCATCATGGGTACCTAATGAATGACCACGTATGTATATAATAAGTAGATGTGTTTCATTCAAAGATTTCTTGTTACCATTACCATTCTACGAAAAAAATGCGAAATGAGGAAACCTTGCATGATTAATTGTCTACTATATACAGCCTCATTGAGTAATATTCTTGAAGTTTTTGTTTGAAATAGGTACATCTATGAAGACACAAATTACAAAAAGATATTTATGTGTTATATAATAATCATTTCGACCTCTTTATGACAGCGTGTATGAATTTCGAGGTGAATCTTTAGTTTATGGGTTTTGTGGACATTAAATCTTACAATTATGGCTATATTACATGATTAAATACCATTTTAATCAAGACAAAGGTTAAAGAAGTAAATTTTACTTGAAACGTTTTTATAAATTATCTATATGTACTTGCATACTTTAATAGTTTTAATTATCTTTTTCGATTGTGCAAGAAAGACTCAAGTTTCGAGTAATATTAATAGGCAAACTGACGTACTTACAAAAAATATCGTATTTTTTAACCGACTCAAAAAAGGAGGAGGTTCTCAATTCCGCTGAATTTTTATTTTTTATGTTTGTTACCTCAAAACTCCGTCATTTGAAGACCGATTTCAAAATTTTTTTTTTTAGTTCGGAAGCATCTACTTCCAGATTGGTCCCATAAAAATGTTATCGAAATCGCTTCAGTAGTTTAGGTCAAAAAAAATAAAATAAAAATTTACGGTTGTACGAGTATATGTGGATGATAATAGGTCATCAATGTAAACGAAGCAAAAACGAAGTTGTTCCCTGAGATTTTTAAGTTGTTTTTGGGGCTCCTTTGTGTCCTGTGGCTCTACCGTTTAGTGACCGGTAGAGTATATTACCACCACACATCTTTCCTGCCGTCTGGTGATCGGTTGATAATATCACCCACCACCCCATATCTTTCATGCCATCTGGCGATCGGTTTGAGAATTGTACTACCCCGTATCTTTCTTGCCATCTTGCGACTGGTTATGAATATCACCACCTCATATCTTTCCGTGGGGTGAAAGTAATTGATCACTATATTGCTCTTTAGTCTCGAGTGATTTATAATAAATCTACGAGGGAATTATATGAATGATAAATGATAACCTTTAAAAAGAATAAAATAAAATATTTTAAACAAAAAATTGACCCGCCTTCAAAAAGGGTGAAATATTTTTTTAAAGCTATGTTCACGAGTAAATAGTGGTTACGGGTAAAACAGTAAATAGGTGAATTCATAGCGGAATATGGTATTATTAAAAAATGGTTTCACAAGTTGGCAAAGTTAGTTATTTTTATATTATTTTGACTTTTAATCTATCTTAATACCTAACTGTTAAGTATAAGCTGCAACTAGATGAACTGGTAATGTTATTTTGTATAAAATCACCACAAGACAGGCCTAGCCTAGTGTGGGATTTTAGGTAAATCGCTACTGGCTGCAGGGAATGTATAACAAGCAGTTTATTTAAATGTTTTCATGTAGAAATAAGTATTGTAAAATTGTAATTTGCCTGCTTTTTTGAATATTTTTTTTATATTTTATTATTATAAAACGGTTTCACAAGTTTTAGTTGATGGTGTAGGTAGCGCGAAAAATCAGAAGAATACTATTCACTCGAACTTTAAACAAATACAAATTCATTCCTCAACCTATAGAAATAGTTGTTGAAGTTTTTTTTTATTATAAGATGGGTTAACTCTTGACCTCAATCTTGACCATAAGGTCAAAGATGAGGCCGACGATGGAGCAAGTTAACCAGAGCAAGCTGTTTGGCGTCGGACTTCGGTAGTCGCGAACCAGATGGCCCTTCATAGAGCCTACCACACCGCATGAGACCAAAGGACCTCTTACGACACCCACGGAAAGAGATGGGGTGGTGTTATTCTCAACCGATCACCACACGGTTAAAGTCTTAAATAAACGGTTAGTTTATTTAAAACTGAATAAAATTGATGTTTACTTTCGCATCATGCAAATAATTAATTGTTATTCATAATTAATTCGTGATTTTGATACTAGTTATGAATATAGGAACAAAATAGTTAATTATAAATAAACAAAATATAAATTCAATTTATTTTTTTACAACGTCGTCGAATTAAAAATCACCCCAAGTTATCTCCGGTGCAAAGGTACTCATAATTGTAATCATTTGTGACTAGCATCCCGCTCGGGACTTCGTTCCCCTAGGAATTCGAGAAAATTATGTAGCCTATGTTACTCAGGGATGTAGCATCCTAATGGTGAAAGAAGTTTTTTGTTTTATAAGATGGGTTACCTCTTGACCTCAATCTTGACCATAAGGTCAAAGATGAGGTCGACGATGGAGCGAGTTAACCCAGAAAATGCCTATAAAGGCACTGGTACTCCCACGCACCGACCAGTAGTTTTAAGTTTTTGAAATCGGTTTTTAATTTTATTCGTTATATAGTTTTTAAGTTTATTCGTTACAAACAAAAATACAAATCCTTCCTCTTTTTAATATTAGTATAGATAATAAAGATAAAAGAGATCACATAATTAGATTTTGATAGATACTTAAATAAATCTTCTTCTTCCATTTTTTTAAATATAAAATTGCAGGTCTTGACTCACTGATTCACCAACGCCCAGCTTAAACTCTTCGCAATAGATAGCTGAAATTTGGCCCAAAAGGTTCCTTTTATAACTAGGCAAGAAATTAGGATGGATTTCACGAAATTAAAACAGGAATGAAATCCCAGGCGAAAATCTAGTTAATTGTATTAAAATGACGTATTAAAATCTTTGTTCAATATGTCTTAATACCTTTTTTATAGCTAAAGAGGAACGCCATGACAATAATGACTAATTATCGTTATAATTTATATGAGTACTTGTGCTCAAAAGCTTTCGCTATCATTATCTGTAACAATCATTCTTGGGAACAATAATTACACTCATACATAAGAATGTACTCATAGTATTAACATGACGAAATACTTTCTTCCAAAAACCGGTTCTAAATTTCAATGTCAGGTTTGTTACATCATAATTTGATAAAAAGCGCTCGTAATCCAGTAGCTCTCACTGATCTGAATCGATCAGTGAGGTTAAGGAACGTACAGAGGGGCAGAGAACCTATAGGGTGACCAAACTGGCAATTTATCACAAGGATTTCCGTGTATCCGAGGCGCGTTAAGCATGTTCCTGGCTGTTGACGATTGACTACAGTCGTTAAAACCAAGTCAGACGCCATTTGGCGGTTTGAAAACTGACACCAGGGTTAGCCAAGTTCGCACACACTTGGGTATACACACGATATGAAGAAAATATTTGATAGAATGTTAAATGTTAAGAATTATAACAACGTTATGACTTGATCAGTTACACCCGGCGGATCAGGTTATCCTAACTTTGTTGCAAAACCGTTCTTATTGTAACAACACAGAGTGCTCGCTTGTGGTAACCTGATGTCCGGGCCTCTGTACATGTAATACAGGTTCCCTCAGAGGTAAATAAACTTTAGGTAATTGTATAAGTTTAACAAAAGGCGGTTAGATGATTAGTGTTTTATGATTAATAATATTTCTCTTTTTTGCGAGAAAAATTAAGAGATCATGGGTCTTACGATTTATTGTTTTGCAAAAACGTTGTCATTTTAAGGATTATTAACGAATTGTTTTTGTTAGATGAGGAAAATGAATAGAGTAGATTTGTAATGTCAAGATTTTAATACAAGATATGGGTCTTTGGCGGGAACTCGGCGTAAGCGGTTGCTTTGTTAATTGAATTTTCGTTTTCTGCGTGAAAAAGTTGTTTAATGTGTAATAGGGATAGTGTATTATGCAGTAAATTGTCTAAAATTCGTGTAGTGATAAAAAATTCAAGTGATAACAGTGTTTCTGCTCCGTTTGGTACCGACAAAGATCCTCGCGGTTGTGCTTCTCGCCGCCAGTTTTCGTAAAACAGACGCTATCCGGTTTTACGCAGAACATGAGGAGCTTAGGGCTTAGGTTAAGTTGAAGAAAGAAGATTTTTTACTGAAGACATGAATGTATGGACATAGTTTCCTTTGCCTTTCCTAAAAATAATAAATTAAACAAAAACATATTAATACAAGATATTTTTTAAAGAAACTGTCATCATATCAGCCCATAAACGTCCCCACCAAGCCGGCCCTGTGAAAAATCTGTGCGTTCTATAAACAAACACTTTTTTGAAGTGAAAACTTCTTTAGCGGCATTGAGCACTTTTAGTATGGGGAAAAAATGTTAAACTCACGATGAACTCGCATCAGATGTCACGTGACCGTGATCGAAAATGCGTAGGATAGGGTTGCCACCTTTTTTGAAGTGAAAACTTCTTTAGCAGCGTTGTGTACTTTGAAGTATGGGTGGAAACCCTATGGCAGCCCTATGGTAAAATTATCTCTGTGACAGATGTCAACGATGTCAACGATTATTCGCACATAGTGCGCAAATACCGATAGACTATTTTACTGTATTGAAAGTAGACAGTTTGGTCGAGTGGAAAAGTTGACAGATTGTAAGCAAACAGGTCGAGGTTTCGAATCCTGAGAGAATAACGGACTCTTTTTGTGTGTTAATGTTCAAGTTTTTACTTCTGCCGGTACTCCCGGAGTGCAACCCGTTGTTTTAAATTATTTAAATATGTTTTGAGACGTCATTAAATACATTTTCTATTGCAATACAGTAGAAAATGTAATATAATACTTTAAAAATGTTAATGTACTTATTTAAAATTGAGTTTTTGTGGAGATCCTAGGAGAAGGCCTATGTCCAGCAGTGGACGTCTTGCGGCTGGCATGATAATGATTTGTTAGAAATCTAACGAAAAATGCCAAAGTAAAGCACAGTCACCAATATTCAACTTTGTGAATTAAGCGGATCTTCCAAATGTTAAGGTTCATAAACTTTTTTTTTTAACAAAAGATATATTGTCTCACTGGGTTTGTCATATTCGCAAAAAAATAGTTTTTTGTGCCAAAAATAATAGGTTACAAATACCATTATTGTAAGATCATCGTTAATATGTTATTATTAGGGAAATTACGTAACAAAAACTTTTTTATTTAGTATGGTAACATTTTGAAAAAAATATCAAATTGACGTCGCAAATACTTAAATAAAAAGAGGGGCTCTAAGTTTAACGTGTATATTTGTATGTCTGTGTATCTGTAAGTATGTGTATTTATTCATTATTGTAAAATGATAAAAAAGAAGATAACAAGTTATTTTTCTGTCTGTGGCATCGTAACTCCTAAACGAATGGACCAATTGTGATGCGGTTTCTTTCTTTGACAGCTGAAGTAATTGAGATAGTTCTAAGCTATATTTGATCCAAATTGGTTCAGCTGTTAAAAACTTATTAGTGATTTAATGTCGGGGTGATATATATTTTTTTTATTTTAGAGTTATTTGAGTAGGTACTCAAAGGACACTGGTTTTTTTTTTAATTTTCCGATCTTGTATTTTAAATACAGCAATTACCTAACATTTTGGCCTATTCCTGAGAATATCTTGCATACTATGTAATAACATACATAAAAATTATTAAAGTACAATTAACGAAAATAAAAACATCAATAACAGTCCTTTTCAAAATTGTAGTGAATTTAAAAACACTTGTAAACACTTGTGTTTTTTTTATTTATTTTTTTATTTGTAAAATATTATAACAAAAAGGATAAAGATCTTGTGGGTTGATAACTTGTTGGATCGTTTCTGGGTGACATTTACAAAAACACAAAAAGTGTGAGTTGGGGTAAAAACTTCAAAGTTCCGTAGATATTCCAATTAATTCATCAAATAAAGTTTTTATGTTTTCTTGGAACTTTCCTTTGATATGTAATATTTTTTATTCTTATTATTTTTTGAGTTAAAAACGATTAAAGTTTTTGTATTTTTAACAATACAAACTTTCATAATTGTAATTACTCAGAGCAAATTACTAGTCATTCCCTACATTTATAAATAGGCCAGGAAAAAAATACTAACAATGTATTGTGTTACTGTATTATATGTATGAGGTAACATAAGATTAGTTAGAGAAATTTCAGGGGTTATTCTCCCCATGAAACTAAATAACTTTCCCCAAGGAACTTGTAAGAAATTCATTAAAAAATTTCGGCTTCCCTTCTCGTTTGGAGAGGCATAATTTTTTTTTAATCCTTAATTCCTTGGGCAAAGTAGTTCAGTTTCGTGGGCTAAATCACATCTTTCATTTTCGATAGCTAATTTAAAGTCGCCCAATATAAATATAAATTAAAAATTATGAATGTCAGACAAAAATTCGAAAAGCACATTGAACAAGGATCCCTAAAAATGTCGGTTCTGTTTTTATTGGTTTAATAGAACCCGTAAAGTAGAGTTGTTTTTAACGATATCCTTGTAAAGAAAATGAAAGTAAATTACTTCGTTTATCTTTAAAATTGGCGTTTAAAAACGGATGATCTGTAGAGGCTCTGATATTTTGCGAAATAATGCTTTAATAACTACCCTGTCGAAGTTTTTGACAAGAATTTATACTGAGATTTTACTGTTTTAGCAGGTTTTTGTTAAGAATCACTTTTCTTATTTCATTTCTTGTACGTTCGACTAAGAGATAAATATAGCAAAGAGTTTGAAAAGGGACACAGGATTTTTTGTGGTCTTCTTCTTATCGTGTAGGTATAGTCAAGTGTGTGGCGAACTTGGCTAACCCTGGTGTCAGAGTTTTCAAACCGCACAATGGCCTCTGACTTGGTTTTAACGACTGTAGTCAATCGACAACAGCCGGGACCGACAGCTTAACGTGCCCTACGAAGCACGGAAACGCTCGTGGTAAATTGCCACTTTGGTCACCCATCAGGTTCCCTGCCTCTGTGTACGTTGCTTAACCTTACTGATCGGTTGAGATCAACGAGAGCTACTGGGCTAACGAGCGCTTCAATTATTTTTGAAGCTTTTTTTGTGGTTCAATATTGGGAGACTGTAAACAAGTTAGTGAAAATTAAAGATGTGAATCAGCACACGAAACTAAACAAGGAACACTCCCAAGTAACGCAGGCAGGTAGAAATACAAAAAAAATTACCTCTCCATAAAATTTGTGCGTGGTGCGATCAGCTGATTTGCCATCGCATTGGAAGTCGAAATTTTGTTTGAGAATTGCTGAACGAGAAGAATTAGCCCCTAAAGTTTTGCTAACTAACTTAAAGTAATCCCATTAGATTACCTGGGGAAAATTTACGCCGTGTGGTGATCGGCTGAGAATAACAACAACCCATCTCTTTCCGTGAGTGTCGTAAGAGGCGACTAAGGAAACACAAATGAGACCTGCCTACTAGTAATCCATCCTAGGCAACGACACAAATTTTTTTTCTGAATCTGAGGTGTCGTCCTATGGTCTCATGCGGTGTGGTAGGCTCTGTAAAGGGCCGTCTGGTACGCGGCCACCCTCCTACCGAAGTCCGACGCCAAACAGCTTGCTGTGTTCCGTCGGTGCGTGGGAGTACCAGTGCCTTTATAGGCATTTTCTGGGTTGACTCGCTCCATCGTCGACCTCATCTTTGACCTTTATGGTCAATATTGTGGTCAAGAGTTAACCCATCTTATAATAAAAAAAATAAAAAAAGTTGTTCAGTTTTAAGGGGATATGCACCCCCTTAAGTTTTGCTAACATACCTATTGTCACTCCATATACTTAATATTAATCAATTTGTCAACTTACATAATTTTTATCAAGTGCAGCTTCAAGTAGTTTTCGGACCCCTTGAAAGTAAAGCAGGAATAAAGGTATGATGAGTGATGTATGATGAATAATCAAAGACTTACCATCATCCACGAGCCCAGCAGCTTCATCTCTCGCGTTCTGCTCCAAAGACTTCAAAATCTCTTCAGGAATAGGAGGTGGAGTCGGTAAGTGGTCTCCTTTAGGCTGGTACCCGTTCTCATCAGCTGTATATGACACACTGTACACCTGCCCATCATCAGCAGTGTATGAATATCCTCCTTGGGCCTGGACACCGTTAGTAGCAACTCCAGCTTCTTCTGCAGAGATTCCGTTGTCAGTTTCAAAAGCGAACTGATAACCTTCAGGAGTGATTTCGTTTTCGTATCTTAGAATATTAGCTGCACGATCCAAAGCTGCTCTTGGACGCTCTTGGCCGGAGAATCCTTGGTTCGCATTTCCAGTAATACTTCCTTGGTCGAAAGAACCAGCTGCCTGACCGTCATTTGTTTCTGGACGGAAAGCAGATGGGTTGGTTTTGAAAGCGGCCGCTCCGACTTTCGAATCAGTTGATCCGTATGAGATCCTCGATGCTCCTAGGCCACTTACTCCCTCTTCTGCTGCCCTAGTACCTGCGACTGCTGCATCAACAACTACTCCTTGGAAATCGTTCTCATAACTGCCTTTTGGGAGGCCTCCAAGGCCGTTGTTGAAGGAGTTGCCAGCGAAAGGGGTTTGGAGAGCACCAGGGCTTCCACCAGCAGATTTCGCTGATGCTGGAGGAAGGTACGTGCGGTCGAGCTTTGCGGCTCCGCAAACCGCTATCACGGCGGCTAAAGCGACCTGGGAAAAAAACCTTTCAATGACTGTTTCAGTAGTAACTTTTGGTGTCATACAGAAATTTTCCAAAATTTTTAATAACTTCCTAAGTTATAGAAGCCTATACTTAGCCATTTCGAAATAAGAAATACCAATTACATTACAACGGTTGCCACTTAATGCAATTCTCGTGTCAGAAAACTGTGAACGATCACCTGTCAGATGCGTTCCTTATTCAAAAATAATACGTTAATTATGTGTGAAGTATCTTAAAATCGTGATCAGTCAGACGTACGGGTTAAGTGATCGTTACTGCTCGAATTTTGAAATTTTTCGGTAAGTGTTAAACTCATCAGTCATTTCCCTGTTAAGAACTCAGGTAATGTTAATGAGACTAGAATTATAATAATGTTTAGAAGGTAATGTAAATTTGATTGGATTGATAAAAGAAATTGGGGATTTTATTTATGTCTTACAATCAAATCCCTTATTTAGGGGTTATAAAATGAAATGTTATACGAACTCCAACTTTAATTCCCTAGTAACCTTAAATATTACGGAAATTTATGTTTTTATATATTTCTTTTAACGTTTTTGCTGTTATATATGACATTATTTAAGATTGTATTAGACAATTCACTAAAACAAACAAAATATTATCAAAACTATTCTTGCTCCAAGGCTTTAAACTTACAAAAAAAATGTTAATAAAATGTAAGAATTCCTTAAACACTTGACCAAAAAAACAATATTCTAACGAAAATTGATTTCACAATTTCTTCTTCACTCCAAACTATTTTCTCCACATTTTTATGCCAGCCTTTGACATCACAATTAAAATACGACAGTTATAATTGACACCGAAATCTATCACTGTCACTTTTTCGTCACTTCACAAAAACGCCTTCACTACCTACTCCGAAAAGGAATATATGGTTGAGCTTTTCACAGCCATAACTAAAAAAAAATATGAAATTACCAATTTCATTATTGTGTCTATCCTGATGCTCTTACAGTGATGAATGGGAACACACTGATGCTACATACAACTTGCTTTACATTTTTATACTCCTTACGAAGACGACCAAAAAACGTGCCAGAGCGATCTTACCAATTTATCTTTGCAGTCAGTCCATTCTCATCTAACGTTTGATAGACTTTAAATCTATACAATAGAGTGTAGTTTTAGTACACTGGTTGGCAGTTCTTCAGTGCAATAATTTGGTGAAAATTCTTAGCTCCCAAGTTCAAGTAGCAGATTTAATTGGAAAAGATGTTCTAAATTATGATGATATTATTTATCGTGACGTGAACTCTTTATTGGGCACGTTTTGAGGTATTAAATACAATATTTTTAAAGCACATAATGAGTTAATTGTTCGAAATACTTCCGATTTCGGAAGTAGAATTGAACTTGGATTTTGTTGGCCTATAAATAGATCAATAAAGCAAACATGCACTGAAACTATAACCTTCGATTACTACTACTGACTACTAACACTGGTTAATTAAACGAGCTTTAGGTGCTTTTGTTTAAAATGCAATACAGAATTTTAGGAACATTGACACCATCATTTCAAGGGAGGATTTTTGTGGGTGTTTTAAAGGTAAATTTTCTCCAAGGTACTGCCTAAAAGTGGATTCTCTTTCCGATGATTTCAACGGGGTTCCTTTGGGAAACTAGTTTTATTATAAGATTCATGTCCTAAGGCTTTGCTTGCAAACTTCAAGTGATATTTTTAAAAACATTTCGTCCAGAAAAGTACGCGTAAGTTTCAAACAATGAGTAATTATATTGTCTGTTAGAAATTAATTTGTTGTTACAAATAGACGGCTTCTTTCTGTTCGCAAATAAGTAACGAAATATAGGTAGAAATCATAACTACATGAGAACACGTTTCGTAGAGTGCAATATATTCTATTGTCTAAAATATAGAGCTAAATATTTAAAGGTAGGCTAAAAACTTTTAAATGTATTTAGCTTTCTGCCCGGTACTTCGTTCTTGAAGGAATTCGGGAAAATTATGTAGCCTATTAGTTATTTAAATATCTGAGCTATATTTCTGCAAATTTTCATGAAAATCCGTTTAGTATTATAGTATACACGTGAAAGAGTAACAAACATACATTTATCCATCCCCACAAATTTTCAAGTTTATAATATTATTAGGATAAGTACACTTTTCTAAACCTATATGAGGGTAGGCAGAGCGTCAAATTAAACTATTGCAACTGTTATCCATTGGCACACGAGCAATTATTATAAAATGTTGAGTTAAATTTTCAGCTTTCCTATCTATACTAATATTATAAAGAGGAAAGATTTGTATTTTTGTATGTAACGAATACACGGCTTTCAAACATTCTTTCAGCATTAGGGCCTTTTTATAATACGAAAACGGCACGGCAAAATTGTATTACCATTGCCTCCTATGTAATAGTAATACTAGAAGCTGAGAACATAGGGGGCAATGGTAATTCAAATTTTGAAGTGCCGTGCCGTGCAGTTCGAATTATAAAAAGGCCCTTAGGATGCTACATTATCCCTGAGTAACATAGGCTACATAATTTTCCTGAATTCTCACGGGAACGAAGTCCCAAGCGGAATAGTCCTTTTTAATGTAGTATATCGCGAAAGCCAGAAGTTCTTTCCAAGCATACTTTTACAGTCTACTTGGAAAAAGCTGGCAATTTGTATTATTATGTAAACACTTTTATCGAACATCGAGTTTGAATATAGGAAACGGAAATTTGACAGAGGGTTGTCATTTAAGACGTATAAAATGATGGAAAAAGTGTCAAAATTCGAATTTCGTGGCATATACGAGTAGGTCGAACAATAATTGTCTAAGTAAATTGTCTTAGACGTCCTTCGATCAAGTATAAAAAACTAGATACACAATCCACAAAAAAAAGCGCCCTCACTAAATGATCGCCCACTTGACATTTTGGGTTGTCTTTTCGTTCAGTAGCATTCGTGTTTTCCGAGAGTACGTATTGTATTTTTAATCAGACGGAATAAACTGACAGATCGAATGTTGCTGCTTTTTTACAAAATGCAATTAATGTTGTGCTTAAATAATTTACTCAATTTAATCATTTCAGTTCAGTGATCTAAAATCCAAAATATCTGTCTAATATGTGTTTTTGCTACCTAATAAGGGGAACTAGAACATTTCGATCTGTCAGTTTACTCCGTCTGATTAAAAATCCGACTATACTATTTTGTTTTATTTTGTATGGAGCTGTGTATCTAGTTTTTTGTAGTTGATCGAAGTAGACGTCATTATGCTTTTTCATCACTATATTACAAGCTTTCCATTCGGGACTTCGTTCCGGTGGGAATTGGGGAAAATTATGTAGCCTATGTGTTAATCTACGCTCTCAGCTGCTACCATACATCCTCACACACTTTCGCATTTATAGGTAATATTAGTAGGAGGCAGGGTAAAACAAAGTGGTCGTCGCTCGACCACTTTGTTTTATCCTACCTCCTACTAAGCGCTCGTAGTCCAGTGACTCTTGCTGATCTCAACCGATTAGGGAGGTTAAGCAACGTACACAGCGGCAGGGAACCTGATGGGTGACCAAAATGGCAATTTATCACGAGCGTTTCCGTGCTTCGTAGTGCACATAAAACCGTAGATCCCGGCTGCTGTCGATTGCCTACAATCGTTAAAACCAAGTCAGAGGCCGTTGTCTGGTTTGAAAACTCTTGACACCAGGTTTAGCCAAGTTCGCCACACATTTGACTAAACCTACACGATAAGAAGAAGTCCTCACGGAGTCTGTCTATCTGTGCGCGGTAAATTCAAAAACTATCAAACAAAAACTTTCACCGTCTATGGGTGAAAACTTCGTACGGTTTTTAGCAATAGACGGAGTGATTCAAGAATAACGATTATGATCGAAATTTACCTATGATGTTTTGTGAAAATTGGTTTAAGCGTAAGAAAAGCCCGCGGCGAAGCTGTAGCCACAGCTACTTACAACTCTTAC
This sequence comes from Aproaerema taeniolella, assembly GCA_949987775.1. Classification (NCBI taxonomy): domain Eukaryota; kingdom Metazoa; phylum Arthropoda; class Insecta; order Lepidoptera; family Gelechiidae; genus Aproaerema; species Aproaerema taeniolella. The sequence continues at coordinate 2,340,696 of OX465261.1, read as the reverse complement.
AAGTTATAATTTTAAGAAATCAGTTGAGTTAAGTGAGCCGTAAAAAAACGTTTAGAAATAGGATGTTGGTATTTCTGAAGCACCCGGATACATAAATCTATTAATTAAAAATTATAAAATACAAGCTTTGTGTTGTGTTACTAGCAATGTGTGTTATTTGGAATCTTGTCCGATTGCTAGGAAGCGCTCGAAGCCCAGTGGCTCTCGCTGATCTCAACCGATCAGTGAGGTTAAGCAACGTACACAGAGGCAGGGAACCTGATGAGTGACCAAAGTTGCAATTTATCACGAGCGTTTCCGTGCCTCGGATGGCACGTTAAGCTGTCGGCCCCGGCTGTTGTCGATTGACTACAGTCGTTAAACCAAGCCGAGGCCATTGTGCGGTTTGAAAACTCTGACACCAGGGTTGGCCAAGTTCGCCACACAATATACCTACACGGTGAGAAGAAGAAGCTAGGAAGCAAGAAAAACATCCATAATCAAATATTTTATATACTTAGTATTTTAAGAATGTTGCGTTAAAAATTAATATCAAATTTAAATACAAGGTGTTACAAAAGAACCGAAAAAAATAGTAATTCAAAATTAATTAAAATTTAGCTCATTGCACAGCTCTATTACAAATATGATAAGTATGTCATATTAATTATATGAAACATTCATTTTGTAGATGTCAAACCGTGCAACTGATTACTAGAGTTGCGACTATTTCGCTTTTAAAATTAAATTTTGGAATTTATTTATTTTTTCGGTTTTTCTGAAACAACTTGTATATACAGGGTGATACTAAACCTCCTAGCTATAGTCAAAATCCTGAACCAGTATCACTTACACAACATTTCTTTTTTTTTTTCTTTTTTTTTCGGTGGATTTTTTTTCCTAAACGTAGACTCCACTCGGGTGCACCCCCGAACGCTACCTGCACCCCTCGCGTGCCTGGTGTAGGAGTAATATCTATTTTTAGGCAAAAAATTAACTACACTGGGCGTCAAAAATAAGTAGTACACTTTTCAAATTGCAATTACTCCTAAACTATAGTAGTTACACTTATGAAATAAAAAGCAGTTTATAGTAAACTTAACGAAGTTTATTAAAGTTATATTTTATTTGGCATGAATAAAGTTTCAAACTTAAAATTAAGATAAATACTAAAAAGTATCAATTTTTAACGATATGTCAACCACTTAATTTTCACGTTTTGGAACTTTTTCACAATTTAATAACTTGTGTTGCCGCCTCGGGCTCTAATTACAGCTTGGATCCGGTTTGGCATGCTGAACACTAAGTTTCGGAGGCGGTGTTGGGGAATATTTTCCCATTCTTCTATCAGCGCATGTTTTAGAGCCCTGAGTGTGGCAGGAGGTGGACTGCGCCTTCTGACTAGCCTCCCAAGCTCATCCCAGGCGTGTTCAATCGGGTTGAGATCTGGGCTTCTCGATGGCCAAGCCATCAAGTTGATGCCAACCTCCTGAATGTACTCTTGTACGTGGTGAGCAGTGTGTGGCCGGGCGTTATCATGCATTAGGATGGCTCCATCACCCATATTTATTAAATATGGCCCTGCATACTCGTTGAGGATCTCCGAGGCATATCTTTCACCAGTCAAAGTCCCATTTTCTATTACCACAAGCTCTGTGCGACTCTCTGAAGAGATACCAGCCCATACGTGTACAGAGCCCCCGCCATATTGGACTCTTTCCGAGATACAAGCTTGAATGTATCGCTCACCGGGTCGTCTGTAGACTCTCCGCCGTCCATCTGAAGTGTATAAAGAGAATCGAGACTCATCTGTGAATAAAACTCTAGCCCATTCTTCTTCGCCCCATTGTACGTGTTGACGGGCGTAGCGTAGTCTTGCTACGCGATGCTCTGTCTCAAGTTTGGGGCCATTTGCTGGTCTTAGAGGCTTCAGGTTAGCTTCAGCAAGTCTTCTTCTCACTGTACTCTCACTGATGTAGTCTGTTCGGGTCCGAAGAAGCTGTTGCTGAACCTCAACTGCATTAAGGTGTCGATTTCTTAACACAGTGGAAACAATAAAGCGATCTTCTCGGGTACTTGTGCACCTGGGTCTGCCATTACCTCGTCTCCTTAGATGGTTTCCAGTCTCTTCGTACCTTTGCTTTACTCGCTGAACCGTTCTTAAAGTTACACCCACCCTCCTTGCAGTACGACGCATACTGATGCCCACTTCGAGAAAAGCTAAGATTCTTGCACATTCTTCTGGTGAAAGAGGCATGATTAGTCAAATTTACTCTCTGAAGATACCTATGCTTTTCAATTACAATTGCTTTATCAGCAGCGAATGTGTCAAACACAAAAATCCTAAGTAAGACAACACCTTTCAACAGTTTAAAAAAAGTGTTTTTATTTATTCGTTTTTTTTAAAGTCAAGCATTATAAGTTCTTATAATGCATGAAGTTTTTATTGAATAAGATTAAATTTTCTTTTTAACCTTTTTTGTTTCAAAGGTCTAAGTTTTATAGTTTGGGAGAAATCGCAATTTTAAAACTGTACTACTTATTTTTGACGCCCAGTGTATATATAAGTGTTCTTTGAGTGATACTGGTTCAGGATTTTGAATATACTTAGCTAGGAGGTTTTTTATCACCCAATATGTATAGTTACAACCTGCACCCCTTGCCTAACTGATACTATACAATTTAAATCATGGGAACAATTTAAACCGCCGAAATTCCAATATTGTCTATAACAAAAATATAAAGCAAAAACTCCTTTATTCGCAATTAGTCGCAAATAGATAACAAATAACTAGTTTTTTTCTGTGATCACAACATATAAGCATTACAATACTCAAAAACTCAACCATTTATCATAATTAGGCTCGGTCAATGAAATGCCAATACAAATCAACACCTTTTATAATAACTACTTATACAATTAGCCTTTTTGCTTACAAAAGCATGCCATGGCTTTTTTTAAAACTAATTATGATGTCGTATATATATTACAATATTAAAAAAAAGTTATGATATATATGTTACGTTAAAATACTGTATGTAGTATTAATAGTTCGATTAATTAAACTGGATCTTTATTTTAAACCTTCATATAGTACGGTCGGACAAGTAATTGGTTTACCACTTTTGACAACACTTCCCATGTTGCCAAAATATCGCTAAGGTTGAGCAGTATGTAACAATGAAAGAGATGCAAGATCTTGACGTTTTGTCACATGATATGCTTGACATCAGCTATCATTGATCTTGTTTAAGTCTTTACGAATACTTTTCGTTTTTCTTCTTTAATACAATGATTAAGGATCTAACCACACAATAAAAAAGTGTAAAAACTATTTGCTTAATGTCACAATTCAAACTAGTAACACGAGGCAAAGTGTTGACAATGTCACTCTTACGAATGACAAAGAAAGCATTGGTAAACTGTCAAAATATTATGCAAGCGAAAATCAACCTTGTTGTTTTATAATGTGCTAGAACCTTGGTGGTATTTTGTCAGGTGGTAAACCTTAAGAAATTGAACCTTAAGAAGAAATTGAACTTTAAGGTAATAAACAATTTTTTTAGCGGATTGTACCTACCTACATACTTCAAGAAATAAAAAAAGAAAAAAAAAGTTACTTAGCAAAAATTAAAGTTAAAGTTAGCGAAAATTAAGGATGTTAATCAGCTCACGAAACTGAACAACTTTACACAGGTCGTAATATGAAGAAAAAAAAATTTTGACTCTCGGTAGAGGTATCAATCTATACTAATATTATAAAGAGGAAAGATTTGATTGATTGTTTGTTTGTTTGCATTAAATAGGCTTCGAAACTAGGTTCTGGACCGATTAGAAAAATGCTTTCACCATTGGAAAGCTACATTATTCCTGATGGATATAGGCTACATAATTTTCCCGAATTCCCACGGGAACGAAGTCCCGGGCGGAATGCTAGTTGTATAATAAGCTGAATCACCCTCTAAAGTATCGGTTACTAATTTAAAGTCTCCTTAGATATATACTAGCATTTTTCTATGTTCAGAGCTCCAACTGCCAAAAGATAAAAAAAAAAAACAATCTGTCAGGCAAAGATGGACTGTGTTTTTTTCGCATGGCGTATAAAATAATCATAATTAACATTTTTCAGGGTAAGTTTTCATATAACTAGATGTATACACTCACGCATATAATCCCTGTTAGAGATTAAATTTTAGGGTTTTTACTACTTGTCCCCCTTTTTTTCCGCATTTGAGGGTCATAGAAGTAGTCGTAGAAACATTTGAGGCCTCGTTATGAGGGGTTATAAATTTTTTTGTACAAATAATACTTATAGCAAACCTTTTTCTCTTTTGCTCTCAGTACACCAAAAAAGGAATTATACTTAATAATAAGTAAATTATATACAAGGTGATAAAAAACCTCCTAGCTACGTTCAAAATCCTGAACCAGTATCACTCAAAGAACACTTTTTTTTGCCTAAACGTAGACATTACTCCTACACCAGGCACGCGAGGGGTGCGGGTAGCACTTGGGGGGTGCACCCGAGTGGTGTCTCCTTTAGGAAAAAAAAATCACCCGTCACCCCCAAAAAAAAAAAAGTGTTCTGCAAGTTATACTGCTTCAGGATTTTAAATATAGCTAGGTGGTTTTTTTTACCCTGTATGTATTAATTGTTCAGAAATTACAGAACTACCAATTAAATTAAAATCTTAAGACGAAGTTATCTTCAAATTTACATAGTCTAGATAGTTATCTGAAATGTTAATTATAATATAAAGTAAGTATATAAAATCAATTTTACTATGAATTTTATCATAGTTTTAAAACTAACATAAAAATACCAAGAAAATCCATTAAACGTAGCTTTTTAATGTTAAAATAAATGATTATTAATTAATGTACAGTATTTAAAAGCTATCAATAAGGCATATCAATGGTATATGTATATATTAAAGGCATATCAATATATTCCTTTAGATAATGTTATTGTAAATTTTAGAAATAAATAATTTAATTAATGAATCTTTTTTTAATGGACTGTTCTGCTCTACGAAGTTGTAAAGTACCTTGAGTTACTTTAAAGTGTCGTCAGACCTATTTCTAAGGCATCTTACTCATCAGGCCTTAGTATTAACCAAGTTAGGTGTAGTAACTTATCCCAAATTATGCAACTGACTCAATATTAATTTACAAACAATGACGATTACAAGCTTACTTATTATTTACTTATGTTCTTCAGTAGTGACATAAAATTGCAAGCAGTAAGTCATCTTTGTAAATATTGTATAACTAGAGGATACCCGGGACTTCGTTCCCTCAAATTCATAAAATCCTTTCTTATTTCTTTCCTACGTTATAGGAGGAATATTTGTGCAAATTTTTAGCTTTGTAGGTAAATTAATCAGAATCTTAATTATTTTTATATTTAGATGAAATGCCAAATAAAATATTATCATTAGTATCTGACAAAGGTTTAGTCAAGTTCGCGACATACTTGATTGTACATACAAGATAAGGAAAGAAGAAAAATCTGATAATAGGGGGAAGTAAGAAGGAAACAATTGAGAAAATGCGAATAACTCCTTTCAACGAAAACCACTTTATGAATTTTGTAGCCATGGAATATACCGCTACCGCTTTTAGTTATCAAATCTCATGAGGAGCCAAGCCTTTAACTCTACAAGAGCACCTACTTAACTTCTAATCTCTATTTCTTGGTTGAAAAAAACATATGTAGCCTATATGTGTTAATCCAGGATGTCAGCTACATCCATACTTTTATCAAAATTGGTCCCTTCAGCCGTTTGAGCGTGAAAGAGTAACAAATATCCATACATACATCCATACGTACAGACTTTCGCGTTTGTAATATCAGTAAGAAACTAAGAATATAAGCCAACTCTGACCAGCAGCACTTTTGATCATGCATAAGTATGTTATCCGGCAAAATCTAGGAACAAATACATTTTTTCTTAAAATTTGGAAAAATTCTAGACAAACGACAATGAGAATTGTGAAAGTCATCATTTTGCTCTTCAAAAGAAACTAACTTTTGAGAAGCAAATGTGTGTCTTCTATTTTTCAAGATTTTTACGAATAGCTGATAAAATTGATTTTGAAGTAACCTACACTTAATCGCGACCTCATCGTGAATTTGACCAATCTCTGGCGATAGGCGCTTTGACATAGAATAGAATAATATTTATTTTATAGGACATTTAGGATGCCACTTAAAATAAGTCAAGATAGGACTGCAAAATAATAGGTCTTTACCTATAAAATTGACGATTTTTTCTCAAGCTTTATTTTATTCATAATTTATTTGATTGAACAACTATCACTTAAATTGTTTTTATTTAAAACCTTGGCCATATAATATTTATTTTAGATTTATTTGCTGAAAAAGAAACTCAAATATAGCTCGTTTCATCCGTTGCCCGTTTCATTGCTTATTTTTGCTGTACCGTTGTTACAGCTACAACTTTCAATAAAGTAAGTATGATAAAAATTAACATAATGTTGTCCAAACCTTCCCATAAAGTTTTGCTAAATTTAGATTTCGCATTCCCGAGAAAAATCCAAAAACGTTAGTATGGACGATTCAGTTTTCCAAAAATATTGTATGAAAAACGGCAATTTCATAGGTAAAGACCTATTATTAATGCCGTCACACCACCATCGTTTTCTGGGCGATTACTTACTGCTGACATATTTTGTACACGAATCGGCATTACGTCATAAGATCAAGTTGATTTGGTTGTAAGTAAGCAGAGATCACGCGTGTCCGTCATAAAATAACTGAGAATTAGTGAGTGAGCACCAAATGATACGTTTGATTCGACATCATTTAAAGGGAAGTTGAGTCACGAAACGTGATCGCTCCTACTTGGGATTGGTACATGTATTTTTGATAAGTGATTGGGTAAATCGCATACTCACCTACATCACACATTCGCAGCTACTTCTTCTTACTGTGTAGGTATAGTCAAGTGTATGGCGAACTCTTGACTATACCTTTAGAAAACCTTTAGAAAAATTTAAGACGATAATTAAACAAAAACTTTGTAAAAAGGGCTATTATAGAATTTCGGATTATCTGTTAGACAAGCAACCATGGGAATAAATTGCTCAGCTCCAGAGTTATTCAGATATTAAGTCAATTAAAATTAAAAGTAAGAAAATTTATATGATTGACTTAAAAAGAGCGACCCTCGGAGTTTAAGCCGGAACCAACGGCTTAACGTACCCTCCGATAAATTGCCACTTTATTATTATTATTATTATTATATATACTTTATTGCACAATAAAACAGGACATCACAGAACATAAAAACACGGAAAAATGTACAATAGGCGGCCTTATTGCTAAACAGCAATTTTTTCAAGGCAACCGGAGAAGAGAAATCAAGAAGAGAAAGAAAGTAGCGGGTGCAGCAGTATTAAATAAACTACATGACAATAAGTAAATACTTATACCTAAAATAAAATAAAATAAAATAACATTTAAATACAAATACAACACAAATATACAAAAAAATAAAATAAACATACATACTATTATGGACAAAATGGAAAACTATAACGAGATACCTAAATATATGGATAAGAAATTAATAAAATAGATACATATATTAATTATTAAGGTAATGTGTTCTGAGGCGGCTTTTAAATGTAGACAGCGAAGGAGCTTTTCTCAACGATACAGGTAAGGAGTTCCATAATCGGACAGCTTGTATGGTAAAGGATTTGGAAAAAAAGTCAGTGGAGTGGGGAGGCATATTTAAGGAAAGGTCATGTAAGGAGCGTAAGTGTCGGGTATGGGTGGAATAGCGGAAGCAGAATTGAGTCTTAAGATAGACAGGACAAGAAGGATTGTGAAGGATTGAGTAGAGAAGAGAGAGGATGTGGAAATTGCGCCGAAGTCGGATAGGAAGCCAGTTGAGCGCTGAACGATAACTCGAGACATGGTCATATTTTCTCAAGCCAAATATAAATCTAATGCAGAGGTTTTGTAACCGTTCGAGTTTGTTCAGCAGCTCAATGGATAGATTGGGATAACAGACATCCGCGTAATCCAGGATAGGGAGAAGAACAGACTGCGCGAGAAGTATTTTCGTCTTAGTCGGGAGGAAATTTCGAAAACGCCTAATCGCACTGTAGGCGGCAAACATCCTCCTGCTGACCTCGGCCACATGAGGCCTCCATGACAGGCATCTGTCGAATAAGACACCTAGGTTTTTCACGGTTTGGGCGAAAGGAATGTGAACGCCGTCAAAAGTTACAGGTGGCAGGGCTTCAAAGCTAACTCTGGATATTAAACCTGAGCTGCCAATTATTATGGTCTGTGTCTTGCTGGGATTTACCTTAAGGCCAAAAGAGTGACTCCAACCAAGGATTAAAGCAAGATCTCTATTGGTGGTGACTATAGCGTCAGCTAGATTGGCCAGAGACGCCTGAGTGTAGATTTGTAGGTCGTCTGCATACATGTGATAGGAAGAAGAGAGTGAGGATGTGATAGAGTTGATAAAGATGGCAAAGAGAAGAGGAGACAGCACGCCACCCTGCGGGACGCCGGCAGCGACATCGCACCATGACGATACAGAGTCGTCGATGCGAATTCGCTGCCGTCGTCCACGCAGGTAACTTTGAAACCAAGTAATCACTGTCGGCGATAAATTAAGTGAACCCAGCAACCCCAGTAGAATGTCATAGTCAACGGTATTGAACGCGTTGCTAAAGTCAAGAAGTGTAAGAACTGTTAGGTGCCGGTTCTCCATTCCCAAGCGAATGTCGTCAGAGACTTTGACAAGAGCAGTAGTCGTGCTATGACCGGTACGGAAGCCGGATTGGAAGGGGTTGAACAGGTCATGGCTCGTAAGAAAACTAGTAACCTGAAGGTTAACTAATTTCTCAAGAACCTTAGAAAGAAATGGAAGTATAGAAATGGGACGATAGTCGGAGAAGGAAACTGGGTTGGATTTTTTAGGAAGCGGAATGATTTGTGCATCCTTCCATGCGGTCGGAAATACACCGGAGGTTATTGAAGTGTTGAGGATGACAGTGATAACTGGGGAAAGGATATCAATAAGAGGGACAATCATATTCCGACCAATGCTGTCAACTCCAACGGCCTTCGAGGAAATGGAGAGTATGTTCTTCTTAACATCGCCAACAGTGAAAGGATTCACAGAAAAGGGAGGATAGTTAGGTTTAGGAGCTGAAGAGATACGGAGAAGTGTGCCAGATTTGGTATTAGCATCAATGCAGGACGATGAAGAGAAGTGGGAATTGAGCGAGTTCAAGTCAACCCTGCATGAGTTAGAGTCGCGAGATTTACCGATACCAATCGATTTTAAAAAATTCCAAACTTTGGCAGGGTCGCCGTTCTCAACAGACTTGTGGAAATGGCGTCGCTGTGCATCCCTAATCACAGTATTGCAGCGGTTCCTAGCGGTGTGAAAGTTATCTCTATTTGTGTTTGTGGGGTTAGCCTTGAATTTCGCCTTAGCACGGTCCTTTTTCCTCATCAGCAGTTTAATGTCTTCAGACAGCCAAGGAGCAGGAAGATGTTTGACCCTTACCATCCGATACGGAGCGTGCACGTCGTAAAGACCTATGAGCAGGGAGTTAAAAATTTCAACTTGTACGTTTACATCAGGCTCATGGCCAATAACAGACCAATCGATTTTACTAGCATCCTCACGCAGCCTGCACTCATCCATACCACTGAAATTACGAAGAAGTAGGAATTTGGGTTTTGGTTTAGGAGGACGGATTTTATAGGACAGGTAGATTAAGTCATGGTACGAGAACATAAGGGCAGGGAATTGACCATGCTTGGCCACTGAGTCGAGTGAGGAGACCATTATCAAATCAAGGAGAGAAGGAGTGCAGTTGGGAAAGTGATGGGTAGCATTGAGAGGGAGGATATGAAGGTTACTAGAGTCAACTATTGATTGAAGCTGTTCAGAGCGACTGTCATTTTTGAGGAGACAAGTATTAAAATCACCCATTAAAATGGTGTGATTGTAAGACGGAGAAAAGTCTTCAAGAAGCTTTTCGAAAGATTCAAAATAGTTAACTCTAGAGGAGGGACTATAGTAAACACCGAGAAGGATTTTAGTGTGGGCTAGGGTGATTTCCAAAAAGAGGTGCTCGGGTGAATTGGGTGGTGGTGGTTGAGAGGATCTAGTGAGAATGGAGAAAGGAATATTAGATCTTAGGTAAACTGCTACTCCTCCATGAGATGACGAAACACGGTCATTCCGGACAAGATGAAACCCAGGCAAGGAATAGGAAGTTGAAGGGAGGCAGGGATGGAGCCAGGATTCGGACACAAGGATGGCATGGATATTTTTAACATCGAAGGAAACAAGCATGTCCGGGTAGTGGGCAGGAATGCTTTGAGAATTGATATGCACTACATTAAAAAATTTTGGCACGTCGGAAAATGTGGTACTCAAGCATTCATGAAGAGGTGGCTCGGTGCTACAAAAGCTGTCGTCAGAGTCGCCAGAAGAACAAGATTGAAATAATTCACTATTTATAGAAATGTCCATAATAAATAAAATATATATAAATATTAAAAATAAATAAACTTAAATATTATCCTAAGTGCTAGAAAATCACTTAACTTTATCAAAATGATTTCTCCACCCCTTGGTAGCCAAGTAACAAAGAAAACAAATAATTGAAAATAAAAGAAAGAAAATTACAGAACAATCTAAATGTGAAAGTGATAGCAATACATCGTCACACATAAAGTACAGTTGTAAAGTTGTGTGCCAATGCTATAAATGAGACAGGACGAAAAAGGAAAAAAAGAAAACAAAAGTGGCTGTATGAGCCAAAATACGTTTGCTTATTAGATATAAAGAAAAGAAAAAAGGAATTGTTTTGCTTTTGAGGTTATTAGAGATTGACATTGACATACTACAATACTTGTAAAAGAATCTATCTAATTATTTGGAGTTTGTGACGGTATAATAAAGAAAAAGTGGCAAAAGGCTATGAAACACACGTGACTATACACAGAGATAAAAGGTAACATATACATACATACAATAGATATACGCAGCAACGTGCAAGAATTATATGAAAATGGAAGAGAATGAAAACATAACCTAAGTACGTTTATTTCTTCGCAGCAGTTCCTCGCTTTCTCCTCGTCCCTGGCGCAGTAGGGGGTGTGACGATAGGTGCCGTGGGGACTCTACCAGCCGCTGAAGTAGAAGGATCACTTTTCGGCAACGCGTCAAGATCCGCCAGCGACGATACACGGTGTTTCTTTCCGTCTGGCCCCAGCACCATGATGCGCCCCTCGTGCGACCAACACTTCGTGACTCCAAACCGTTCACGTGCCGCCATAAACACCTTGTGCCGCCTCCGAGTCAGGAACTCTGATAATGTGACACCGCTGCCCCGAAGCCCTGTCTTCGCAAACCAAATCTCGTCGCGTGCCTCGCGGCTACGAAATTTAAGAAGAATAGGTCGGGGTTTATCACCTGCTGCCCGGCCTAAGCGCTGTGCACGACTGAAGTCCTCGGCCACAAGGCATGGAACGTCGAGATGCTTATTGGCCAGCTCGACCACCCGCATCTTAATGTCCTCGTCCTTCTTTTCTTCTACGCCATGCACCAGCAACATTTTTCGTCTGCTGCGCGTTTCCATAGCATCGCAGTCTGCAGCTAAAGCATCGACTTGCTTCTGAAGTTCTCCGAGAGAAGCCACCACAAACGATTGGAATGTCTTGAACTCAACTGCAATAACCGCAAGAGTGGGCGAAGCTGAAGCAGCTGGTATTGCTTTTGCGAGCTCCGCCTCGAAAGCTGCCATCCTGGCATGAAAGGACAGGGAAAGTGCTTCGATGGGTCCCTTGGCAGCAGCCATTTTGCAGTGATATGTGTGATTTATGTGAAATTGTGATTACTGTTGGAATATTTACTTGACTACACACAGGTGGGTGACAGTTAACACATTTATTAAGATTTCAGTCTGGTTAGTTAAAAATTTACTGTTTTAATAATTAATTTAAATTACGATCGAAAGTAAAACGTCTGCTTTTTTTAGTGCCTACCCGCGAAAAAACTTTGGTCACCCATCAGGTTCACTGCCTCTGAATACGTTTCTTAGCCTCACTGATCGGTTCAGATCAGCGGCAGCCACTAGGCCACGAGCGCTTCATCCACAGTTTTATTTGTTTATTAGACATCCTGTCCAAACTTTTCATTTTTAAATAAGTTTTGCAAGTCTTTGCGCTTCTTGTACACCCGAGCGTTCAAAACTTGTATCGCACGCGCCGTAAACAAAGCAATCAGTTACGAGTACCAATGGGCCCTTTTTATAATTCCAACGGCACGGCACGGCACTCCGAAATTTGAATTACCATTAAATAAATAAATAAACGCTTCACACTCAAAGGCCCACATTAAGGTTTTCCCATGTGTCGTGGGTCCCTTGGAAAACACATAAAGACAAACACAAACACCCATGACCCGAGAACAAAAATCTGCTTTTTACACAAATATCTGCCCCGACTGGGGATCGAACCCAGGACCCGCCGATCAAGAGGCAGCGTCACTACCGCCCGACCAAACCGGTCGTCCTATTGCCCACTATGTTCTCAGCTTTTATTATTACTACTACATAGGAGGCAACGGTAATGTTTTCCATACTAATGTTTTAAAGAGGAAAGATTTGATTGTTTGTTTTTTTGCTTTGAATATGCTCCGAAACTACTGGACCGATATGAAAAATTCTTTCACCATTAGAAAGCTCATTATCCCCGATGGACATAGGCATGGACCAATTGGTCCATGACATTGGCTACATAATTTTCAAGAATTCCCAGGGGAACGAAGCGGGATGAGCTTTGAATGTTACTCGCAACCGATTGAGCTTTTGTATAGTACGTTTAGTTTCGATGACAAATTAACAATGCATGGTTGAGCTTTGTGACGTCATTTTAAATCCATTATGGTGGACCGCCTAAGATGGTGGACTTGTTATTTTATTTTCGCCCATGGTATGGGTATCAAAAGAGTGATTTCGCTAAGAAAAATAAACATTTAAATAAAGGCTTGTTTTTAAAACAAGCTCCTACTCTCCTACTAGCCCAGTGGCTCTCGCTGATCGCACCGATCAGTGAGGTTAAGCAACGTACACAGAGGCAGGGAACCTGATGGGTGACCAAAGCGGCAATTTATCACGTGCGTTTCCGTGCTTCGGAGGGCACGTTAAGATGTTTGTCCCGGCTGTTGTCGATTGACTACAGTCTTTAAAACCAAGTCAGAGGCCATTGTGCGGTTTGAAAACTCTGACACCATGGTTAGCCAAGTTCGCCACATACTTGATTATACCTACACGATAAGAAAAAGAACTCCCCTACTCTTCCCAGGTCTACAATAAAAGTCTGTAAGAGGAAAAGGTACGAGGATTTTCCTGTATAATGGGCGAAGGCTGACGACTTCTCACCATTTTATACAACTTGTTCCATCTGATAACCTTCACAATTTGAATGGTTTTAGAACCACTGATGCTCTGCCTACCCTGTTAGGGATTATAGGCATGAGCGTATGTATGCGTATGTGTTGTTTTTAAAAATATTTTAAAAACTGTATTCTTACCCAAAACGCAGTCATACTTAAGAGTTTAGATTGTCTTTTGTTTTTATTGTAAATGCCATGCATTTTTGTTCCAGAGCTTTATCTTCAGAACTAGCATTTCACTCGGGACTTCGTTCCCGTGGGAATTCGGGAAAATTATGTAACCTATGTCCATCGGGGATAATGTAGCTTTGTAATGGTGAAAGAATTTTTCAAATCGGTCCAATAGTTTCTTAGCCTATTCAACAATACAAAGAAACAAACAAACAATCAAATTTTTCCTCTTCCCGTGGGAATTCGGGAAAATCATTTACCCTATGTCCATTCCGGTTAATGTAGGATTCTAATGGTGAAAGAATTTTCCAAATAGGTCCAGTAGTTTCGGAGCCTATTCGATGCAAACAAACAAACAATCAAATCTTTCCTTTTTATAATATGTATAGATATACTTAGATATAGATAAAGGTATTTGAAACATTTTCCGAATCGGCTCTATATTTGATAGTTTTAAGTAAGTACATAAAGTAATAGTGAATAAAATATTTACTATTAATTAATACTAACTAAATTCGTCTTTCCAGATTTACGTACGGATTCTTCATTAATTTTATCACTTGCTCAGTGGTGAATAATATCATGATGAAGCCCTAAGAAAATTACTTTTCAAATTTTCTTAGGATGCCGTCCACCAACACGTATTGGGCCAGCATGGTGGACTATGGCCTAAAACCCCTTCGTGTTTCGAAGGGAGGCCCGAGCCGGTCATGGGCTCATAAAAAAATAAAAAATATCACGGTAAATCTTGTAATTTATTAGAATACAATTTACATAAAGATGCTATAAATCAAAACTAAACGGTATATAATATTTATAATCAATAAACTTATTAGTATTTCATCTCTAAACGACTTAAAAAATATTGATCTCAATCCGTCATCGAATCGACAACCGAATAATTAATTCCAAATTCAAACCTGATCCAATTAATGTTGTCTAAATTGTCTCACCATTTGATGAATGAGAAAAAAGTGATCGATGTTCGAAAAAAGAACAAAACCGGTTCAAAAACTCCTTGGGGTTGTTGACCTGAGAATGTTTTTAAAAAAATGATTGTTGTCAAGATAGGCGCCGGTATGTGGGCACTTTGTATCTACACATTTTGTATCTTTTGCAGTGGAGATAAAGTCGAGTTTGCAGCAAGACTTTTTGAAATGGTACATTGCTCATTTTAACTACAGTTTCGATGTTGCATCTTAAAGAAAACTTGTTAGATAAAAATGGTATGAAATAACGCAAGCGACGATGCAGGCACCAGCAAGTCTATACCAATATTACTTAAACCTAATTAAGATAGTTATTCTGTCTGTGACATTTTCACGCCCTAACTATCCAACAAATTTTGATTATTTCTGAAAAAGATAAGTCTTAATCCAATCCCGTATTCACTGCTTGCACACTCGTTTAAAATTCCAAGTTCAAAAAAAGAACACGTCGCCAAGGGCAGTAAAAGTAGTATACAACAGCTGATCGGTCAATGACCAATGAAGATCAAGGATTTGAAAATGGAATTTACGTTGTGTTAAAATGGCGATGCAATTGGATAATTTAAATTCTTTCTGGATGTGTCAGTTACATTTAGGTAGGTACTTTTTTGTAGAGCTCGTATTAATAGATCTTCAGTTCAATCTACGTCTATACACATACACATGCATGCTCTCACACACACACATACACAAACATCTTAACTACTTATTTAATTTATTTTAATTTAATTTAATTCTCCAGAAATTGGTAGGTACTTGTTAAATAGCTAATGTAAATTTCTATTTTTTTTTTATTAATGAAGGGTTCGCTCTTGACCACAATCTAGCCCAAGGGCTATTTTCAAAATTGTTATCTGAGGGCCCACCCTAATCCAGGAGACCTATGACACAGGTATACCCTAGTTTAGGCTCCTGTCTCCCAATTAAATGTATAATAAAAAAGGAATGTAAGTACGCATAGCTTAAGTTTGGGAGAAAATAAAAACATTTTTTTTTTAATACTAATCATACCATTATCCTACTAAGGCCCGTGTTCACCAAAAATATAACCAAGGGTTAAACCGCGATTAGAAGCTAATTAGACAAAATGTCAAAAAAATTTATTAAATTGAAATTGTCAAATCTCTGGTTAGCTGCTAATCGTTGGTTAAATATTTGGTCAACACAAACCATATTGTAAAGTTTGTAATGATGTATGGATGTTTGTTACTCTTTCACGCTCAAACGGCTGGACCAATTTTGATAAAATTTGGTATGGTCCCCCACCGCTTTTGTCTGTCTGTCTTCTTATCGAGTCGGTCATATGGCTAAATTTCAGATTTTACTAGACCGTAGGTAATCAGTCAATTTTCATGATATGCATGATATGCGCCATTTTCTGAGGGGAGAAACCACATTCGCAATTATTTTCTGGACTATACCCCCACTTGCACAGGTTTTCCTTGCATCGACCTACTTGGGTCCGGAGTCGATTTAACGACCTTCACGTTGGCCAAGGCAGGTTGCATCGACCAGTGGTCGATGGCAGGTTGCGTCCAGCTTCTCTGTTCTGGTTGTAGGTTGTTCTGCTAGTGGGATTGGAGACTCAGATGGACATCTCCTTTCCCAAAGCTTTAGGCGGTTTTGCTAGACTTCGCCAGACATGGGAGTTAATCCTTCAATGAAACTGTGCCGGCTCTTAAGTCTCTGTGGCACCGTATTATGTTGGAATCGTCGTCATCAGCCCATATACATCCCCCCGAGGGGCACGAGCCTCCCTTCGAAACACGAAGGGGTTTTTAGGCCATAGTCCACCACGCTGGCCCAATGCGGATTGGTGGACCGCTCGTCTTTCGAAAATGAATTTTCTTGGACAGGCGGGTTTCATCGCGATGTTTTCCTTCACCGTTAAGCAAGTGATAATTAGAAATCCGTACATAAATCCGAAAAGACGAATTTAGTGGTACAGGCCCGCGCCAGGATTTGAACCCACGACCTTTGGATTACAAGTCTGGCTCATTACCAACTGGGCTATCACTGCTTATATAAGTTGGAATAAAGGATGGCTTTTATCTATCTCCGACTTCAGTCTTTCGACTCTCTTCGGACATCCGACGGCGCAATATCTGCCAGTGGGTACAGCTGTCTGTTTGAACGCGATAAACCAAAAACTACTGAACGGATTTTCATACAATTTTCACTTATAGATGGAGCGATTCAAGAGCAAGGTTTGTGGTTATAATTAATTTCTGAAATTCCCGCGGGAACGAAGGCCCGAGTGGAAAGCTCGTACTATTATTATAAAACGAAGTTCTCTACGGCCTCTGTCCGTCTGTCTGAACGCGATTAGCTAAAAACTACCGAACGGTTTTTCATACGGTTTTAACCAATGGACGAATGATTCAAAAGGAAGGTTTATGCGTATAATTATTTCCCGAAATTCCCACGGGAGTGAAGTCCTGGGTGGGAAGCTATTTGAATAAATAACAAACACGTACTGGTAGGATTTGACCTCTACAATACGGAAACAAAAAATCGTATGGTCAAAAATCGGAAGCACACCATTGAAAACTAGTCAATATGAACCACGATTTAACCAATGAAACAATTCAGACCTCAAGCCATTAATTAGTGCTACTTTTGTTTCACAAAATAATATAACCGACTTCAATAACTTCATCTTTTAACATTGAAATTTTGGTGGATCAAGACTGATCCAGAAAAGTCAAAAAAGTCAAAAATATTTATTTCATAGAACATTTTGTATGTCTCTTTGACTACAGCATGTTTATTTAATAATTGTGCCACTATCCTGTGTGTATTCAAGAATTACACGAAGTCATAGTACCAGAGTGTTTCTTTCAACAGCCTCATATCACCGGCCGGCCCAACAGAAACCGAGTGGATCTGATAGAGTAACAAACACTTTTATGGGTCAGTGTATACGCTTCTACAATAAGATTCCCATGTGTATTCAAAACCAACCTTTAGAAAAATTTCTGACAATATAATAATAAATAATAATAAAATCATTTATTTCGGAAAACAGGTTCCATATAACTACAAAACATGTCAAAAACACTATTTAAATTTTTTAAATAAAAAATTAATATATCAAATTAAAAATATATCAAAATAAGAATTAGAATTTTATAAAAAAAATTGGTCACAAATAAAACTCAAGTCAATAAATAATAAAATGTCAGTAAGTATAAAGTACAATAATAAAACAAAAACTTGTAAACAGGGCTGTTATAGAATTTCTGATTATCTGTTAGACAAGCAATCATGGGAATAAATTGCTCAGCTCCAGAGTTATTCAGATACTAAGTCAATTAAAATTAGAAGTAAGAAAATTTATATGATTGACTTAAAAAGAGCGACCCTCAGAGTCTCTCGCCTATTCTTCTCCTGAGGAAGACTGCACCTTTGCGAATAGGCGCAAAGTCAAAAATGCTAATGTAATTCACTATTTTGCTCAATGATTTCTATAGATTTTGCTAATTTATTTTTATGACGTTTTCAAGCAGCACTTTGTATGTTCTATGAAATGAACATTTTGACTTTTTTGACTTTTGGTGTAGTTTAAAGTGATTAAAGCGCGTTAGTAAAAGCGCTTACAAAAAATTTCTTTAGAATGGATTTGGAAGCTGCTACACTAAGGTGCGAATTGGGTGTGAATCTATCACAGTAAAGGAAAGAAAATGAATCTCCGGTATAAGGCTTTCGCTGGCACATTTCAATACCGCGTTCTAGAATACCAGTAGCGCCATCTAGCGGAGGGTGCAAACAATATCTCTTGGCAAACAATTTTAAAGAAAACAATATCTCTTTGGCCGGGTTTGGCTCTAGGCCCAAAATAAACGATGTGCTTTTGTTTTTTGCTTTTTCTCAATCGTAAAATTAATAAGAGCTTTTCACGTTTTTATTTATTTAAAAATTAACTGTTTGATAAGTTTCAAAAGCTTGCAATAAAATAAAACCGCAGCTCGAGCACGATGGCGACAAACTCGCGCGGCACGCCACTCGGCTGACGGTGAAACTTCACTTTTACTGCGCGAGGGTCCCGCGCAAATTCTTGCTCGCCCTCTGGTGATGTCAAAATTGTCATTTTTCTATGTAAAAATGACAATGACGCATTCCGCGCTATCGCCATTGTACTCGAGCTGCTGGTAAGCAACCGTGACTAGTATCGGTGTCCCATTAAGGGATCACAACATTTCTATAAGTAGAGTTCAACCAAACCTCTTTCTGTACTAAATACTAATAGTATTACAAAGAGAAAAGATTTGATTGTTTGTTTGTTTGCATTGAATAGGCTCCAAAACCACTGGACCGATTTGAAAAATTATTTCACCATTAGAATACTACATTATTCCTGTAGCTTGAGTACCATGGTCCTATGCCAAAATGTCAACATTGACAACGTCAGAGGGTGAGCAAAGTGAAGTTTCAGCGTCAGCCGAGTGGTGCGCCCGCCGCACGAGTTTATCGCCATCGTGATCGAGCTGCTGAGTAACATAAGTTACATAATTTTACCGAATTCCCACGGGAAGGAAGTCCCGGATGGAATGCTATCTTTTATAATATGGGGTGACTTTTAATTTGTTAAAGTGTTTCTTCCCATAAAACTAAAAAAAAAAATCTCAAAGAACCTAAATGAAATTCTAAAAAAAATCGCCCAAACTGTGACGATACGAATTTTTTTATTATTTCGACCTATGTTCCTTAAGAAGACTTAGTAATCAATTTCGTGAGCTGAATCACATCCTTAATTTTCGTTAGTTAAGTGAAGTTTTTTTTATGTTTCATTAGGGCTGTAATAATAATAACCAACATTTCTTTCTTCTTCCTTATCATTTATCAGTCACTATGACAAATTTTCATTAAGATAATATTTCATATAAAGACCATTATCTCTTAAAATTGAAGTCGCTTTAACAGAACACAAAAACAAAACAAATGATGTTTCAAATCAACAAATCAAGCATTATATTTTCACGCATGCGCAGTAATGATGATCGATTGACAAATAGACTTAGAAGATGATTAATATTGTGTTAATCAAATTGCCATTACTTACTTATTGTATTCCCATTTGATTTGTTGTAAATCATTGTTTCTATGTTCAAGTTCACAATATTGGAGTGGATGAGTTTAATCTTGACCTTACATTAACATAAGGAACTTTTTATCGTGTAGATATAACCATTAAGGCGACTACAGCACCTAAATTACGATTTCATGATGCGTAGATAAGCATGACGCACTGCATTAAATCGAAGAAAGAAAATACTACGGTAATATTGAGAACATAAACTAGATAAGTAGTTTACTGAAAACATGATTCAGCTCTTTTGGTTCGATAGAAAAAGCTCACAAAGTAACCTCTAAATACCCAATATTGTGTAAGTATCTTTTAAGCTGTAAAAACGATAGTGAAATGCACACAGGAACTTGAATTTGCTATCAAAATGTACGTGATTCAAAATTCAAAATTCAAAATTCTTTATTGTATCGTGAGTTTTTTTAAGGTGTTACAATATTAAAGCACATACACGAACCCCGTTGGGGCACTACAACAATGTTTTTCTTATATGTATAATAACATCCATCTTATACGTACACATACTTAAAACTAAAATGAGATCAGTTTATGGTAAGTACTGACATATATTATTTATTATTTTTATTTATTTAATTTTTTAGGCTAATGAACACTATAGTTCGCAAAATAGAAGTATCCAAGGTATGATTGTTTGTGTGTATGATCATGGGATATGTGTATATGTGCACTCATACAGATAGAGTGCGTGTGTGTATTTGTGTGAGTGTATGCGAGTGGCTAAGTTTGTTTCTATTTGTCTTCATAAAACTCAGTAAGTGAGTAATAGCATTTCTCAGTGAGGAACTTTTTTAAATTATTTTTAAAAACATTGAATTTTTGTTCTTCTTTTAGATAGGTAGGTATCTTATTGTAGATTTTTATCGACATGGCGTATGGTCCGGAACTATGAATTTTTAGATTTGAATTAGGGAGGGCTAGTTTATCTTTATTCCGAAGATTCAGCAATGTGGTGTAGTGGTCTTTGGCTTGTGTAAATAGATTGATATGTTTATATACAAATTTGCAGATTTCAAAAATATATATGGATGTTAGGGTTAAAATTTGAAATTTTTTAAAGTAGGGTCTGCAGCTCTCCATTGAGAAAATATTGAAAATAATTCTGATGCATTTCTTTTGCAATACAAATGTGCTATGGGCATCTGTACTGTTTCCCCATAAAACTGTACCATACTGGATCCAAGCATGAGCACACGCATAATATGCCGACAAAGCTGTTTTGACATCTGTGCATTTCTTTAGTTCAAATAGTGCATAAGTGAATCTACTGAGTTTACTGTTAACTTTTTTTATGTGTGATTTCCAATTGATGTTAGTATCTATATTAAGTCCGAGTAACGAGAACTTATCTACACATTCTAATTGAGTATTATTACGTGTGAATTTTACTGTTATAGGGGCTTTCTGATAGGGTCTAAATTGCATGAGCTTGGTTTTTGTCAGATTTATTTCAAGATTATGGTCATGAAGCCACGAGTCTATGTCTGTCAGGAGACTATTTAGATATGTATTGACTTCTGCAGGATTATTACAAGGAAATACAACCGATATATCGTCAGCAAAAAGAATGGATGTTGATTTGATGATTGAAGGCAGGTCGTTTATGTATATTAAAAATAAAATACATCCGAGAACAGAGCCTTGTGGAATGGATTTGGTGACTAGAGACGTCTGTGATTTAAAAGTTGTTAAATTTCCTGAATGACTGTTTTAGTTTTCTAATTCTACATATTGGGTACGATTTGTAAGGTAGGAAGCAAACCACTTATGTGCAATGCCTCTCACACCTATCCCATAGAGTTTATCTAGAAGTATTTTATAAGAGACTCGATCGTATGCCTTGCTCATGTCCAGAAATATACCTATTGCATACTGTTTATTATTGATGATGTTAAGTGATTGTTGGATGTATTTATAGACTGCTAGTGTTGTAGATCTGTTTTTTCTAAACCCATTTTGGCTTTCATTTAAAATATGAAATTTCTCACAATATGAGTATAGACGGGCAGACACAGCTGTCTCCAGTATCTTTGAGAAAGTCGGCAAGAGTGCTATGGGGCGGTAATTATTGCAATCTGTTTGATCTCCTTTTTTGTACACTGGTTTTATAACAGATGTTTTCAAAATATCGGGAACAATTCCCTCCAAGAATGATTGGTTTATAATGTATGTCAAAGGCAGCACAAATTCATCAACACATTTTTTTTACCAGAAATGGGGGAATCTCATCAAACCCGAAGCTTCTTTTATTTTTTAGGTTTCGAATAATATAATGTACTTCTGTGGGGTCCACTGGGCGCATGTAAATAGAGTTTTGTGCCGGCGACACGACAGGCCGGCCGGATGGAGCAGTGCCACCATTATCATCAGTACATCCAACTGTTAAAAAGAATTCGTTAAATTTATTTGCAACCACGATAGGATTTTCTGTAATGCTGTTAGAATTATCTATTTTCAATTTTATGTTCTGTTTTGTTTTACAGCTTAATTTGTTAGTTTTTTCTTTAATAATTTGCCACATTCTTCTTATTATATTATCAGAATTTTGAACTTTCTTGATAAAATTAATTTTCTTTAATCTTGCTACCGACTTTTTAAGTACTTTTTCATATTTTTTGTAATGGTTCTTTAAAGTAGGATCATTTAGTTGTGAAGTTATTATTTTTAATTGTCTTTTATGTTTACATGATACCTTCAAACCTTTTGTTAGCCAGGATTTGCTGTTTTTTTTATTTATTTTTATTTTAGTTTTTGGAATACATTTATTCAATAATTGTGCTATAGTACTGTGAAACTTTTTATAATTTTCATGAATGTTTTGTGTGGTAGAAAAAATTGAGTTCCAATTTAATCTACCAAGTTCAGTTTTAAAATATTCAATATTTCTATCATTAAACATTCTTTTTTCTGTGTTCCAGTTCGTTTGTTTATTAATTTTTTTACAGGATTTCAATTCGACTTGAACACTCTTATGATCAGAAAGACCATAATCTATTACAGAAATATTGGTTTTAGTGCTTTGCATATTTGTAAAAATCAAGTCAATGCAAGTGGCAGACGTTGCTGTCACTCTAGTCGGTTCCTGAACATATTGAACAAAGTTGTAGCTTCTGAATAAATCCAATAATCTGATAGTTAAATTTTCGCCTTTTTCTAAAACATCAACATTCAAGTCTCCACCTATTATGATATCTTTTTTACTATCTTTAACATTCAAAAGTTGAAGTAGTCTATTTAAAGAATCAAAGAAAACCTCTGCACTTCTATTTTTTTTAGGCCAATATAAAACGACTAAAACTAAGTTAAGATCACATAGTTCTATTGCACTAGCCTCAAATATAAACTCCACGCTTAGATTAATTATATCTTGTCTGTTCTTATAATTAATAATGTCTTTATGTAACATAATACACGTTCCTCCGGCTTCATAGCTTTTGCGGCAGAATGATGAGGCGCAGTTGTAACCATCTAGGAATAATATATCTATAGCATTTTCTTCAATCCAAGTTTCTGTAATACATATGACACTAACATTTTCTTCATCTTCTAAGGCTGATTGTAATAGGTGACGTTTATTTCTTATACTGCATATATTTTGAAACATGATCTTAACGGTATTTACGAAAGTTATGTCCTGGAGGACGGGGTCTTAAGTTGGTTTTTGCTGCTTGTGCATAAGTATTCGTATTGGCATTATTTCCAGGGTTATTGTTATTTGGAGGTGATGGTTCGTTTTGTTCGCTTTTCGTAGTAATTGCTTTAGCTTTTTGTTTCTCTTTTTTTCTTTGAGGTAATTTGTTTTCTTGATTATTGTTTTCACAATTAACAGACTGATTCAAGCTACTTTTTGGTGGATAGGAATGCTGCGAAAGAGGTTGCATTGTGGGGAAATCTGCCTTCGAACAGTTGGGGTCAGATGAGTGGGTTGGTGAGGGATGTTGAGTACCAGGGTTGAATTCTCTTCCATCTACTATGAGCTTATTGTTGACTATGTTAGCACGATGTCCATTTCTACGTGCTTCAATAAGAATTTGAACAAGTTGTTTTCTTAATTGCAGTGACTCCGATCCAAGAACCTCTGAAACCGCTAAACCTGTGTCCTTAAAGAATCGTCGGTTTCGTAAGATTTGTTTAGTGAGGTTCTTACTCAGCAGTTCAATTACAAGTGGCCTACGGTGACCTGACTTACCTAGTCTCTTTAGGTCTTCTACATATCCTGTCAAGTTGATATTAAGGATTTCTTGAAAAAGATGAATAACTCTTTCTTGTAGCTCGTAATCTGTCTCCCACTTAATGTCGTCTAGACCATACAAAACAAATTTCTTGTCATTGTTTTCAATTTTAGTTTTAAGTGTTTCATAGCTTGGGCATTGACAGGATTCAGAAACCTGCATTGTTTGAATTTTCAAGTGTAAGTTTTTATTTTCTGTATGGAGTTGTACTATTTCTCTATTCATTTCTTCCATTTCTTGTTTCAAAATTTCTTGTTCTGAGCGTAATTTGGTTGTAGTTTGTATTAGCTCCTGTTTCAGCTGCGAAATAGCGTTTGTAGTAATCGCAAGGATTGATGTTTTTATTTCTGCAAATTTTCGGTCTAACAGAGCCTCTATTTGATCAAGCGTCACTGTGCTGCTACTCGTATTGAATTTTTCATTTGGGATGGTATCTCCAAGTGTACTTAAATCTTCTTCAGATAAAGAGATATTATTAATCTCGGGTTGTAAGATCTGTGTAGGACGAATATGTGAGTTACTATTGTCTTTTTTAGGCATTTTGGAGCGACAGAATTGACATTTCCATGTATCTTTGTGTATTTTGCTCATCGTATTTATAAACCTTTGAATGGAGACATTCGCACAATCTAAATCATAATTTTCCTTGCACAGCGAGCATATCAAAAAGTATCTATCTGGTATTATTTGCAAACATCCTGCACAATTAGTTACGCAACTTGGTGCCATCTTGCGGAATTTTAATGGTACTTATCGATTAAGTTTATGATTGCTCTACATCTGTGAGTTAGGCGAACGTTCTAGTTCTGTAGGCCTTTGTGAGATGGCGCTTTGGCAAAAGCTCGTCTACCCGACGCGAGATGTCGCTAAAACTTGGCAAAATATTTTCTAACGGTAAAAAATAATAAAAAATTTGAAATTATATGCACTTCTCCATATAAGAAACGGGATTAACTGTCACATACATTGAAACAAAGATCGATACTATCTTGTACACTAACTGTTATGTGAATAAAGTTCTGTTGTGTAGTATTATTTACGAATTTCACTGTTCATTTTTGACACCGTTTTTTCAGAGAAATAACCAGCAAAAAACTTCACCAACATTATCACTTCTTTATTGTCACTTAAATATCACTTTACTAAAGTTATGTGGTCCGGGATTTAGGTTTTACTATTTTAAAAGGAAAATTTACGACGCGGCGTTTACTTCGATGCGCCACCTAGCGGAAAGGTCTCAATAAGTATTTAACGCATTTTTCGATTTAAGTTGTTACCTTTCCATAAATCTCATTTTTCTAACTTTCGAACATGTTTTTACGTACGCACGCTTTCATAGTCCGTAAACTTCGTGTATCGACACTGTTCGCACTGCCGGTCCAGGCCTATTGAGAGACGGAGATAGCACTATTCCTATGTGTGCAGCCTTTATCGGGGCTGTAGTCGCCTTAATAGACAATAGCTCACTTTGGTAAACCTTGCCTACCGATCTGAAGGTTGTGGGTTCAATTCCCGAGAAACAAAAATCCCTATTTAAAAATCATATTTTCATTAACTTAATATCATAGTTTTAAATATTTCTTAGTTACCTTAATTAAATGTCAGTAAATGAGACGCGAAAGTTTTGCTGTATTGAGAGCAAATGGCTGACATGACAACCTCTCACCACTTACGTCATATTTCATCTTATAACCCTCAGAATTTATGTCAAACGTAGCGTCAAGTGGTTTATATAAACCACTGATTACAGACATGAGCGTATTTATTATATGTATGTGTCTGAGTACTTCTAGTGTACAATAAAAACAAATGATGATAAAAAACCTCCTATAGCTACACTGGGCGTCAAAAATAAGTAGTACACTTTTCAAATTGCAATTACTCCTAAACTATAGTAGTTACACTTATGAAATAAAAAGCAGTTTATAGTAAACTTAACGAAGTTTATTAAAGTTATATTTTATTTGGCATGAATAAAGTTTCAAACTTAAAATTAAGATAAATACTAAAAAGTATCAATTTTTAACGATATGTCAACCACTTAATTTTCACGTTTTGGAACTTTTTCACAATTTAATAACTTGTGTTGCCGCCTCGGGCTCTAATTACAGCTTGGATCCGGTTTGGCATGCTGAACACTAAGTTTCGGAGGCGGTGTTGGGGAATATTTTCCCATTCTTCTATCAGCGCATGTTTTAGAGCCCTGAGTGTGGCAGGAGGTGGACTGCGCCTTCTGACTAGCCTCCCAAGCTCATCCCAGGCGTGTTCAATCGGGTTGAGATCTGGGCTTCTCGATGGCCAAGCCATCAAGTTGATGCCAACCTCCTGAATGTACTCTTGTACGTGGTGAGCAGTGTGTGGCCGGGCGTTATCATGCATTAGGATGGCTCCATCACCCATATTTATTAAATATGGCCCTGCATACTCGTTGAGGATCTCCGAGGCATATCTTTCACCAGTCAAAGTCCCATTTTCTATTACCACAAGCTCTGTGCGACTCTCTGAAGAGATACCAGCCCATACGTGTACAGAGCCCCCGCCATATTGGACTCTTTCCGAGATACAAGCTTGAATGTATCGCTCACCGGGTCGTCTGTAGACTCTCCGCCGTCCATCTGAAGTGTATAAAGAGAATCGAGACTCATCTGTGAATAAAACTCTAGCCCATTCTTCTTCGCCCCATTGTACGTGTTGACGGGCGTAGCGTAGTCTTGCTACGCGATGCTCTGTCTCAAGTTTGGGGCCATTTGCTGGTCTTAGAGGCTTCAGGTTAGCTTCAGCAAGTCTTCTTCTCACTGTACTCTCACTGATGTAGTCTGTTCGGGTCCGAAGAAGCTGTTGCTGAACCTCAACTGCATTAAGGTGTCGATTTCTTAACACAGTGGAAACAATAAAGCGATCTTCTCGGGTACTTGTGCACCTGGGTCTGCCATTACCTCGTCTCCTTAGATGGTTTCCAGTCTCTTCGTACCTTTGCTTTACTCGCTGAACCGTTCTTAAAGTTACACCCACCCTCCTTGCAGTACGACGCATACTGATGCCCACTTCGAGAAAAGCTAAGATTCTTGCACATTCTTCTGGTGAAAGAGGCATGATTAGTCAAATTTACTCTCTGAAGATACCTATGCTTTTCAATTACAATTGCTTTATCAGCAGCGAATGTGTCAAACACAAAAATCCTAAGTAAGACAACACCTTTCAACAGTTTAAAAAAAGTGTTTTTATTTATTCGTTTTTTTTAAAGTCAAGCATTATAAGTTCTTATAATGCATGAAGTTTTTATTGAATAAGATTAAATTTTCTTTTTAACCTTTTTTGTTACAAAGGTCTAAGTTTTATAGTTTGGGAGAAATCGCAATTTTAAAACTGTACTACTTATTTTTGACGCCCAGTGTATATTCAAAATCCTGAACCAGTAGGTATCACTTACAGAACACTTTTTTTTAAAAGGTTTTTTTTTTCTAAACGTAGACACCACTCGGGTGCACCCCTCGAGCGCTAACCGTACCCCTCGCGTTCCTGATGTAGGAGTAATATCTATTTTTAGGCAAAAAATGAACTATTCCCATTAAAAAATATATTTTTTTCATGAGTGATACTGGTTCAGGATTTTGAATATAGCTAGGAAGTTTTTTATCATCTTGTATATTAAAAACCGGCCAAGTGCGAGTCAAACTCGCGCACGAAGGGTTCCTTACCATTATCTATAAAAACGGCAAAAAGATCAAGTTTTTTGTATGGAAACCCCCTTAAATATTTATTTTATTATGTTTTTTAGTATTTGTTTTATAGCGGCATCATAAATACATCATTAATGAAAATTTAAATTGCTAACTATCACGGTTCATGAGATACAGTCTGCTGACCATTATCTATAAAAACGAAGCATTATCTATAAAATTCACGTTCTTTGTATGGGAGAACCCTTAAATATTTATTTTATTCTGATTTTTAGTATTTTTCATAACAGCAACAGAAATACATGTGAAAATTTCAAGTGTCTAAATCACGGTTTATGAGATACAGCCTGTTGACAGACGGACGGACGGATGGACGTACGGACGGACAGCGGAGTCTTAGTAATAGGGTCCCGTTTTTACCCTTTGGGTACGGATTCCTAAAAATGGCGTCCACAATCGCGATTTGGCAGTGTTTGGGTATCTATTTAAATTTCCAGTGAAGAACCCTTTACGTCAGGGCCTCGTCCGTTGATCAGCAGGGTGTACCGCTATAACACTGGTGTATATTTAAGTATATCCATAAGATCTATCCGAGGTGGTTGGGAGCCTGGTGATCTGTAACACAGGTTTTTGTCTGAAACCTAGTACAGACTCCAGCTCTCACAAAGGTTTATGTGAACCGTATGCAATAAGTAGCTGTAAGTAAAAATTGTACCTTTGTGGAGAAAATAAAAACCTATTATTATTATTATTATTATTATTTATTATTATATAGCAGGTGATGATGACGATTTTGGAGGACATCTTAGTCATTATTGTTATGAACCCACACAAGAACCTCCAAAGAGCACCCTCAGAGTTTCTTGCCTATTCTTCTCTGGGGAAGACTGCACCTTTGCGAATAGGTGTAGAGTAAGGGTCAACAGAACGAATAGAAATCCTTAAATATAACATCCTGAATGAACGAATGTGTTTGTATGTATATTAAATACTTTGAACCGTGTGGTGATCGGTTGAGAATAACACCATCCCATCTCTTTCCGTGGGTGTCGTAAGAGGCGACTAAGGAAACACAAATGAGACCTGCCTCCTAGTAATCCATCCCAGGCAACGACACTTTATTTTTTTCTTAATCTTAGATGTCGTCCTATGGTCTCATGTGGTGTGGTAGGCTCTGTAAAGGGCCGTCTGGTTCGCGACCACCCTCCTATCGAAGTCCAAGGCCAAACAGCTTGCTGCGTTCCGTCGGTGCGTGGGAGTACCAGTGCCTTTATAGACATTTTCCGGGTTAACTCGCACCATCGTCGACCTCATCTTTGACCTTATGGTCAAGATTGAGGTCAAGAGTTAACCCATCTTATTATATCATCATATCAGCCTATTGCAGTCCACTGCTGAACATAGGCCTCCCCTAGGTGCGCCACTTTGCACGATCCTCCGCTGTTTTCATCCAGGCACTATCCGCTATCTTCTTTTAAGTCATCTGACCATCTGGCTGCTCTTATTATATAAAAAAAAAAACTTCGACGTAAAGAATTCACGGTAAGAATCAAATAGAAAAAATAACCTAAATAAATTGCACATCTTAAACATAAAACGAAAGTTTCACAAATGTTAGATATCACTATTATATTGTAAAACCCGTGATATTGTTAAGTATGTTAACCCATCTTATAATACAAAAAAAAGACTCATTTTAAATAACATTCGAGTGTTCTATGAAATTAAGCTATTCCGAATTTGAATTTGACACCCCGCCTCCTTAATCATTGTGATACCACCGCTACTCCAATACCTTTCAAGGCCAATAGTTGATTATTTAATTCAAAAAGTGATTAGAAGTTCTATGTTGTGATTGGCTACATCATTACCTGTCATATCCAATCATTTTGAATAAATAATGAATTGGAAGTTCATAAGGGCTTTTAAAACAAGCAGCTTAAGTTGGTTGAAGGTTTACCAACTTCAAAAAACTAAAAAAGAATCTTCAAAAAAGGAGAAGATTCTTTTTTAGCGGCGTTGAGCACTTTTAAGTATAGGGAAAAATTTTAAACTCGCGATGAACTCGCGTCAGATGTCACGTGACCCTAATCGAAAATGCGAAGGATAGGGTTGCCACCTTTTTTGAAGTGAAAACTTCCTTAGCAGCGTTGTGCACTTTGAAGTATGGGTGGAAACACGGACGGATGGCAGCCCTATGGTAAAATTATCTCTGTGACAGATGTCAACGATGTCAACGATTATTCGCACATAGCGCGCAAATACCGATAGATTATTTTACTGAATTGAAAGCAGTCAGTTTGGTCGAGTGGAAAAGGGCTTTGAAGATTTTTGTATGGAGCCTGGAATACCTACTGTCCGCCATTTTGAATTTTTTTCAAAATCGCAGCCACACTTGAGACCTAGTAAAATCGATAGCTTAGATCAATACAAACTTAAAATATTCTTTGACAAATTCTCCTAAAGTGTCAGGTTTCCAAGTTATGAGCTGTCAAAGTTACACTGGTGGCGCCATCACTAAGTACTATGACTAAAGGTCTCTGTTTTCTAACATGTTTTAAATCTAATTAAATCGATTTTTAACATCAATACAAACGTAAAATATTCTTTAATAAAATCTCCTAAAGTGTCAGGTTTCCAAGTTATAAGCTGTCAAAGTTGCACTGTTGGTATCACCAACACCAATAAGTAGGTAGGTACTATGAAAATTAGTCTCTGTTTTCAAACATGTTTTAAACCTAATTGAATTGATTGTTTATATCAATACAAATAAAGGTAACTTACTTTTAAGGTAGGTACATACTTACCAATCTATTGGGGCATATAAGACACGCACCTATAGGCCTACCGTTTAACTCGCGTATCGCCTGCGCCGTGTGAAGGCAGCGGGGAGTGATGTTAGCGGGAGGACATGGAGCCGGCTGCCGCTGCCGTGCTCTCTGCTCCGCGCATACCGCGTTGCCATAAATCCTCTATCACCACCCGCACCTCACATTTGTTTGTATAGCGTTATCTCGCTCTAAATGCTATCTCTTACTCCTTTATTACCGCGTGTACATCCCTTCCTTGTCCCGCACCCCCGTCTCCTACCTGACTTCAGTTGCCACTTGACTGTCACTGTGCGCAAGCGTTTCTAAGTCCTAATGTGCTCCATGGCGCATTTTTATGGTTATTGTCTTTTGTTGAATATTGTTACTGCCATGTTGGCTGTTTTATTTTATCGTTGACTGTTTGTTGTTATCGTTGACCGTTACGCCAGTAACATGAGTGACACTGGTGGTGAATATCGCTCAAGAAGATGCTA
Source organism: Aproaerema taeniolella (assembly GCA_949987775.1). NCBI lineage: Eukaryota > Metazoa > Arthropoda > Insecta > Lepidoptera > Gelechiidae > Aproaerema > Aproaerema taeniolella. The sequence goes on along the minus strand of OX465261.1, from coordinate 2,309,767 downwards.
TTTTTGTGGAACTAGCACTGTTCCGGGTCTTAGAAGAAGGCGAGGTACAATTCGTTCTTACCAATTAACCTTTGAGTATGTTAACTCGTACCCGTACATCCTGTGACTATTCTCATCATTTATTCTTGGACACGCGACAGGTAAATTACCTAAACTAATAACTATTTTGTCGTTACTTAAGTATATAAAAATAAAGTATAGTTGAATTGTTTATAACATAAAGTTCAAATATATCATCATTATTAGCTCTCTCATATCCCTACTTCAACTATCCCTACAATGAGTTCATGTTACCATATAAGTCTACAGTAACTTGTTTTTTCAAATAACCGCATCATAAACCCATTTAAGGGAGCATTCAAAAACAGGCAAGGCGATACTTGTCAATTATTTCAAGTAAATGTCAAATAACGCATGTTTTCGAACGTTAAGTCGTATAAAAAACTAATCTTTAAGATTAGATTTATGTACATTTTTTAGATTTTCTGTACAGTTGTATTTAAAAATTGGTGCACACAGCAAACCGGCAAGTAGGTTACTCATTAAAATCTCTTTTGTATACTTAAGTCTATGACAAATACTGCGGAGCATCGAATGTCAGTACTTACATCGCTTTCTTACACTGTTCAGATGACCAGTGACAGACAGTGACAGCTGACAAGTATCGATTGTATGTCGATCGTATACTTATAATATGCTCAGTTTCTTATAATTGTGTTTTAGTACTAAAATAGGTCCTTATCCATTCTACAGGCTAAATAAAGCAATAAGAGATATCAATGAATCAAGAACTTTGTGTTGAAATATTTTGAACGCTGTAGTTTGTGTGGATTGCAGGCGGGATGATAGTTAGAAATAAAAATAAGTAGTCACTCATAATAATAAGTTTAACTAAAGACACTGACATCATTGAACACTAATATCGGTTGCACACTAACTGATGCTCTTACAGCGAGGGAAAACATCGTGAGGAAACCTGCATATCCAGCAATTATATTTCATAGTACTTAGTGATGGCGCCACCAGTGTAACTTTGACAGCTCATAACTTGGAAACCTGACACTTTAGGAGAATTTGTCAAAGAATATTTTAAGTTTGTATTGATCTAAGCTATCGATTTAACTAGGTCTCAAGTGTGGCTGCGATTTTGAAAAAAATTCAAAATGGCGGACAGTAGGTATTCCAAAATCTTCAAAGCCCTTTGCCAGAATGTAAGCAACAGGTCGAGGGTTCGAAACCACGAAGTGAACTCAAGAAAGTCTTTTTGTATTTTTGGCCGAGTGTTGAAGTTATCAGATAGTAGGCGAGGCGTCGAGGATCGAATCCTGAGAGAATAACGGACTCTTTTTGTGTATTTTGTTTTATTTCCATATTAATGCACAGCGTTAATGTTCAAGTTTTCAAACCCGTTGTTTTTTTTAAATTTGTGTCACCTCTGCATAGCTGACATAGACGTAAATGCGTGACATAATATAAGGCTTGAGTGTTCCTATGTATATTATCTCATCATATCACATCACACATAGAAGCACCGTAGCCTAGCTGATCTTAAACGATCAGTGAGGTTAAGCAACATACACAAAGGCAGTGAACCTGATGGGTTACCAAAATGGCAATTTATCACGAGCGCTTCCATGCTTCGGTAAGCACGTTAAGCTGTCGGTCCCGGCTGTTGTCGATTGACTATAGTCGTTAAAACCAAGTTAGAGGCCATTGTACGGTTTGAAAACTCTGACACCAGGGTTAGCCAAGTTCACCACACATTTGGCTATACCTACACGATAAGAAGATGATGTGCTGTTGACTGTACTTTCATCGAAGGTAAAACATAAGTATCTTTAATATAATTAAACAAACGATAGTGACTTATATAACCTTACCTGCCGATATGATCACGAACCATGACTTCAAAAATAACGGATAGGTACTTCAACACTTAGTCGACTTTTATAAGAATACCTAGTATTATTTTAATATTGCATTTACATAAGTGAATAGACGGGAAACTAGACCAAACGTGATGTCTGAGGATCACGACTTTTTTTTTCTTTTTAATAATCAGACATGTATTCATATTCGTTTAATGCTTTATGTGGTACACAATAGGTCAAAAAATTACCAATGTAAGATATAGTAACTTAATACACTAGTTCCACTTGTTAATTAATAAAATTAATTTTATGCAACTGGTTTCGATTATAAATCATTTCTATTCTCTTTTTAGGGTTCCGTACCTCAAAAGGAAAAAACGGAACCCTTATAGGATCACTTTGTTGTCCGTCTGTCCGTCCGTCCGTCCGTCTGTCAAGACCCTTTTTCTCAGGAACGCGTGGAGGTATGAAGCTGAAATTTATATCAATTACTCAAGTCTACTGTCCCTTGAAGCTGTGAAAAAATCAAACTTCTAAGCCAACGCAATCAAAAGATACAGCCGTTTATGCCGCAAATTTCCGCAAATTTTCGACACTCGCAAAGGAATCAAAACCTACAGGGTACTTCCCGTGAACACAGAATCTTGAAATTTGGTACGAAGCAACGTCTTATAGCACAGATAAAGGAAAAATTGCGAAAACCATAAATTTTTAATTACATCATATCATAAAAATATCTTTAATATTTTTAAACTTACTACCCCTTTCCTCATGAACGCGTTGAGGTATTAAATTGAAATTCATATCAAATACTCAGGTCTACAATACCTTTAAGCTAGGTTTGTCCGGAACCCTCGGTGCGCGAGTCCGACTCGCACTTGGCCGGTTTTTTTGTTACGGTACTTACCTACTGTCCTAACAGTGAACTACAATACAATATACTTTACACAGGACTACTGACTTTTATAACACAGGATATCCTCGCATAAAAGTCAGGAAATATTTTGTCATGGCGTTCCTAACAAGCCATTTCTTTGCATACCTACCTACCTATTGTACGTTTAAAAATGTTTTTTTTCAAAGAAACTTAAATAAATAAATTATTATTATTATTATTTTCAGGTGGCTTAGTTTGCACTAAATATACCTAAGGGGTACAAAAAAAAACTAAATAAAGCTTTGGTAATAATATGGACTTCCATCAAGAAGCAATAAACTACAGATCTTCATATTATGGATGTTTGTAAGACTGCTGATCCTACAGACAAACCGTTTAAACGATTTTTTGGGAGTGTGTTTATCTACACCAGGGGTGACCAACCGGTCGATCGCGACTGTTAGTCCAGTCGATCGTGGCAAGGCAAAAAAATAAAAAAACATTTCAGATTTAAGTTTTTTCTCTTAATATAATAAAAAAAATACTACATGATTGTGCACTGAACTATGCTGTTTCATTTAAGATTTCAAGAAGAATGTAATTCGTAGATCACACAGGGTTTCGTTAGTAAACAGGAGATCTTGAGTATAACCAAGTTGGCCACCCCTGATCTACACTAATATTATAAAGAGGAAAGATTTGTATTTTTGTATGTAACGAATAAACTTAAACACTACTAGACCGATTTCAAAAATTCTTTCACCATTAGGATGCTACATAGGCTACAAAAATTTCCCGAATTCGTACGGGAACGAAGTCCCGAGCGGGATGCTATAGTAATATTATAAAGAGGAAAGATTTGATTGTTTGTTTGCATTAAATAGGCTCCGAAACTGCTGGACTGATTTGAAAAATTATTTCACCAGTAGAATGCAATATTGTACCTGAGTAGCATAGGCTATAATTTTAATTTTGCCGAGGTCCCGGATGGAATGCTAGTTTGTAATAATTAAATAAATAATAATAACATAGCTGAACACTCATAACTTCTAATATGCACTGCAACATGTTGACAAACAAGAAAATAGTTTAATTATAAGGTAAGACAGAGGACATAAACCGCTACGAAATATCTTATAGACTTTCACTGTTTTAGAATGTATAGCATAGAAAAAATCTTTATTTTATAGGACATTCAGGATGCCACTTAAAAAAAGTCAAGATTACATGAAATACATACAAACATACATTAAAGGATTTAAATACATGCATACGCATTCGTTCTATTGATCCTACTGACTCTGCCTATTCGCAAAAGTGCAGTCTTCCCCAGAGAAGAACAGGCAAGAAACTCAGAAAGTGCTCTTTTTAATCGCATTACTAATTTTCTTATTTTCTAATTTTAACTAATTCTGGAATAACTCTAGAGCCGAGCATTTCATTCCCATGGCAGCTTGTCTGATAGATAATAACAGAAATTTTGTAATAGCCCTTTTTGCAAAGTTTTTGGTAAATTACTGTCTTAAATTTATTTTGTCCAAAGGTATATTTTGAATACACATGGGAATTTTATTATAGAAACGTATACAGTGACCTATAAAAGAGTTAACTTTAATCTATAGTTATTGTCTCGAAACGTCACATACCAAGATCCAATCGCAGTTTTATGATATTTTGACATGTGTCCGTTTGTTAACGGTGCCCAAGATAGAGTCAACGTCAACATTTTCGAAAAGTGGCGTTAGGGTCTATAGGTCAATGGCCGAATTCGAAAGATTTATTAGTCGGGTAACAAAGTAATTAATTTTCAAATTCTGCATATTAATTAAGTAGAATAGTTCATGTCTTCATGCAGGAGCTCCGTTGGTCAAACTAAAGTTGGTAGTTATTTGGAATTTTCATAAGGCAGGATGGCTGTTATTCCACTAATCCAGCCATTCTCAAAGTGTGCTCCGCGGAACCCTACGGCTCCGAAAGGCGTCTGTGGGGGCTCCGCGAATAAACTAATTACGAATTTCAGTACCTACTATTCTTACAACCAATTTAATAATTAAGTTTGTTTAATAATTATTTATTTATTATAAGATGGGTTCACTCTTGACCTCAATCTTGACCATAAAGGTCAAAGATGAGGTCAACGATGGAGCGAGTTAACCCAGAAAATGCCTATAAAGGCACTGGTACTCCCACGCATCGACGGAACACAGCAAGCTGTTTGGCGTCTGACTTCGGTAGGAGGGTGGTCGCGAACCAGACGGCTCTTTACAGAGCCTACCACACCGCATGAGACCATAGGACGACAACTTAGATTCAGAAAAAAAATGAAATTTCGATGCCTGGGATGGATTACTAGGAGGCAGGTCTCATTTGTGTTTCCTTGGTCGCCTCTTACGACACCCACGGAAAGAGATGGGGTGGTATTTTTCTCAACCGATCACCACACGGCAAAAATATTATTTCACCCTTTAGAACACCTAATTTCATAAAAATAAGGCAAAATTTTCCGCTGCTAACTCTTGGCATTATAAAATGCCCTGTGGGAGACGGCGCTGTTTTAGGCGAGGCATTATATAATGCCCTTGGGAGTTGCCGGGTTGAAAAGGGCTACGCATTTTCGAATAGGATTATAATCTTCTATCTATCTTCTATCTTCTATATAAATAAAAATGAATTGTTGTTCGTTAGTCTGATTAAAACTCGAGAACGGCTGGGCCGATTGAGCTGATTTTGGTTTTAAAATGTTTGTCGTAGTCCAGGGTAGGTCTAAACGGTGAGAAAATATGAAAAAAAGGCATTACGAAGTAGGTCTCATTTGAATAGAATAGAATAGAATAGAATAGAATAGAATAGAATAGAATAGAAAATTATTTATTACAAAGGACATCACAACACAGAGACATTAAAGGAAAGTGTAATGGCAAAAAAAAAACAAATAACAAAAAACAAAAAAAATACAAATAAAAAAAAAACTTAATATCTACACAAAAAAAGAACAAATATTTATAAATAGTTAATTAAATTAAGAGTGAGTCTTCTGCGTTGTGACGTGCCGTGCAAAAGGGTAGCACTCAGCTAAAGCCATGACTTGAGACTACCACAAGTCATGGCGCTGGTTTTATGTGCACCCTATTCCGACATGACGGCAACAATGTACCTACACACACACACCAACAACGTATATTTAAAGAATACAATAAAATTTAAATAATGTATAACTGCAATGTTATAATAATTATAAAAACACGAATGAATAAAGAGCAATAAATAAATTAAAAAATAAATAAGTTTAAAGTGATTTTAAGTAATATAAATTAAGTGATTCAAGTATACATATCTGAATGAAATTATAAACATTGCCCACACATTTATGTACTCAACTATACAATAGTCTTATTTATCTATACATTTTAATCATAAATATAATATGTGTTTCACTAATGACTATCATAAATACAATTTAATTATACATGTAAGTATACTTATATACCTACACGTGCCTACCTACAATGTATATAAAAGGTTTAATAGGAAGAAAGAAATATTATTACAAAAAAAAATAACAAATACAACCGATGCACACATAACGCGATGTGACTACCTACCGTGCTTTTATTATGCAGATGATATAGATAAGTTACCTTCGCAGACCATCACGGTGCAACATTATTTGTGTTTCCTTGGTCGCCTCTTACGACACCCACGGAAAGAGATGGGGTGGTATTTTTCTCAACCGATCACCACACGGCAAAAATATTATTTCACCCTTTAGAACACCTAATTTCATAAAAATAAGGCAAAATTTTCCGCTGCTAACTCTTGGCATTATAAAATGCCCTGTGGGAGACGGCGCTGTTTTAGGCGAGGCATTATATAATGCCCTTGGGAGTTGCCGGGTTGAAAAGGGCTACGCATTTTCGAATAGGATTATAATCTTCTATTTATCTTCTATCTTCTATATTCTATATAAATAAAAATGAATTGTTGTTCGTTAGTCTGATTAAAACTCGAGAACGGCTGGGCCGATTGAGCTGATTTTGGTTTTAAAATGTTTGTCGTAGTCCAGGGTAGGTCTAAACGGTGAGAAAATATGAAAAAAAGGCATTACGAAGTTGGCCGGGTCAGCTAGTTTAAAATATTTATGACGTTCTTTTTTGATAACAAATGCGTTCGTCTTTGACAAAAATCTTTTTTTTATTATTATAAGATGGGTTAACTCTTAACCTCAATCTTGACCAATGTCATTTAAAATATTTATGAGGTTCTCTTTTGATAACAAATGCGTTCGCCTTTGACAAAAATCTAGGTGGTCGAGGATTTAGTAAGCCCCAAATTTTTTTACTTCCCAATACAAAGGCAAAACACTTAGAATGTGCTAGCTATCTACTCTTCCTAGGTATACAGTAAAAGTCTGTAAGTTTTGCTGTATCATGGGCGAAAGGCTGACCACCTCTCACCATTACACAACTTGTTCCATCTGATAACCCTCACAATTTGTGCCAAACGTGGCATCAAGTAGTTCTAGAATCTCTTGATGCTCTGCCTAACCTATTAGGGATTATAGGCGTGAGCGATGTATGTGTGTATGAATGTATGTATTATATTATATTATAAGATGGGTTAACTCTTGACCTCAATCTTGACCAAGGTCATAGATGAGGTCGACGATGGAGCGAGTTAACCCAGAAAACGCCTATAAGGCACTGGTACTCCCACGCACCGACGGAACACAGCAAGCTGTTTGGCGTCGGACTTCGGTAGGAGGGTGGTCGCGAACCAGACGGCCCTTTACAGAGCCTACCACACCGCATGAGACCATAGGACAACACCTCAGATTCATAAATGAGGTGTTGTTGCCTGAGATGGATTAATAGGAGGCAGGTCTCATTTGTGTTTCCTAAGTCGCCTCTTACGACACCCAGGGAAATAAATGGGGTGGTGTTATTCTAAGCCGATCATCACACCGCACAAAATGTAAAAATATTTGGCGAGAACTAATTATAGTCACCCAATATACGTGCATATTATATCCGAAAACGGGCTAAAACTTCAACAGAGATGAATATTTTATACAGGGTTATTTTTTAATCAGTACACAAACTTTTTGTACGTAAACTTTATGAAAATTAAACAGACCCGTATTTTTTTGCTTTATATCGTTTCATATAAAAATTTCAAGCTAGATCGTTTGAGGCATGAAAATAAATCAATTTTTTTGTATGGAAAAAAAAAACTTCGTCCAATTGACTTGAAACTTGGTACTCTTCAACACAATTTGTGACACCTGTGTTTCTGCGTTTTACAAAATTCATTATCTAAGACGTTAAAAAGGGGTATCAAAATCTGAAAATTTTTTTCCGTCTTATTTACGTTCTATCAACGTTACTGACACCGTAAGAAAAATTTGTGTACTGATTAAAAAGTAACCCTGTATAGACAGACATACAGACAGACGGACAGACAAATCATTTATTCACTGTTACATGCAGTTCACAATAGCTTATTCTAAACAAAGATTATGATCTTAGACAGTAAACCATGCCGCAAGTGAACTGCATGTGACCGTAAAACGGATCAGGCTCAGCTCGGTGCCATAGCAAGCTATGGATATGAAATAATTACTTGATTTACCTAAAAATAGCTTTTATATCAAATTATATGTCGTCTTCAGACATATAAGTCCCCACCGAGGGGCGCGGGCCTCCCTTCGAAACACGAAGGGGATTTGGGCCATAGTCTGAATTTCTTGATCAATAAAATGAATTTTCTTGGATCACGATGTTTTCCTTCACCGTTGAGCAATAAATGATAATTAGAAATCCATACATAAATCCGAAAAAACGAAATTAGTGGTACAGACCCGCACCAGGACTTGAACCCGCACTGTACACTCAAGAGCAGGTCAACGCTTTACGCTACCAGTTTAAGCTGAGCTCTGATTTATACTGCGTGCCCTACAATGCAGGGCCGGTCCAAAGTTCAAAATGTCAAGCTTGACGTGCTCTTGAGTGTACCTACTGAGTATTAAAGTAACAGCAATTAGACACATTTACTGCAATCACATTGCAATTTCTTTACAGCCCATCATAAAGTCTTCCGGTCCTTTCAAAATCCATCGATCCAAATAAAAATAAAAAACCTTACTTACCTCATCAATGGATGTAGCTCTCATAACCATATAAATCAGTAATTATATTTGTGCAACAGGTCAAGGTTTGTATATAAAAGCGCCTTGACTAAGACTATGCAAACTTCCGAGTTAGGACGTTTTGGGAATGTATTTTGGAACCGTTCGAATAAAAAGGTAGTGCTCGAATTGAAAACAGCCTGCTAAGACAACGCAACACGTGATTGTTTTGTGTTGAATGGCGGATACTTATCCTAGAACCCACAGCCCTATATCGAGATTTAAGTCTGTGCTAGAACCAGCCAGTAGGTCCGGGTCTAAGGCAGCCAATCGGGGCAAAAAGTATACTGTTGATAGAATGTGCCATGCCTTAGAAATCAATATTCATGTTTATTACGTCAATTCATTATTACGTGATTGTAGAGGCTGACATTAACGTAAATGTCAGCCTTCAGGCCTTGTCTAAATTCTGATAAAGAAAATAAAATGTAAATCTCGTTATGATGCACCTAGTGAAAGTCATGGAGTTTTATGTAGGTAGGTACTTATTAGGTTTTGAAATTTATAAACACGTCATGAATAATAATTGTTTTTACTTAAGTAAATTAAGCTATGTACTAGAATATCTGATATATTTAAAATTAATCTAAGGAATCTGACTTCTAACTAAAATTTAATAAAAATGAGTTTATTTTCCCTATAATTTTTGTATCTAGTTTTTCATTTCCTCTGTCATCAGTAAAAACCTAAGCATGAAACTTAACGAATGATCACAGAATAGCACCTTTCAAACCATGACCCACCCATCCAATTACAAATACACCATATTCTGAACAGTTTAGATGTCAAAATAACATCAATAACTCGTCATTTTCGTGATCAATTAAACGAAATCGATCGATGTAATCGCCAAAGATGCACAAACCTTGAACATGACAGTTTAAGATCCATTGATACACTAAATCAATGATCAGTATCAAAATAACAGAGTGTTATACTTATTTCGTCACGAAAAGGTGTCGAAAAGTAGATAATTGTAATTATTTTCGAGGTTGTTTATGGGTTTTAGTTAAATGTTTATTTATGGTCGGAGGAGCATTGAACATAGCCATCTACCTTTGAGAAGGCGTGTTGCGTTACTCATGAGTAACAAGTACGATATAATAATGCGTAGTCGCCCCATATTGGGACGTAGACTTCGGGAATAAAGGTAAAAACAAAATACGCGAATTTAGACCCGTTTTAGTATTAAGGCGACTACAGCACCCGACAAAGGCAGCACACATAGGAATAGTGTCAACAGGCCTGGGCCGGCAGTGCGAACAGTGTCGATACACGAAGTTTACGGACTATGAAAGCGTGCGTGCGTAAAAACATGTTCGAAAGTTAGAAAAATGAGATTTATGGAAAGGTAACATCTTAAATCTAAAAATGCGTTAACTACTTATCGAGAGTGTTCAATCACAAACATTTTGATAGCAAATTCAAGTTCCTGTGTGCATTTTACTATCGTTTTTACAGCTTAAAAGATACACAATATTGGTATTTAGAGGTGACTTTGTGAGCTTTTTCTATCGAACCAAAAGTACTGAATCATGTTTTCAGCAAACTACTCTAGTTTATGTCCTGAATATTACCGTAGTATTTTTTTTCTTCGATTTAATGCATTGCGTCATGCTTATCTACTCATCATAAAATCGTAATTTAGGTGCTGTAGTCGCCTTAATGAGGAGGCGACATGAAACGAAGTCCCTTACGGAAAGCTATGTATGGGAGCAGTGGCATGAAGGAGCCAGGTTTTGAAATAACCATACATATCCATACATAGTCGCCTTAAATTACGTGTCCCAACCGCGAAAGTTGAAGAAGTATTTAAGTACGATATCGTACATTAATCCACTATGTGAGTAGATCAAGGTACAGTCTACTACGGGAGGTACCTAGAACTTTGTTATTTGAAATCCCCATTGATTGGATTAACCGTTATCAGTTTTGAATTTCAGTTTGGTCGAGTGGTATTGGCGCTGCATCTTGATCAATGAGTCTTGTTCTGTGTTTGTGTCCATCTTTGTATATGTTCCAAGGGACCCACCACACAAGGGAAAACCTTTATTTATTTAACTGTGTGTTCTACAATTTTTTTTTGTTTAACTGTCGCAAGTGTGTATACAGGGCTTTAGGTATATATCTATTTTAGCCTCTCGGGTCGTTAATCAGTCCATGAAACTGAACAACTTTTCCCCAATAATAAGTCAAAAATATTTTTTTCGTGTCTTGACCTATTATTGGGGGAAAGTTATCCAGGTTCATGGATTGATTAACCACCCGAGAGGTTGAAAGAGATTTACCTAAAGCCCTGTATATGGCTTTTGAACATTGTTGGTTACATTATACCCACTTCCCAAAATATCCCTTAGTTACCCAAAACGTCCGTTTTCTAAAGCGTTCGTTTCCTAAAACGTCCGTTACCAAAACGAAAATCAGTATAGTACGTCCTTTATACCTGGTCAGTTCACTGGCACTGTTAAATGTATGAACTTAAATAACAAAACCGATAAAAATTCTATTTAGACAGGAGTGTATAGATGGAATAGAGCGATTACTCTCATATTATCTCTTTTACTGACCTATTCTCGCTATAAAATCAGAGGTAGCACAAACTCTAAACTCCTAATGCAATTTGCAAAGTATACTAGAAGGAAAAGAAAAGGGATCTTTTGTTGATATTTTACGTGCATTCATTCTCCCATCTATCTATATAGAACATCGTCCTTGAACGTTGTGACGGTTTGTCTGTGCCATATTTGTTAGCAATTTGCAATCATATGCAAAATCACGTCCAAACATACGCGATAGTTTGTTGAGATTGTGGAAAACGGTAACTTACGTACCTAACTGTCGTTATGTGAAACAATAAAAAGTGAAAAACGTATTCTTTGTCATGTTTCCACCTGTAGGTACACCAAAGGTTTATACCGGGTATTGATCGGTTGAGAATAACAACCCATCTCTTTCTGTGGGTGCCGTAAAAGACGAGCCTTCGTGCGCCAAACCTGGTGTACGATATTACTATCGCAAGCGGCGTAAACAATCGCGCGACGGCGGATTAAGGAAACACAAATGAGACCTGCCTCACATTAATGCAGCCTAGGCAACGACGTTCCTATGGTCCCATGCGATGCGGTGTGGTAGGTAGATTGGTTCGCGACCACCCTCCTGCCGATGTCCAACTATAGTTGGTTTAATTTGATACTTAATGCCAGCTGTACATGTTTAGTGAAAGGACAAAATGTTTTAAGGATGTTGAAATTGGTGAAAATTATGTAACCTCTCTGATGGTACGGCACTTCACAAAATGTAAAGATCTCACTAAAATATTTTTGGCGAAACTCGCCATCTTTAAGACCTTGGCGTTGTTTTGACCTGATTATTCGCTCGTCAATCGAAAGTTCATCCTCTTCACGAGTAGGTAGGAGTATGCATGGACCAATAAACAATTGTTTATTGACCGTGGTAAGATCAATATCCTCATGCGTGCATGATAATTTTGGGGTAGGTCTCTACAGATTTTAGTTGGCTGGCTACAAGTTTTGCCACTTAGCTAAATACATCTCCACCAAGGGGTACCTCCCTTCAAAATAGTAAAGGGGGTTAATAACATAAAGATATTGTTCTTTTTATTTGTTTATTGGATTATTTTGCAAAAATGCTTAATGCGTATACGTGATAAAATTTTAGTAACTATTTAATGATCAAGCAGCAGCAGGTACTTAAGTCCAAATGGATGACATAGGTATTGAAAAAGGCTATTGGTATACCAGAATCCAACAAGCAATGCAGAGGAAGCGAACAAGCGGCAATATTTGGTCTCTGCTTACCCTAATGGAACAAAGGCGTGAAAGTGTGTATGTTTTAAAAAAATCTGTAGTACAAAATCCCTCACTGCAGCCCATTCAATTCAACGATTACTAGACTATGAAAATAGTGTAGAGTGCATGGAGAGATGTTTACTTTTCGGGTGGGTTTGAGATCCCTAGGAGGTAAACATACCTACTAAAAGATAGAGGGGAAACAATTTTAAGGAATTCAATTAACTTTTTTACAGGTAAGTACCTACGAGTAAGTCGAAAATTCATAGCCATTAGCATTAGTGACCCGTAAGCCACACAAGTACCAGTCAGTTATGACGAAATAGTGATATCACTAACTTTGCTTTACATCCGCCTAATTTATAAAATATAAACATTTAATTAAGTAAAAACATATTAGCTAACTAGCTATTATGTTATTATTTCGGTACTAAACTTAAATGCAAAAAAACTGACACACATCAATTCAGTTTTTTGCAGATATTAAATTTATAAATCGTAATTTGACGGAAGAGTGAGCTGATCTGTTGAGCCATGAAATACTTACTTACTTATAGATTTTCAATTAAGTACTCTGTTATAAAATACAAATTACTTATTTGCTTCTGATTTGCCAAGTATGTTCAGATTTTAAATCAGAGTATTTGAGTATTTAATTTGTGCCTAAGTAGGTATGACAAATTGCAGTCTGATCTGACTGAGGGTACTTAATGTAATAAGTTAGCCTGTGAGACCCAATTTCACCATACTCTGTTAGTTATTTAACAGACGATTAGCAGCTAACCCGAGATTTTGTTTGACGTTTCGTCTGATTAACTTCTTAATCGTGGATTAACTAATTAACAGAGTATGGTGAAATTGGACCTAATAAATAAATAAAAATGCCTTCGTAATATTGACTAGTTTTTGCCCGCTAATTTGCCTGCGTATTAAAAAGCAGTGTCTGTCAGCATACTTTCACGTCACGCCTTTAGAATAATTTTAAAGATTCGTTTAGTACCAAGTTCCAAAGATTACCCCATGATATTTACCCCGCCCCCCTTGTGTCGCTGCCTCTTGATCGGCGGGTCCTAGGTTTGATCCCCAGTCGGGGCATACAATATGTGTGTAAAAAGCAGATATGTTAGTTCTCGGGTCATGGGTGTTTGTGTTTGTCTTTATGTGTGTTCCAAGGGACCCACGACACAAAGGGAAAACCTTAGTGTGGGCCTTTGAGTGTGTAGCGTTTATTTTTATTATTTATTTATAAACAATTAAAATAAAACCTTAATTTTGTACTTATTCCCTGTACGTATAGAGGAGTTTGTTTTTTGTTTGTTTGCTTTGAGTAGGCTCTGAAACTACTGGACCGATTTGAAAAATTCTTTCACCATTAGAATACTACCTACATTATCCCTAAGTAACAATACACTACAAATTTTTCCGAAACCACGGGAACCACGGGAGCGAAAACCCGGACTGAATGCTAGTTTTCATTAAAAAAGTTTTCAAGAGCGTTTATATCGAAAACTATACAAGACATCGAAAAACTTGAATGAGCAAAACTTGTAGCAAGTTTAATCAGCTTTCATTTTGTTCAAAGTGTCTTGTCGCTAGGGTACATAGTTTCCGAGATATGGGCATCCGACAAACCAAAAAATGGGGCCGTCAAACCCCCCTCCCCCTTCGGCTTAACAGCTACGGGCGGGGACTTTTGATACCTATGTTCACCTCCTTTACGCGGTGTAAACCTATTACGCAGTACAGCTACTTCGCGTTATGCCTAAGTCATATCGCGAATTAGGCATAACGAGAGTTAGGCATAACGAGAGTTAGGTATAACGAGGCTTAAGTATAACGAGAGAGTGACATACCCCGACATAGGTCTGAAGCGAAGAAAGCGCTTTAAGCCATTTGAAATGTGACATATAAAATCCTTGAATGTGGTAAAGAAGCAATTTATAGATGAAGGGCCGTCTGGTTCGCAACCACCCTCCTACTGAAGTCCGACGCCAAACAGCTTGCTGTGTTCCGTCAGTGTGTAGGAGTACCAGTGCCTTATAGGCATTTTCTGGTTAACTCGCTCCATCGTCGACCCCATTTATGACCTTGGTCAAGATTGAGGTCAAGAGTTAACCCTTCTTATAATAAAAAAACCGGCCTAGTGCGAGTCAGACTCGCGCACCGAGGGTGTCGTACAAACCTGTAGGTATATAAGTAAAAGTTCAATTTAATACCTCTACGCGTTCTTGAGGAAAGGGGTAGTAAGTTTAAAATTATTAAAAATATTTTCATTATATGATGCAACTAAAAATTTACGGTTTTCGCAATTTTTCCTTTATCTGTGCTATAAGACGTTGCTTCGCACCAAATTTCAAGATTCTGAGTTTACGGGAAGTACCCTGTAGGTTTTGATTCCCTTGCGAATGTCGAAAATTTGCGGAAATTTGCGGCATGAACGGCTGTATCTTTTGATTGCGTTGGTTTAGAAGTTTGATTTTTTCACAGTTCCAAGAGACGGGTCCCCTACTTGATTTCGAAACTTGATTATACGAAAATTTTTACATCGATGACCATTCACCGATACTTTGTTAATGCGATACACTGCTTCTTTGGTGTATCTTTTGTTCACTGTCACGTTACTTCGAAAATCTTACTTCGACAGCTTGTCCTGTCGATGTTTGTTTGACCTATGTAATATTTCTTCGTGGTTTCTTATATCGATGTAATTTTATTCTATGTTATATTACCTAGAAAAGTTTTTATACGGTTTTCCCACGGGGTTCCGTCATACCCGAGGGTGTCAACGGGACCCTATTACTAAGCCTCCGCTGTCTGTTCGTCTGTCTGTCTGTCTGTCCGTTCGTCTATCTGTCACCAGCCTGTATCTCATGAACCGTGGTAGCTAGATAGTTGAAATTTTCACAGATGATGTACCTCTGTTGCCGCTATAACAACAAATACTAAAAACCAGTAATGATTAAACATAAAACTAGTGGACCGATCTTGATGAAATTTGGTACAGAGATAGATTACACCTTGGGAAAGAACAGACTACAAAATTTACCCAAATTCCCATGGGAACTAAGTCCCGCACGGAAAGCTAGTGAAATCCTTATCCTTACTAATATTATGAATGCGAAAGAACTTGTCTGTCGGGCTGTGACGACTAAGCCACTGAACGGATTTTGATGAAATTTGGTACAGAGATACATTAGACCTCGGATAAGGACGTAGGCTACTTTTTATTCCACTGATGGGTACGATATCTAAGTGTAAATGACGTTTAGGCATAACGCGAAGTGGCTATACTGCGGAATAGGTTTACACCGCGTAAAGGACGAACTTAAACCGTGTACTTAGGTAGTAATAAAAGAATTCAAGTGAAATTGTGTATTCGCTCCTTTTGGTTCCGACGAAGATCTCCACCAAATCTCCACGGCAAAGCTTCTCGTCACCAATGCCAAAGTTTTCCGTAAACAAAACACTATCGGTTTATGGTCAACGGGGGGAGCAAAAAGGAAGGAAGAAAAAAAACTTAATACAACGGCTGTATAGATATAGATTCCTTTGCCTTTCCCGAAAGGGATGAAATAAACAACAACAACATAAAGCATTGGCAACTAGACAATCAGCGGCTGCAGCAGCTCGAGGTCTGGAAGTTCCGTGGTACAAATAGTGTTAGAAAAAAATTACAAAAAATATTAATGGCGCCACATTGCACTGGAGTGAAGTAGGAAGCAGTAATAGTAACCAATCTCTAGTGAGGATATAGTTGAATTCTCAGTAGCAACTAGTATATCCACGCTGAGTTCGTGTCGAAAACTAGTTGCCAATGCTTACAATGATTTAAAATTAAAAAGCCATGACAACGTGAAATCGTTTGAAGACGGTCTTTGGCGGGAACTCGGCGTGAGCGGTTGCTTTGTCAATTGAATTTTCGTTATCTGCGTGAAAAAGTTGTTTAATGTGTAATAGTGATAGTGTATTATGCAGTAAATTGACTAAAATTCGTGTAGTGATGAAAAATTCAAGTGATAACAGTGTTTCTGCTCCGTTTGGTACCGACAAAGATCCTCGCGGTTGTGCTTCTCGCCGCCAGTTTTCGTAAAACAGACGCTATCCGGTTTTACGCAGAACATGAGGAGCTTAGGGCTTAGGTTAAGTTGAAGAAAGAAGATTTTTCACTGAAGACATGGCTGTATGGACGTAGTTTCCTTTGCCTTTCCCGAAAGGGATAAATTTAACAAGAAGGGGGTCTTTGGCGGGAACTCGGCGTGAGCGGTTGCTTTATCAATTGAATTTTCGTTTTCGGCGTGAAAAAGTTGTTTAATGTGTAATAGTGATAGTGTATTATGCAGTAAATTGACTAAAATTCGTGTAGTGATAAAAAATTCAAGTGTTAACAGTGTTTCTGCTCCGTTTGGTACCGACAAAGATCCTCGCGGTTGTGCTTCTCGTCGCCAGTTTTCGTAAAACAGACGCTATCCGGTTTTACGCAGAACATGAGGAGCTTAGGGCTTAGGTTAAGTTGAAGAAAGAAGATTTTTCACTGAAGACATGGCTGTATGGACATAGTTTCCTTTGCCTTTCCCGAAAGGGATAAATTTAACAAAAAAAAAAAAAAAAAAATTAACAAGAAGGAGAAATCGTTTGAAGTTGTCATTTTCCTTCGAAAAATCGTCTATTGATCAAACAGGTAACAAAAAAGCGATAAATTGTGAATTTTCTAATCATGGAAGCTAGTACAACAATGGATAAAGTATTTGAGATTCAAAAACAAGTGCGGGATAACACTAAAACTCTTCATAGTTATTTGACAGATTTGCAAAATTGGGAGTCAGAAATGAAAAGGAAAGAAGCTGCTCTCAATGGTGTTTTTGAGCAGGTCTTTACTTATTTACAGCTATTTACTTACTTATTATTGTAGCTAGATTTGTAATCTACGTACCCAATTTCAAAAAGTTGTGATTTTTCTATAATAGTACTGCAATTTCTGTCCAAAAACAATTCTCTTTGTTCGCGATAATTTCCAAGTTTCACTAGCATGGTGCTGGGTTAATTCGTAGAATTTTATGTTTCTTTACTTCTTCTATGTGTCTGTTCAGATATAAAAATACAAAGTCCTTTTACATCAGACGAAGTTGCACGAAAATTTGGTTAATTTTCTTAGTACATTGGTAGCAAATATGATCTTGAAGTACCTTGTGTCTATGTGCTGTGTAGATTAGTTTTCTGACCTTCCCAATATTGTAGTATTATAGTCCAAATGTTGTTAATATCTACAATTTACTTGTGGTGCCGTGGTTCTGAAATATTTTCTTTTGTTTGAGGTTAGGATCTGCCACCAGTCCGCAGTAAAATCAAGAAAGATAAGCCGGTGGTGACGAAGAAAAAGCCAGAGAAGAGGATTTCTTCGTCAGATTACGCATCTTGGGATAAATTTGATGTTGTAAGTACTATTATATCTGTAAAATTAATAGGTCGTTCTGAAGAATTTGTATCAAGATGGAAGCTGCAAATAGAGTTGTTTTTTTTACATCTAGTTATTGTGCTGCAATAAACAGTTGTTATGAGTGAAGCTGGAATATAGAGTTAAAAAGAAGAATGAAATTTGTTTTTATATATTTATTCTTTATTATATTGGGTTTATTAAAATGAAACAAATATATTACGAAGAGGGAAATGTTTATTGTTAGAAATAATTTAAATATTAACTAATGAAATGAGTATAATAAAAGGAATGGTGTTTATTATTATTATTAAAGGATCAGGCAGGCAGTTGAACAACTGATAACGCCTGTATCCTGCTATTCATTGTTTGTCAGTTTTTCTTCACTGTAGTTTTCAAAAAGTTGTCTATGTTATTCTTAAATTGATTGACACTGTGATACTACGATGTCATCAGTATGTCATCAGGAGTTGGAAGTTTTAAAAATTATAAATTAATGATTGCATGTAAATTCATTTGGTAATAAAGGCATTTGAGTTTGAATATTAGATAACTTATTAAGTTAGTTAAAATTAAAGATGTGAATCAGTCAACGAAACTGAACAACTTGCCCTAAAGAACATACTTAGGTCAAAATATGGAAATAATATTTTTACCTCTCCATTCAACTTGTGTGATTTCTGAATGATCATTTAGATTTCTAGCAAAATCTGATTAGTTTGGCAGTTCTATGGCATTATTTAGTAAAAAAATGCTTGCCTTTCAAATAAAAATTAACCAAAAATCCAGTTTTTTTAAGAAAAACCAGTTATGGATTGTGGATACAACCCCTTGATGGAGGTGATTGCATAACACAGTACACTCAAGAGCACATCAAGCTTGACACTTCGGACCGGCCCTGCATGGTATGGCGCGCAGTATAAATCAAAACTCAGCTTAAACTGATAGTGTAAAGCATGACCTGCTCTTGACTGTACCATTGTGATTTAATTATGAAATAGCTGAGTAGATGATAAGTTTTTTTTTAAGGTGGTAATGAGTAAGCCAGACTTGTAACTGGAAGGTTGCAAGTTGAAATCCTGGCACCTGAATGCCCCTGTACCTCTAAGTTTGTCTTTTTGGAGTATGTATAGATTTTTAAAGTTACCATTTGCTCAGCGGTGAAGGAAAACATGGTGATGAAACCTGTAAGTAAGAAAAATCGTTTTTGGAAGGCTTTGGGCCAGCATGGTGTAAATTCCCTTTGTGTTTTAAAAAACTAAAAAACTAAAAGTTTTCTTTTTACACATCTGTTGTTTTTGTATTTAGATGAAAGCAAAAAGCATTACCAAAGAAATTAGAAAATTTACTGTGAATTAAATATAATTTCTACAAAATAAAGTTTCTGAGATGCACTCTTTGTTTTTTTCAGGACAAAGCATGTGAAGAGGTA
Source organism: Aproaerema taeniolella (assembly GCA_949987775.1). Taxonomy (NCBI): domain Eukaryota; kingdom Metazoa; phylum Arthropoda; class Insecta; order Lepidoptera; family Gelechiidae; genus Aproaerema; species Aproaerema taeniolella. Next base: position 2,290,163 of record OX465261.1, on the reverse strand, counting down.
GATATGGCAGAAGTAGGTCCTACGTCTCTGGACGGCAAGAATAGTAAGCAGACGAAGCAGGAGAAGCTGCGGGAGGAGGCCCAGTATGAGAAAGAGAGAGTATGTTATGAATTTTATTATTTTGTAAGGTTTTGTTCTATTAGTGGCGCTGCCTCTTGATTGACGGGTTCAAAGTTCAATTCCCAAACGGGGCAAATATTTGTCTATTTTTTAAATCTTTTTAACGCGGCTCGAGTCACTGTATGTGGTAAAATATTTGTCTAAAATGCAGATGTTTGTTCTTGGACCATAGGTGTTCATATCTGTATGTATGTATGTTTCAAGGGACCTAAACCTTCATGTGAGCCTTTGAGTGTGCAGCTTTTTTTTTTGCTTCATACTTTCTCACAACCATGCTGGATTGTGAGTGAAAGAAAAACTTAGAATGTGCCAGCTGCAAACTCAAGCCAGGCATACTGTGGAAACCCGTAAGGGGTCACAGCGTATGGGGGAGGGGGGGGGTCAACGACCATACTTGTTAAAGGGATACCAAAAAAGCGTGACGGGGGGGAGGGGTTCAAAAACTCGAAATTTTGCGTGAGGTTTTTTCTTTTTCTTATAAGATGGGTTAACTCGACCTCATCTTGACCATGGTCATAGATGAGGTCGACGATGGAGCGAGTTAACCCAGAAAATGCCAATAAATCACTGATACTCCTACGCACTGATGGAACATAGCAAGCTGTTTGGCGTCTGACTTCGGTAGGAGGATGGTTGCGAACCAGACGGCCCTTCACAGAGCCTACCACACCGTAACACGTAATATGTGGACGGCCCCTAAGTGGGACGTGAAGGTTTTTGTTGTATTGCGGGGGAAAAGCTGACAACCTATCATCACTGCTCGTATTCCAACTAAAAACCTTCAGAATGAATGTCGAAAGTGGAGTCATATTGTTACAAAAGGATAAATTTGTTCTAATGTTTATGAAAAGGGTTTAAACGATAGAAGTAGGGACTGTAACTTGCGGAAAAATGTAATTCAACGACAGCGATAAGTTATTTCATAAGTTAACGAAAACAACGAAAATTCGACAATAAGGAGGCTGTATAAAGTGGCTCGCTTACCTTGATTATCGGTGGAACACCAGCTAGCTGAACAGCCAGGGTAGGGCTTCCAGAGTACCTTCAGTTCGCCAGCTTACCTTGGAATACCTGGTTACCTCTATACCGACTGCAGAGTGGTGTCTAGACAGCGAATCCAACTTATGCAGCTCCTTAGGTTAAAAAATGGATAAAAAACCGAGCGCGCGTGACAATTAAATACTATTTCACAAAATAATTAGGCAGTCGAAGTCACCGGTCGGGCGACTGCAATTCAACTATTCTTTTTTTTTTTAACAGAACGAAAAGTGTTGCCAGGCGAATGCTTTTTAAAGTACCGAAACTGAACATTCCGCCCACCAAAATACAAGGTATTTTAAGAAAGTTAAAAATACAAACGATAACATAAACAAGACGATAACAAATACATACAAGCTCATACATAAATTATACAAATTATACATAAATACAACGATAAAACGACAAAGGTAGAACGATCAATTTTGGTTAATAGGTAGCGGACACAGCTTAATTACCGGCCTTCGGTATTCACCGTTAGCAGTTTTCACTGTCACTACCCTACATGTCCCATCAGGCCCTGGGTGTACAGCTACTATACGACCCATGGTCCACTGCAACGGACTTGTTTGCTCATTGACGATAAGAACTAAGGTGCCCACAACAACATTGGGTTGGGCCTTAATCCACTTTGCCCTTTGCTGTAGGGTGTGAATGTACTCTTGCTGCCATCTAAACCAGAAGTCTTGGTGAATCTTTTGAATGAGCTTCCACCGATGCAAGACACTGATGTTCTGATCGACGAGGTTTTCCTCTGGAATAGTCGATAAAGGTTCCAGAGTAAGAAAATGACCAGGGGTTAGCGCAGAGAAGTCATTTGCGTCAGAGCTGAGTGGAGTAAGGGGGCGCGAATTCAACATCGCCTCAATTTGCGTGAGTACGGTATAAAATTCTTCATATGTCAATCTTTGACTTCCAACGACACGAGTCAAGTGAGTTTTAAAGGACTTTATGCCGGCCTCGGCAAGTCCATTAAAATGAGGGCTTCCTGGTGGATTAAAGGAGAATTTGATTCCTTCCGAACTAGAGGCGGTTTGCATTAGAGTTCCGAGATAATTGCTTGCACCAACGAAATTGCGGCCTTGGTCAGATACGATATTAGAACATCGACCGCGGCGAGCAATAAAGCGCTTGAGTGCTGCGAGGAACGCTTCAGTACTTAGCTCGGTAGCAAGTTCAACGTGCACAGCCTTCGTGCACGTACAAACAAAAATGCAAATGTATGCCTTGAAGGTTTTAACTCCACGACCACGACCCAAAGCAACATCAAAAGGGCCACCATAATCGATGGCGACACTCGAAAACGGTTTTATTTTATTAACCCGATAAGCAGGGAGGTCTCCCATCATCGGAGCTGGAGCGACCTTTGGATTAGCACGAAAACATTTCAAGCATCCGGAGATGACCGAACGGATGGCTCGTTTTGCAGATAATATCCAGAAGTCCTGAGCTAAGATGTTTTGCAAAGTTTGCGCACCGGGATGCATGAGTCTTTTATGGGTGTCCTCTATAATTAGGGAGGTAAGGCGATGAGTTCGTGGAAGCAGTAACGGATGCTTGACATCAAAATCGATGTCAGCATGAGCCAAACGACCGCCCACCCTTAAAAGACCCGCATCGTCGAGAAATGGCGACAACTTGCGTAAACTCTTGGGTAAATTATTTGAGAAACCCTTTTCTAAGGAGTCGATTTCCTGTGAAAAGGAGTTTCGCTGAACATGTCTAACGAGGAACATGAAGGTCTTGTTATTTTCATCGACCTCCAATGGTCCGAGAACTCGATCTCTTGGCAAGAGTTTCGAATTATTAACGAAACGAAAAATGTAAGACATGACACGATTGAGTTTTGACAGAGACGAGAATTTATTTATCAACTTCTCAACCACATCTGATTCGAGAGCTGTGACGAGAGCTGTCAGTTTTTGCTCCTCTTGAAGATCGACTTGGTCTATTGACGTTATAGGCCAGTGATCCTCAGGCTCTGTGAGCCAAGAAGGGCCATTCCACCATATGTTGTGCGAAACCAGCTCAGACGGAGTCATCCCTCGTGATCCACAGTCAGCTGGATTTGACAAAGTGCTCACATGCCGCCAAGCTTCGGGAGCGATGAGATCTTGTATGTGACTGACTCTATTTGCAACGAAGGTCTTCCATTTCGATGGACAAGACTTAATCCACGAAAGGGCAACACTAGAGTCAGTCCACGCAAAGATCTCTTGGACGGTATAAAAGGGCTTTAACGCATCCGTGACGGACTTCATCAAGTCCGACAGGAGCACCGCTGCTTGGAGCTCTAGCCGAGGGATCGACAATTTGCGAAGGGGAGCTACTCTAGACTTCGCACAACACAGATAAACAGAACAGGTACCGTCAGATTCGACAATTCGAGAATATATCACGGCGCAGTAGCCACGCTCCGAGGCGTCACAGAAGCCATGCAGCTGAAAGTCAACGAAAGAACGAAGTAAACGACGAGGAATCGACAATGAAGTTAGCGATGGCAACTGCGACATGAACCTCGACCACTCCAATGCAATGTTGTCAGGAACATCATCATCCCAGGAAACGCCATTAGCCCAGAGAAGCTGCATTATGTACTTTGCGTAAAAAGTGATAGGCCCCAGGAACCCGAGCGGATCATAAATACGGGCAATTTCCGACAAGATGGTACGTTTGGTACACCTGCGCTCCTGATTGCCAGCGACTTGGAAATGAAAGCCATCTGATTGAGGTGACCACCGAAGTCCGAGAATTTTGAGGGAGACGTCTGAGATTTCTTCGAAACATTTAAATTTCTCAGAATACAGTTCCGAGGACGGCAGGTCTATAAGAAAGGCCTGTCTATTTGAGGTCCACTTTCGAAGGTGGAACCCCGCCGACGACAGCATTTTTGTGAGTTCCGCCCTAATAAGCAGAGCCTCATCCACGGAGTCAGCACCTGTCACGACGTCGTCAACGTAAATATCTCGAGCGAGCACTTCGGCACCACGAGGAAATTCAACTGAATAATCTTGCGCCAACTGAGACATAGTACGAAGAGCCTGGAACGGCGCTGAAGCTACACCATACGTCACTGTGCGTAATTTATAATCCATCACAGGACCGACAGGAGATGGTCGCCACAGAATCCGTTGATATTCCTGGTCTTCGTCTTGACTTAATATTTGGCGGTACATTTGCTTAACGTCGCCGGTGAATACGACGGCGTGCCAACGAAAACGAATAAGCAAATCGAAAATATTTGTTTGAAGTTTAGGCCCCGCTAGGAGTGTCTCATTAAGGGAGACGCCTCTAGCGTCTTTGGCACTAGCGTCAAACACGACTCGAAGGGGAGTGCTCACGGAGTCAGGCCGTAGAACACCATGATGCGGTATATAATAGAAATTACCGACACTCGACAACGGGGGTTCTGCCCTAACCATGTGACCTGAAGATTCATATTCGTCCATGAACTCGCAGTACGCTTTCTTCAAATCAGGATTAGCGTTCAACTTACGCTCCAGAGTCTGGAAACGACGCACAGCGATCTCCCTGGAATTATGAAACTCAGGTTTGTTCACAGGATCGACAAAAGGCAGAGGCACGACATATCTACCATCATCATTACGATGGTAATTTTCGACGAAGTTATTTTCACATTGTTGATCCTCCTTCGACAAATAAACTTTATTTGGAGAACCAACATATTCTAATTCCCAAAATTTCTTAAGAGAATTATCCAACGACAAATTAGAGAGAGGCGAAGAATTACCCTCAATCAACGACAACAAAACATTATTATGTTTACGACAACGGGAACGAGAAAAGGAAGGGGTATCAGTATCACACCCTCCCATGACAATCCAACCAAAAATGGTATTCAAAGCCTTTGGTTGGCCTGGTTTACCTCGCCTGAGACCAGGTAGCAGACAGGAAGCGAAAATATCCGCATTGAGCAGCATGTCAATGGGACCTGGCTGTGAAAACCCGGGATCAGCAAGAGGAAGTCCAACTATGTGAGACCAGCCCGAAAAGTCGACAGGTTGGGTTGGCTGTTCACTACATATTGACGGCAGTACCAGAGCTTCACAAGAAATATTCCTTAAGTGGCTGGAATGTACTGGTTTAATCTCACACTTCAAATGTCCGAGCGGAGTAGTAGTAGATTTTCCTATACCACTGACAGACTGTTGACACTGATCGACATTTAAACCCAAACGTTTAGCACAAGATCCAGCCATGAAGTTGCAAGCACTAGCACCATCTAAGAGCGCTCTTACAGGTAAAAACTCACCAGAGCTGCTCTTTACTAAAATTTGAACCGTTGAAAATAAAACAGTGTTATTTTTAGTTGATGATGTTAAAACCGTATTTGTATTCGAACCAACATTATCAGTCACCTGCGGTTTAGGTGGAGTTGGTTTAACAAAATGCAACAAAGTGTGGTGTGAACAATTACAAACACCACAACGAGTAGCTTCACGACAAGATTTTACTCGATGGTCACTCGAGAAACACTGCACACAAAGTCCCTTCTCTTTTACAAATTTAAAACGAGAGTCAATATTTAATTTTAAAAACTGGTCGCACTTGGACAAGTGATGTTGGCCGGAGCAGTGAGGACAGGTCGTGGTTTGGGCTACAAGAACTGATTTAGGTTTACTTTTATTTTTATTTCCGGTATTTTTGGAAACAGAACTGGCAACATTTTGAGACCTTGAATTCACCAATTCTAAAGCCTTAAAATGCTTTTCAATGAATGCTTGCAGAATTTCAAAGTTAGGCACTCCATTAGAATTATGCTCCAATTGAAACAGTTCCCGAGTAGATTTATCCAATTTCGACCACAACAAGTAGAACAACATAAAGTTTTTATCAGGCAATTTATATTTTTCAAGAACCGACAGATTTTCCTTGAAAATTCTATGAACCCGTTCAAGCTCTTGACCTGATTTCACTTTCACTGGCTCACAATACATCAATCTATCAAAGTAGGACATAGCAATTTGGCATTTTTTGTCATAATAATCTAACAAGGTATTATAAGCCAAAATATAGCTTTCATCTGTGAGAGGGAAATTTTTTATTAATTCATATGCAGTGCCCTGAACACTTGTCAATAAATAATGAAGTTTTTCAACATTTGATATGTTTTTCCTACAATGAATTAAGGAATTAAATAATTGAATGAACGAAGTCCAATTTTCCAATTGCCCATCAAAAGGTTTTATTGCAATTTTGGGCAATTTAGCAATGCAGTCGGTGTCATTAACTTGAGGTTTCACATCCTTTAACAGTAATCTTAGGCGATGCTTAACCTGTTTTGATAAAGTCTCAAAGGTGACTGTGTGTGTGATTTCAGTCTTTTGTTCCGAACGACTAAGCGAAATCAATACATTACGCTGCGCGGTATGGAAACTTACTTCAATTTCCCGAATATCTTCTTCAGTGTAACCTAGAAGATCACTCTGTGCAATAAACTCAAGTCTCATCATCGCATAATCTCTGGCGATGATATTAGGATCTCCTTGGTCGGGCATGTTGAATAAAATTCAATCAATTAATTGAATTAACTAGAAAAGAAACGCGATAAAAACAATGCAATCTGAATTCCAAATAAGAAACTACGAAAAGTAAGGTTATTACGTCTAAGTGACACTTGATATCGGGGTTGCTACAAAAACGATAACGAAAATAGGATTGTGCAACTTGATATGAAATGTCACGATAGCAAAAAACCGGAACAATTTTTTTTTTTGCCTAGGGATGTGGCAGTTCAGCGAACGAAACAAATGATATCCGAACAGCCAATATTTTTTTTTTTTTTAAATTACAAATGCTACCAACGTAACCAAAGTTGAACGCTCAACCGACGCGAAATTATTCTCGAGACTACCTTCGACCTACCTTCGACGACATTATAATGTGATGAAAATTATTTTAATTAACGATAAAAATATGATAAATAGACGAAAAGTATCGCGAAAAAAGGCGCCTTCGATTAATTATCCGGCTCGAAAGACCAATGAAAAGGGTTTAAACGATAGAAGTAGGGACTGTAACTTGCGGAAAAATGTAATTCAACGACAGCGATAAGTTATTTCATAAGTTAACGAAAACAACGAAAATTCGACAATAAGGAGGCTGTATAAAGTGGCTCGCTTACCTTGATTATCGGTGGAACACCAGCTAGCTGAACAGCCAGGGTAGGGCTTCCAGAGTACCTTCAGTTCGCCAGCTTACCTTGGAATACCTGGTTACCTCTATACCGACTGCAGAGTGGTGTCTAGACAGCGAATCCAACTTATGCAGCTCCTTAGGTTAAAAAATGGATAAAAAACCGAGCGCGCGTGACAATTAAATACTATTTCACAAAATAATTAGGCAGTCGAAGTCACCGGTCGGGCGACTGCAATTCAACTATTCTTTTTTTTTTTAACAGAACGAAAAGTGTTGCCAGGCGAATGCTTTTTAAAGTACCGAAACTGAACAGTTTATTTTTAATAAAAAAAAATATTTGATGTTTGATTTGATTCTGTATCCCAATGTACCTAATTAATAAATTAATTTTACTGAAGTTGGTGATTTTGATGATCAAATTTTTTTTTTTAATTTGCTTGATAATGATAAGGCGTAACTGCCGACTATTACTGAGGCGTACTGATAAGGTGTGCGACTTTCTAGGATTTTATTTTTAATTTTTATTTACAAACTGGTTTCCTTTTGTCCTGGGTCACTTAGAAAACACCATTCATATTAACTGTTATAATAAGTTTATAAAACCAACTTGTTTTTACGACCTGTGAAATTCTCATCAGTGTAAAAATGTATGCAAAATTAGTTTCGTCCCCGCAAAATAACCTTGTATTCGTTGGACTGTTGGTTTAGAATAGAACGTAATGTGTAATAAAATCTGTTTTAATACTGTTTAATTTTCAGGGCAACAACTTTGTAAAGCAAGAGAAATGGGATGAAGCCATCAAATGCTACAACCGAGCCATCGAGCTGGTCCAAGATGACGCCATCTACTATGCCAACAGAGGGCTCTGTTATCTTAAGAAAGAGAGGTAAAGTTTTCTATGACAATGCCAATAGCCTTTATTTTCTCATTAAAATTACATTTACATGCATTTTATTTATTTATTTAGCCTAAATACAGAGTTGAGATTTTTTTTTTACTTACATTACTAAAACTGATTAATTTATTTACTGAGTATTCTATGTGTACTGGACACATAGGCCTCCTCCAGATTCTTCCAATCTTTTCTGTCCTGGGCGAGTCTGGTCCACAAGGGTCCTGTACACTCAAGAATGTCGTCCAACCATCTTCTTCTTGAACGGCCTCTCTTTCTTCTTGCATCTTGATCTCGTGGCCACCAGTCTATTATATCTCTGTTCCATTTGCCTTTCTTACATCTTACGGTGTGTCCTGCCCATGACCATTTTAGTTTTTTGAGTTTAAGAGATGCATCTTCAACCTTAGTAATTTTTCTAATTTTATCTGCTCTTTTTTTGTGCATTAAGGAAATGTTGAGTAGACTCCTTTCCATGGCTCTTTGACATGTCGTTATTCTATGTATAGTTTTTCGGGTCAGAGACCAAGTTTGGCATCCATAAATTAAACATGGTAGAATACGTAGACATTTACATGCATAACATATTATAAAGAGATATTAGATTTAAACGTTAACATTACACATTAACATTTAATATTATTGATTATTAATTAATATTTATTGTTACTATATTTATTCATTCTACTTTAGTTCTTTATCGATGTCCTTTCGGACATAGGCCTCCCCCAGTAACTCCCACTCTTTTTTATTTTGTTTTGCTCTCCACCAGTATTTTTCTACCTTTATGTCTTTTCCTATCTCTTGGATGTCTATACTTACTTTTATTTCATCGATAGAGCTCCATCTATGTCTGCCCCTACCTCAATCCTTCAATCTTTCCCTGTATGATATTTTTATAAAGTGGTCGTATTGTATTAAATGCCCAATCACCTTCCCTCTTCTGTTCTCTATTGTTCTCAACAAAAATGTATATGTCCTACTAATATTATAAAAGTTAAAGTTTGTGAAGATGTATGTTTGTATGGATGTTTGTTACTTCCCAGCCTGCACCAAGCCGAAGCAGACTGCTCCGAAGCCCTTCGCTTAGACCCCTCGTACGTGAAAGCCCTTCAACGTCGCGCCGCGGCTAGGGAACGACTGGGGTCCCTCAGGGCTGCGTCTTCGGACCTCAATGAAGTGCTTCGCTTGGAGCCGCACAATCAGGCTGCTAGGAAACAACTGCAGGCTGTTAAGGCTAGGATGGGGACTAAAGGAGTGAGTAATTGATGACCAAGTCGTTTTTTTTTAACTTTGATTATCATGGGACAAAGCGTGAGCGTATGTATGAGGTATCCCATGATACGTTAAAGGTTTATTTAAAATTAAAGAATAATAGTAGATTACCCAACAAGGCATTGAGTTGTATCCCGAGAGGAGCGAAGGATTCTAGATTAGAATCCTGAGCGGATCGAGGGATACAAAAGCCGAGATGAATTTTTTTTCACGTGTTAGGTACTCTACTTTTTACCATTGACTACGAGAAAAAGAAAATAATTACTCTGTGACAGTAAATTATCAACAATAGCTGCTGCTTTAACGCGAAATGACTCTGGAACGAGAGGTTCGTTTTCATCACTGGATGCCGAACTCATTTTATGATTTTGAGACAAAAACTTTTAACAGAAACTTTTAATTGCATGAAAATTGCACAGAAAATTGGCTGAATTCCTTATTCTAAATTTAAAATTTTTAACCGAGCCATATTCCATACAGCTAAGTTTTAGTACGTTTTTATAGCGAGAGTATGCAACCTCCTTGCACATTTTCTTTTGTTTTCTTACTAAAATCCGTGTATTCGCGCATGTTCCAAATTCAAAATGTTTTATTCACTCAGTGAAATAAACAGCGTTTTATTCACTGTTTTTGAAGAATAACGGACCCTTTTTCGAGGGGCAATGGTAAAAAATCCTTTTCCTAGCATTGTCTCGCTTTTTTCCTATCCAGCATACCTAATAACATGGATATGTGACTATTTTGTCGTATGTTTCTCGTTCCGCTCACTCGTTCTATCGCATAGCGTCAGTGCGGTACTATAGACAAAACGACATCGTCATGATAATATTGTGTCAGGCATACATGTTTGACAGGTAATTAAAATAGCAGCAGAGGGACTGCTATACGACCGGCATAACCTTGCTAACAGGGAACCTAAGCAAGAGTGATGATGATTACACATTTAATGGTTTGAAATTTATTATTTACTAGCTTTACGCCCGGGACTTCGTTCCCGTGGGAATTTTGGAAAATTATGTTGCCTATGTGTTAATCCAGGGTATCAGCTACCTCCATACCAAATTTGATCAAAATCAGTCTACCCGATCTCGAGTTATAAGTGTTGTAACAAACACGACTTTCTTATATATATAAGATTTTCCTTCGATGTTTTCTTTCATTGATAGAGCATTTTTTAGTTTTACTAAATGAAAAAAAAGTCACAATTATACAAATGCGACTTATCCGGATAAGAGCAAGGGTAAATGAAGAAAACTCCCGAAAAACGTAACAAATGCTTGTTCTGGTAATCGAATTTGGTACCTCTCATCATGGCCTAACCTCAAGAATACTGACAATCGCCATATTAAAGAGTCTAACCCCATAAACTGACTAAAACAAGATAGCGTTGCATTTTAAGCTATTTAAAATGTCTTTACTTACAACGCCGCCACAGGACAGTTTTAGAACTAACAAAGCGAATCAGGACGCATTTAGTTTCGAGTATTACATCTAGATGGCGTTGATTGGCAAGAATATTAAAAGAAATAATAACAAAGATTTTCACAGTAAGAAATAAGAGTAAATAAGACCCATAATCGAAAAAATATCCTCTATGTGCGACATCTATCCTGTCATTGTGGAACTACGGAATGAGTTACGATGTAGTATGGCGATTGTCAGCATTCTTAAAGGTATATTAGTCCAAGCTCTCATTTAGGAGTCCGATCCATTTTCTTTTCTCATAACATTTCAATTTTCTTTCCAGACAAAATCAAAATCATCACCATCCGCAACACCAACCACAGAAAACATATCCATCCTCTCAAAGCCCAATCCGAACCCCCCAAAGATTATAGAACTGGATGACTTCCCCCCCACACCAAAGCAGATTCTACCGGATCATATGGAAATAGATAATTGGAGGAACGGCCAAGGAGAGAATGTTACTATTATCAAGACTGTTAAAAAACCACCGCATTTGAGATCTAAGGTAAGCTTGAGTCTCGCCAACGAAAGCTGTCCAAGAGAAACGGCGGCATATTTAAAAATTCGTCCTCTAAAAAACACTGTTTATACTGAATAAATGGAGTTAATCGTAGACAGAGATAAGGATAATTTTCGGTCGCACAGATAAGGACAAAATTATATCAATTGCACGTGAAAAAAAGGGACAATGCTGGGCATTTTTTGTCCCTTAGCGCGTGCCGGTTTTTTCAAGGCCAGCACTTTACTGTGCTGTAACCCGCACGAATTAACTGTGCACCTCGTGCTGTGGTAACAGTACAGCGCGAGGTGCACAGTTAATTCGTACGGGTTATAGCACATTAAAGCGCAGTACTGCGGCCGACTACGGCAGTACTAATATTTTCTGTCCCTTTCGGTGGCACGCTCGGCCGCAGTCTATACCTTTATACTATTAATACTATTATTTTTCTACTAATTTGATTTGATTTATCAAATTTGTAGAAAATATGTAAAATTAATTCCGTTTATTCAGTGTTCTCTCTATATGCAATTTTTGCGATGGTCTTTTATCTTCATCTTAGGCGCTGTTTGTACACAAGCGACGTGGTGCGGGGGTCAAAGCAATGTAAAATGAGTCTTAGTGGCTACGGAGCTAAGGTTTTTTTGCCGAAAATAAAAGCACGAAGAGACATCCGCTACCTGAAGATGGAGCGACGGACGAAAAAAACCTTTGCGCCATAGCTATTAAGATTCATTTTACGTTGCTTTGACCGCCGCACCACGTCGCTTGTTTATAAACAGCGCCTTACGCAATCTGTAGAATACACGTACAAGACTGCTTAGCAAAACTGAAACATTATGAATGAATTGTCAGTGGAATTTTCTTCAGGATAACTTTTCCATTTTTTTCCATGTTTTTAAGTATTTTCTGCTTTATTCACAGACCTATATCGAGATAGATGGTAAAAGTTTACCTACTCGTAACTTGCTTGTAAAAAGTGTGATCCGTGGTCACAGTTTTGTCGAACTTAAGTCAGTCCGTTTGAGACCTATCCTGTAAATGATAAATCGATTTTAACCGGATTTACATTATTATTTTACTAATTTTGCGCCGAATCGTTCCCGAGCGGTCTTGATTTTCCATCACTAAATCTCGCTCGTGACGTCATCTTAAGTACGAAAAATTCTACACGCTAGGTTCTCATGCAGTTTGAAGCACTCTTTTCGTCTATCTCGATATAGGTCTGTGGCTTTATTATTAAGTTATTTAGTCAAATATACCATTTTTCAATTACAACGATTAAAAACAGTGTAAAACACAAAAGCCAGCACACCAGGTTACCCCAATTAATTGAAAAACCGTTCTGAGTGCATGCATGGGTAACTTGATGTGCGGCATTCCGTACATGTAATTTTGACGGTGTAAACTTTTTTTTACAGCGAGCTCTGAAGCAAATACCTATCCTAGAGATACCTATAGGCAAAACTAGCCCAGAAAAGCCACCGACTAGGCTAAAAATAATCGAAATAGAAGACAATTTAGCCCACGGAGACACAAACAACAATGATTCGAACAAAATAGAGAATAGCGCAAGCAAAATTGATACTCATGGCGAAGGAGATAAAGCTCAAGAGAAGGAAAGTCTGAAATTAAGTACGGAGTCTGAGAAATTGGTGAAAGATAATTTGGTTTCGGAGAAAGTGTGTGTTGAGAATTTGGTAGCCCCGGTGAATAGTGTTCAATTTATGGCCGAGTGGAAGTATTTGAAAGGGAAAGGTGGTGCCAGGAGCGACTACCTAAGCGTAAGTTAACCTCTTTAATTTAATTTTTTTATTATAAGATGGGTTAACTCTTGACCAGGTTTCGAAAGGATAATTATCACTGATAATTATCACGATAATTATCATGATAATTATCGTGATAATAACGTATAGATATCGATTGATAAAAACAAGCAACAAAGCCAATGGAAATACAATCATCATCGGATGAAGATATTCCTTTGGCTTCTTTGGTCAATCTAAGTTAATTTATTTACGACTAGCTTTCTGCCCGGGACTTCGCTCTTTCCGAAAATTGTGTTACCTATGTGTTATTCTGATGCATAAGCTATATTATTGTTAAGTTTAATTAAAATCAGTAGTTTTTGTGTCAAAGAGCAACAAATATCCATACAGTCACACTCACTTTAATAATGTTTTGTTACAATTTGTTATGAACCAATATAACAAATTAATTTCTTACACTGGTGATAATTATCCGATAATTATCAAGAAGCGTAATTATCTTGATAATTTCGAATCCTGCTCTTGACCTCAATCTTGACCAGGTCAAAGATAAGGTCGACGATGGAGCGAGTTAACCCATAAAATGCCTATAAAGGCACTGGTACTCCCACGAACCGACGGGACACAGCAAGCTGTTTGGCGTCGGACTTCGGTAGGAGGGTGGTCGCGAACCAGACGGCCCTTTACAGAGCCTACCACACCGCATGAGACCATCGGATGACATCTCAGATTCAGAAAAAAATGAAGTGTCGTTGCCTGGGATGGATTACTAGGAGGCAGGTCTCATTTGTGTTTCCTTAGTCGCCTCTTACGACACCCACGGAAAGAGATGGGGTGGTGTTATTCTCAACCGATCACCACACGGTTAAAAATTAAGCCTTTTTAGGGTCCCGTACCCAAAGGGTAAAAACCTCCGTCCGTCCATCTGTCTGTCTGTCACCAGGCTTAATCTAATGAACCGTGATAGTTAGACAGTTGAATTTTCACAGAGATGACGTATTTCTGTTGCCGCTATAACAACAAATACTAGATACACACGCCAAACTTATAACACCCTTCTTTTTTGACGGGGGTTGATATAAATGGGAAATTTACATACGCTCACATACATTCACACGCGCGTATGAGACCTGCCTCCTAGTAATCCATCCCAGGCAACGACACATCATTTTTTTTCTGAATCTGAGGTGTCGTCCTGTAGTCTCATGCAGTGTGGTAGGCCCTGTAAAAGGCCGTCTGGTTCGCAACCACCCTTCTACCGAAGTCCGACGCCAAACAGCTTGCTGTGTTCCGTCGGTGCGTGGGAGTACCAGTGCTTTTATAGGCATTTTCTGGGTTAACTCGCTCCATCGTCGACCTCATCTTTGACCTTTATGGTCAAGATTGAGGTCAAGAGTTAACCCATCTTATAATAAATAAATAAGTATAATCCCTATAGCGGTAGGCAGAGCTTCAGTTGTTCTAAAACCACTTGACACCACGTTTGACAAAAATTCTGAGGGTTATTAGATGAAACATGATGTATAGTGGTGAGAAGTTATCAGCCTTTCGCCCACGCTAAAGCAAAACCCTCATGTCCCAATAACTTATACAGTATGCCTGGAAAGAGTTGGCAGCTAGTATAAGTTTTCCTTTTACTCCCAGTTCAGCGTGGAATCGTGACATGGGCAATTTCATACTTTACTAGCTGATGCCGGCAACTTCGTTTGCGTGTTAATTTAGATTTTTACATACAAAAGTTTTTTCCCGCTTACTCCCGTTCCCGTGGGAATTTTGCAATATCCTGTTGCAACTAAGCTTTAAGTTTAATAAGGTACCTGCATGCCAAATTTCAAGCGTCTAACTTAAGCGGTTTAGATTTTTCATACAAAAGGATTTTCCCGCTAATTCCCGTTCCCGTGGGAATTTCGGGAATTCCTTTCTTAGTGCACCTCTACGGTACCTAAGCTACGTCCCTTCCAAATTTCAAGTGCCTACGTTTAGCCGTTTAGGCTGTGCGTTGATATGTCAGTCAGTCAGTCAGTCAATTTCTCCTTTTATATATTTAGATTAAGAGACGGACGTAGTAAGTAGTGTTCCAACTAATAGTAGTAAGTATCGATAGTCTATCGATACTATCGTAACCTTGTAAAACAGTAAGAATATCAATAGGGCTATCTATAGTATCAATACTATCGATAGCCAATAGTTTGCGATACTATTGATGACAGACCAAACTATCGATAGTATCGATACTATTGAATTCTAATAGTATCGATAAGTAATGCTTATAGTATCGATAGTATTAGAATTGAATACTATCGATACTATCGATACTTTTTTTGGTGGTACCGTCAGTTGAAACATAACATTAGCTCCGTATTTTATTTTATTAAAAATGGAAAATATAATTTAATATTGTGCTTGTGTTCCCCAAAGGATACATAGTCGGTGGAATATTGTACACAAATGTTATCTGCGCTCTTTAATGTGTAAATATTGAGATTTAATTTAAAATCACAATCGACTTATTTTTGCTGTGCAAAGTGACTTGTGACTCCCAAGTTTAAAGTGACAGGCAGTTAAACTTCATAAAATGAGGGGCCGTAACAATTCTCCTAAGGATAATGTGAACACGATCCCTCGCAAGAACCCAGGAGTCACAGGCCCCCCTCCGCCCCCGAACGAAGATATGGTCACAAAATCGAACATTCGCGAAATCATTCGCGAAGAGTTACAAAATTTCTCTGTCATCCTTCGCAAAGAGATTCAGGTAGTAAAAGACGACATCGCCGAAGTGAAAAAGTCCTTTCAGTCATCCTGTGACGATATATCTTCACGTATTGATTCAATTGAAGCACGAGTTTTGTCACTCGAGGAATCCAAAACAAATGTGGAGAAGTTGGAGAAGCAGATCAAGGACATGGAGGAAAACAATCGCAAGAATGATCAGTGGGTTCGTCGCTCTAATATTCAAATTGATGGAGTTCCACAAAAGGGAGGTGAGAACCTGATTTATTTAGCTAAAAAACTTGCAAGTTTGAGTGGTTTCAATTTGAATTCCGACACTGACATAGACTTCATTACTCGAGTGGCAGTAAAAAACGACAGTGATAATAAAAAACCTAAGCCAATTGTGTTAAAGATGCAATCAAGATACAAAAAAGATGAGTTTATTACATCACTCAGAAAGTTGCGTGACTTAAAAGCATGTGATATCGGCATTGAAGGTGACAACTCACGGGTATATATAAATGATCATCTGTCGGCATACAACAAATACCTACTTCAGCAAGCGCGTAAAAGAAAAGAAGAGAGAAATTACAAATATTGTTGGGTGCGAAATTGTACTGTCATGGTTCGCCGAGATGACACCTCACCAGTATTACACATCACTTCTGAACAAGCGTTAAACAAGATAAAATAAGTGCCAGTTTAGCTAAACATTTACGTGAATGTTTATTTTGTTATCAGGCTGTGAGAACGGTACAGTATTTTATTTTATTTTTTAATCAATTTATAATGTTGTTACTATATTATTGCTTGAATTTTATATGCGTCTTAAAGCTCTCAATTTATTTTAATCTGTGCTTAATTTGGCATAATTCATTTTGTTTTTTAAACTTCTTAAAAGTTTTACTGTCGGCATTTCCTTTTAATGGCTATTTTAAACCTGCTATTGTAAGAATCTACAGTATTGATCCAAACACTTATTATTATAACTCTAATATAACTTATAACATCTGGTTGCGATCACTCAACTTGGTAAACAGTCGCGTCTGCGTATCTCGTGAGGTGACTTTAATAATATGGCCTATTTCATCTATGTGTTTCCGTAATACAACCAAGCATTATGAGTTTAATTCTGTTAAAAATGACTCTTAATATTTTTTATCAAAACGTTCGTGGGTTGAGGTCGAAAACTAAAACTTTCTATTTGAATTTACTAAACTCAAATTATGACATCATTTGCCTTTCCGAGACATGGCTGTTGCCTGGCATATTTGACGCAGAACTATTTGACTCACGTTATAACGTGTACCGCTGCGATCGTGACTACTCGCGGCTGGGCATGACGCTGGGCGGCGGCACGCTGGTGGCGGCGCGGCGCGAGCTGCTGGTCGACCTGCGGAGTGCGCGCGCCCCGCCCGACATTCCCGAAGCGGAGATATCACACATCACAGTTTCTATTAAGCATGGCTCACACTTCTCTAAACACCTAAGATTATTTTGTTGTTATTTCCCACAAACGAAAACACAGCACTTATCCCAACTAAAATTCTTCGAATTTTTATCCGATTTATATTCAGATTTCCCAGACGACGATTTTATAGCCTTGGGAGATTTTAATGTCCGTGATGCTCAATGGTCACGTGACTGCAGTGATAATGAAAGTCTCATTCTTTGCAATCCGTCCGAAAACACCCTTACATCACAGATTTATACTTTTCTTTGTTTTACGAGTTGGTCACAATATAACGGAGTAACAAACCACAATGACAGACATTTAGATCTCGTATTCTCTAATTTAAGTTGTAAAGTAGCCCGCACGGCACCGTTGTCGGTCCCCGAGGACGCACACCACCCCGCGCTTCGTCTTGATGCGCACGTGGGCGCGGTCGTTACAGCACTGAAGCCTGCTCCCCGAATCGTGCGCAGGTTTCATGCGGCTGATTATGACGTCATCAATGCTCAGCTAGCAACAATTAACTGGGAATCTCAACTTTCGAGCGAGTGTATTGAATCTGCTGTGGATAGTTTTTATTTGATTGTTAACAAAATTATTAATGATAATGTGCCCAGTAAAATTGTAACTAATGAATATAAATATCCAGTATGGTATTCTCGGCTTTTAATCAAAACAATCAACAAAAAATTGAAAAAACATAAAAAATGGAAAACTTATAGGCGTTATTCCGATTTTTGCACTTTCTCAGATTTACGCCATTCGGTTAAACGACTGCAGGAATCTTGTTACAGTTTTTATATCAAACGTATTGAGAAAAATATACATATTTGTTCTAAACATTTTTGGTCTTTCATAAAATCAAAAAAGAACTGTGCCAGTATTCCGGACACCATTTATCTCGATAATCAGGTGGGAAGTGATGGCCAATCTATAGCAAACGTATTCAATACATTCTTTCAATCAGTTTTTGAGACTGATTCTGGCAGCTCTGTTGCTTCGAATGTGGATAATGAACGGGGTAATCTGATCGGATCTATTGAGATAACTATCGATACTGTAAAAAAATATCTCTCTCGGCTTGACATCAATAAGGGGTGCGGTCCTGACGGGATACACCCACTATTTTTGAAGCGTAGTAGTCGGCAAATATCAAAACCTTTATTTTTACTTTTTAGACTCTCACTATCTACAGGGCGCTTTCCTGTAACCTGGAAGCGTTCTCTGGTAGTCCCAATTTTTAAAGCCGGTAACAGACATGATGCGAAGAACTATCGAGGCATTTCAAAATTATCTGTAATACCTAAAATGTTTGAAAGGATTGTTTACGATGCACTATTTCCTATTATTAGGCCATTGCTTATCGATCAACAACATGGCTTCGTTAATAAGCGATCTACTGAAACAAACCTCTGTGAATTTACAGATACTATATTGGACTCTATGGAAAAGGGCTACCAGGTTGATGCCGTGTATACCGATTACTCAAAGGCATTTGATAAAATTTCGCACTCTTTACTAATAATGAAGCTGGAGGCAGTCGGTATACACGGGGATCTACTTCGTTGGTTGGTTTCTTACCTCCGTGACCGAACACAAGCTGTTGCAGTGAAGGGTTATACTTCTTCTTTCATTCCTATATCCTCAGGTGTGCCGCAGGGCTCGCACCTCGGCCCATTGATGTTTAATATCTTTATCAATGATGTAGCGAAACAAGTTGTATACTCAAAATTGATACTTTATGCTGATGACACTAAAATATATACAAGAGTAAAGACCGTAGAAGATTGTAATAACCTTCAGTTAGACTTAAATAGGCTTTGTCAGTATTGCTTAGGCAATAAATTACATCTAAACGTTGACAAATGTCACATTATAACATTTTCAAGAAAGAAAAAGCCAATAGTACACAATTATACACTCTTTGGTGAGGGTATTGAGCGTGTTACTGAGGTGCGAGACCTTGGGGTCCAGTTGGATAGCCAACTACTATTTGGCACCCACATCGAGAAAATTACTGCCAAAGCATATAAAATGCTTGGCTTCATGTTTAGGCAAGGCAAAGACTTTAAAAACTATAAAACCTTTCTATTATTGTATAATTCATTGGTAAGATCTCACCTTGAATATGCATCGACCGTCTGGAATCCACAGTACTCGGTTCACATCAACTCTATCGAACGCATCCAAAAAAAACTAATTAAGCGAATGAAATACAAATTAAGTGGATGCTTCCGAGATGATTTGATATCGCTTGAGAAACGTCGGGAACATAGAGATCAAATTTTTCTTTATAAAATTATTAATAATATTATTGAGTCTCCCTATCTGCTAAGTAAAATAAATTTTAGATGTCCAAGATTGAGTGCTCGTACCAAAGATGTTTTTGCTCCACCATTATGTAAAACTAACTATGCAAAAAACCGTTTTATTGTTAGATCTTGCGAAAGTTTCAATCAGAAATATAATGTCGATGTTGATATATTTCATATGAAGCATCACCAATTTGTTAAACCAATTAAAAAACAAACCCAAACCATAAATTTAAAACCCATCGATATGTGTACCTAACGAGTTATAAGATATTTATGTTTCTTTTTATCTTTTTATCAAAAATATGTATACTATTTAAAACTTAAAACTATGGCTGAGCCTGGTTTCGAAATTATAATAGTCATGTAGAACCTTACAATACGTAACTTAGACGGTAATGTAATAGATTTTAGTGGAAACTTTGTTGGCTTCTGTGTTAATTAAGTTGTTTTATGTCTAGTAGATTTAATTAATGCTGTATGTTTCCCAATTTGTTAAAATAAAAAATAAAATAAAATTAGAATTCAATAGTATCGATAGTTTGGTCTGTCATCAATAGTATTGCAAACTATTGGCTATAGTCCTAATGATATTCTTACTGATTTTCAAGGTCAACTATCGATAGTTATGCGACACTAGAAGTAAAGATGTATCCCATCCATGGGACCACAGTGGTATAGGAACAATGTCTGTCTTGATTTGATTAATTTCTTCGTCTCTGTATGTACAGATAAGTCTGACTTACACAGACGATGATCATTTACTGTACCAAATTAAAAGGCTAGCCATGCATAGACATGTGTAAACCTTCAGAAAAATATAGAGTTGGGAAGTAATAACTCCGCCAACCTCACCTGCTAGCAAATTATTACTTACAATGTACATAACTTGGACTTCAGTGGGGAACAAACCGATACCGCGTTGTAGAAAACAGCCACCGCCATCTAGCGGGAAAATAAATAAGTTTTACTGCACTCGCGAAGTTAGTGTTCTACAATAAACTCAGAATATTTTCAACTAGCATTCTGCTCGGGACTTCGCTCCCGTGGGAATTCGGGAAAATTATGTAGCCTATGTTCATCGGGGATTTTTTTTATTTTATTATAAGATGGGTTAACTCTTGACCTCAATCTTGACCATAAAAGTCAAAGATGAGGTCGACGATGGAGCGAGTTGACCCAGAAAATTCCTATAAAGGCACTGGTACTCCTACGCACCGACGAAACACAGCAAGCTGTTTGGCGTCGGACTTCGGTAGGAGGGTGGTCGCGAACCAGACGGCCTTTTACAGAGCCTACCACATCGCATGGGACCATAGGACGACATCTCAGATTCAGAAAAAAATGAAGTATCGTTGCCTGGGATGGATTACTAGGAGGCAGGTCTCATTTGAGTATCCTTAGTCGCCTCTTACGACACCCACGGAAAGAGATGGGGTGGTGTTATTCTCTACCGATCACCACACGGCTTACGATAATGTAGCTTTCTAATGGTGAAAAAAATTTTCTAATCGGTCTAGTAGTTTCGGAGCCTATTCAATACAAACAATCAAATTCTTTCCTCTTTATAATATGTATAGATATAGATAGATAAGTAAATATAAATCCATGGCATTTTAATAGATTTCTTTTTTAACGACTTCAAAAAAAGGAGGTTCTAAATTCGATGTTACGAGATGACTCCGTCAAGTGTTGGCCGTTTTTAAAAATTATTTTTTGTTTGAAAGAGTATATCCTGAGGTTGTTCTATATTAATTTACCGGAATTGATTTAGCACTAAAAAAACGATAAAAGCAAAAAATACACTCACACCTGTAATACCTAACTAGGTAGGCAGATCATCAGTGGTTCTAGTGAACAATTTGATGATGCCACGTTTGACACAAATTGTGATGTTTATCAGATGGAACAAGTTGCATAATGGTGAGAGGTGGTCAGCCTTTCGCCCATATTATACAGCAAAACCCTCGCATCCCTCTAACAAATTTTTCTTTCTCTCCCAGTCCAGCGTGGAACGAAACAAAAAATACTTTCACATTATACACACATGAATACGGTCTAAGGATATTGAAAATTCAGGTTTAGCACTTGCTAGTCTGAAAATTATAGCCCTCCAGGTATCTCGAGTAAATAAATAAATAAAAATAAATAAATAAACGCTACACACTCAAAGGCCCACACTAAGGTTTTCCCTTGTGTCGTGGGTCCCTCGGAACACACATAAAGACAAACACAAACACCCATGACCCGAGCACAAACATCTGCTTTTCACACAAATGTTTGCCCCGACTGGGGATCGAACCCAGGACCCGCCGATCAAGAGGCAGCGTCACTACCACTCGACCAAACCGGCTGTATCCTTTTATAGCTTCTCAAACAGACTTCTTTTGTATTAAAAATCGTGTAATATCCATAGACCGTGTTATGTGTATGTTTAGATGAAGTTTTTTGTGGTTATCTGCTAATAGGCGTTGTAGGGATTGAACTCTGTTGATTCATACGTTTTTTTGATTCTACTGACGCTACACCTATTCAGTCTTCCCCAGAGAAGAATAGGTAAGAAACTCCGGACATTCGCTCTCGATCTGTATTTCTAAAAGTGTGATATCTTTTCCAGATAATAGACCCCAACAAAATCCCGTCAATCTTCGAGAATGCTCTAGAAAGTGACGTTTTGTCGGAACTGCTAACCATTCTGGTGGAAAACCCCGACAAATTCCGGAACAAGACAGTCTCCGCATATCTGAAGGGATTGGCTAAAGTCAAGAGATTCTCGGCTCTTGCTATGTTTTTGAACAGTAATGATAAACAAAGTAAGTATCGTGGTTTACTATCTTATATCGTACTTTTTGTGGTTGTTTCTTGATGGAACTCCATATTATTACGAATAAAAGACATAATTTTTACACTAGTTTCACTTATTTATTTAATACCAGCTTTCCGCCCGCGTGGACTTTCACCTTTTTTTAAATTTAAGTACATAAAAAGTATCTTATGTTAGTTGTAGTAACTCCGAGAATATGTGTACAAAGTTTCATGATGATCGGTTGAGTAGTTTTTGCATCAAAGCGTAACAAACATCTCTACTTTCGCATTTATAATATTAAGTACGGTCTGCAAAGAAAGTGGTCTATCAGTTTTCACAGAACTTCCTGTGTAACCAAAATTTTTTATTTATTTATTATAAGATGGGTTAACTCTTGACCTCAATCTTGACCATAAGGTCAAAGATGAGGTCGACGATGGAGCGAGTTAACCCGGAAAATGCCTATAAAGGCACTGGTACTCCCACGCACCGACGGAACATAGCAAGCTGTTTGGCGTCGGACTTCGGTAGGAGGGTGGTCGCGAACCAGACGGCCCTTTACAGAGCCTACCACACCGCATGAGACCATAGGACGACACACCTCAGATTCAGAAAAAAATGAAGTGTCGTTGCCTGGGATGGATTACTAAGGTTCACAATGTAACAGAGGAAGAGAAAGAATGATGACGTAATATGATGCAGTTATAATGAGATGACATATGGAGGCAAAACTGCCAGTTCAATATTACAAGGGAAAATCAACCTTGCTGTTTTATGTCACGCAAACAAATCTCAACCTTAGGGTGGTAGACCACATTTTTGGCCAACTGTACGGGTACTCAAAAAACTAACAAATCGGTCGCATAAAAATATTAAATGAATAAGTGAAACTAGTGTAAAACGGCTGGACCAATTTTGGTTAAATTTGGGGAGGTAGCTGACATCCTGGATTAACACATAGGCTACATAATTTTCTCAAATTCCCACGGGAACGAAGTCCCAGGCGGAAAGCTAGTAGAGTTATAATTTAAAATTATTTTCCCATTTCCAGTGCTAAAGAAACTGCTGGCGCATTGCAAAACGGCTGAAAACTGCAGTGACGACGAAATTGCAGATCTGAAGAACAAATATGAACTGTAAGCACTTTAGATTAAGGTAGTATTTGCAATGTGTCAATCTATTGTAATTTAGCGTTCGGATGTCACGAACTTATGTTTGAACAACTTATTGGGCGACTGTAAATAATAATTGATAATGAAACTTAAAGACGTGGGCAATCACGTCTTTAGAATTAATGCGGATTCCATCACGCACGCGGGATAGGGGCCATTCAAGAATTACGTAAGCACTATAGGGGGCGGAGGGATTATTTTTGATGACATTTCTAGATGGTGATTACGTCAGAAGTAGTTTTTTGATTTTTTTACACAAATATTAGTCATACACTGTCAATTAAGTATACATTACTACTAAAGTAATTAAAGTAAATTATAATTGAATAATTATCATAATTAATTACATTAAATATAACATCAAATTATGAAATTGTGTCAGTATAAAATATAATATTAAAGAATTCTATTTCACGATAAATGTCAAAAACAAGTAATTATTGCACAAAAATTTGTAATTCATTCGTCAAGCAATCAACCAAGGAAATGGCAACCCACACACTGTCTATGCTTGAAAACGAAACGCATTTTCGGGGATTTCCACAAAATACATATACTAATGTTTACGTAAGCATAGGAGGGGGGGGGGGATTAACCTTTGAACGGCCTCATAGCCCTAAAATTTCACTCAGCTTGAGACACGCTAGCTCACGATCTAGTTTTCTGCGGGCTGCTATGCAATGTGGTTGCGCACAATGGATGAAAAACTCAGAAAATTATTGATCATGTACTTGATTCACTAAAGACGGAATAAGAAGACAAGATCACAGTATGGCCTGTTATGTGAATAGAGGATTTTTCTTGAAACGTTTGTCACACAGCATGGCAAATTAATATGCACGCTGTGCACGCATTTTATCTGCGTGGATTAGATCAAAATCTATTTTTTTGGGTAGATAATCACCTGGCGTTTGGTCGAATTCGTGCGTAGCGTGTTCGTGGGTTGCAGTGGGTCTGCGACTTAAAATACACACATAGAAGTCCCCATCGATTTTGCATTTATAAATATTAATTAAAATAATGTTAAGATATACAGGGCTTTAGGTAAATCACTTTCAACTTTTCGGGTGGTAAATCAGTCCATGAAACTGAACAACTTTCCCAAGGAACAAAGGTCGGAATACGAAAAATTTTTTTTTAGTTCCCATACAAACTGCGTCAGATGATAGCGCATTTTGTATAGGAAGTCAAAAATTTTTTTTTCATACTTCGACCTTTGTTCCTTGGGAAAGTTGTTTAGTTTCATGGACTGTTTTACCACCCGAGAGGTTGAAAGTGATTTACCTAAAGCCCTTTATTGAAACTATGCATATCGATTTTAAAAGACGAATTTAATCGTAAATTCGTCATTCATTGCCTCCATTTCAAGTGGTGTTTACTATTTATGCAAACCATTTATACTTATTAGCAATGTATGACTTGCGCTCTCAAAATTCACATAGATTTAAATTAATTAGATTGACTTATGGATTAATTTAAAAACTAAAAAGCTCGTGACATT
Source organism: Aproaerema taeniolella (assembly GCA_949987775.1). Taxonomy (NCBI): domain Eukaryota; kingdom Metazoa; phylum Arthropoda; class Insecta; order Lepidoptera; family Gelechiidae; genus Aproaerema; species Aproaerema taeniolella. The sequence goes on along the minus strand of OX465261.1, from coordinate 2,264,987 downwards.
CGAACAAGTTATAAGGATTTGTTTAGGTGCGTATGAAGTGGTTTAATGATAAGATTTTGGGGGTAAATAACAATTTAAAATCACAGTAGGTATTTAATTTATACATGACTGTTTCTATGAAATAATTTTTCGAATATCTTCAATATACAGTTTTTTGGCCTTATGATTTTATTTTATTCTTTTATATGGGGTGGGTTTAAATTAGCTAGCTAAACTTTAGGGGATGAAATTCTTTCATTAAAAAATCATAAAGTTATATGGAGTGGTGTTTTTTTTTTAAATATTTCGTCGTATTTTTCCTGTCGATAATTTTCGCGACTTTAAAACTAATTTAAAGTGGCCCGATATAGATAGATATGTAAATTGTACACTCAGCACCATATCAGGCTATACATGACCTTGACATTGCCCTTTTTTCGCTCTCAATAGCTTCGGTTTTAGTATTGCAAACTGGTCCGCCAAAGCATATTCGTTTAGCGTTGTAACTGGCAAAAATTAGTCCAATATTTGCCCTCGCAATAGCGTCGACTTTCGTAGTGCAAATGGGTAACCTGACGTGCTGCTGTATGTACCAAAAAGCCAAATTTTTTAATAAGGGTGTTGACTAACTTTTTTTATTGTTTATCTTAAAAAGGAACTGAATCCAAAACCCAACATAGAAATAATTTTTGAAAACTATTGAGAAATAAAAAAGTTACAAGCTATTAAATTTCAATAGAGGGGGAAACTGTCAAACAACGAAAAAGAGATGCACTTACAGATATGTGACGTCACCGCCATTTGTTTGCGTAGGTCAAAACGAGATAGCCAGTTCTCACCACAAAACGAGATAGCTAGTCCTTACGTTAATATAAATGCTTATGTTCATTTATAAAACAATTTTAATGCTGTTTTCGGATATAAATATATTTCTAGCATACCTTTTTATTTCACATACAATAATTCATAAAATCAAACACTGTCAACATCCCTATTGGCATTAGCTTAATATTTCAAAAAACATTTTCTCCCCAATATCTTATCTGCTTCTTTATTATTCATATTGCAATTTTTAATTTTAAGTAAGTATTTTTTGTAAGGCTGTTAAAATGACATTTAGAGTTAAAATACGCCAACCAAGTAACCAGTAGAGGAGGAATCTAGGGCAATCAGTTGCTCACAACATCTCAGTAAATCTAAAGCAATCAGTTGCTCACAACATCTCAGTGATTTTTAGCCCCCTACAACAAAGAGGGGTGTTATAAGTTTGACGTATGTATCTGTTTGTCTGTCTGTGGTATCTTAGCTGCTTGGCGAGTGACCAATTTCGATACTTTTTTTTTTTAAAGCTGACTTAATCGAGATTGTTCTTATTGATGCTATATTTAATCGAGATGCTATACAGGGCTTTAGGTCAACCTCTCGGGTGGTAAATCAGTCCAAGAAACTGAACAACTTTCCCAAGGAACATAGGCCAAAATACGAAAAAAAAAATTGATATCCCACACAAAATGCGCTATATGCTGATGAAGTTTGTATGGGAACTCAAAAACTTTTTTTTCGTATTTTGACCTATGTTCCTTGTTTAAGTTGTTCAGTTTCATGGATTGATTAACCACCTGAGAGGTTGAAAGAGAGATACTTAAAGCCCTATATACTAATATTATAAAGAGGAAAGATTTGTATTTTTGTATGTAACGAATAGGCTCCGAAACTACTGGACCGATTTCAAAAATTATTCACCATTAGAATGCTACATTATCCAAGAGTAACATAGGCTACATAGTTTTCCCGAATTCCCACGGGAACGAACTCCCGAGTGGGATGCTACTTTTATATATTTTGTAAAGTTTTGCGCGGTAACGTCACTATTTCTTTCTCTCTCTAGTCTCTCTCTCTCTCTCTCTCTCGCAAGCAAGGCTCGTGTCCCTCCCTACCCCTTACCTCAGCTATTATTAAGAATTTATTTATAACTTCTTATCGTGTAGGTAAGAATTTTTCTTTATAACTAACTTGTTTTCCGCCCGCGTGGGCTACAGGTTATATCGTGTCCAACTGTGGGATAATGTAGCCTATGTCCTTTCCCAGTCTCTAAACTATCTCTGTACCAAATTTTTTCAAAATCGGTTTAGTAGTTTAGGCGTGAAAGTCGAACAGACAAACAGACACAGTTACTTTCGCATATTTATAATGTTACTAGCTTCCCGCGCGGGACTTCGTTCCCGTGGGAATTCGGGAAAATCATGTACCCTATGTCCATCCCGAATAATGTAGGATTCTAATGGTGAAAGAATTTTTTTAAATCGGTCCAATAGTTTCGGAGCCTATTCGATGCAAACAAACAATCAAATCTTTCCTCTTTATAATATGTATAGGTATAGATAAGAAGCAAGGATTTCCTTTCAATGCCACTCAACTGGTTAAGTGCTCGGTGTAAAAATATTACTGGTTAGTATTCTGAGTGCACCACTATATTAATTAACTTTATAATTCAAACGTGAATCAGTCTACGAAACTGAACAACTTTCCAAAAGCGACAAAATAGTTTTCGTCTCCTAATAAATTATGCTAGTAAAAGTCAACGCTGATTTGATTATGAATTTTTTATTTTTTTATTGTTATGTGATGATCTCTTGACCCCAATCTTGACCAAGGTCATGGATGAGGTCGGCGATGGAGCGAGTTAATCCAGAAAATTCCTATTAAGGCACTGGTTTGACGTCGGACTTCGGTAGAAATGGTCCCGAACCAGACGACCTTTTACAGAGCCTACCACACCGCATGAGACCATAGGACGCCACCTCAGATTCAAAACAAACTGAGGTGTCGTTGCCCAAGATGAATTACTAGGAGGCAGGTCTCATTTGTGTTTCCTTAGTCGCCTCTTACGACACCCACGGAAAGAGGTGGGGTGGTGTTATTCTTAACCGATCACCACACGATCAAAAGAACATAGGACTAATTATGAACCACCTCTTCATACAACTTGAGCGATCAGTTTTTGTCTTAGTGAAGTCAGTTTTTTTTTTACGTATGTGAAGTCACTCCATAAGTTTTACCTATTCATCTTTTAAATGGTATGTAACCCGGAAAAAAAACTATGGTGGAATAATAGGAGGCAGGTCTCATTTGTGTTTCCTTAGTCGCCTCTTACGACACCTACGAAAAGAGATAGGGTGGTTAAATACTTCGACCTATGTACCTGAAGGAAAGTTATTCAGATTAGCAGAATGATTCACAACCTTATTTTTTGCGAATTTTAAGTTTCCAAAAATGTTAAATTAAACTTTGTATGAACTTTCGACATAAATATCTTAAACGGCCGGTTTGGTCGAGTGGGAGAAGCACTGCCTCTTTATCGACGGGTCCTGAGTTCGAAACCCAGTCGGGGCAAATATTTGTATAAAAAGCAATGTTTGTTCTCGGGTCATGGGTGTTTTTTGTCCGTCTTTGTTTATGTTCCAAGGGACCGATAACACAAGGGAAGACCTTAGTGTGGGCCTTTGAGTGTGTAGCGTCAAAATAGGTTTAAAAATTGTCCAAGTCATTAATTGCATTTTTGTACTTTTTATTATAACCTAGTCCATAATTAAATTGCAATATGAATAGTTTATTCTAATTATTTACAAGGATAGTTATTTTCTAAATATACTTAATAATGTCATCTTTGGTGCAAGGAGCCAGTTTTTAGTTCTGTGATTGTTTTTTTTTAAGATTTAATTATTGGAATAAATATTGTAATGAAATAATATTTTGAGGTTTCATTGTTTAGTAACATAGTTCCCTCTGTCGTAGGCTATGTGTGCAGTAGAAATACTGCTTTTATAATATTTTACATTTTTAAAACAACGTGGTATCCAAATAATAGGTCTACCTATGAAATTGCCGATTTTTTCTCAAGCTTTATTTTATTCATAATTTATTTGATTGAACAGCTATTACTAAAATTGTTTTTTATTTAAAACCTTGGCCATATAACGGAAATATTGAGTCAAATTAATACATATTTACTTTAGATTTATTTGCTGAAAAAGAAGATCAAGCTCGTTTCATCCGTTGCTAGTTCATTGCTTATTTTTGCTGTACCGTTGTTAGTTACAACTTTCAATAAAGTAAGTATGATGAAAATTAACTTAATGTTGTCCAAACCTTCCCACAAAATTTTGCTAAATTTGGATTTCGCATTCCCGAGAAAAATCCAAAAACGTTAGTATAGAAAATTCAGTTTTCCAAAAATATTGTATGAAAAACGGCAATTTCATAGGTAAAGACCTATTATATTAAAAAATACTATTCAAAAGATTTATTTAAAAATAATGCTGAAGTCTTCTAAATGAGTAGCTCGAGTACGATGATGTTAGCGCGCGTAATACGTCGCGGTCCTATGTCAAAATGTCAACATTGTCAACGCCGGAGGGCGAGCAAGCCTTTGCGCGGGGCCCTCGCGCAATCAAAGTAAGTTTCAGCGTGAGCCGAGTGCCGTGCCGCAAGAGTTGGTCGCCATCGTGCATAAGCTGGCGACTTGGCCACTATTTTTCTATGTCTATCCATAATCGCTCGTAGCCCAGTGGCTCCCCGCTGATTTGAATCGATCAGTGAGGTTAAGAAACGTACACAGAGGCAGGGGACCTGATGGGTGACCAAACTGGCAATTTATCACAAGGGTTTCCGTGTATCCGAGGCACTTAAAGCATGTTCCTGGCTGTTGTCGATTGACTACAGTCGTTAAAACCAAGTCAGACGCCATTTGGCTGTTTGAAAACTGACACCAGGATTAGCCAAGTTCGCCACACACTTGACTATACACACGATAAGAAGAAAATATTAGATAAAATAAAATGTTAAATGTTAAGAATTATAACAACGTTATGACTTGATCAGGTACTACCGGCGGACCAGGTTATCCCGGCTTTGTTGCAAAATCTTCTTCTTATCGTGTAGGTATAGTCAAGTATGTGGCGAACTTGGCTAAGCCTGGTGTCAGAGTTTTCAAACCACACAATGGCCTCCGACTTGGTTTTAACGACTATAGTCAATCGACAACAGCCGGAATCGACAGCTCAACGTGCCCTCCGAAACGCTCGTGATAAATTGCCACTTTGTTCACCCACCAGGTTCCCTGCCACTGTGTACGTTGCTTAACCTCACTGATAGATTGCCACTGGGTTACGTTTGTATGATTCACTGAGCCAGTACATACTACCGTTTAAGGGTGACTTAAGAACATTTGCTTTCTTAAAATGTAACTTAAAAATATGATTTTCACCTGTATCTTCATTAAATGCTAAAGTATAATAAGATAATTAGACGTAGTAATAATATAAAAGCACTTTAAAAGAGTATTTAATCTGTTAGATATTATAAACAGATTAGTTTTAAACATATTATGAAGGATTTAATCTGTTAGATATTATAAACAGATTAGTTTTAAAGTAACCGCAAGAATCTTAAAAAGATTATTAATAATATGAAAAACTCTTCATAAACTGACTGATAAATCAAAGAAGAAACTCAAAATGAAAACAAAAAAATAACGATTCACTGACAGGGTCATTTATTTTATGAATCAGTCATGTTTTATTCCGTTTTTATAGATTTATAGAAGTCGTATTTTAGACTAATGGTTTTTTTTATATTTCGTATATTTTTTTGATTTATGCATTTATATTTTACACGTTGTTCTAGAAAGTTTTTAATTTTTTGTATCAGTTTATTTTTTGCTAATTTACTTTTGGGTTTGTTTATTTTTAAAGTTTACATGTTTGCTAAAAAAAGCTTTTAAAAATGAGTAGACGTGTTAGGTCAACTAAGAAGGTGGTGTTTCTTTATTTGTTTCTGACGCTGGTATTTGGGTATGGCTTCGCGGTGTATGTCTTTGAAGACGTGTTAGAGCTGTTTGAAAGTATGTTGGAAGCCAAGCTGATAATTTACGAAGACTTGTCTTGCTTCCACGAGGACGATGTAAAGTACAAAAACGAAGCGTTGGAGAAGAATTCCATATTTCTGATTACCACTTCATGTGCTGACAGTTTGAACCTTCAGTATGCCTGTTCAATAGAATCTGTGTTAAAAACTCAAAATCGAGAGCGCCTTATTTACGTTATATCTACCCAAGAATTGAAAGATTGCGAAAACTCAGAAGGAATGCTGAATGACTTACAACAACTCTCTTACATTCGCTTTGTGCGAATTCAGATTGACGAATACGTAAAGGATACACCGTTAGAAGGTGTTTTCTCTGGTAACTTTCTAAATATAGGAGAAAGACAGCAAAAGAGAGTACTAGAAATGTTGAAATTCGCTACTTTATACAAGTACGGAGGTATCGTTATAGATATGAACATGATAGTCTCTAAGCAACTAGATTTCCTTGGTGAGAACTGGGCGATAATTTTCAACCAAACTTGCTTTGGCTCTGAAATTATAGCTATGAACAGAGATACTCCGGTCGGGAGGCTAATGTTACCTGTTATTTTAAGGTAAGCATATTTTGTTATTAATTTATTGCTTATTTGAACTTTCTTTCCGTGGGAATTCTGTAGCCTAGGTCTGGTAGGAGAGCTTTCTATCAATTAGTGAAAGAATTTTAAAATTAATACAGTAGTTCCTGAAATAACATTCTACAAACAAAATCACAAACTTTACCTCTTTATAATATTAGCATAGACTAAATTTCGGGTGACAAGGACTTAACTCTTCGATCAACCTCTCTACACAAAACTACGACGATTCCATGTGTCAAGACACCTTTGAGGTATTTCTGTATGTTAATTAACATCCCGGACGATGAACTAAAGGCCCCAAACCAGAGCCTCTCTACATGTTGCTCCGTCTCATTGTCAATTTATAATAATAGCTTTCCGCCCTTTTATTATAAACCCAGCGTGAAAGGAAAAACTTGGAATGCGCCAGCCGCCAACTCTTTCCAGGCATACTATAAAAGCCAGTAAGTGGGACACAAGGGTTTTGCTATATTGTGGGCAAAGGGCTGACAACTATTTATGATAATATCACCATTATACTTATGCTTCATCTAAGTGTGACCTCGTGTGCAATCTACCCGTTTAGTCATAAATACAGGGCTTTAGGTATCTCTCTTTCAACTTCTCGGGTGGTTAATCAGTCCGTGAAACTGAACAACTTTCCAAAGGAACATAGGTCTAAATACGAAAAAAAATAATTAAGTTCCCGTACAAACTTCATCAGCATATAAGTATAGCGCACTTTGTATGGGAGATCAATTTTATTTTCGTATTTTGACCTATGTTCCTTGGGGAAATTGTTCAGTTTCATGGACTGATTAACCACCCGAGAGGTTGAAAGAGAGATACCTAAAGCCCTGTATACTCTATGGTTTATTCCGCCTAGGTACCTACTATAAAGTCCGAAAAAAAATTTTTTGAAAAATCAAATCCTTAACCATCAAATTGCGTACTTCCAGGTATCTGAAAGAACAGCAAGATCTAGAAACTATAGACAGTGGGCAGGCGCTAACTGAAGCTTTTAAACTGCTTTGTTACACTAATCCGGCTCCCGAGTGTAATGGTAAGACATTGACTAGTTTAAGGCGACTACAGCACCTAAATTACGATTTTATGATGCGTAGATAAGCATGACGCACCGCATTAAATCGAAAAACGGTAATCTACGGTAATATTCAGGACATAAACTAGATAAGTAGTTTGCTGAAAACATGATTCAGCACTTTTGGTTCGATAGAAAAAGCTCACAAAGTCACCTCTAAATACCCAATATTGTGTTAATCTTTTAAGCTGTAAAAACGATAGTAAAATGCACACAGGAACTTGAATTTGCTATCAAAATGTTCGTGATTGAACACTCTCGATAAGTAGTTAACGCATTTTTCGATTTAAGCTGTTACCTTTTCATAAATCTCATTTTTCTAACTTTCGAACATGTTTTTACGCACGCACGCTTTCATAGTCCGTAAACTTCGTGTATCGACACTGTTCGCACTGCCTGCCCAGGCCTGTTGAGAGACGGAGATGGCACTATTCCTATGTGCGCTGCCTTTATCGGGTGCTGTAGTCGCCTTGACAGTGACTGTTAGAAGCATTCGTAGCCTAGTTGCGCCTGGTTTTCTGAACCGATCTGTGAGGATAGACAGGCAGGGACAGGGGTGCCTTGATGGAGTAACTATATTTTATCACGAGCATTTCCGTGCTTCCATGTGAGAGTGAAAGGAAAACTTAGAATGAGCCAGCTGCCCTCTCTACCCAGGCAGTTGAAATTAGAAAATAAGGAAATGTGTAAAGATAATTTAAAAACAGCACCTCTTGGAGTTTTTTGCTTATTCTTCTCGAGGAAAGACCTTTGCCAATAGAAGAACTAATGTGAGTCACTATTTTGACTAAGTTTAATTAACATCCATCCTAAACGTCCTAAGAAATAAAGCTAAGAACATGGTCGAAAAAATATTGAAAAACCTAAAAGTAACATAGCTCCAAATGTAATGCCTAGCCAGAGTTGCCTGAAGTCAAAAATATACATTTTGAGAATGTCACATGTGTTCCTCAGTTTCATAGGGAGAAAAGTTTCGTTAATAAAGATTTCTAAAGTTTCGCGAACAGGATAGTGTTTCTAGGTAAGTCTAAGTATTCAAACCTAAACCAATAAAAACGAATTCTTCCAGATTTCCGCATCTACGAGCCAGAATATTTCTACCCATACAACCAGACTATGGAATCAATGTATTTCCAGAAAGGCGACCTAAGCCCCGTTGCCTTTGGCTACCGAATCTGGAGTGCAAGACACGCGCATTTCTACAAAAAAGACTCAGTTTATATGCAGTTACTTGAAGAGTATTGTCCTCACGTGAAATCTTATTATCATGTGTAATTTCAGTCCTACGTTGAGGTAGGCACTACTTGATCACTTTTTTTGAGGTGTCTGTGGCGATTTTCAGCGAATCTCGTCTACTTTAGGGTAGGAAAATAAAAGATGAGTCTACGTCGAAACTGATTTTCATTTAGTATTTTTAAAAGGCGTTCACAAATAATTTATAGTTAAGGACTTAAACCCACGACTCCAGGTTTTGTTCTCCTAGTGCTCCAACTAACTGAGGTATCGTGAAATTTTGCCGCTTAATTTGAGATCTAATCGTAGGGTCGTGGGTTAAAGACCCGTTTGCGCAGAATATTATTTTTTCTATAAATCATTTGGTTCCCATTTTCTTTACAAGTTTAAATATCCTGTAATGTATATTTCAATGTTAAGGAGATTCCTTTCTCATCGTGATAAAACCCGAACGTATAATTTGTTTTCAAAAATAATTTAGGTGGTGTAGAATAGAATCTTGTATTATGGCAATCTGCGTGATCGCAATTCCGCCAACTTCACGTAGTTTGTTCACGTCAAATTTTAATGCAGTTAAAATTTGCCGCCAAGTGTCGCGCTACACCAAGTCAGATGCCATTTGGCGAATTAAGGGTTAAGTTCGCCAACCACTTCGATAAGAAAAAGATCGAAATAGTGACGCTGCTCAGTTTACGGACCGGACCAAATTAAAAATTAAGAAAACTCAAATAACCGGAACAAAAATCTTCTCTTCACATAAGCAAAAACCAACTGAGATCCTCATAGCTACACTCATCCCTTATGACATAACGCCTATAAAATAACAAAGGCAATGTTAACAAGACTGAGCCGAATACGCCTACTCAAAGACAATACAAACCTATATTTTGTTACGGATGTGGGCCGGACTTAGGATAGGTTTCGTGGGGGGCTCTTATCTGTTATCTCCAGAATTTCTATGCAATTATTTTAACTGTCTAGCTCTTGATGTTCTCTGTTATTTTGTCTCATGTGTATGTGAACTTACAGACCATATGTTTTTATTTCTTCCAACTACTTACTGAAAGTCATGTTATTACCCTTATCCTTACTAATAATATAATGGCGAAAGTTTGTATGGATGTTTGATACTGTTTAACGCTCAAACGGCTGGACAAAGATAGTATGGAGGTAGCTATCACCCTGGATTAACACATGGGTTACATAATGGTTACAGGAATTAGCATTATACTAACAAGACTTTCAGTAGGTAGTTGGGATAAAATCCCCTTCCCCCACTCCAAATGACGAGGAGCCATATATGTGTAGCTAACGGGCTGTTTGGGCTCAATTTGGTCTACTTAATGTCCATTGCAAGTGGTGTTGCTCTACGCAAAACTATGGCTGTCGATCGAATCGGACGAAGGGTCCCGCTGGGTACGCGGGCATCTATAAAGATCTCCATACAAAGATGCTTAATGAGAGCCGAGGTAATAGGTAGAGTAACTTTTTAATAACTTCTTTAAAATTGCCTGTATTTTGGGAAATATCTAAAAACGTTAACTAATTCTAGTTTCACACTACATAAAATACGCAATTTTTTTTTTATTCCTGCATCAGAAAATGACTGCTGGTATTTTCAGAGTATTTCTCAAACAATATTGCCAAACCCCCTAGTGAAATAAAACTCAACACATATACCTCCCTGTCCCTGTTCTAGGGAGAAGGAGGAATATTCCCGGAGAGGGGGGAATCAATTAGGACGGGCGGTCAATAATAAGATGAGATAGTGGCCGGACATGGAGGCGAGATGAGGCGGGAGTAATTGTTCCTAGAGAGGGTTTATTTAGCGGAACAGTTTGGTCTAGCAAATGCCTTTCTAGGACAATATATTCTTGAATTAATTTTCTAATATTGTAAACCGAATTTCCCTCTTTCGGTACAATTCGCGCTTAGTCAAATTCGTTGGCCAATTCAGGTTTATCTTTCGCGTTGTAACGGAACAGAACATCATCTGTTCGTTAGTTCTCAAACGTATGAAACTTAAACCTTAATGAAAGGGAAATAATTAAATAAGTATTTCATTACAATCAGTTAAGATTAAATTATTCGTAAGTAAATCTAAAACAATAATAACCTTCATTATAAAAAAATAAAATACTGAATAAAATCTCATTGGTGCTGCCATGTAACAGAGTAAGGATGCTAAATAGGACCGTATTACGTTGGTTTATAGTTCATATTGCTGTGTTGGAGAGGAAGGTGGAATGTACGGAGAACAGCTGAGAAAAGAGATGCAAAACTAAAAAGATTCTATTGAAGTCACGATTTACAGTAGAGTAATGGAATGATATTGAAAGGTGAAATACCATGTAGGTTGTATAGCAAATAGACGAATGGCGCGCTTTTTGGCTGTATGGACGGCTTAGGGAGGGAAAATAAAAAAAATCGACGCCATCTTTTCTCCTCGGATTTGGTGGGATTGGTTGAATTTTCTTAATTTATTAATTTTATTGTTTAATTTTAAGAAATATCTCGTTTTCTTTGATTATAAAAGTTACTTACATTAACTAAAGTAAAATCTAACTATTTATTGTATGGGATAACAAAGGAAGTAATACTATCCTTATCCCAACTAAATTGAGTTTGGTTGTGTTAGTAAAACTCAATGTTTCTGATGAGGAGGAAAGATTAGTTAACGCGACGTTTGTCGTGGTTGGATTTATAGGCGCCTAACGGTGTCAAATGTCTATAAATTCAATACAACGCCTTATGGCGGGACCTTGTTATGAGACGAGCAAGGGATTGATTTATAATTTTATATTGTAATTCAATCTATAGTCTCCCAGTGCAGTCTTAGTTTGCACAGTGACTGTTTCTGGTCTCCTATATATCTTACTTATTTATCCGCATTTTTATACATGCCCGCATTTCACACAAACCAAAGTTCTTTACGGCCGTGTGAATGCACATACACTCAGCTTTAGGGATTAGGTACACGAGGAAAGCTGCCTCAAACTTCTACAGTTTAGTCAGGAGTTTCCCATTGCACCGTGGAAAACTACATAACTCACCACATGCACATGTTTAAAGTTAAATGTGAAGTAAAATACTTACTTCTAGCTTGTTTATTTCACAAGAAGATAGTCTAGGAATCTTATTTAGGCAGAGACTAGGCAGGTAAAATCAAGTACATAAAGGTAAATAGGATATTCTTAGGTATTTACTAAATTTAAGAGAAATCAGTCTAGAAACTTTTCTAAAATAAAATATAATTAATTTGGATTTATTTTCTATGAAAATGTCTTAATAAGAGACATCAGCGTTATGAGATAGATTGCAATATTAACTTCCTTATCTATTATTTACTTAACTTAGATCTGAGTCCACGGCATATGCTTGTTTCATTTATTGTATACCTGAGCTACGTGCTCACGTAGGGCCTTGACTTGAATAAGTCAAGATCTTCTTGGGTGGATGTCCTTCGAGGGATCATGGAGGCTCCACTCTTTAGATAATGGATGTTCTCTGTGGAAATGAGGAGACTCCATTTCGTCGAGTTGGTATATAATGTGTGAACCATCATTGCCAAATTGAGACTATATAATACTAGCAATATTAATTTTATGATATGACCATGTAAGGAAGACTAAATTGCATTCTATTTGCATAGGAAGGTATATAAATCCTTGAATCTGAATAATGTATGTGACTAAACTTCTTGGTGAAAAGTATAACCGAAGATTTACTAAAGTATTTTGAGAAACAGCTAAGATTACTTCTGAAGAAAGATCTGGCTTTACTATTTATGAATATAAATTAAAGATGGGAAACTTTTGGAGAAAATTCCATCTCTTCGAACCATGTGTATAATTAAAGATAGAATACTTTTGAAGAAAATTCTATCTTGCCTACTACTATTAATAATGAGAACTATTCACCAAGTTATAATAAACATACATAATACAGATCACTCTGAAGAAAGATCTAATTTCTACTAATTTTATTATTCTTAATAACCTTAGGAACATTCTTCTAAGATATTGTAATAAATATATTTATTTCATTTGGTTTTGTAAAATTGCTTGCTTTGATAAAAAAGTCATTGACTCAAAATAAAGTAAATGATAAGATTAGCATCTCCTTTTATGGGTATGTATATAAGTATATATACTTAGGATTCCTGTAGTCACCAGTCTGACTCGGCTCGACTTACTGACAAAGACAGTGTAAATTTAATGAGTCAATGCAACTTGACTTCCTCTCATCTTTTGCTGTAGAATACTAGACTATCTGATTATTATTGAAAATAGTTAAATACTCTTCCCCCCCATAAAAGGAGTACAGCGGTGGGGTGCTGTCCAGTCTTTGGTCGAGGCACACAGTTCTAACAGAAGTTAGAGGGCAAAGCCCTGGCGCGGAGGTGGAGCGCTGACCTAAGCCGCAAAACATAATTATTGAGATTTAATTTACCTATTTTTCATGTTTAAAAATACTTACTTTTTAATCTCTCGATATCTGGTAGAATGTTCCTCATCTTAGTACTTAAGTTTAATATGAATACCATTCTCACTAACTCTTAAAGAACCCAGGTTACTCATAAATCACAACGTAGATCCTCTAAACACTGGAATGATCACTTGGCCAAATCTAGATCAAATGAAATTTTAGTCACTTCTTAAGATTAGAGTTTAAGGTTTCACTTAGTTTAAAGATAGGTAGGATTGTAAGGGTTTTATTTATTTATTAACAGGGGGGGGGGTTGTTACAATTTGGTGCCGTGACCAGGATTGTTAGTGAGTTTGGTTTTTGTAGGTTATGTAGGTTTCATTTGATCTAGACTTCTAAAAAGTGGCGATACGCCACAATTTGTTGCCGTGAAAAAGGAAGGGTTATGAGAATGGTATTAATTTTGAAGGTTGTAAGATTAGGGATAGGGAAGGGAATAAAATAGGTAAATATTTTGAGACGATTCACTATATTAAATATGAATATTACTGCACTAAGTAAGTTGTACTACGCACTGGTGTTCACTATCACTATTATGCCTGTTTTCCGAATCGCCGACCGGTTCTTCTTGCATAGATTTTCTAGGATTTGTTTTTCTTTATAAGCTGGTCAGTGGGTCCTTTTCGGGGTTTTATTGGTTGTAAATACTTTTGGTGAATCAAGTGATTGTGTCTGATCTTGTTGTAATTCGTGAATACACGGGGTTGACACATCATTGGCACAACCTTCGTTTGCTGTAAAATGGACTAACTATTATAAGTAATGAAGTGTTTTCTCAAACTAAAGTTGCAGTCAGTTGCACTGGTGGAAAAAGTCTCCTGGGCTGCCCCTTTTCCGACACGCCGATCTGTTAGGTACACGTTTAGTTGAGTTAGTACTTAAAACTTCTATGCCCAACTGGCAAAACATAACTTATAATTAATTAAAAACTAGATTTTCTGTGGTAGGTCTAGTCTAGTAGGGAATATTATTTTTAATTTATTCACTCATCAGATAGGCAAAGGTTTAACGAAACAACCATACAGCCATGAAATAATTGTCACTGTCAAAAATCTATTATAAATATTTGTAATAAATTGGTTATTAAAATTACCTGGTACACATAAAACAGAAATAGGTAATTGATAAATGAAATTTAGAACAGTCGGTAGCTAAATTGTACACTATTAATGAAAAGGGTTCTATTCATTCTTTGCTGGAGCCGAGGGCGGGAAAATAGTTCGTTTTAAAATTACAGAAGTAAGATATCAGGAGTTGAACTTTATCCTCATAGATTTGATTTATCCTTCTTTCTTGTTAATAATGAAATTATTATAAACTATAGTAGGTATTCATTGTAGGTGTGTATGATGTATTAATCAAATAATTAATTAATTTAGGTAGAAATTCATATAATTAAAGCGAATAGGATATGTAACTCAATAAATTAAGTGTATCTATTAAGTACATCCATGACTAGAATACTTTTAATTTATAGGTCTAAGGTATAGGTGAAGTCATGGGTGACAGTAAATTTCTTGGGACCTGAGTTGGAGTTTTCTAATCAGGGGGTTGTCCTGTACCCACTGTTTAGGAAAACAATTTGAGTTCGATTGCAGGTTATAGTTTAGATCAATAAAGAATTTTTAGGGAAAGAAAAGTGTCCGGAATGTTTGGGTTTTGAACTCGTGACCTTAGGTTTAAATTGTACATACCTACTATGAGGTAGGATTAGGAGATAGGTATACTTAAATTAAGATTTTGTTGGGAAAGAAGAGATTGAATTGATATAGATCGGTTTATCATTCCATAAAAGGTAAATGTAGTTCTTGCATTACATTTAATTCTAAGGTTTGTTTGTCCTTTATTCCGTTTATATTCACATAATCAAGTAGGTAGGTAGGTAGGTAAATCACTGATTTTCTCGATTAGGCAAATATAGATAGATCGACAAAGTTAAGATTTTGTTTTATTGGCATATTATTTATTCATTTTTTTTTGGTTCATTGTATGTTAAAGAGGTTGATTTCTATACATTGGGATTATTATATAATTTATCAGAAAACAGGTTACGTCATCTAGCGGATTTTGATTGAACTTTTTCAAATGACAGAAGATGGAATGCGGAAGTATCGATTAGCGCTCAGTTATGAATAACGGGTTTATGCTGAGTTAGTATACCAAATCGCGCATAAATGACTCTAGTTGTCTCAAAAGTAAACAAAATATCATTATACCTAGTGGTTATCTAGCGGATTTCAGTTAAACCTATTTCTGAGTATCAGAAGCTAGAGATGTCTAGTGTTAAGAAATAGAACTAAATAAGTAATATCGAAATTTTATAATTTTCATCAAATTAGTTATTTATTACTGGAAAAACAAATAAAGGTAAAAAAAAAAGATTTATGTTGGTGAACTTTGACACAACTTCAAAATATAATTAAAGTAAAATGTTTTAATTGTACTTTCCGTGCTTGTTTGGTTCAGCTTTATATTGCACAGTGTGTAAGAGCATTTTTGTCAGTATTTTTGAAGTTTTAATAATGAAAGATAAATGTATGAGAATTTGTAAGATAAATGTTTGGAAGAGATTAAATGTTCCTGAGGGTGTTCTATTTGCTGTTCTGAAAAGTACGGGAAAATTTATTGTCTTTTGATTCAGAAACATCACACTCATACAATGGCTTTTCTATTTGATTAAGAGTTAGGTTAAGTCAGTAGACATCAGTGCTAATACTGTGTCATTTAGAAAAGTCATACTACACACGAAGCTAACACTTAGCTTGCTATACTCATCGAGCGTCCACTCCACATGCTCCGTGTGACAATCAGCTTTTGTGCTCGGTGTAAAATTTAAGTTGTTGCTAAATTCATGGAATATTAGGCTTTTACGCTATTAAAGTCATCAAGTTATAGAAAGGATATACTAATGAATCTGATCATCAACACGCGTTGGTCGTGATTGGGTTCAGATAGATTAGTGCACATTGTCATTAGGACTGAGAGTGCCTCACAACCACTCTTTCTTCTTGGAGCTTGATGTCCTTGTGTAAATGAATTTTATTTCATTTGTTGAAGTATTCTTCTTCTATTCGGTACATATCGATGGAAGACAGAAGTAAGCTTAAAGTTTGGACCGTCGCTTGAGTTGTTGTTTCATGGTTTAAAAACACACTACATTAAAAACATGTCTGAAGAAAATGATTATAAATTTTTAAAAATTAGTTATTCATTAAATTTTAATTCGTGACATATGTTTGCGCAAGAGTGAGAATAGAAAGTTTACTTCAGTTGAATCTTCGATCACCTGTGTAAAATTTTGTAGTTTACAATTTAATTTAATATTTGAATAAAAATTCAACAGGATTATTTTACTTTTAGTTAAGAAATTATTGTACGGGTTTTAGAATAGCAAAACGGTGAACCAAAATAACTGATAACGAGATATTTATTTATTAGAAGAAATTACCAACTTTTATCACAGGATAAATAATAATACCTTTTATCAGATGTAAAAAAAAAAGATCTAACAAGCAGTCAGAATGTCTAGAGCGAGTTAGGTAATATTACTATTTAAAATCAATTTGTTTTAGTTGTTTAAGAGGATCGACTACCGCGCCCATGTCCATACAAAAAGGGAAAACGTTTTGCTACCCCTAAATCTTCTCCGATTTTGATAATTTTTCACTATGTTGTTGTCCCTATCAAAAACTATGCCTCTATGTTTTCCTTTTTTGAAAATTTTGTTTAGATAAAAAGTTATAAGGATCTGTAATCTTGCTTTATTGGGTTTGAAAAACATTCATTTTAAATTCATTGTATTTCAGAAATAAAGTAAATTTTCGGAAAAAACAAAAAATAGAGGCATAGATTATATTCTGCTGAAAAGATTGATACCAAAAAGTAGTATATTTAGTACAGTTTAGGGGTTGGGAAACGTTTTCCCCCCAAACGCGATTTTCGACAAAAAAATACCTAGAAACACAGCCGAGCTGCAACTGTCTCTATCGCACGCTATGCGCGGGGGCCGAGCGCGGTCGCGACAGAGAATGATTCTCCAAATACCTATTTTCCTACGCTCGCGGCGCTATAGAATAGTCTTAAAGAGCAGTTGTCTTAGGTTCAGTTCTTAGGGTGGGGTTTTGTTGCGGCGAATAACAATTATTGTTCTAGGGCCTGAGTATTTGTTTTGTCTGAGTTTGTTTTCTGGAGAACTAACTTGTGGGAAGGCTTAGTGATAGGTACCTAATCTATTTTAAAAAAAGGAGAAACGAACATTTCTGTGTAAGTAGATTAATTAAGGTAGGTAGGTAAATATATTGTAGTAACACTTAGTCAAAACTCTTAAACAATTTTAGACGGACGGCGGACGGATTGGTCGCGTGGTAGTGACGCTGCCTCTTGTGCGGCAGGTTCTGGGTTCGATCCCGGATGGGGTGAATATTTGTGTAAACAAAAATAAAAACACGTGTTAGTTTCAAACTGTAGTCTCGTCTATTAAAATGGGACAAAGGCGTGAGCTTAAGTATGTTAGTATGTGTTCGTGCACGGGTCGTGGGTGTTTGTGTCTGTCTTTGTGTGTGTACCGTCCGGGGGACCCACGACACAGGGAAGGGCCTTGGTGAGGGCCATCGAGTGTGTAATTGATAGCTCGAGTTGTCGACACACAATCAGGGATTTTATTGGGGAAAACTTTAAACTTTAGGAATCACATGCGTGAGCGTATATGTATGTGTGTGTGTATGTATGTATGTATGTAAAAGCTTTAAAATCACATTAAAGTGATTACCCGTGCAAAATTAAAATTGATTGTTAGAGTTATTTAAAAAAAAAAAAACGCTGAACCGATTATGGGAAATTTTAGGTTTTGAAACTTAACCAAACGGGAAATAAGTAATAGTCTTATGTCGGAACTAAAGTTATAGGAAATATTTGAATTGTTTGTATGTTTGTTTTCATTGAATGGGCACCGGAGCTGCTGAATCGATTGGGAGTTTTCTTTCACCATTAGTATATAGATGAAGCACAGTAATAAGATAAGTTATAAAAACGGTCAAGTGTGAGTCAAACAAAGCAAATCATTATTTTAAAAATTTTTACATCTTAACACTTAATAGAATTGAACAGGAGTTATAAAAAAACAGTCAAGTGTGAGTCGGACAACGCAAATTATTTTATAAGTTTCTCACATCTCAACGTTTAGAAAGAATTGAATATGATAGATAGATAGATGAAGCATTGTATTATCATAGGCCTCAAAACGGACAAATGCAAATCCAATCTCGTGCTTTGTTTGGTAGTTTTGGATGACATTTGATAGGGAGAAAGACGATGCGGTAGAATAATACATAGGCTACAAAAACGTATTAAATTTAATTCCTAAGGTAAAAAGAAGTGTTACGGTTTGAGCGAAAAATAAATAAAGTGTTTATAAAAGGCATTTACATTTTGAATTTTATGGCATACGAGAGCAAAAACATTGGAGGAAAATTTATATTGTAAATTAGAAAATATTCAGAATTAATAATATGGCGGTAGTAAAATGCAGTTATAGGTTAAGTGTTTGGTTTTAAATGTGTACAAACTGGGGGTTGTAGTGTATTATTTAGTATTTCAATTTATTGGGCTAAATAAAATAAAAAAATACAAAAAATAGGTATTTATTCGGAAAAGTCTACTAAGTGAAAAGGTACTATATTAAATTAATATAAGGACTTAAACGTAACTGCATGTTCTTATGTTGTTGAGATTTTGTACCTATAGTGGTATTATATTTTTCAAAATAAAAATTCAGTTAGTATTTATAATAGAAAGTCGACTATGTTGGGTTTAGAAAAAATGAAACGGTATTATAAGATACAAAATTCTGCTTATCACATAGGGATTAACGATGTTGTTTGCAGTGAAAATTATGTATGTTTGTATATTGTAATATAGTATTGACAGATAAGTTTAGGACTTACCTAATAGAGATTAATATTTTCAGAGCAGATTAAATCAAAATGATTAATTTTGTTCCTTGTTTAAATCGCTAATAGGAGGGATCTCAGGTGTGAATTTATGTACTGATTAAAAGTATGTATTTAATTTTCGAAAGAAAAAGGAACAATTCATAAATGTTTATCTGTTGCGTTTTAGTTTGAATGTAGGTGTGAAAATATGGATAGCTAAAAACATAGAATATAAAAAAGAGCCAAAGAGTTGTAAAAGAAAACAGGATACTTATACTTTCGGTCAATTAAGAAGATTTGTACCGTCATATAGTTTAATAAGAATCTGTAGCTCTATGCTTCTACATTAGACAAATCAATTATCTTCGTTTGGGTGTAGCTAGTTAATTTGTAACTTTTCGGGATTGTGTGATAAAATAAAGCGTCCAACCTCGTACGGACGGCTGCAACTTAGGTTGCCACACGCGTGCAATTTGCTGTTGTCAAAGGAGCAGTTTGTAATGAAAATGGATTGGCCCGATGCGCTGACCTCTGTACGTTGAATTGTAACCCCAAGCCGTCCAGATAGACAGAAACGTTCTTATTATAATACGTTTATGAATTGGGAATAAGATGATTGAAAGTGGTAAATCAATAGTCATAGATCTCTGATAGTTAAGTTGTTAGTATGACTGTTAAAAAAATAAGTATGATAAATCATGAACAGGGTGATCCTGGCAGTAGGATTAGTCAAGTTTGCTGAATACTTAATTTGTTAAACTTTCAAATTAAGGAAGGAGGAAGAGGGATTAGATATTCGTTAGGTCTTGTTCAGCAGTGGGTGAGGTGTTAACTTTTATTTAGTCGTACAAATAAATTATCTCTTTGCTCAGCAGTGGGTGATTGTTAATTGTTTATGTATGCATTACAATAACTGTTATTTATAAAGGAAAATGTCAGTGCGCTTAGTAGTGGGTATTCCGTAGATAAGTACGTCATTAAATTGGCTGATAATTAATGTTAATATCTGCAGCGTTCTCAGTACAGTAAAGGGTATGCGTTGATAAATTAGTTAGTGGAATAGTGGAAATATATCTAGGTATAATTTTCTTTGTTTAGTAGTGGAAATGCGATGATAAGTCAGTAGAAAAGTTCGGTATTATGATAAGATATTTTTAAATATTTCGAACAGTGGTGGATAAAGCGATGATAAGTCAGTAAGTAGAACGAATTTTAATTAAAGTTAAACAAATTTCTACGATGGGTTTTGTTTGGGGTGGGCTTCGAAGATATTGTAGAATAAATAGACGATGAAAAAGTTGACAAATCCAATATGAGTCTTTGCCCAGCAGATGGAGTAGATAAAATCGGTCAATGTTAAGATTAGCAAGCATTCTTATTCTGCAGTGGCCTTGGTGTTTATAATTTAGGTGGTCATGTTTAACTTTTGATTGGAAATAAAATAATTTTATTTCAAGTAATTATTTTGATAATAAGACCATCGTTATAGTTACTACGAAATTATAAGTATTTTATTAATTCTTTGTTTGAGACTTCAATGGTTCTTCTTATTTTGAGAGTTCAAACTACTTATAGTTTGAATTAACCTTGCTTGGCAGCGTGTTTTATTCATTTTACACGTAGGGCGTTTATGTATATATTAGATAGGAATTGGATGTCCTTCGAGGGAACATGGAGGCTCCATTCCTTAAATTCTCCGTGTTCTTGTTTAATGAGTAAACCAGCATGGCTGAGTTATTAAAGGATTAAAAATTAGATTTAATAAAGTATTACTATTTAATATAGAGGCAGCAGCATATTAGGTTATATGATGCACTTCAAAAGCGACAAGTGAACGAGATAAAGGCGGCATCAAGATCAACACATGTAACCTTAAATGTTGTTGTTTGAATTATGTATACCCAGAAGTTACTATTGTTGTCGAAAATAAAGAGGGAAAAACTGTTATATTTTACAGTTTTATATAAATGGGCAGTTAATAATTTTGATTCATGACAATTTTGCGTGGGTGAACAATTTCTAATTAAATAAAACGAAATATTAATGTACTTCCAAGTTTTCACATTCCAATTAAATATGAAACAAATTTATTATCGTTTGGTTTCAGAAACATTACGCTTAACAATGACTTTTTTATATGTTTAGGTGTTAGGTTAGGTCAGCGGACATCAGTGCAAATACTGGATCATATAAAGAAGTCATACTGCACACGAAGCTAACACTAGCTATGCTTACTCGTCGAGCGTCCACTTCACATGCTCCATGCAATCATTTAACTCTTTTGATAGATGTAGATATTGGGTTTTGTACTTGACTCTTGGGTGTTAAGGTTTCTTTACTGATACAGTGTTCACAGTTCTGTAAGGGTGCCCTAGTTAATCGTAGAATAACTTCATCCGAGAGATGGGGTGAGATTGAATAGTGCATTGCCATTAGGGCTGAGGGCTGCCTCACAACCAGTTCCTTCTTCCCAGAGCCTCAACATTGCAGTGGAAATAATAATACTTAATCGTTAGAGTAATATGAGCTCAATGTTTGGGTCTTCACTTGAGTTAACTGATTTATGGTTTAAAAGACACACCACAAAAAATACATTTCTGAAAAAAAAAATACGATGATAAATTGGTGACAGGTGGTTGGAATTAGTTTAATTCATATGTTTGTGAATAGAGTAAGAAAAATTTACTTCGGTTGGATCAATAAATTGATCACCTGCGTAAAATTTTGGGGGTTGATTGTAACGGAACAGAACATCATCTGTTCGTTAGTTCTCAAACGTATGAAACTTAAACCTTAATGAAAGGGAAATAATTAAATAAGTATTTCATTACAATCAGTTAAGATTAAATTATTCGTAAGTAAATCTAAAACAATAATAACCTTCATTATAAAAAAATAAAATACTGAATAAAATCTCATTGGTGCTGCCATGTAACAGAGTAAGGATGCTAAATAGGACCGTATTACGTTGGTTTATAGTTCATATTGCTGTGTTGGAGAGGAAGGTGGAATGTACGGAGAACAGCTGAGAAAAGAGATGCAAAACTAAAAAGATTCTATTGAAGTCACGATTTACAGTAGAGTAATGGAATGATATTGAAAGGTGAAATACCATGTAGGTTGTATAGCAAATAGACGAATGGCGCGCTTTTTGGCTGTATGGACGGCTTAGGGAGGGAAAATAAAAAAAATCGACGCCATCTTTTCTCCTCGGATTTGGTGGGATTGGTTGAATTTTCTTAATTTATTAATTTTATTGTTTAATTTTAAGAAATATCTCGTTTTCTTTGATTATAAAAGTTACTTACATTAACTAAAGTAAAATCTAACTATTTATTGTATGGGATAACAAAGGAAGTAATACTATCCTTATCCCAACTAAATTGAGTTTGGTTGTGTTAGTAAAACTCAATGTTTCTGATGAGGAGGAAAGATTAGTTAACGCGACGTTTGTCGTGGTTGGATTTATAGGCGCCTAACGGTGTCAAATGTCTATAAATTCAATACAACGCCTTATGGCGGGACCTTGTTATGAGACGAGCAAGGGATTGATTTATAATTTTATATTGTAATTCAATCTATAGTCTCCCAGTGCAGTCTTAGTTTGCACAGTGATCTCGGGGAACTGTCGAAGAAGATCCAGGCCTTAGGCACCGAGCATTGCGTGTAAATCACTACTGTTTCTGGTCTCCTATATATCTTACTTATTTATCCGCATTTTTATACATGCCCGCATTTCACACAAACCAAAGTTCTTTACGGCCGTGTGAATGCACATACACTCAGCTTTAGGGATTAGGTACACGAGGAAAGCTGCCTCAAACTTCTACAGTTTAGTCAGGAGTTTCCCATTGCACCGTGGAAAACTACATAACTCACCACATGCACATGTTTAAAGTTAAATGTGAAGTAAAATACTTACTTCTAGCTTGTTTATTTCACAAGAAGATAGTCTAGGAATCTTATTTAGGCAGAGACTAGGCAGGTAAAATCAAGTACATAAAGGTAAATAGGATATTCTTAGGTATTTACTAAATTTAAGAGAAATCAGTCTAGAAACTTTTCTAAAATAAAATATAATTAATTTGGATTTATTTTCTATGAAAATGTCTTAATAAGAGACATCAGCGTTATGAGATAGATTGCAATATTAACTTCCTTATCTATTATTTACTTAACTTAGATCTGAGTCCACGGCATATGCTTGTTTCATTTATTGTATACCTGAGCTACGTGCTCACGTAGGGCCTTGACTTGAATAAGTCAAGATCTTCTTGGGTGGATGTCCTTCGAGGGATCATGGAGGCTCCACTCTTTAGATAATGGATGTTCTCTGTGGAAATGAGGAGACTCCATTTCGTCGAGTTGGTATATAATGTGTGAACCATCATTGCCAAATTGAGACTATATAATACTAGCAATATTAATTTTATGATATGACCATGTAAGGAAGACTAAATTGCATTCTATTTGCATAGGAAGGTATATAAATCCTTGAATCTGAATAATGTATGTGACTAAACTTCTTGGTGAAAAGTATAACCGAAGATTTACTAAAGTATTTTGAGAAACAGCTAAGATTACTTCTGAAGAAAGATCTGGCTTTACTATTTATGAATATAAATTAAAGATGGGAAACTTTTGGAGAAAATTCCATCTCTTCGAACCATGTGTATAATTAAAGATAGAATACTTTTGAAGAAAATTCTATCTTGCCTACTACTATTAATAATGAGAACTATTCACCAAGTTATAATAAACATACATAATACAGATCACTCTGAAGAAAGATCTAATTTCTACTAATTTTATTATTCTTAATAACCTTAGGAACATTCTTCTAAGATATTGTAATAAATATATTTATTTCATTTGGTTTTGTAAAATTGCTTGCTTTGATAAAAAAGTCATTGACTCAAAATAAAGTAAATGATAAGATTAGCATCTCCTTTTATGGGTATGTATATAAGTATATATACTTAGGATTCCTGTAGTCACCAGTCTGACTCGGCTCGACTTACTGACAAAGACAGTGTAAATTTACTGAGTCAATGCAACTTGACTTCCTCTCATCTTTTGCTGTAGAATACTAGACTATCTGACTCCGGGAAGTCTTCTCGGCCCCGCAAGGGGCCGGGGAGGCTTTTCGAGCTGTTGGGCTCTTTAAGCGGTGTTCATACGCGGCCCGCTAAGACGGGTCGGTCCCTGGGTTGGGGCGGGTTTACCCCTTGGTCTTATTGTTCTGGTTTCAGGTGGCTTCTTTCTTGAGTCTTCACGCCACTGACGGGATCCAGCTCACCGGGTTGAATCCGTTGGGAAAGCCTAGTGAGCGACCCACTCGTCAGTGGCGGCTTTGTCAGGTCCCGGCGTCTTCGGCCCGTGTCACGCTTCCTTCTGTTAGAAGGTCACGTGGCAAAGGCCTGCGGTGTCCTAGGTTCTTCGTGGTGAAAGTTGCCAGATTCCGGATGAGCGGGAAATTGGAACTCTCGCCTCGGGAATACATATTTTTGGCCAGGCGTCCTATGAAGTCGTCCAGGCTCTCCATCCGCAAATCCCTGGAGATGGTGGTGTTGCGCACGTAACGTGGAGCTCCTACAATGGTCCTAAGGGTTCGCGACTGTTGGGCTCGTAGTCGCGACCGATTGCACTCTCCTACCAGCGCATACCACGCTGGGGCTGCATAGGTTAGGCGTGGTCTTATGTATGCCTTGTAGATGCCGAGCTTCACACGCAGTGGGAGGCGCGACTTCAACAGGGGACGCAACTGGGAGAAGGCTGCTCTTGCGCTGGTGACGATGTTTGCCACGTGTTGCTTCATTGTGAGGCGCCTGTCGATGGTGACTCCCAGGTATTTAACCGTAGGAGTCCACTCGATGGGCTGCCCCTGCAGTGAGAGCTTCGGTGGTAGAGTGAGTGCGGTGCTTACTTCCATTGCCTGAGTCTTAGAGACATTTGCCGTCAGTCTCCAGTCTGCCAGCCAGGCCGGGAGGGCTTCCAGGACGCGCTGCATTTTCGCGGCTGCGTGCTTCGCGTTCATCGATGTTGTGATGTAGGCGGCGTCATCCGCATAGAGCGCCAGCGTTGCGCCCTCCGGGATGGGTATGTCGTCTGTGTACCTGGCGTAGCACACCGGGGATAGACAGCTTCCTTGGGGTACTCCTGCCTGGATCCTGCGCTCTGTGGAGAGAGCGCTTTCCACTGCCACTTGGAAGCGCCTCTCTTCCAGAAAGGTGGCCACAATCCTAACTACTCGACGTGGAGTAGTGGATGTGGACAGCTTGTAGATTAGGCCGGAGTGCCAGACGCGGTCGAATGCCTTTTCCATGTCCAAGAGCACCGCAACCGTATGCTCCTTCTTGTTGAAGGCTACTGCCATTTGGTGCAGTACTCTTGTCAGTTGGTGGGTCGTAGAGTGTTCGGCCCTGAAGCCAAACTGCTCGTCACGTGGCTGAATATGGGGCACGAGGTGTTGCAACAGGAGCTTCTCGAAGACCTTAGAGATCGTTGGTAGCAGTGTGATCGGCCGGTAACTCTCCGGCTTTAGGATATTCTTCCCGGGCTTCGGCAGCATTATGACCCTGCCTAGTTTCCATGGCTGGGGGAAGTGGCCGGTACGCAGAATTCCATTGAAGAGCCTCGTCACTGTCGCGATCGCGCGTGGAGGTAGGTGGCGAAGGGCCTCGTTGGAGATCTGGTCCGGACCAGGGGCCTTTTTCCTTTTCGTAAGCCGGATCATGCGCAGAATCTGGCCCGGGGAGAAGGTGATGGGGTCCTCATCTGGTGTAATGGATTTCCGGAGGTATTCAGAGACGTGTTGTGTCACCTTCAAGATGTGGTCGGTGTCGGATGATGGGTTCGGTTGGAACTGTTTTTCGAGACAGGTCGCGAAAATTTCTGCTCTGTCCTCGGCTTTGTATCTGAGAGTCCCATCTTCGGCTAGCAGTGGCCTGATGGGGGACGCTTTGCCTTGCATCTGGCGGCAGAGTCTGTGGATGCTCGTCCAATCTTCGCTGGCGTCCTCGATGGTGCGTTCCCAGGACTCGGCGGAGTCGGCGGCCAGTTCCCGAGAGATTTTCGCTGCCAGGGCGTTCAGCTGGGTTTTCATGGTCGGGCATCTGGTGTGTTGCCATCTTTTTCGCAGCTTTCTCTTGTCCTCTATCATGGCCAGGATCCGCGAAGGAATGATTTGGGTGCGGGAGTTCCCTCTTTGTATTCTTGAGGCTTCTAGGGCGGTGTTGGTCGTTGAGGCGAATTCCATTGCAAGCCGGTCGACGTCTTCTGAGTTGTTGACAGGGAAGCTTGGGCTATTTTTTGCCATTAGTTCAGCAAACGCCTCCCAGTTCTGCCTGTGTCGGGGAGGGGGTTGGGCGATAAACGGGGTCTGAACTAGTGAGATTTTCACTGGCTGGTGGTCGGAAATAAGGTGGTCGTCCAGGACTTCAACAGTGAGGGTGGTTCTGAGACCTCTGATCACTGTAATGTCAATGACGTCTGGTAGGTGATCGGGGTTATACGGATAGTGTGTGGGCATATCCGTTCCGATTATTTCGTACCCCTTGAGCTCTGCGTCTTCGAAGAGGCGTCGTCCTTCCGGGCAGATGCGGGTTGAGTTCCAGGCGATGTGTTTGCAGTTGAGATCGCCACCGAGTATCGTTGGGTGTGGCGAGTCCAGCAAAGTGTGTACATCAGCCACGCTTATTCGAGTTTTTGGAGGCTTATAAACCGCAAACACACGGGTGGCTGCTCCTTGGATGCAGAACTCTATACCAAGTGCGTTGATAGATTGGAGGTTCGCTGGAGGTTGGATTGGCTGGTGGACGAGTTTCCTCTTTACCAGGATAGCTAGGCCACGGTAGGCATTTCCGGCGTTTGATATCTCGTCTTTCCGGTATGTTATGTAGCTGGGGATCTTTAGGACGTCTGCACTCCTAAGGTGGGTCTCCGAGATCAGGGCGACGTCTATTTGGTGTTCTGATAGAACCGTCCTAAGCAGCCTTTGTTTCTGCTTAGAGAGGCCGTCGGCGTTCCAGTGTATTATCTTAGCCATTGATGTCCTTTTGGATCTTGTACAGTCTGCATAGACCCCGTGTGATTGTTTCAGCTGGGTTCTGGTGGCGGTTGACTGCTCTGAAGATGTCCGTGAGAGTCGTAATCATTTCTTCAATGAGGTTTTTTAAGATGGGAGTTTGGGAGTCTTGGGCCTTCCTGGTGTCTGGGGCCTTCCAAGTGGGCTGTTTCTCCTTCTTCCCTTGGTTAGCGGCTTCCTTGTTTTGCTGCTGGGGGCCATCAATTGTTTTAGGGGCAGTCTTATTCTTCTTCTTCCTACTCTTCTTCTTTTTAGGTGCTGTTTGAGTGTTTGCTGCAGCCATCAGCGAACCCGCAGCGTTTTGTTCGCCGGTGGGTGCCGCAGTCACTTTCTTAGGCACCGAGGTAGTGGTGGAGGTCAGGGCAACTGTTCCAGCCTTTTTGTTTCGTTGCTCACGCTGTCGGGTAGGGCAAGAAACGCTATTTGCTGGATGTTCTCCTCCACAGTTTGCGCAGGTGGGGGGCTCCTCTCTGGGGCGTGGGCAGTCCTTCGCTAAGTGCTCTTCACCACATCTGACGCATGCCAGCTTTCTGTGGCAATTGTGAGAACTGTGGCGGAATTGCTGGCATCGGTGGCATTGGGCGGGTCCACGACGACCTCGCCATGCTTCTATTTTAATGCCGGGCATGTAGAGTAGCTCGGAGATCTCATATATTCCAGGTATTAGGTTGGGCGTACGCTGGAGTTGGGCGAAGAATATACATCCCGGACGGTCTTGCCGGGCGCGGATCTGGCGCACATACTCTGGTGTGAAGCCAAGAGCGCTCAATTCTTCGTGAATTTCTGCGGGGTTTGTATCCACTGGGAGGCCGCGAATGGCTATCTTCAGGCTTCTTTCTGCTGGGAGAGAGTAAGAGAACCAGGAGATGCCACTTTCTCGTTCCAAGTTTGTGAGGTACCGCTGTAACAAGCGGTACTCTTGGTCGTCCTTAGGGGTGAATCTTACTCCTCTTCCAAATGGGCGTGCGTTTGGAGCATGCCCTAGGGTTTCCCTTAATTTCCGGAAATGGGATGCCCATTCCGGGAGGTGTTCCACAACCAATGGAGGGTATCTGGGCTTTTTTGGGGCCGTGATGGAGGTGGCGGCTGGTGCGGCAGACTGAACTGTTGGCGTTCCCGACGTTTTTGTGAGCGGAGACGCTTGTGTCCTGTCTGTTTTTGCCCCCTGGAAAGGGGGGGTAGTAGTTGGTCCGAGTTTTGTTGCGGCAGCGGCTGCGTATGAGTACGTTGGCGAGGGCGTCGTGACCCTGGTTGAGTGCAGTCGGTGCGGAGGCGTTGTCGTGTCCATTCCTTGATCCAATGAGGATGTGGGTGTTGGTCGTGACATGAGGGGCATATTTTGCGGGGGAGTGGGCATCGTGTCCATTTCCAGGTCTAACAGCGGCATGGATAGTGGCGGCGTGCGGCGGGGCGCAGGTTTTGGCGCTTGTGTCGGTGGTGAGTGAAAGGGCAGGGGGCGCTTTACTGCGCTCTCCTGCACCTCTCTACGGTGTCCTCGCGGATCGCGGGGGGCGAGGGGGGCATCGCGGTTGAGTTGCGGAGTGCAAGGCTTCGGGGTGGTACATGGTTCGCTGAAGAATTCTTGTCCACCGCCAGGAGTGGCGGGGGTCGAGGAGCCTGAGGCGGATGCGGCGCTTGAGCGATGCTGGGCCTCTGTTGCTCCGAGGTTCAGCAGTTGCGTGAGCACCTCGCGGCTGGAGGTGGCAGTGCGTAGAAAGACTCTTGTCTTCCTCTTGCGGATGGGTTGCGGTGCTTGAGGGGGCGGCATTTAGCTGGCCGACTTCCCTTTCTGCATTTCTGGGGTGAGTAAACTTCTTCTCTACTCTGCTTCTAATTGGGCCGGTCGCTTTGCGCCTACTTGGCCATTTAGCAGTTGCGGGAACGGGGTCCTGACCTCCCCGGTGGATGACCAGGGGAGGGTATTCGGAGAAATTTTTTCCGCTGTCTTCTGCTAGGTGGCGAATGTCTGGAGGGTACGCGTGAAAAAGTCCAGGTGGGTAGTTGGAGAGGGTAGTCCTCATAAAAATTTAAAAGGACTTACCCACTCAGACAACAAACCGAGTGTGTGGGTAGGCCGAGCAAGTGAGGGCAGATGACCACAGTGCGAACGGAACAATCCTAGACTATCTGATTATTATTGAAAATAGTTAAATACTCTTCCCCCCCATAAAAGGAGTACAGCGGTGGGGTGCTGTCCAGTCTTTGGTCGAGGCACACAGTTCTAACAGAAGTTAGAGGGCAAAGCCCTGGCGCGGAGGTGGAGCGCTGACCTAAGCCGCAAAACATAATTATTGAGATTTAATTTACCTATTTTTCATGTTTAAAAATACTTACTTTTTAATCTCTCGATATCTGGTAGAATGTTCCTCATCTTAGTACTTAAGTTTAATATGAATACCATTCTCACTAACTCTTAAAGAACCCAGGTTACTCATAAATCACAACGTAGATCCTCTAAACACTGGAATGATCACTTGGCCAAATCTAGATCAAATGAAATTTTAGTCACTTCTTAAGATTAGAGTTTAAGGTTTCACTTAGTTTAAAGATAGGTAGGATTGTAAGGGTTTTATTTATTTATTAACAGGGGGGGGGGTTGTTACAGCGTTTTACTGAAATAAATTAGTTCCCATCCCAGCGAGGGTTTACATAATGATAATAATAAATCACAGAAATAAAGCGACGTTACTGTCAACCTGATGAGCCCCACGTTTTTGGTTATGAGTTCATATTTCAATACCCAGTTTTTTGATAATTATTTTAAGAGTCGGAAGACGTCCACTATTGGACATTGTTCTGCCCAAAGATTTCCAACTAGACCGTCTCTAATGGCGGCATTTTTAAACGTTTAAATAGCTTTTGAATTGGCACATTGAGAGTTCCAACAGTTATGCTTTTGAGACATTATTAAAGGTAAACAATGGACATTTCCTTGTTATATTTTGACGTCGCAATAGAAATACAGTCACACTGTCTCAATATTTACATTAAAATCAATATTAATACTTATATAGGGGCTCAAATGAAAACTAGTGTTGGGGCTTCTGCTGCAAAACATGCTGAGATCGGTCCTGCTTGTCATCACACTACTAACATGTGCATCCATTTTGTTGTGGTGTTGTACCTAGTGTATCTATCAAATTAACGTTTTGAATCTTAATATTATAAAGGCGAAAGTTTGTTAGTGAGTGTGAATGTTTGTAACTTCTTCACGCTGAAACGAATGGGCCAATTTTGATAAAATTTGCTGCCGTACTCAGAGACGTCAATTAAAGTTAAGAAGTAATTAAATGTCATGCTATCCTTGTTTATATCAACATGAGTGAAAGAGACAACATCAGAATTTAACAGTACTTAACTTTTATTGACGTCTCTGAGTACGTCAGTAAGTATAGAGGTAGCTACTTGGATTAACACATAGGCTACTTATTTTCCTAATTTCCCACAGGTATAAAGTCCCGGAGGGAAAGTTAGTATGCTATACATCTCTCAATGTCACTCATTTATTATGAACAAGGGAAGGTCACAGTAGATATAATTGGAAATGTGGCTGGTATTTGTTGTATATCATCTATTTCATTTGATATTGAAATTGGTGTGCAATTGTTATTGGGGTATCGTATTGACACATGGAATGGGATAATTGGATGTAGTGTTTGTGTGTTCACAAAGTGGCGATTATTGAATCGATTCGTGTTGAAACCATCCTGAAATTCAATTGAGTGAGGTACATTTTTGATGTCGAATGACATCATTAGTCCGTTTCCTATAGGATCTTTATTTAATTTTATAGAGGTAGAACATTTTTAAAGTTAAAAACAGTCTTTTTAAAGTTCGAGCGAATAGGCATCTTCTGCAGCTCGAGCACGATAACGACAAATTCGCGCTCGGCTCACGCTGAAACTTCACCCTGATTGCGCGAGGGTCCCGCGCAAAGGCTTGCTCGCCCTATGGCGTTGACAATGTTGACATTTTGAGATAAGACCGCGATGTTGTCGTGAGTTTACTACATCCTTGACCACATCTCCACCCCTGAGCTAGATTGATTCCCATTATATACAGGGTGATAAAAAACCTCCTAGCTATATTCAAAATCCTGAACCAGTATCACTCAAAGAATACTTTCATGAAAAAAAAAATTTATAATTATTTTTTCAATGGGAATAGTCATTTTTTGCCTAAACGTAGACGTGATTCCTACACCAGGCACACGAGGGGTGCGGGTAGCGCTCGGGGGGTGCACTCGAGTGGTGTCTACGTTTAGAGAAAAAAAAATCCCACAAAAAAATAAAAAAAAATAAAAAACAAAGGTGTTCTGTAAGTGATACTGGTTCAGGATTTTTAATATAGCTAGGACAGGGTTTCTCGAAGTGGGGTACGCGAACCCCTAGGGGTTCGTCATTCGTCGGTAGGGGGTTCGCGGCAAGATGCCGAGTCAGAATTAAGGTTAAAATTGACCAAAATTACTTCTAAAATTGATTCAATTTGCGACAAGAAACAAGCCCACCCATCACATTAATATTAAAAAGATATTTCTTTTGATGTTGTATTTGGTACCTTTTATTGAATAAAAAAACATTTCCTTCAACAGTCAACTTTAAGGGGTTCGCTGTCATCTGGAAAATTTAACAGGGGTTCATGGAGCCAAAAGTTTGAGAAACCCTGAGCTAGGAGGTTCTTTTTCACCCAGTATTGAAAAAAAAGGTTTTTGCACACTTCAGAGAAATCAATTGAGGTACACAGTAGAACTTGATCGAACCTCTAAATCTTCAACAATCATATTTTAAATAATGATTGAAAACCTTGGCTAAATGTTGATGCAAAGCTAAAACTGAAATGGTAACACTATTCATTTCGTTCGTGTTATGACTAAGTAAATTGTTTAATTATATAAGAATTAACCGACTTCAATCCAAACAATGCTTATCAGCAGAAAACCACAAACCAAAATGTCATCTATTTATTGATATAACACTAAAATTATATCAACATTAATTCAGTGCTTTTTATAACATTACCATTCATTCGATTGCTTATAACTTTTAAACGGCTGAACAGATTTTCATAAAACATGGCTAGGAACACTTAGGATAAAATTATCTATGAGACAAAAAAAATTTAAGCGAAAATCGGTTCATCCGTTTGGGAGATACGATACCCCTCTCTTTTTGCGTCGGGGGTTAAAAATTTATATGGCGCCACGTCAGGAGTTTACTGTTTAAAAAAAAGGATTTTGAAAATCGGCCTACAATATCGCTTAACATGCATAAAATGAAAACCTTCCTTTAACACGTCGACCTAATGGTGAAGAAGTTTGCTTTCAAAAATATTGAACCGAGCTTACTTTTCTCATTAATCTAAGAAAAACTCAAAACAAAAAATTGAATAAATCATCTCAAAACTCAAAACAAAGAAAAGTACAAGAAAACAGGTAGGTATTCAGTGACCTGTGATTATTCGCATAGAAAATGGAACTGCTATTTCACCGCGAGCGATACCAACTTTCCTAATTAATAATGCCGTTATAGGCTTGGTAATGACATTTTAATGAATATCGCGCATTTAATTATAGAGCAGTGGGGTTTATTTCGATTATTGGCTCGTGTTTAATAGGGTTGCATTTATCAAAACGACAGGGTCGGAGTTTAAATGAGGGGAAAGGTTGCGCGAGATAAATTAAAGTAAGGACAGTTTTGTTTCGCAGATTGATTGGAAAACTTGCTGTCTATTATATTTTATTTTGGAATTTCACTGTGAATCTATGTAAATGGTTTTTATGAAATTGAAGACCCTGACTTACTGACTCATTATAGCCCAGCCCAAACCTAAGACCTAGAAATCTGAAATTTGGCACAAAGGTTTCTTTATGACAGAGTTCATACATCCCGAATATCTTTGAGTAAGAGTGAATAGGTTCTTCTTCCTGGATGAGCTCGCTACATACTCAACTGCATCCTTGCCCTGAGCTAGATTGTGGTAAAGAGCGAACCCATTCTTATTAAAAAAAAGCTAAGAATAAGAAAGGATTATGCAAAAATCTCATGGGAACAAAGTCTCAGGCATTCTCTAACATACACACACACACACACACATACACAATACTCTTTATTGCACACAAAAAAAACATAACATTAAAACAAAAAATAACATTGTCTAATTACATTGTCTTACTAATAAAATTAACGTAAGTGTAAAGAATTTAATGTACGAGTAGGTAATAGATAGGATGGGACCAACACAACAAAAGACCACCTATTTCATCTCGAAGCATTCCATCGTGCCTTGAGAATTTAATTGGAAATATACACATCAACACGTTTTCACAAATTTTAAGTTAAACAAAATTTATTGACTTGAATTGAAAATTCACTTGCTCGTGTGAAAATTATAACCCTACATGTATCTTGAGTGTGCCATTATACCTTCTCAAACCTACCTCTTTTGTATGAAAACTCGTGCAATATCCTTAGACCGTGTTGATGTGTGTAATTCAAGAGGTTTTGTGGCCCCCAGAAACTCAGACCTAGATTCGTCCCAGTCAAAAGCAGTTGGTTTTATTGGATGTTTTTTAATTTTAAAATGGTTAACGCGCTGCGCGTGGTTAATGCGGCTTGATAACTTTGATGAGTGGATTTATTTGGAGGTATTTTAAATTTAAATTATCCATACTCATACTATATCTTTATGGGCTGATTCTCCTCATGAAACTGAACAACTTTTCCCGAGGATCCTGAAATTCTTGAAACAAATTTTCGACTCCCATAATAACTCTAAAATTAAAAAAAAAAAAAAATGTCTATGCCCCCAAAATTTGTTTAAAAATGGCTGTATGGACATAGATTTCTTTGCCTTTCCCGAAAGGGATAAAACATATACAAAATGACAAGTCAGTTTAGTGGTGTTTTGTGGTAAAGCAGTTATTGCTTTATATACTCGTAGCTGCAGCTCTAGCACGATAACGACAAACTCGCGCTCGGCTCACGCTGAAACTTCACTTTGATTGCGCGAGGGTCCCGGCTGCAGCTCTAGCACGATAACGACAAACTCGCGCTCGGCTCACGCTGAAACTTCACTTTGATTGCGCGAGGGTCCCGCGCAAAGGCTCGCCCTATGGCGTTGTCAATGCTGATATTTTGTTATAGGACAGCGGTGTTGCCGCGGCGCTGTCACTATCGTACTTGGCCTGCTGATCCCATTTTGAATAAAAATATTATCTAAGAGCCATGTCATACAGATACCTACACACGTCAAACTTATAACACCCCTCTTTTTTTGTCGGGTGTTAAAAATACATCGATAGTTGAGACGACTCAGCACTGTTACAAAGTACTGCCAATAGAGATAAGGCCCAACCTTGCCAATTAGCAATAATTGATATATTTGCTACTATACAGGGCGAAGAGACAGCTTAGCAGAAATGAAACCCTAAGCTGAGGCCATCGTTTTGAATAAACCATAATATCCCTCGCAAATTGT
The DNA here is from genome assembly GCA_949987775.1 of Aproaerema taeniolella. Classification (NCBI taxonomy): domain Eukaryota; kingdom Metazoa; phylum Arthropoda; class Insecta; order Lepidoptera; family Gelechiidae; genus Aproaerema; species Aproaerema taeniolella. The sequence goes on along the minus strand of OX465261.1, from coordinate 2,230,211 downwards.
GCATTATTTTTAATTATTTTATAAAGCATGTTGTGGCACCTCCTAGGTAGTGCATTTAGTTTAAGTAATGGTTAAAATATGTAAAAAATAATGTAACTACCACTGTATGCTCTGAAATAAATAAAATAAAATAATTTTCCGATGAATTTCCCTCAGGAATTTTTAAATTTTTTATCATATTTTTTCTCTAAAATTAAATTATTTGTTTGAATACACTTCGTTTTTCAATAAAATACAATGATAACAGCATAAAACACAAAAATCAGCAATGTACAGCCGCACATCAGGTTACCATAAGCGTGCTATTGCAATAAGAGCGGTTGTGCAAAGAAGATGGAGTAAGCATAGCGCCAAAGTAGGTATATAACGAAAACTTTTTAACTTGACTGTGGCCAATTCGGGCAATGCGGGACTGTAATCAAACTTGCTGGGTGGTAAATATAGTGTGTAATAAGTAAATACAAATCAAAAACGTACAATTTTATCAAGGCTCTAGCAGACAATGTCAAAAACTAGCAAAACAAAAGCATAAATATCAAAAATAGAAAAATAAACTCTAAAGAGATGTGCTATCCTGCACACTTGACTTTTCCGGGAAAAATAATTACTTGTAGTCGATCACACATACATCACATACACACATTCATCTTTGTTCCTGTTTTTTATTCTTTTCTTTTAATTTATTTAATTTTATATAATCTGTTTAACTTTAATTTAATTTTATATAATTTGTTTAACTTTAATTTCATTTTATATGATTTGTTTACTTTTTAAATTGTGCTATGTTTATCCATTTTATCAAAAATTCTGTACACGGGTAGGTCTAGGTAATCGCTTACAGGGCGCCTGCGATACAAGCTTGCTTAGTGCAGGGCCTGCTGTTGTAACTCTTTCTATAACCCAATTAGTGAAATAAATTATTCTTATTATAGTTATGGGTAGATTCCACCATTTAAGTATTTGCTAAGCTGTCCCTTACACCCTTAAGCTTTTGCTAAGTGCCTTCTCGGTTCGCAAAATTAACCCAGAAAACTAACTGAATATCACGTAACAACGATGCTACGGATTAAGTATGGTCATTCCCAGAACTGTAAGTAAAATAGAGTAGGTAAGAAATGTGATATTTATTATGGGTTGCAAAACTAAGGAATAAACTGCTCAGCCTTAGAGCTAATTTAGATTAAGTTTTTTTTTTAAATTATGACATTTAAAAAAAAAAAAAAAAAAAAAACCGGGCCGAGAGGAAACGACCGGGATTAACTTTTTCAGCGGCCTCCGAAGTACTCCAGCAGAGGTCCGAACATCAGCAACTCTCACAACCCCGTCAGGACCACTGAACGTTTTTTCAATTCTACCCAGCGGCCAAGTTCCCCTGGGCAAAGTGTCATCAACGATGCGGACTATGTCGCCGTTAAGCGGGCAGCACGCCTGTGTCCTTGGCGGCTCACAAGATCATGGTCTTCAACTGAGCAAGGAATCGGGCATCCAGAAGTTTTTCCTAAAAGGAAATTGAAGGGCGTTATTGCCTCTGGAGCTTCTGGATCCAAAGAAACATAAGTGAGAGGACGTGAATTGATAACAGCTTCCGCCTCCGCAAGTAAAGTTGCCAGTACTTCTTCAGACGGTGCCCGTTCTTTAAGGGTCACTCTTAAAGCCGTTTTTACGCTGCGAACCAGCCTCTCCCAAACTCCTCCCATAAAAGGTGAAGCCGGTGGAATGAAACGCCAACCGATGCCGGCATTTGTCGCATATTCTCCAACTGCGTCAGCATATAAAGCACGAAGAATTCTGTTGGCACCCACAAAAGCCGTTCCGTTGTCAGATAGAATTTCCGATGGTGTACCTCTTCGAGCAGAAAATCTCTTCAAAGCCATCACAGCTGAATCAGCAGACAAACTTCCGACAATCTCCAAATGAATAGCTCTGGAAACCAGGCAAGTGAACAGCGCCATATATCGTTTTTCGCGACGTCGTCCAATAGAAACTTGAACCGGACCGAAGTAGTCAAGGCCCACAAAAGTGAAAGGTCTTCTGTGATGAGCAAGACGAACATCTGGTAGGTTTCCCATTGGTGGATCGAAAGGAGTTGATTTATTCAAATGACAATATTGACAGCGGTGGGAGACAAATCTCACTGTTCTGCGTAAGTTAAGGATCCAGAAACGTTGCCGTAACTCGTTTATAACGGTCTCATTATTGGCATGTGCATACTTTTGATGGTAGTGCATAATCAACAATCGTGTCGTGGGATGTTTTCCATCGAGGATAATCGGGCATTTCAAATCCTGGTCCACTTCTGGAGCAGCCACAATCCTGCTTGATAATCGTAGCAAGCCGTGTTCATCGACAACTGGTGAGAGTTTCATAAGACGACTTTGACGGGGAAGTGCTCGCTTTACTTTCAGACACTTCAATTCTTCTTCAAACGAGTCTAACTGACTTTGGCGAAATATATGGACCTCTGCTAAACGAAGATCTTGCGCAGTCAGTGCATTTTTAGGTTCAGCTAACGGTGAACTACTATTTTGAGAAGAAAATATACATAAAGTTCCGTTAGTCCGTCGGTGAGTTCTCATATCAAAACCCTTTTTGATGAGTTGATGTTTGCGCAGTAATGAAATGAAAATATGAGCTCTAGCTGTTGCACGAACCAAACGAAGCCAAGAACTGAAACGGCAAGGAACAGCTGCAATTGGCTTGTGCAAAGTTTCATCACTACAATTTTGAAAATATACATGAGCACAAGACTTTAACTCCTCCTGACCGTCTTTTGAAGAAATCTGAGGCATTTCGAACGGCCATTCAAAAGACAACAAAAAGTCAGGACCAGTAAACCAGCGAGAATCTGGAGTTAAACTTTTATGCTTACATCGAGTTGCATCATCGGCAACATTGAGATCACCGGGAACCCAAAACCATTCATGAACATCAGTGATCTCTAAAATTTCGCCCACTCTATTTGCTACAAATGGCTTGAAACTACGAGGGTCAGCGCGTCGCAGCCAACCGAGCACAACTCTGCTGTCCGTCCAAAAATAGCGTGCAGCAGGCCTGTGTTTATGAGCTTCACAAATAGATGCAGCTAACCGAGCTGCAACCAGCGCTCCCTGTAGTTCCAAGCGTGGGATGGAAGATGATTTTAATGGCGCTACGCGTGATTTACTACAGATGAGAGCAAGCTTCACACTTTTGTCAGCGTAAACAAAACGCCAATATGCAACAGCGGCATAAGCTGATTCACTAGCGTCACAAAAGATGTGAAGTTCGCATTTTGTGACTTCAAGCTCACTCAAATTATAACAACGTGGAACACAGAGTTCTGAAAAAGTGAACAAATCATGAAGCCAGTCTTTCCAAGCTTTAGAATCAGTTTGAGAAAGCTTTTCATCCCATTCAATGTTACTACGCCATACAAGTTGAAAAAGAATGCGTCCTCTTATAACGATCGGAGCGAGAATACCAAACGGGTCAAAAATCCGCATTACAAGAGAAAGCACTTCTCGTTTCGTAGGCCTGTCCGACAAGGTGAAAGAGTCCTTCAGACCAATATTGAAACTAAGAAGGTCTTGTTCAGGATGCCAAATCAAGCCTAAGGTTCTCACGGTAGGAGAAACAGATTGGGGCAACTTCCCCAAATTAACATCATTCGTATTTGATGGTGAAGAGCTGTCAAGACGAAGTTCATGAGGCAAAAGCGACAACGCATCTAGCTTATTTGAAACCCAGCTTCGCATTTCAAAGCCGCCACGTTTATGAACCGTAGTTATATCTAAAACAAGCTGATTTGCTTGATGGACGGAGTCAACACTCCCAATATAATCGTCCATATAATGGTCGTACTGAATCGCATGCGCAGCCTCGGGAAATTCGTCCTGGAACTCACTCGCGTTCTTGTTTTTAACCGAAATGGCTGTAAAAGGGCTAGAGGCAGCACCAAAGATCATTGAGGACATTCTGAAAATTTTAATAGGATCCTTAGGATCATTTCGCCACAAAAATCTTTGAGCATCCCTATCCGCTTCTCTAATTTTTACTTGCGGGAACATTTCGCAAATATCCGCATTAAGGGCAACTTTGCCTTCACGAAAACGCATAAGAATATAAAGAAGAGGTTGAAGTAAGTCGGGGCCAGTCAACAAAAGCGAATTTAAACTAACTCCGTCCGACTTAGCGGCGGCATCGTGAACAACTCGTAGTTTATTAGGTTTATTTGGGTTTACTACACCGAAATGTGGTAGATACCAACACGGGTTACTGGTGTTCACGTTGTCGCATTCCTCGGCGTAACCTTTATATAAGGTTTCTGCAATGTTCTTTCTATAACGTTCAGCATACGCGGGGTCTCTACTCATTTTTTTTTCCAAACTGCGAAACCTCGAAAGTGCGACTGGATAACTATTGGGAAAATCGAAGTTATCTGACTTCCATAAGAGGCCGGCCTCGAAATGTCCGTTAGAAAGGCGGCGAGCGGTATTCTCAAAAACTTGAATAGCGCGCATATCATCGGCGCTTCGCGGCTTTAGTTGAGAAATACCTATAGAGTCAAGCCTGTATTGCTCCTTAATAAGTTGTTCTATGGATTCCTTACAACTAGAATCAACAATGTCGGAATCAGAAACTCGAGCATGGTTAACAAAGTTAACAGGTTTAGTCTTACTGGACCCAAAACCATACAGCACCCATCCAAGAGCAGTATTTATGGCAACAGGTTGAAGCTTGGTACCCCGGCGAATGGTTGTGGGAACAGATAGATGCCAGTTGTCCGAGCCTATAATAATCTCCGGTTTTGCTTCTTCATAAGCTAGCTTGTCGGCGAGATCTTTCAAATGCGAAAACTTGCTTATATCGATATGACTGGCACACTGAGAAGCGAGACCTAAACCAGGCATAGAACGAGCCGCGCCAATCATAAAAGAGTTTTTTGAATGAAGACCTCTAATATTGAAGTCAACATACTGAATTTTTACTTTCTTAGTCAGGCCACCTATACAGTTTACAGAAATTAGACTTTCAGGCCCAACTGTACCAATACGCGACGACAAATCTGCGTCAATGAAAGTAGCGGTCGCGCCATCGTCTAACAAGGCGTAAGTGTCGACACTGCCAGCGGGACCTGAAACGGTGACGGCAATCACCTTCAGTAACGGACGACTCGGCCGCACCGGCGCTTCTTGAAATGGCGCGGCGGGGGTTTTCATCATAAAGAAAGTAGAACTTACGAAATTAGTACTTACGGTTTTACAAACTTACTATACCTTACTATATTTACTTAGGTCGCAAGGACTAAACACTATGGTAGCTCAAGGACCAAACAATGTGGCCAATTCGGGCAATGCGGGACTGTAATCAAACTTGCTGGGTGGTAAATATAGTGTGTAATAAGTAAATACAAATCAAAAACGTACAATTTTATCAAGGCTCTAGCAGACAATGTCAAAAACTAGCAAAACAAAAGCATAAATATCAAAAATAGAAAAATAAACTCTAAAGAGATGTGCTATCCTGCACACTTGACTTTTCCGGGAAAAATAATTACTTGTAGTCGATCACACATACATCACATACACACATTCATCTTTGTTCCTGTTTTTTATTCTTTTCTTTTAATTTATTTAATTTTATATAATCTGTTTAACTTTAATTTAATTTTATATAATTTGTTTAACTTTAATTTCATTTTATATGATTTGTTTACTTTTTAAATTGTGCTATGTTTATCCATTTTATCAAAAATTCTGTACACGGGTAGGTCTAGGTAATCGCTTACAGGGCGCCTGCGATACAAGCTTGCTTAGTGCAGGGCCTGCTGTTGTAACTCTTTCTATAACCCAATTAGTGAAATAAATTATTCTTATTATAGTTATGGGTAGATTCCACCATTTAAGTATTTGCTAAGCTGTCCCTTACACCCTTAAGCTTTTGCTAAGTGCCTTCTCGGTTCGCAAAATTAACCCAGAAAACTAACTGAATATCACGTAACAACGATGCTACGGATTAAGTATGGTCATTCCCAGAACTGTAAGTAAAATAGAGTAGGTAAGAAATGTGATATTTATTATGGGTTGCAAAACTAAGGAATAAACTGCTCAGCCTTAGAGCTAATTTAGATTAAGTTTTTTTTTTTAATTATGAGATGGGTTAACTCTTGACCCCAATCTTGACCAAGGTCATAGATGAGCTCGACGATGGAGCGAGTCAACCCAGAAAATGCCAATTAAGGCACTGGTACTCCTACACACCGACGGAACACAGCAAGCTGTTTGGCGTCGGACTTCGGTAGGAGGGTGGTCACGAACCAGAAGGCCCTTTACAGAGCCTACCATACCGCATGAGACCATAGGACGACACCTCAGATTTAGAAAAAAATGAAGTGTCGTTGCCTAGGATGGATTACTAGGAGGCAGGTCTCATTTGTGTTTCTTTAGTCGCCTCTTACGACACTCACGGAAAGAGATGGGGTGATGTTATTCTCAACTGATCACCAACCAGTGAAAAATTTAAAAAATATTTTTTTTTACGTTTCCTCTCGGAGTTTGTTGCCTATTCTTCTCGGGGGAAGACTGCATCTTTGCAAATAGGCGTAGAGTCAGTAGAGTCAAGAGAACGAGTATTACATATACCTAATTATTGGTAATATATTTCGATTCTTTGACTTTTCCTTACTTATATTTTAAACGCGAAAGTTTGTGTGTGTATGGAAGTTTGTTACTATTTCAAGCTCAAACGGCTGGACAAATTTTCATACAATTTTGAATGGAGGTAGTTGATTTCCCTGGATTAACACATAGGCTACATATTTTTCTCAAATTCCCACGGGAAGGAAAGCTATTTGCGGTTTGAAAACTCTGACACCAGGTTTAGTCAAGTTCGCCCCATACTTCACTATACTACACGATAAATAGAAGAAGAAAATGTAAATAATTCCTTCTCTAAATTCCCACGAAAACGAATTCCCGGCAGGAAGCTGGTGTGTAGGTAGCAATTAATTTAGTGAGAAACGCTGTCGTTGTAGATAGTTCAGTAAGGAGTCGCGTACTATTCCATGCTACGGAAAATGCTACAAAAAGTGCTACGGCTGACTACGGATGTGCTACGACTTTTTGTTTCACTAAAAAAAGAGGCTTCAACTGTCGTCCTGCGCCAGCTACAACCTTATTGAATTTCTACTTTACGATTGGCTACTGTACAGGGTGGGGACAGTAAAGCAAATAAATAAATGGTAGAATCTACCCATAACTATGATCAGCTGTCAGTAATTTTGTCCCAGAAACTGAGTTTTCGTTATTTACCTATTTTTCCGCTGTGCAATGTACTGCGAAACCGCGACCGACTCACAGGGATATCAGTGTGCTGTTTATTGCTGTTTTTATATTTAACTTTATTGTATTTATTGAAAAGTAAAGCCTATTCAAAAAACTAATTTCATTTTCAACAGAAAAAAATCTTGAGGAAAATTATACAGGAAAATCATTTTAGGTGGCTTGATTTCAGGGTTTCATCTTTTGCTGACACCCAGCATAATTAAATATTAACGCTGGCCATATTAATTTCACGGTCTTATTGCACACAAATAATTTTTTACAACTTTTGGTATGCATTTTGTACTTCCAACAATTATTTAAACTACAATCTACACAAATTCTGACCTCTCTATTGCGCTATAGAGAAATTAAGTGAGCAGATTAGGCGGTAAATACGGAATTGATTGCTTGAAATCGATATGTAAATTGAAGCAATCAGAGTAGATTATCTCTAATGCTGAGTTCGGATCCTCGGCAAAATCTGCCTTGGTAATCAAGAGAAATTAGGAAATTCAATTAAAAGTACCTAGCTAAGGATAACTCAAATAATTACCTTACTGAAAGGATCCTTACTCATCATAATTTGAGCAAATTAATAATCTTTCAAATTACGATTAAATTGAAAAGTCTCTTAGTTTTATTCATTTATTTAGGACATCGAAAAATTGAATAAGATGTTAATATAACAGTTTATATAACAGTAAAAGGCAAAGAAATGAGTCCACACATGGCCGCATACAACAAAACTAGTGGCTTTGTGACTCTCAACGAGGAAGTGACTCGCCGCACGGGCACAATAACGTTCGAAACCCCTCCAGATGATCCTATAGTCGTCACAGCCCGATGCACGAAGGTCATGCTAGATGACAGGATCCTTCAAATGGCTGACGCGGTTTCGAGGGATGTTTCGGGCGGCGAAAACTTTGATCCCTGGGAGATCCCAAAAATATCGTGGATAAATGGAGTACCTGGATGCGGAAAAACAACTTGGATCGTAAACCGCTTTGATCCCGAATTAGACCTGGTAGTTACAAACACAACCGAAGCAGCGAAAGACCTGAGGGACAAACTTGCGAGTCGTGTAGGAGCCGACGTCAGAACCAAGGTGCGTACCCTTGCATCAGTTCTTGTAAATGGCCTCAAAGAGCCGAACAGAAAGAGATGCAAGAGACTCATGGTAGATGAAGCACTCATGAGCCACTTTGGAGCTGTCATAATGGCGGCAGTGATCACGAGAGCAAGCGAGTTGTTTCTCATCGGTGACATAAACCAACTACCATATATTGACCGTAACAATCTCTTTCCTCTGAAATACACCCGTCCTGACTCAATAAGTCACATCACGCAAGAGCTCCTGTGCGCCCATAGAAACCCACTCGACGTAGCATTTGCTCTTAGAGAAGTCTACAGCGGCATCTACTCGTCGAAATCTTGTGCACACTCCCTGAGACATGAAATGTATACGGGCGCACAGATCAATGGAACCCAACCCGAAACCTTGTACCTTGTTCACACACAGGCAGAAAAGGAAGCCCTAAAATGCCAAGGATACGGGTCGGGAACCGGATCACGCGTCCTCACCATACATGAAGCACAGGGTTTAACATACGAAAACGTGGTAATTGTCCATACCGTACCAACCAGACAGGAGCTACACAACAGCATCCCACATGCAGTGGTGGCCTTATCGCGCCATACCGTCAGCTGTGTATGTTACGCAGATGACAGTAATGATGCTATAGGAAGTTTTATTAAAGAAACAGAAGTGGCGGGCCGAGGAAAAGTGATTGATTACAACCTTAAAATGGCCATAAAAAATCGGGATATGGTTGTTATCGATGCTTTAAGGACTGGAGACAATAGGCAGAAACCACCGCTGGCTTAGGTAAATGGTGTTTTTATTTTTGTAAAATATGTAGACTGTTTTATATTTTAGTATTTTAAGTGTATTAATTGTAAACTCATATGGAGAGTAAATGTGTTAAAAAGGTTAAATATGTAATAATAATATTAGATGTAACAAGACAAGGGCACGGACATCAAGTCTGTGGATGCAAAATCAAATGTAAAAAAAATATAACAGTTTACATAAATATATTGGGTGATGTTAAATTAGTTAGTGAAAACTAAGGATCTAAAACTGAACAACTTTCCCAAGGGAACATAGATCGAAATATCAAACATAGTTTCACCTCTCTATAAAACCTATGCGATCAGCTAATTTGCCGTTTTATAGGAAGTAAAAAATTATTTTTGAGTATTTCATTTAGGTTCCTTAGGGAAAGTTGTTCAGTTTCATGGGGAGATTCACCCGCTAAAGTTTCACTAACTAATTTAAAGTCACTCCATACGTATATCAGGATATTTCCTTAAAACTATGAACAAGTGTTTCATTGTTTCTCTCTTTAACTAATCTTTACCGTACATGTCATTTAACTGATCACCGTGTGAAATGAATGTATTGGAAATCGCAAACTGAATGTATTGGAAATCAGACAGGAAGCACTAAATAAACGAGAAAGTGAGAGGAATACACAAGAGACAAATATATTAAATTAGTTTCCGACACAAATGAAATTGCTAGATTGGCAATTTATCAGCCGATGAAAAACTGCCATACCAATATCATTCAGTGAGAATAGTGCATTGTTACTTAATTAAGGGGTGAAAGCAACTTATTTAAGTCCCGAGACGGGGTTTGGCGACCAAGCGTAGCGAGCGTAGTTCGAGGGACTAAATAAGTCTTTCACCTGTACTTTTTTTCATTACGAATACAAAGAAAGTAAAAATAAAAACATGAATAAGCTGAACTCATTGCTGCTATGCGAAAGTTACAAAACTCTACAACTCGAAAAAACAAATGAAGATTGGAATGCCACTTTCCCGCCTATTATGTTTTCTTTCTGTGGCTGGCCAGCTATTCAGCCATTATTTTCCATTTTCATCATTGAAAAAAGGAAGTGACTCCGCTGCCGGTACCGGCAACGACGAAAAATTGGAACGGTTGCCGGAAGTTACTGTCAGTTTCAATTTTTGACGTTTTTGACAGCTGACATGAGTTGATTTTGTGTTCTTATCGGGGTCTGTGCTTTGATGCGTTGTTGATTATCTAAGATTGAATTTGCGAATATTCCTAAATCACTATCGGAAATGTATTACTTACATTCGACTTTGATTTTCAGATAAAACTAGTTGTCACATCGAGCTATAGTTAAAACTAGCTATAGTTAAAACTCCTCCCCCGCGGAGATTATATCGGGGCAGAAACTGTAGGTTAGGTTTGTTAGTAGCCTAGCCTAACCAACCCGTTAAGGGTTGGTTAGGTTAGGTTAGGTTAGAACTGCGACCCCCAACGCACGAGCCGAGCGAGCGAAGCGAGCGTGCCGCGGCAGCGGCCGGCGATGTGCCAGAAACGACTGTGGTTGCGTTAAGCGGTTGTCGCAGTTCCGCTCGGTTAGGTTAGGTTGTTTTGTAGGTTTCATATATTTCCGGTAACATATAACATAGCAGCACATCATTGAGTACCTATCTACTATTATTATTACCTATCATTTAAGTTTTATAATGATTTATATCGTCTATCGGTACCGGCAGCTGTTCTAGGAGCCGGTACCGGCAGCGGAGGCACAGCCTTGAAAAAATGGTAAATATTTTGCCAAAATCTATGTTATTTTAAAGAAATAGCTAAAAGTAATAAATTATTATAAAGTCATTAAAAAAGTATTCTTTAATGAATACTTAACTTTTGTTATCTTATTTCAATTTTACATCGCGCTGTAATAGAGTGGCTGTATAGGAAGTTGGGCACATATTTTTTTAATACTTAATTTGACAGCTGTCAGTTGAAAGCGATTCTCCCTAGGCTTGAAAAGTATTACTTTCAAGCCGCTCCGTAGGCAACTTCAGACCTACTTTCTGAGTATGAGTAATGAAAAATATCATTCATTTTCAACATCCACTTGACACTAATGCTTTACTTTCAAGATCACTATCGCATTGAATTATCGCAGTCACTATTTGTCACTTTTTGTCAAAAGAGATAATCAATACTTAAGTATAGATCGAGACTTGAGTCTCCTTCTGTAATACGCGCCTTAAACACGACATCGAACCGATACCGGCACGATAAGTACTTATCGTGACGTGAGAGTGGGATGCACTAATGCAGTTTTAATGATCATTGCTGTATCACTTGCTAGGAACAGCGTTCTAAGCGGTCTATTGTCGGTAAGTTCCCACCGAACTATATGTATTTAGATAGAGGTTCATAAACTCCATTTAGTGTTACGTTAGTAGATAGATACATAGAGAAACTCTGTAGAGCTCACACTTAGATCTTGAATCTATGGGAATTTAAGTCGAGCAAAACATAGCATGAAAAAGAAGAACTAAGTAGGTAGGTACGGACAGCGGCACGTCTGGTTATACATTTGTACCACAGAATAAATAATAGTACTAACGTACAGAAGTCTCACTCCCTAACACAAGTCAACTTTAGGCATAAAAATTTGCCTACTATTGCAAGCGGCACAGGCTTGCAAGAGAAATTGAAACTTATAGTCGGCCGCTAGCGTTCATATTCTATTGCGCACTAGTGCCTGGCGTTACGGAAAATACAGTTCGCTTTCGGAAACCAGCACCAAATTTTTATGTATGGTTAGGAATGTCACCTGGACCCCAAAACTGCCGGGAGACACTTCATGAGGTGTCAAGGTCACCAGTTATCAATGTGGCCGCTGCCGCGTTTTGAAAAATGAAAATTACTCATAAATTACGCAGTGCACATGTACGTGTGGGGTATCAAATGAAAGGATATTAAATATGCTACATTGTTTTTATTGAATGTAACTGCGTAAATATAAAAACAACAAAAATATAGCACAAATAAGACAAATTACAAAATAAAATAATACATATTTATTTTTATAGCTAGAGAACCATTTATATTACAGAGAAAAAATGTAAAGTACAAATAATTTTACGTTATTCGTCTATAGTTTACAATTTAAATCATCACAATCGGGTGAAAAAAGCCATAGTTATGCTGGTTTAACTAAAGCGCGGCGGATGCCATATATTCAACCGACGTCGCCGGCGTGTTTTGAAAAATGTTAATTATACTTAAATTACGCAGTGCATATGAATGTTTGGGGTATCAAATAAAATGATATTAAATTTGCTGCATTGTTTTCATTAAACGTAACTGCGTAAATATGAAAACAACAAAAATATAGGACAAATAATACAAATTACAAAAAAAAATACATATTTATTTTTATAACTAGATAACCATTTGTCATCATCATCATCATATCATATCAGCCTATTGCAGTCCACTGCTGAACATAGGCCTCCCCCAAGGTGCGCCACTTTGCACGATCCTCCGTTGTTTTCATCCAGCCACTACCCGCTATCTTCTTAAGGTCATCTGACCATCTGGCTGGGGGGCGTCCTACACTACGTTTGCCAAGACGTGGTCTCCATTCGAGAACCGGTCTACTCCAACGCTCGTCGGTTCTGCGACAGACATGGCCAGCCCACTGCCACTTCAGCTTGCTACACTTTTGGATAATATCCATCACTCCGGTTTTCTGTCTGATGACCTCGTTTCGGATTCTATCCCTTAACGAGATCCCGAGCATGGAGCGCTCCATTGCTCGCTGAGCGACGTGCAATCGGTGGGCCACCCTCACTGTCATGTTCCACGTTTCGGCTCCGTAGGTCATGACTGGTAGGACGCATTGATTAAAGACCTTGGTCTTTAGACACTGCGGGAGTGGCGACGAAAAGATATGACGTAGCTTCCCAAATGCTGCCCAGCCAAGCTGCACTCTTCTGGTGATTTCCCGCTCGAAGTTGTCTCTACCTAACTGCAACGCTTGCCCGAGGTATATGTATTCCTGAACAACATCGAGCGTAACACCGTCAACAGAGATCGGCCTGGACACGACATTATCATTGAACATGACCTTGGTCTTGTCCAAGTTCATCCCAAGGCCGACACGTCTCGAGGCAGCGTTAAGGCTGTGCAGCATTTCTTGCAGGACTTGTGGTGTTTTTGCCAATATTATTATGTCGTCAGCGAAGCGGAGGTGCGATAGAAATTTGCCGTTGACATTGATGCCCAGTCCATTCCAATCTAGCGTCTTAAAGACGTCCTCTAGAGCATTGTTAAACAGTTTCGGGGATATGACATCCCCCTGTCTAACACCTCTGAGCATTGGATTGGTCTTGTACGGTGGTTTTGTACTTGGACTGTCATCGTTGCCATATTATATAGGCTTCTCAGCACCTCCACGTATCGCCAATCGACTTGGCAACGCTGCAAGGACTCCAGAACTGCCCAGGTCTCGACTGAGTCGAAGGCTTTCTCGTAGTCCACAAAAGCTAGACACAGTGGCTGGTTATACTCTTCGCACTTCTGCATAACCTGCCTTACTGTGTGGATATGGTCTACGGTACTAAAGCCTTTGCGAAACCCTGCTTGTTCCGCTGGCTGGAAGGCGTCAAATCTAGCGGCCAGACGATTGGTGACGACTCTCGAAAACAGCTTATAGGCATGGCTCAGGAGCGTAATCGGTCTATAGTTTTTCAAGAGAGTTTTGTCCCCTTTCTTGAAAAACAACGCTACCACGCCCCTGCTCCACGCTTCCGGGGTAATCCCACTGGTTATTACGGAGTTGAAAAGCCTTTTGAGCTCCTTGACTACCGGTCTTCCTCCTGCCTTCAGGAGCTCTGAGGTTACTCCGTCTTCGCCGGGAGCCTTCCCATTGCTAAGCTGTCGGAGAGCCGCCGCAATTTCGTCTTCGTCTATATATGGGAGGTCGTCGGTCAAGTGGCGTGTAAGCATGGCACGTGGATCGTTGGCGTCGGGTGGAGGCTTCGGGTTTCGCGAAGCATATAATTTGCCGTAGAAGTCCTCAATTTCAGCGAGGATCTCCGGTGCTGATGTGACGATTTTGCCGTCCGAGGTCTTTAGCTTTGTCAGATAGTTCGGCGGACGCTAACAACGCGACGTCGCGTTGTTAGCGTCCGCCGAACTATCTTTAAACTGGCAGAACTATGTCTGTTTTTTACCGATTTAGATGATTTAAATTTTAAACTATAGAAAAATAACATAACATTATACGAAGAAATCATTTTTTGTCTCTAATGTAATGGTTCTCTGGCTAAATAAACATATTTTTTTCTCTAATTCGATTTATTTGTTACAAATTTTTCTTATTTCTATATTTACGCAGAGTACATTACATTAGAAAATTAGAGCATATTAAATATGCTTTCATTTCATGTCCGAATGTATACATACATACATGTGTGTTGCGCAGTTCAGTGTATTTAGACTCTTCAAAACGCGCCGGCGACGTCGGTTGAATATATGGCATCTGCCGCGCTTTATGTTAAACCAGCATAACTATGTCTATTTTCACCCGATTGTGATGATTTAAATTGTAAACTATAGACGAATAACGTAGAATTATTTGTACTCTACATTTTTTCTCTGTAATATAAATGGTTCTCTAGCTATAAAAATAAATATGTTTTTTTTTTTTTTTTGTAATTTGTCTTATTTGTCCTATAATTTTGTTGTTTTCATATTTACGCAGTTACATTCAATAAAAATAATGCAGCATATTTAATATCCTTTCATTTGATACCCCACACGTACATGTGCACTACGTAATTTATGAGTAATTTACATTTTTCAAAACGCGGCGGCGGCCACTTTGATGACGTCATAACTGGTGACCTTGACACCTCACGAAGTGTCTCCCGGCAGTTTTGGGGTCCAGTTGACATGCCTAACCACACATAAAAATTTGGTGCTGGTTTCCGGAAGCGAAATGTTCCGGCCTTTTTTGGACGTAAGGCAGAGCACTACACCGCCGACTCGATGCCGCATTCGCGACGATAGCTCAGGGTTAACACTCGCCGCCGATTTAGAGGTATAATTATTATTGAAATTAAAGTAAGATAATAATACTTATAAAATCAAAAGTAACTTTAGTTATGTAGTGTAGTAAGTAAAAACACAAGTTAACATAACCAACCATGTTATTTGATACCTTAGCCTACATACCTACTAACTACAGACACCTACAGACTGTTGTGATGGCAAAACGTGTTTCTGTCTGGTTTTAATATTGTTAATAAGTAGGTACACATTATTTTGTTCAACACGCGACCAACGCGGTCAGCGCGCGCGGCGAGTAGCAGCCCGCGCTCGCTGGCATACTCAGTATGCCCGCCGCGCGAACATGCCTAAACTGCGGAGTGACACCCCCCTGTTTGTACTACGAAAGCCGGTGCTATTAGACACGGCATAAGGGTGACGTCAAGGTCAACATGTATAGCCTGATGTGGACAGCACATCTGTACCTCCTATTATCCATCTAAGACACTGATTCCCAAAGTGGTCCAGTTAACCCCCAGGGGTCCGCGGGAGACTCGATAGGGGTCTATGTTGGCGTGACAAAAAAATGGGCGTTTACGTTGGCGTGACAAAAAAATGGGGGTTCACAATTCGTCAGCGTGGTCCACGAAAATTTATCTGGTTTCGATAGTGAGGAACTAAAATATCGGCTTGACTTCACCTATGAAGTCAAGCCTACATTTTAGGCAGATAAATAATTGATGGAAGTGCAGTGAGTAGATGTCAAAAAACCGGCCAAGAGCGTGTCGAGCCACGCGCATTGTAGGCTTCCGTAGCAGCATGGTTCAAATACATTCTTATTAATCCCAACAGTGTTTGGCACTTGGTCGACTATTATTCGCAAACTTGAAGGACCAACTTCTGTGTGATAGTTTTCCTTTAAATTTCGTTGTATATTCTACCAACGAGAATTTTTTCACATTTTTAGAAACAACCGTTTAGCAGGTATAGGGAGGGGACACTATTTTTGACAAAAATTTTCATTTAAAAAATTTAAATTTCGCAAACGGAGTGCTGAATCGAAAAACGTTCTTAGTAAACCCCTTCTATCTTTTAAAATGCTATCCTATGACACCCCATTCAATGATATTGGCGAGAAAAAAAAAATTCATTGCCCTTTCACGTCTATGAGAGACACCCGAAAAAATTTTTTTTTCCAAGATTTTACTCTACAGTTCTGTCGGCGTAATTCATATGTATAATCATGCTTAGTTTCAGCTCTGTAGTACCAAGGGTTTCTTAGGAAACCTGCGGACAGACGGACAGACGGACATGGCGAAACTATAAGGGTTCGTAGATTACTACGGAACCCTAAAAAGTAAAGTAGGATGGAATTTTACTTGACATCCACTCACAGCAGAATCAATGAATTAACAAACCAATCAATTCTCACTTTTTTATCGAAAACTTTTGATTCGTGATTGGAAGTAGTTGGAACTCAGCCGCAACGCAAATTTCCATAGTTAGATTTAATCTTACATTTTTTTTGGAGCTATGGGAATATGGTAGAAATGTAGCTGCAGGGGGTCCACCGGCACCAGCAAAATCTTGAAAGTGGTCTATGAGAAAAAAAAGTTTGGGAACCTCTGATCTAAGGCAACCTCAGTTGGCTGTATGCGGTGGTTCGTATGCTCTGCAAAGGGCTGTCTTGTTGGCAACTGGATTTTAACGCCACAGAAGTACAGTGCTTTTCTTTTTTTTTTTTTATCAGCCCATATACGTCCCCACCGAGAGGCACGGGCCTCTCGAAACACGAAGGGGATTTAGGCCATAGTCCACCACGCTGGCCTAATGCTGGTTGGTGGACCGCTCGTCTTTTGAAAATGAATTTTCTCGGGTTTCATCACGATGTTTTCCTTCACCGTTGAGCAAGTGATAATTAGAAATCCGTACATAAATCCGAAAAGACGAATTTTCTGGTACAGGCCCGCACCAGGATTTGAACCCGCGACCTTCGGATTACAAGTCTGGCTCATTACCAACTGGGCTATCACCGCTCTCATTTTCATTTTCTTAATGTATCTTGGCAAATAGTGTTTGTCTCCTTTTTATCATTTGCAAATCAACTTTGAAAAATTTTCTTACGTTAATAATTATATTTGTTCCCTAATAGTGCCACTAGATGGCTTTATCAGTAAATTCTACATCGCGATATTGTGGTGTTCACGTCAACCTATTTAAGCTTCCATGCATCTATTAAATTTATCTAATTCCACCAATCACTGTGTGGTTTACCTACCTAAGCCAACCTTAGTTATTAAACTTGTGATTTTACGACTTAAGTACTTATTCTAAATATGAAATTTCCGAAACCACAAAAGTAAAATAGAAAAGCACTGTACTAAAACGATTATCCTGTTGCGTTAGAAAGAAGGAAATCCCATCAAAAAACCAAACTTGGATGTCTAATTCTGTTGTAAAATCCACACCTTAGAATCAGATATCAGAATACCCGCCTTTCTTTCATTGTATCAAATCACTGGTACCTATTAAATAACTGAAATAAATGAACTCTGTGTCGGTACAATAAGAACGACTTTGCAATAAAACTGAGACAACATATTGTGTCGCCTCTGTACAAATAAACAAAGGCAGGTTGTGAGCCGAGGGCTGGATTGATTTTCCGCCGAAGAGGACATCGTATGAGCAATTAACTTAGTAAATAGAAAGAGTATGAGTACCTACTGGGCTGAATTCAGAAAATATTTGATTAAGGGAAAGGACTATACATATAATTTGTAACATCGTTTATTGTATTAGAAACTAGCGGATTCCCGGTGCTTCGTTCCCCTGGGAATTTCGTAAAATCCTTCCTTGTTCCTTGTCTACATTGTAAAATGAACCTTTGGGTCAAATTTCAGCTTTCTGAGTCCAAGGTTTCTGCTAGGCGATGATGAGTCAAAGAGGATGAAGAAGAATGGGCTCGTTCTCGCCCAAAATCTAGCCCAAGAGCAAAGATGTCTTCGAGCATTAGTTAAACTGGTAACACTGCCTTTTCTCACATCTGAAATTCGTAGTAACAACGTAGAATGTACGTATAATTTTTCAAATTGGTACTTTAATAAATAGTCAGTAAAGTTATACAATTGTGGTTTTTTGCAGTCTCGTCTACTCATCGCACATCAATGGCGTCATGAGGTGTTAGTCTTGCATACCACAGCCCTATTAATTACCTACTTATTACAAATTGCATATAAATAAGTGAAAGAAGTTTGAAGAAAGTATACCTATGTATATGTGCGAGTGTAGGTCATCCCTTGAGTCGTGGGTCCCTTGGAACACACATAAAAACAGACACAAACACCCATGACCCGAGCACAAATATATGCTTTTTATTACACAACTATTTGCCCCGATTGGGGATCGAACCCAGGAACCATTGGTCAAACGGCAGCGCCATTACCACTCGGAAGAGAGTGCCAAATTGACCAGCAGTCCGGTTTTTGGACGGAAGGTGTTTTTGGATCGTAGCAGGTAGCAATCTGTGGTCTCTGCCTACCCCAGTCGGACAAAGGCGTGAGCTTATATTTTCATCAGCCCATATACGTCCCCACTGCTGGGGCACGGGCCTCCCTCAATAAAATGAGGGGTAAATGCCATACTCACCAAGTTTTGATTTAATTTTAGAGATTTCCTTCTCTGTGTGCATGAACTTGCTTGCATGTTTACCTTAGTGAGCTTATATATGCATAAACAATGATTGTTATAGTTGCTTACAGTAAACTTAGTTTAAGCAAAACATTTTGTATATTTGTTTTGTCAAGGTTAGTCCGGTTATTAGACCAGGGAAAGAAGTTCTTCGTTGATGCACATATCTGAATCAATATATTATATCATTTGATTCATCTGGGGGGGTGCTGCGAAGACCCATTTCCTGGATTTGGAAAGAGCACAACGAACCTTAATTAAGGTCATGTATTTTAAGAAGAGACGTTTCCCTACTGAAGAATTGTATCGCATCAGTGGCCTCCTATCTGTAAGAAAACTATATATAATTATGACTACCCTTAAAACCCATACATCTTTTACTTTTGACCCCCGTTTAACGGAAAAACGCCGTAAAGATATTGTTTTACAGACTCCCTTTACCAGAACTACTTTTGCTAGTAGGCAATTTAATTCACTGTCGGCCTTCCTGTACAATAAAATTAATAAAGAAAAAAAAGTACACGACAAAAATATTTATGAATGCAAGACACTTTTATTAAAATGGATCAAGCCTAAAACATACGCTGATACTGAGTCCTTGTTAGATCGTATTATATGATTGTTGCAGAATACATCTACAAACTCACATTTACACATTTTATACGACACCTAGTCACATACACACACTCACACACACACACACACACACACACACACATACACACACACACATGCACACACCCCTACACACACATAAATGCACACACACATACACACTTCATTTTATTTGCTTTTTTTTTTTTTAAGTTGTGTTAATTTTAAGTTAAGTTAATTTAAACCTATACTATTGTTGATGTCATATATATTATGTATGTGTATATGTATGTATATACAAACTGTAAATCTGCAAGCTTGCCATATTCACTGAGGTCATTGTACTACTTGTAAAGAACTTAAGTAAATAAATTATAAAATAAGATTGACAAAATTTCGAAATTTTTAATTTTTAATTTATTTTCATCGACAATTAATGCACACAGCACTAATCCATCGATACATTATCGATACTCATGCACATCCCTATTACATGGCGTGTACGGTTTTTAACTGATCAATTTAACTTACACGAACTATTTGCTGTCAAATAAGAAAAAGTAAAAAAATTGACATTGGCACAAGTTTTGGCAGAAATGGTTGTTTGTTTTTTTGCAAAATTTTTCATAAAATTGCCATTAATAGTCATTGAAGTATTATGTACTAGCGTACCAATGTTAATAGTACCTAAGTTGAGTTGAAAGCGGATTTTTACCGGTCGCGTTTACGCCACGGGGCGATATGTAAAATTACCAAGATAACACAATGGATCTGACGTGATGGCCCAGTTCCCTGGCCAGCGCGATCCCCGGACTAAACTTATTTGTGAATGAGGAGATGTGAAAACTTGAAAAGATTTGTGTACACGGAGGAAATTGAATGTATTGATGTGATACGGAACATAATTTTTAGTGAACCGTAAATGAATCGTAAGGAAAGTCATCAGAAAGTCATCATATTCACCAACTTAGACCAGCTTGATGAAGACTGGCTTACTTTGAGGCATTGCTTAACTGTGTCTACAATCCAAAAAGTGCTAGAACACGTATTCGTTTTGTTTTGTTAAAATAAGAATTTCCGTCTCTGCTAGATTGTGTTTAGTGCGAAGTGATGGGTACTCTAAGATGACTATGACCGCAACTGCTAACTAGAACTTAGAATACTGTAAGTACTGTGTAAATAAACGTGTAAATATTGTAAATAATGTCATTTATGCTTTTTACTTCGCCCAAAAATCCTTATTTCTTAGTAGGAATCCCGTATAACTCTAAAATTAAAAATGTATAACCCCCGACATTTATTGCGTATAACTTTTAAACGGCTAAACCGATTTTGATTAAATAAAGCTAAGAACCATCTTAATCACGACAGCTTTCAAACAAAAACCCGCGTCGAAATCGGTTGATTCGTTTATGAGTTACGATGCCACAAACAGACACTCAGACATACAGATACACAGAAACTTATAACATACCTTTTTTTTGTCAAGGTCAAAAAGTAAAAAGGAAAGTCTGCAATCATTTGTTTTGTTTATCATTTGATTTGAGATAAACGAACATTAGGTAAATTTCTATTGCTCCTAAAGTTAATATGGACAGGAAAAACATTTATGTAGTTTATTCCGGGCCACACTTTAAAAAAAAGTTTTGTTTAATTTTAGTTTTTCATAAAGTATTCCATTTTGGAAGTTCTCGAATAAAGTAGGAAACATGACTTATTATCACGTCGGTGAATATGGCAAGCTTGCAAATTTGCACCCTGTATATATATATAGCTTTTATACCGAATTTATCTAGTATCTGCATAATGTTTGTGATTCTCTTTCTTTTGTTTTAATAATATTTTTAAACACTACATTGTATTGTACACCATACAGCCTACCTATGTAAGTTTCAATGGAAGAGCGGGGCCTCCAAACACAGGCTATGTTCGCTTAAATGGAGACCCCAACCCACCAATTTTAAGGCTTTAGTGTTAAGAAATAAACATTTTCATTTTCATTTCATTTTCATTTCATTTTCATTTCATTTTCATTTCATTTTCATTTCATTTTCATTTCATTTTCATTTCATTTTCATTTCATTTTCATTTCATTTTCATTTCATTTTCATTTCATTTTCATTTCATTTTCATTTCATTTTCATTTCATTTTCATTTCATTTTCATTTCATTTTCATTTCATTTTCATTTCATTTTCATTTCATTTTCATTTCATTTTCATTTCATTTTCATTTCATTTTCATTTCATTTTCATTTCATTTTCATTTCATTTTCATTTTCATTTCATTTTCATTTCATTTTCATTTCATTTTCATTTCATTTTCATTTCATTTTCATTTCATTTTCATTTCATTTTCATTTCATTTTCATTTCATTTTCATTTCATTTTCATTTCATTTTCATTTCATTTTCATTTCATTTTCATTTCATTTTCATTTCATTTTCATTTCATTTTCATTTCATTTTCATTTCATTTTCATTTCATTTTCATTTCATTTTCATTTCATTTTCATTTCATTTTCATTTCATTTTCATTTCATTTTCATTTCATTTTCATTTCATTTTCATTTCATTTTCATTTCATTTTCATTTCATTTTCATTTCATTTTCATTTCATTTTCATTTCATTTTCATTTCATTTTCATTTCATTTTCATTTCATTTTCATTTCATTTTCATTTCATTTTCATTTCATTTTCATTTCATTTTCATTTCATTTTCATTTCATTTTCATTTCATTTTCATTTCATTTTCATTTCATTTTCATTTCATTTTCATTTCATTTTCATTTCATTTTCATTTCATTTTCATTTCATTTTCATTTCATTTTCATTTCATTTTCATTTCATTTTCATTTCATTTTCATTTCATTTTCATTTCATTTTCATTTCATTTTCATTTCATTTTCATTTCATTTTCATTTCATTTTCATTTCATTTTCATTTCATTTTCATTTCATTTTCATTTCATTTTCATTTCATTTTCATTTCATTTTCATTTCATTTTCATTTCATTTTCATTTCATTTTCATTTCATTTTCATTTCATTTTCATTTCATTTTCATTTCATTTTCATTTCATTTTCATTTCATTTTCATTTCATTTTCATCTCATAAGAAAATTAATTCCAGTTACAAAAACCCACTACTTACTCCTATGAAAAAAAATAAGGGATTGACATCTTTATTTTAAACAAACCATAAATCCCTCCAAAGGAAATTATTTTCCATTTTTGCGTAAGTTTGAACTTACTTTCCGAGTAGGTTTGGTTTGAAATAATTTTGATTTTTTTATAGAGATGACAAAAATATAATCACGATACTATATTCTGTAATTTAGAGTATATTCATTGATATATTTTATCCTAAATCAATGAGTGTATTGCAAAAGATATTCAGCTATCAATTCTTAAAAGCGTCACGTTATTAGGACCTATATTTCTCTCATTTGGACTAGTTCATTTACATCTTCAACTCATTTCTTCCCATCCCTACAAGAACAAACTGAACGCAAAACGTCGCTGGTTTATTGCGAATAAACACAACAATAAAGTGAGCCGTAACGCTGGCGGGTTACGAATTTCAGGTTTATTCGCGTTTGGACTTTAATACTTAAATGGAAACTTTTTTTACTTTTTTTACACTTTTTTTACTTGATCAGCCACCTAGAACAATATATGTTGAAATCTTGTTCGAGGTGGCTAAACAGAAAAAACTGAATGCAGCAACCATAATTATATTCATGAACGGCACGTCTAGGGCAATCGATCTGCATCAGTCTCATATTGCCACCTGATATATACAAGAAGTTAAAAAAAAATACTTCTTCCAAGATATGCGATGGCAAACTACTAAAATCCAGCGCTCCTAAGTAGTAGCTATCACTACATTACATTTCTGAGCTGCCACCTCAGGAGGTAGGGTTTCGTCCAACGGGAGCTCGGTCTATATGTAATTTGACCATTTTGATTATAAGTAAACAGATTTTGACAATTTGTATTTTGATAATTGCAATAATCACACTTTTACATTATAAATGCAATAATAATATGTTTGAGTATTTTTTTGCTTTTTAATCAAAAAGCATTCGAAATGGTACAAAATTCCTATACGTCTTTTTGGAAATCTGACTTACGTTAAAAGGTAACTAAAAATGATAAATTATACATACTCAAAGGTCCACACTTAGGTTTTCTCTTGAGTCGTGGGTCCATTGCAACATACACAAAGACAGACACGAACACTCATGACTTGAGAAGAAACATTTGCTTGTCCAGATCCAGAAACTGGACCCATAAGTAATCACGTCATCTAGTTAAATAAAATCGTTACGTATTTCTCAAAATATGGTTATAAGGACCCTCAACCAATCCATGTTTTATTTTTATTTTTTATTATAAGATGGGTTAACTCTTGACCTCAATCTTGACCATAAGGTCAAAGATGAGGTCGACGATGGAGGGAGTTAACCCAGAAAATGCCTATAAAGGCACTGGTACTCCCACTCACCGACGGAACACAGCAAGTTGTTTGGCGTCGGACTTCGGTAGGAGAGTGGTCGCGAACCAGACGGCCCTTTACAGAGCCTACCACACCGCATGAGACCTCAGATTAAGAAAAAAATGAAATATCGTTGCCTGGGATGGATTACTAGGAGGCAGGTCTCATTTGTGTTTCCTTAGTCGCCTCCTTAGGTTGCTTAGATGGGGTGGTGTTATTCTCAACCGATCACCACACGGCCGGTGGTCCCACCAAACTTGCGGTTTTAAGGATTGGACCAATGGGAAGTACATGCTTTTCTGGCTCCAGCACTTTTTCACGTGCGTATACTTTCTTGGCTCCCTACAAAATAACCAATCTTGTGTATCTACTGTCCCCTCTGTGTTGCTCTTCCCCTTGTAGGGCAAATGACACAAATTATTTAGTATAAAAAAAACTGTTGGAATGAATAGGTCCTTCAAAAAAAAAATTCAAATTATTTTATTTGCAAGAATATGTTTTACATTAGATGTCAATTAAAAATGTTTACAGTGAGTCACATATTCTACCTAACCTAATAGGCATGCAAATATTTGTCACAGTTTAGATTTATTATTACAATATACGATGAGTTATTTCTATGTCCATGTTTTAAAATCAAAATATTCTTTTAGGTCATAAAATAAATGTTCATGCAGCCAACCCGTTATGTTACGATTAAAAATGTTACCTTCTAATAGTTTAATTTCCTCAGGCAAATTGTTAAAAACAACTATACACATATAAAAAACGTACTAAAATGATTTGGTAGAGCAAACAAGAAGCGCCCGTAGCGCCGAAACATTCCAACGCACATTCGCAACTAGAAACTTGTCTCATTTTCTATTGTACTGGGAAATTTAATAAAAACATTGCCCTTTTTTCCCCCATGCGTTCTCTTATTGTTGTTTTTTCTTGCCAAGAAAATGCTCAAAGGGTTGGACCTGTGAATTAGATATACAGGATGTAAAGGACAGCTTAGCAAATACTTACATGGTGGAATCTACCCATAACTATCATTAGCTATAAGTAATTATTTTTTCCCGGAAACGTCACGTTAAGGAGTTTTCATTATTTACCTACTTTGACGCTACGCAACGTACCGCGAAACCGCGCCCCGCGCGCGATCCCCCCGCGCTACACTGCTGTCGGAGTGCGATGTACATTGCTGATTTTCGTGTTTTAAGTTGTTGTGAGTGAATTCGATTAAATAATCCAAAATGTAAGCAAAAAATGTTAAAAAACATGAAAAAAATTTCAGAGAAAAATTCCACTGGAAAATCATTCAAAATGATTATCTGAGTCCAGGGTTTCAGTTTTTGCTAAGCTATCTTTTACACCCTGTATGTATATGACAGGTGCATCATTCCTAAACGTGGTTAACGGCCTTTACCCTTTAACTCGTCTTTACAAGGTTTTTCATGTACTTATAATTTATAATTAATTATACTTATAATGTCGTCCTATGGTCTCATGCGGTGTGGTAGGCTCTGTAAAGGGCCGTCTGGTTCGCGACCACCCTCCGACCGAGGTCCGACGCCAAACAGCTTTCTGTGTTCCGTCGGTGCGTGGGAGTACCAGTTTATAGGCATTTTCTGGGTTAACTCGCTCCATCGTCGACCTCATCTTTGACCTTATGGTCAAGATTGAGGTCAAGAGTTAACCCATCTTATAATTAAAAAAAATGTTTTTTTAATGTTTGGAAGTATGATTGTGTAATTTTTATTTTTTTTATCTAGTAATAGCTTTCCGCCCGCGACTCCGCCCGCGTGAACTGCAGGTTATATTGTGCCCAACTATGAGATAAAATGTAGCCTATGTCCTTTCCCTGGCTCTAATCTATCTCTGTAATCTATCCATCAAAATCAGTTTAGTAGTTTAGGCGTGAAAGACGGACAGACAGAGTTACTTTCGCATTTATAATATTAAAGTAAGGATAGTAAGGAAGTAAGGATTACAACTTCACAGGGTAATTTTTTTTTAATACACACGTTTAGTTTGGATGAAAGTCATATGACTGATATCACTTTAAATCCAAGACCGCCCAAGATTAGTTATTTTGTTGTCACTCCCATGTTAATATGAGTATCAAATAAAAGGGTCTTCTGAGAAGAATGTGAAAAATTATTTCGGAAAATTGTGTTGCCTTTATTCTGATTTCCAACCAAGTTTCATCAAAATGCGTTTAGAAGTTTTTTCTGGAAACATTAAAGAAATATCCATCCTTACAAACTTTCACTATTATAAAATAGTTGGTTTGTTAAAAAATGCTATGAACACATCTCTAAAAACCCTTTTTTATACAATCCCTTTTTTATTTTAACCGTGTGGTGATCGGTTGACAATAACACCACCCCATCTCTTTCCGTGGGTGTTGTAAGAGGCGACTAAGGAAACACAAATGAGACCTGCCTCCTAGTAATCCATCCCAGGCAACGACACTTCATTTTTTTCTGAATCTGAGGTGTCGTCCTATGGTCTCATGCGGTGTGGTAGGCTCTGTAAAGGGCCGTCTAGTTCGCGACCACCCTCTTACCGAAGTCCGACGCCAAACAGCTTGCTGTGTTCCGTCGGTGCGTGGGAGTACCAGTGCCTTTATAGGCATTTTCTGGGTTAACTCGCTCCATCGTCGACCTCATCTTTGACCTTATGGTCAAGATTGAGGTCAAGAGTGAACCCATCTTATTATATCATCATATCAACCTATTGCAGTCCACTGCTGAACATAGGCCTCCCCCAGGTGCCTATGTTCAGCAAGAGTTAACCCATCTTATAATAATAGTAAAAAAATGTTTGTTTAATGTATGAACACATCTCAAAAAACCCTTTTTTATACAATCCGTATAATATTCATACAGTTGAAAAAACTATGAGCAAAGTAATCAAACAACACGTCCAATCTATCGTTCACCGCAAACAAAACCAACAAACTGCAATAAAAAACAACAGTTTCGCGTATTGCGGTATAAAAATAAAAAACTCGTCGTATAGTTGTCATATACATGTCATATAGTAGTCGTATAGAAGAAACAATACTGTGAAATACCCCTATGTGACCGACGATAACCGTTACGGTTGTTACAATAAACGACTATACAGAGCAAAGCAGCTTTTCACACGTGTTTGTTTTTAGGGAGAGTTTTTAGGGTTCCGTAGTAACCCTTATAGTTTCGCCATGTCCGTCTGTCCGTCTGTCCGTCCGTCCGTCTGCCCGTCTATCCGCGGGTTTCCTAAGAAACCCTTGGTACTACAGAGCTGAAATTTTGCATGGTCATAAATATTAACTACGCCGTCAGAACTGTAGAGTGAAATCTTAGAAAAAAATTTTTTTTCGAGTGTCTCCCATTGACGTGAAAGGGCGATGAATTTTTTTTTTCTAGCCAATATCATTAAATGGGGTGTCATGGGACAGATTTTTAAAAGACAGAAGGGGTTTACTACTAACGTTTTTCGATTCAGCACTTTGTTTGCCTAATATAAATTTTTAAAGTGAAAATTTTTGTCAAACACAAGTGTCTCCCCCCTCTACCAGCTAAACGGTTGATTCTAAAAATGTGAAAAAATTCATGGTGGTAGTGTATACAATGAAATTATAAGGAAAACTATCACACATAAGATGGCTCTTCAAGTTTGCGAGTAATAGTCGACCAAGTGCCAAGCTTAGTTGGGATTAACAAGAATATATTTACTAATATTAGATCCTTGGTACTACAGAGCTGAAATTTAGCATGGTCATACATATTGATTGCGCCAACAGATTGAAAAAATAAAATTTTGGAAAAAACATTTTTTCGGATATTTCCCATACACGTGAAAGGGCAATGTTTTTTTATTCTCGCCGATATCATTGAATGAGATGTCATAGGATAGCTTTTTAAAAGATAGAAGAGGTTTACTAAGAACGTCTTTCGCATCAGCATTCCCTTTGCGAAAAATTAATTTTTAAAGTGAATTTTTTTATTAAAAACAAGTGTCCCCCACTACAAGCAAAACGATTGCTTCTAAAAATGTGGAAAAATTCACGGTGATAGAATATACAACAAAATTAAAAGGAAAACTATCACACATAAGTTGGCCCTTCAAGCTTGTGTGTAACAGTCGACCAAGTGCCAAACGTTGTTGGGATTAATAAAAATATATTTACTAATATTAGATCCTTGGTACTACACAGCTAAAATTTGGCATGGTCGTAAAATTGATTGCGCCGACAGATCTAAAAAAAAATGGTGGAAAAAAATTGTTTTTCGGGTGTTTTCCATACACGTGAAAGCGCGAGGGATTTTTTTTTCTCGCCGATATCATCGAGTGCGTTATCATAGGATAGCTTTTTTCAAGATAGATGGGGTTTACTATGAACGTTTTTAGATTCAGCAATCCGTTTGGGAAGCATTAATTTTTATAAAAATTAAATGTGGAATAATTCACGAGAGTAGCATTCACGACGAAGTGTACACTAATCCAAAATGGCCGCCATACAAGGTTCCACGCTTAAAGTTAGGCGAGCCGAAAGCCAAGCTGTAACATATTGACATTTCAGGTGTCGTTTAATAGGTTTTTGGGGGTGCTAAGTACGAAAATGATATCAAATTTATACAAGATCACCACGCGACCTGCTTTAGCAGCAGCTCGATATTATTATATTATCCCTAACAATAATATTATCGCAAAAAAAATATCAAAAACCAAAAAAAAAAACTATTTAAAAAAACTAAAAAAAATTCGCGCTCGCTTCGCTCGCGCATTGAATACTTCCATTCTGTTATATTTAGACCAAAACTACAATTATTTCTGAAACTACAAACTTTTTGATACTATAGTATTTGGGGATTTTAACATCGACTATGACAATATGCTCGTAGAATTAAAAAACCAGCTGCATATTTGAACCATGCTGCTACGGAACCCTACAATGCGCGTGGCCCGACACGCTCTTGGCCGGTTTTTTTCGATGGTTTTGTTGGTCAATGACCGATTAGGTATAAATGAATACTGTCCTCGTGTATAGTGTCGTATTTATATTTTTTGCGCCAGCTGGCGGCGGGAGTCGAAAACTCGGAGCACGATGAAGGAAAGAAACACCAATTATGCAGGACTGAAGCGTTTATTGAGTTACATCAAGATAAGATAAGATAACTTTATTTGCTTAAAACATGGTTTAACAGGTGTTACAATAAGGTACAGAACTCATGTTTTGCCATATATGAACAGCATGCAAAACGTTGAATTAAATTAATATTTTTGAATTAGTCAACAGTAGGCAAGTCAGAATTATATTAGTAACTAATTATTATTTAACAATTCTGTAATGAATGAATGAATTTCATGTAGAAAAAAAATACGTTAAACACATTTAGTCATGCAAATAGAGCAAAATATTATTTAAATAAGTACTACGATTTAGTACTTCAATCACTTATTAATTAAACAGTTTTTTAGCTGTAAAAAGTTATGCCCACCCCTGGACTCGTAAAACTTTGCAGAGGTTATTCAGGAAGCTAAAAGGCACATGTACACAAATTTTTAGCTTGGTTGGAATTTTTCCGAAGTCAAATGCTAAAGTTCCTGTAGAGATGGAGAAGGAGGATGAAGACGAGGCGCATGCCGCCTCGTTACAAATAACGAAACGATTAAGCTAAGTTAGGTTTGCAGTAACTCTAAAATTAAAAATGTTGTATCACTCCCAACATCCATAGCTTATAACTTTAAAACGTCTGAATCATTCAGATTAATGAAAGCTAAGAACCGTCTCGTTCACGTCAGTAGTCAATTAAAAAAAGCCGCATCAAAAGCGATCTATCCGTTTTGGAGCTACGATGAGCTACGATTCTCTGAGGAAGACTGCACCTTTGCGAATAGGCGTAGAGTCAGTAGGGTCAATAGAACGAATGCGTATGTATGTATTTAAATCCTTTAATGTTTGTTTGTATGTATTTCATGTAATCTTGACTTGTTTTAAATGGCATCCTGAATGTCCTATAAAATAAAGATTTTTTCTATTCTATTCTATTATATTCTATTCTATTCACAGACAGACACACAGAGATATACAGACACACAGATACAAAGATACACTCGTCAAACTTATAATTATAACACATCTCTTTTTTTGTCGGGGGTTTGAAAACACGAGTTGCTATAACTACTTTTTTGCCTTCGTAAATAAATGAAAGTAAAAATGATAAAAGCATCTATTTTTGTTCCAAAGAAAACTACATCGCGATCCTAAAATATCCCAAAAATAGAAATATACCTGTAAAGTAAAATGTCCCCGAAATAATTCGCTCGTTAATTGTGGGAGGCAGTGTCGTGGAAAGTCGTGATAACACGAATGACTAAGACAATGGCGGGGGCACAGACTTAGTGTTTATAGACTCAATTATTGCACTTGCATTCTCGTCCATAAGATTCTACAAAAAACCATACACACTTCAATAACACTCACACAATCAAAACAAGTACACAAACGCAAAATGCGCCGCGCCAGCTATATCGTACTACCTAAGCCACGAACAAATTATGGCAAAAAAATGTTTACGTTTGAAGGAGCACAGTTGTACAATAAACTACCTTCAACTATTAAAAATATCGAATCCTATGATGTATTTAAGGCCAAACTTGCAGAATATATTGCCGCAAATATAACTTAACTTCTTATTGGTAAAAAACTGTAAACATAACCTAACTATGTCTATATATTGCTACTGTTGGTTAGTACTTATTGTAAAACTAAAAATTAACCTAAATTGTGTATGTACCTACCTACTTATTGTTGAAATTAAAAGATGTCCCCGGTGTTGCATGATGAAAAATCAAATACTTTACCTTGTATTTCTCATATAAGTGACTATGTATTGTCTTTTTTGAGAAATAAATTCCTTTAAACCGAATTATTACTTAATAGCTTTCCACCCAGGACTTCGTTTCCTTGGGAATTTGGAAAAATTGTGTAGCCTATTATGTTAATCCAGAGTGTCAGCTACCTTCCTACAAAAATTTACCAAAATTGGTTCAGCCGTTTGAGCGTGAAAGGGTAACAAACATCCATACATACATCCTAACCAACTTTTGCGTTTATGATATTAGTAAAGAAGATTTACTTAGAATTAACTGTACACCATTTATAATTATAATTACTAGATTAAACTATCTAACAGGCTTCTATTTTTTGGCTACAGCTTCACCCAGGCTTTTCAAGGTTCCAAGATACAATTTCGCGTGATTTCAAAGGATTAGACAAACATAATAAAAAAAGTGAGAAATAAATTTGTAGATAATATTAATAACGATTTTTCAGTCTAACAAGAGTCAAAATATACATGGGTTTAGGTATCTCTCTTTCAACCTCTCGGGTGGTTAATTAGTCCATGAAACTGAACAACTTTCCCAAGGAACATAGGTCAAAATACGAAAAAAAAATTTTTGAGTTCCCATACAAACTTCATCAGCATATAGCGAATTTTGTATAGGAGATCATTTTTTTTTTCTTGGCACGCTTATATCTCATCATCATCATCATCATCATCATCATCAGCCTGTATCAGTCCACTGCTGGACATACATCATACAAACGAAATAATCCGTCAGAAAACCAAAGTTACCGACATAGCCCGGCGAATTAGCAAGCTTAAGTGGCAGTGGGCTGGTCATATCTGTCGTAGAACAGATGGCCGTTGGGGCAGAAAAGTTTTAGAATGGAGACCACGAATCGGCAAACGTAGCGTAGGGCGCCCTGTTACTAGGTGGGGTGACGATATTCGTAAAGTAGCGGGCAGTGGTTGGAGGAGGAGAGCTGAAGACCGAGCTCAGTGGCGTGCCATAGGAGAGGTCTATGTCCAGCAGTGGACTGATACAGGACGCTTATATCTATTTTAACCTTTATAACAACATTCAATTCAATCCTTTGAATAATGGCGTCCACTATTCTGATTTTGCCAATGTCTAAGTAGTCTAATTTGTCTATTTTGATATGATGAAATTTGGTACAGAGATAGATTAGAAGAGACGATATAACCTGTAGCCCAAGCAGGCGGAGCCGCTTGCGGAAAGCTAGTCAAAATTAAAATTAGAATGGCGGAATAGTCAAGGTACCTACGACCACACCATTATAGTTAGCCAAACGTGCCGTTTTGGACACATTGCAGCTACCCATAAAGGCGTGACCCTATTCACTTAACGACCACTACAGGGTGAAATTGAAATCATTCGACAAACTTTGAGGGATGAATCTACCCATGATTACGAACAACTTTTTCTATGGGACCAACTTTCCTATTAAAAAATAAAAATCTGCTGTTCCATACAAAAGTTCAATACCTACGCAACCAAAATGTATATAACAACTGATTTTAATTTTTAATAGGAAAGTTAGTCCCATAGAAAAAGTTGTTCGTAATTATAGGTAGATTCATCCCTCAAAGTTTGTCGAATGTTTTCAATTTGTTATCTGTATTTCATATTTAGACTGGACATTTTGTATAATTATATGATAATGATATTTTATAATTATGGAAATAATCCGTAGTATATTAGTTTCTCTATATTAATATTTATAATGTACCTATAATGCCTAAGTTCCGTAATGGTATCATTTTGTAATATTAAATGAATCGTTAAATGAAATGAAATTTCACCCTGTAGAAGGGTGGTAACATAGAATGCCCAACATGCCAATGCGCACCAGAATGATGCGGGGGCAGGGGGTGTTGATCTCCTGCCCCGCAAGGTGGTGGTTCAGACATCGGTGCGTTCTTCGGAAATCCCGAAGCCTGCTGAAGAGCATCGACGGTGGTCAGCGTGGAGTTTTTAGTGGGTCTATCCCACATATCTCTGTTTTGTTTCCCGCTTTCACTCTCGTTTCAATATCACTTTCATGTTTTCCATCTCCTGTAAACTTACATCCTGATTGTCACGGATGACAGTCTAGCTTAACCAAATTACTTCGATGTTATTTTTTGCAATACAAGCTAATGACCAACATCTACTATTTTTGGTGATGTTAATGATATCCATACTATATTGATTTATGCACTTAGGGGATGGTAATGTACCCGTGTGGAGGCTGTAACGTTCAGATTTGACCTTGAACACATTCATACGCTTTTTGCCTATCATGTAGCTTTTCGAAAATGGTTTATATAAAATTTCGGTTATACAGGGACTGAGGGTTGGTGGACGATGAACCAAGCCCTTAATTCTCCACAAAGTATAAACTGCCCTCCTTATTTAAAAAAAATGAAAGGGCTCGTTGCCCAGTGGAGCTTGCTGATCTTAACCGATCGGTGAGGTTAAGTAACATACACAGAGGCAGGGAATCTGATGGGTGACCAATTTGGCAATTTATCACGAGCGTTTTCGTGCAAAATAATTGTGTGTCTAAGGATATGGAAGAGCGTGGCCTTCTGGCATAACTATTTTTAAACTTAAAAGAAGGTCATAGCAACTAAAGTAAAATCAATTGCTGAAGCAAGAAATATTTTGTTTTACTTAATATTCGCACTGCACATCTCGCCGGTTGAATGCACAGAACACCTTCTTAGCTTTAAGATCATACCAACTGTATTCTTGCAAATACTTAAATGGATTTATTTATTTATAAATATTTTTAATTTAAAAAAAAAATGAATTCTGCTGAAATATGAAATAAATACTAACTTGTTATGGTTATATTATTTATTGAAGAACAGGAAATGTAGAATCTGTATATGCGTTAGTAAATGCTTCTCCCTTAGGCAAGAGCGCCATATATTTCATAAGTACGCGAAAAAGTCTCATTTTCCCAAAATATCTCCAATCTCAGAAACAAGGGACGTATAACAGTATATTTTATTGGCGCACATACTAGCGATATCACGCCGTTCCACTCGGATCGGCCGCGTTTATGACCCATTACCCTGGCTTCCGCTTCCGGGGTAGAAAAACTAACCTGAAACATCCTGGAACATGTGAAAACTTTCTTTAATGTTTAGGCAAACAATGAGGGCGTTTGAAGGAGTTGGGAGTACCTTCATAAATATTTAGATTAAGGTTTACTATTGCCTAATAAAGCTAGTGAAAGGCACTTATCGTGTTTTTTTTTTATTTTGAGAGGTTTTTGTAAATGTTGTAAAATCAAAGTCAAAATAGATTTATTTTAAAGAACATGGATGTTACTTAAAATAAGTCAAAGTGGTTTTAACCGTATGGTGATCGGTTGAGAATAACACCACCACATCTCTTTCCGTGGGTGTCGTAAGAGGCGACTAAGGAAACACAAATGAGACCTGCCTCCTAGTAATCCATCCCAGGCAACGACACTTAATTTTTTTCTGAATCTGAGGTGTCGTCCTATGGTCTCATGCGGTGTGGTAGGCTCTGTAAAGGGCCGTCTGGTTCGCGACCATTCCTACCGAAGTCCGACGCCAAACAGCTTGCTGTGTTCCGTCGGTGCGTGGGAGTACCAGTGCCTTTATAGGCGTTTTCTGGGTTAACTCGCTCCATGGTTGACCTCATCTTTGACCTTATGGTTAAGATTGAGGTCAAGAGTTTACTCATCTTATAATAAAAAAAAAGAAGTAAATAAATTACATATTTGTTCTTTTGACTCTAGTGACTCTACGCCTATTCGCAAAGTTGCAGGCTTCCCCCGAATAGGCAGGAAACTCTGAGAGTTTTTGTCTTTCTGAAAGTTTGTCACAAAAATCTTCAAGAATAATCTCAAGTTCAGTGGTTTGGTTTAGTAGAAGTAACCTTTCTGGAATTGATTGTCCGGGAATTAATGGGCCTTTTTATAATACGACAACGGCACGGCAAAATTGTATTACCATTGCCTCCTATTTACTAGTAAAACTAGAAGCTGGGAACATAGAAGGCAATAGTAATATAAATTCTGTCATGCCGTGCCGTGCCGTTCGAATTATAAAAAGGCCCATTCCCAGATCTAACATTCGTTTAAATAGCAGACGTTTAAGTTCGCGGGTTCCAATTTTACATATACGGATAAGCAAGACTAAACCGGTTAATAGCATAGATTAGTTACTCCACTAATATAAATGCTAACTATACATACAAAACGCATTAGTAGGGATTTGTATCACAGTAATGTTCCAATATGATCCGCTGTGTTCCTCCCACTTCGTACCACTTAACATGTCGGGTGCCGAGCCTCAGGCTGAATGAAATTTGATGTGTTCTATTTGGTGCTTTTTAAAACACCAGGACGTTTTTTTATTATTATAAGATGGGTTAACTCTTGACGTCAATCTTGACCATAAGGTCAAAGATGAGGTCGACGATGGAGCGAGTTAACCCAGAAAATGCCTATAAAGGCACTGGTACTCCCACGCACCGACGGAACACAGCAAGCTGTTTGGCGTCGGACTTCGGTAGGAGGGTGGTCGCGAACCAGACAATCCTTTACAAAACCTACCACACCGCATTAGACCATAGGACGACATTTCAGATTCAGAAAAAAATGAGGTGTCGTTGCCTGGGATGGAATACCAGGAGGCAGGTCTCATTTGTATTTCCTTATTCGCCTCTTATGACACCTACGGAAAGAGATGGGGTGGTGTTATTCAACTAATCAATTGCGTCGTTGAATGACAATGGAGGTCATTGTATCTGTTCAACAGCTCGGCGCGTCACTCGGCTGACGGTGAAACTTCAATTTGATTGCGCGAGGGCCCCGCGCAAAGGATTTCTCGCCCTCTGGCGTTGTCAATATTGACATTTTGACATAGAACCGCGGCGCATTCGGCGCGCTATTACCATCGTACTTGAGCTGCTGGGCGTCTATACTAATCAATGGCGTCTTAATGGCGATTAAATGACAATGGAGCTCATTTTTTATCTGTTCAGGTGACGAAATTGAGAACTATATAATTTTCATACATTCGCTGACAGCCACCGCGACTAGATTACTCAGTATGTATAACGTTTGAACGTCACATTAAATTTTATAAAGGTTTTGGACTTCCATACCAAAAGACATTTAAAGAGCTCTCAATGAACGAAATATTTTTTTATATCTGACACACAGCTTCATTTATTCCATTTCCAAATCTACACCGTCCTATTTTTATTATTAGAAGAAGAAAAACACTAAATTAAATTGATACATCTAGAAAAAACTTAATGCTAAACAAATACATAATTATAAAGATTACTGTGCCAATTAAGGCGACTACAGCACCTAAATTACGATTTTATGATGCATAGATAAGCATGACGCACTGCATTAAATCGAAGAAAAAAAATACTACGGTAATATTCAGGACATAAACTAGATAAGTAGTTTGCTGAAAACATGATTCAGCACTTTTGGTTCGATAGAAAAAGCTCACAAAGTCACCTCTAAATACCAATATTGTGTATCTTTTAAGCTAAAAAAACGATAGTAAAATGCACACAGGAACTTGAATTTGCTATCAAAATGTTCGTGATAGAACACTCTCGATAAGTAGTTAACGCATTTTTCGATTTAAGCTGTTACCTTTCCATAAATCTCATTTTTCTAACTTTCGAACATGTTTTTACGCACGCACGCTTTCATAGTCCGTAAACTTCGTGTATCGACACTATTCGCACTGCCGGCCCAGGCCTGTTAAGAGACGGAGATTGCACTATTCCTATGTGTGCTGCCTTTATCGGGTGCTGTAGTCGCCTTAATAGGCGCTGATTTAAAGTCCCAAGCGGCACAAAACAGGCTTCTATCTGGTTATTAATTTTCGACTCGTGGAACATTCAATATAATTGCATTCGAGTAGCGAGCAGCTCGCACGAATCGAGTAGCTCATGTGAATCGAGTGGCATTCGGTTTCGAGTAACGCTCTTTAATTGGTTTATATTCGATGTACACACAATAGAAGAATTGTTATGCAGTAGTGAAGTGCATAATGGAAGTGTTTTGATTTTATTTTAAGAACCATCTTCCCGCCCAGAACTTTGTTCCTGTGGAAATTTTGGAAAAGAATTACATACATAAACCTTCTTCTTGAATCTCTACATATGATGATATTTATGAGACCTGCCTCCTAGTAATCCATTCCAGGCAACGACACTTCATTTGTTTCTGAATCTGAAGTGTCGTCCTATGGTCTCATGCGGTGTGGTAGGCTCTGTAAAGGGCCGTCTGGTTCGCGACCACCCTCCTACCGAAGTCCGACGCCAAACAGCTTGCTGCGTTCCGTCGGTACGTGGGAGTACCAGTGCCTTTATAGGCATTTTCTGGGTTAACTCGCTCCATCGTCGACCTCATCTTTGACCTTATGGTCAAGATTGAGGTCAAGAGTTAACCCATCTTATAATAAAAAAAACGTCCATTGGTGAAAATCATATGTAAATCCGTTCAGTACTTTTTGAGTTTTAACGTTCAGACCGAGAGATAGACGCGGCGGGGGACTTAGTTTTATTAATATAGTATGACTAGCTTTCCGCCTAGGACTTCTTTTCCGTGGGAATTTGGGAAAATTATGTAGCCTTTCTGTTAATCCAGGGTGTCAGATATCACCACACCAAAATTTCTCAAAATTGGTCCTGCCGTTTGAGCGTGAAAGAGTAACAAATATACATCCATACTAATAACAGGATATGATATAAAATGATGATGATAATCTCAAAATGAAGCGCTCGTAGCTCAGTAGCGCTAGCTGATCTCACCCGATCAGTGAAGTTAAGCAACGCACACAGAGGCAGAGAACCTGAGTGGTGACCAAAGTGGTAATTTATCACGAGCGTTTTCGTGCTTCGGAGGGCACGTTAAGCTGTCGGTCCCGGCTGTTTTCGATTGACTACAGACGTTGAAACCAAGTCGAAGGCCATTTGGCGGTTTGAAAACTCTGACATCAGGGTTAGTCAAGTTGGCCACGCACTTGACTATACCTACACGATAATAAGAAGAAGATCTCAAAATTTCAGGTTAATTCGATTCTGCATACAACAAAATAATGAAAAGTAGCTTATATTTCATTGTACTAAACTTATATTGAAAATATATTTCAGAATACAAGGACGCCGAATAAAAAATAAAAACATTTGAAATTCATCTTATTCTACATATAACTTGAAAATTGCGAAGGTGTAAATTTTATGTCCTTTTTGTTGATTATTTTATTTATTTGGCTCTCATTTCTCAATGCTAGTTCCGCAAAAATTTGGCAATTTTCGCTTAGGGATTTTACACGTATTTCAGATCTAACCATTTTCAGCTCTACCTTTGTAAACAAACAACTTCATACCCTATAAATTTTATGTCCTCAATAAAATAATAGACATTTATGAGTTAGCAATCGTTAGCAATGATCTGTAGGGCCATTAAGTGGTTAGTAACGTCGAAGTTAATTTATCCTATTTAAGCACTGATTTCGAGGGGAATTTCTATCGGAGATGTTAAATTCTCGAAATGATTTTTAGTTTTCATTTTAAACATTTTTTTAATATTTTAAATTTGCTTATATTATAAAAAGGAAAGATTTGTGGTTTGTAACGAATAAACTCAAAAACTATTGAAATGATTTGAATAATGTTTTCACCGATAGAAAGTTCTCTTTCTTAACAGCGAGTGACGTACTAATTTTTTGTTCCAAATTTGATATAAGCATTTATACTTTTTCCGAATTTCCACATATTTTATTGAGTCAAAAAGTGGTCTAGGCGGGAAAAAAACATACAAAACATAAAAAAAAATTGCAATATAATTCTCTATGACTATAAGAAAGTTTTTATGTGACTTTTCCTTGAAATTGGAAAGTCTGCCTAAAATCTGAACATATTTCTCCAAAGAATAAAGGTTAGGTATCACAAAGGCACATTTAGTAAAGTTAAAAGTCTTTTTTTTCTTGTTTCTAGCAGTTTTTTAAGAAATGTTGCTTTGTTTTAATGGGCAAATCACCATCCTTGACGACAACGATCTTCACAGCAACATCCTAATACATATGCTCACGCATAAAATCCCTAAGTATAAATATACACACACATACACACACATACACACACACACACGCACACACAAAAACACATATACATATATATACATACACTTCATTGCTCCCTCTCAAACTCATTGCTTATTTTTATTTTTATTGCTCATATGAATGTTTTATTATAATATTGTTATCACAATACGTAACTTCTATCATTCTAGTTTACAACTTGTTACCATAAATTATCCTTAAAGTATGTTTGTTTATAACGTGATAATGTGTTGATGCACATGATCTGTTCTACCTCTTTTTTATATAATTACCACGAGGATTACGTAGCTGGTTATACGATTACCAAACCCGTTGTTTCTATATAAGTTTAGTACATAAGCTTCATTGTATAACTGTTTGTAATCCCAAATAAAATAAAATAAAATAAATAACGTGATAGGCAGAGCATCGATGGTTTTAGGGAACAACTTGATGCCACGTTTGACCCAAATTGTGATGGTTATCAGATGGAAAAGTTGCATAATGGTGAGAGGTGGTTTTTCGCCCATTATACAGAAAAACCCTCACATCCCACTTACAGACCTTTACTGTATACCTGGGATGAGTAAGTAGCTGGCACATTCTAAGTTTTTATTTCACTCCCAGTCCAGCCTGAAACATTCTAATAGTTTTTAATATTAAAAGAAAATAATTCTGAGGTATCACATCTAACCCAAATCGGAAAACGCCTCCATTCTTTCAGACCCCTGATCCGAAAGAATGCTAAAGCGGTTCACATTATGTGCCAAAAACGCGCCACCTCCTCTGCCGACCCGATAAGAGGCGTACCGAGAGCGTGCAAAGTTGCAACTCTTTCGGCTAGTGCCCACATCCTGAGTTTCAAGTTAAAAGAATTCGGTTCTCGTAAGTAATATGAAACTGTTAATGATGTACAGCAGCTCGAGCACGATGGCGACAAACTCGCGCGGACGCCACTCGGCTGACGCTGAAACTTCACTTTGATTGCGCGAGAGCCCGCGCAAAGGCTTGTTCGCCCTCTGGCGTTGTCAATGTTGACATTTGGCATAGGACCGCGGCGCATTACGTGCGTTATCACCATCACACTCGAGCTGCTGTTGTACGTAAATGACTTAATTACTTACGTTACTACCGTTACCTTAAGCAGTTGATTTACGTTCTAAAGACGTAAAGTGAAGTTTGTAGCCTTCATAGAGAGAGGATATTTTCTTTCTTAAAATCTCCACATAATCTGTTCGTCAATTCTTAAGTAGGAAGTATTTGCTTATAATCCTCACACTGATCCGAATGGCGTTATCCACTAACTAAAAATCACAAATGCTTTATTATACTACACGAATTGTCATACAGTTCATAGGGTTACACTGTAATAAAGGCGAACTTGTCTCTATAAGAGATTTTTTCCAGCCAACCCATCCAGTGTGAGGAAAACCCAAGAATGTGTGTGTAAATAGTTATAAATAAAACTGGTGACTTAATCATCCGCTACAAAAATCAGGTATAAAAGGCTTGTCGCCAACCATTTACACTTTGCACCAGTCAAACCTGGTTTCGCTTCACAGATTCGCTCACAATCCATTAGACAGAGCCGAACGGTGGCTAAAGCGACTCGACACTCCTGAAAAATAAAGGGGAACGCTTTTGTACGTATTAACTGAGCAGATAATGGGACTCTACGTTTGAACATTCTGGTTTTGACAATACTTTGTGTGTTAAGTTGGTTAGTGCTTTGAAATTGTTGAGATGCGGGCTCTTTCTTCATGTTACACGAAGTTTATGTTATTTTTTGATAAATCTGGTAGTTAGCTTTTTGGACAGAGGATGAGTGATTTTGAGGGTCTTTTTTCACTCATCCGGGGGACGTTTGGGGCTTCGCCTTACGCAGAGCTCGTCCTCGCCTAACTAGTCTTTGTTTGGAAGCTCCGGACTTCACCCTGGCCAGTCTTGGATTAAAGAAAGGGGGCAATGAAGCTTGTCTTTGTTTGGTGGTCATCTTAGATTGGAAGAATGCTCCGCGCGCTTCGCCCTATACAGTGCTCGGACTCCGGCCTCACATTATAGCTAGCCCGCATAGAAAGAACTATAGAAATATTTGTACCATAAGAAAAGAAACTAGCGGCTATTTCATTAACCAATCGCATTTAAATATTCTCCTTTTTAGGGTTCCGTACCCAAAGGGAAAAAACGAACCCTATTACTAAGGCTCCGCTGTACGTCGGTCCGTACGTCCGTCTGTCACCAGGCTATATCTCATGAACCGTGATAGTTAGACAGTTTAAATTTTCGCAGATGATGTATTTCTATGTGCCCTATAACAAAAAATACAAAAAACCAGAATGAAATAAATATTTTAGGGGCTCCCATACAAAAAACGTTATTTTTTTGCTCTTCTTTATAGAAAATCTGTTCGAGGCTGTACTTCATAAACCGTGATAGTTAGACAGTTGAAATTTTCACAGATGATTTATCTCTATTGATCTTATGACAATAAATACTAAAAACAATATTTAAGTGGGCTCCCATACAAAAAGAGTGATATTTTTGCTTGTTATTGTAGATAAGTCTGTCCGAGGCTGTATCTCATGAACCGTGATAGTTGAAATTTTCACAAATGCTGTATTTTAGTTGCTGCTATCGTCATCAGCCCATATACGTCCCCACCGAGGGGCACGGGCCTCCCTTCGAAACACGAAGGGGTTATAGGCCATAGTCCACAAGCTGGCCCAATACGGGTTGGTGGACCGCTCGTCTTTCTAAAATTTTCTTGGACGGGCGGGTTTCATCACGATGTTTTCCTTCACCGTTGAGCAAGTGATAATTAGAAATCCGTACATAAGTCCGAAAAGACGAATTTAGTGGTACAGGCCCGCACCAGGATTTGAACCCGTGACCTTCCGATCACAAGTCTGGCTTATTACCAACTGGGCTATCACTGCGCTATAACGCTATAACAACAAATATTAAAAAAATAGTATAAATTAAATAAGTATTTAAGGGGGCTCTCATACAACAAACGTGATTTTTTTTCCGTTTTTATCGAGATAATGGTTTTAATAGAGTCCGACTTGCACTTGGCCAGTTTTATAGGTCTTGGTACGAAACCCTTCGTGCGCGAGTCCGACTCACACTTGCCCGTTTTATTTTATGTAGATAATGGGTTTATACTAGACCATATTTAGCCCAAGGACGGAAATAATGGAGATTAGTCACGATTTTTCTCTTATTGCTAAAGTTACGACTAGCATTCCGCTCGGCCCTTCGTTCCCGTGGGAATTCGGAAAAATTATGTAGCCTATGTTACTCAGGGCTAATGTAGCATCTTAATGGTGAAAGAATTTTTGAAATCGGTCCATTAGTTTTTAAGTTTATTCGTTACATAGTACATACAAAAATACAAATCTTTCCTCTAATATTAGTGTAAATTAGAGAAAAAGTTATTGCTGCAATCTATTCCGTCAACACGTTGACTGTCCGCTACCATCTCAAATTTGTGGAAGATTTTTTGTGTACAAACAACATTATACTTAAATGGCAGTAACAAGATCGAAACATAAAATTTTAATATTTTTATTTCAAAGTAACATGTCCTTTGACACGGCTTTTCTAATAAAACTCTACTAATTTGTTTATGAAACAAGTAATTGTATGTACTCTCGCTGTTACCTTCGATAACTATCTTATAAATATACATTAAATAAGTAAGTAAGTAGGTACAATTAATCTGCAGTCAGAGGGATAACTTGGAAGACAAGCGCCGTTAAATCTCGACTTACTAAGCTTACACGCCACCCACGCTCTCTTATTTCTATCGTATAAATGATATAACCAAAGTTTCATGTTTACTACAAATCTTATACGATATTTTCTTCATTTGAAATTATGATTATATGACACGTTATTCTCCTTTATTATTGTCGGAGTTCAATAATTCCTACCACCTACACGAAATTCGCCGAACATCTCCAAATTATTGGTTCTTTCACCCCAATAAACATGCCAAATTAGCCAACTTGGATAAACACAGTCCGATAACCTTTACATTATACTATTTATAGAAATAATTAATTGGCTACAAATTGTTTCGGTTGCTTGTTACTACAAACTATGTCCTACCCAAGTTTGTAAGAATGTTTGTTACGTTTTACGCACAATATTGGCCTATGATGAGGCTTAATTACTCGTAAATATAAAGCTAGATTAGTTATATCAGTTCAGTTAATTGAGGTCACCTTAAATTGGTAAGCGAAACTT
This sequence comes from Aproaerema taeniolella, assembly GCA_949987775.1. Lineage (NCBI taxonomy): Eukaryota > Metazoa > Arthropoda > Insecta > Lepidoptera > Gelechiidae > Aproaerema > Aproaerema taeniolella. The sequence goes on along the minus strand of OX465261.1, from coordinate 2,187,042 downwards.
TAGGGGATACTCCTTAAATAACTCCGATGAACCGATATGGAATTCACAAAAAAAAAAATTTACTTCTCATACACAGATAAATTAGCTGATCGCACAAGTTGTACGGGGAAGCAAATGTTTTTTTTTCATATTTCGACCTATGTTCCTTCGGGACAGTTGAAAGGCAAAGGAATTTATATACATACAGCCGTTTTTAAATATTGTCTACTTTTTAGTTTTATTAAATGTGGTAAGACCCTAAATATCTGGGGGTTTATATATTTTTAAAGTTTAGAGATATTATGTGAAACAAAATACGTTACTAATACAAAACAAGTCGCAAACTACATCTCCCCATAAAATAACAAAGACAAAACTTTTCCTCCAGTCCTTATACGAAGCAAACCCTAAAACAACCGACGAAAGTTCGCTACTTCGAAAAATAAATATAAACCTCAGCAAACCAATATTGACCGAGCCATAATTCTGGAGTACAAGCAAACAAAGACGATCAACAAAGCCCAAGTTAGGGTCCAAAAAACATCCATCATATTGGCGTTCGTATAGAAGAAGAAAAAGTGGGATGTAAGGAAAGAATTACATCAATCCAATTTAAGGAATGGCTCACATTACGCACATTCCGAGATCCAGAAATTATCTGGCGGTGCAAAAAAGGAGACACCAGCGGATGAAAGTAGAACAAACACATTCTTCTGCGTAATCTTTTCCCATTCTATTTCTGCGTTTCCTTCCTTATCATGTAGATATTGTCTAATGTGTGTTTTTTATTTTATTTTTTAACTCTTGACCTCAATCTTGACCATAAGGTGATCGAGGTCGACGATGAAGCGAGTTAACAAAGAAAATGCCTATAAAAGCACTGGTACTCCCACGCACCGATGGAACACAGCAAGCTGTTTGGCGTCGGACTTCTGTAGGAGAGTGGTCGTGAACCAGACGGCTAGACACAGAGCCTACCACACCGCATGAGACGATAGGACGACACCCCAAATTCAGAAAAAAATGAAGTGTCGTTGCCTGGGATGGATTACTAGGAGGCAGATCTCACTTGTGTTTCAGTCGTAGTCGCGACAACAGTCGGGACCGCCAGCTTAAAGTGCCCTTCAAAACTCGAAATTGCATGTGATGAATTGCCATTTTGATTACCCATCAGGTTCCCTGCCCCTGTCTACGTTGCTTAAAGATTTTTGGATGCTGTTTTATATAGAGCTCGTTTTCGAAGTGAATAGTGGGTCCGCTCAATCGTAACCGAGTAGTTCCGAGTTCGCTACTCATTTCTACCTTGATGGGATTTTATAATGTACAATTACCGTATCAGCAGCTCGAGTACGATGGTGATAGCGCGCGTAATGGTCCTATGTCAAAATGTCAACATCGACAACGCCAGAGATCGACCAAACCCATCTATATCTATATCTATATATAAAAGAAAGTCGTGTTTGTTACAACACTTATAACTCGAGAACGGCTGGACCGATTGCCATGGTTTTTGATTTGTTGTATTTCTCTCCGTCCCGAATAGCAGAATAACTATTAAAAACATTGGAAAATTGACGGGAAAATTCCCATGGGAACGCAGTCCCGGGCGAAAAGCTAGTTATTAATAAAAAAGGTCTATTTGTATGCTGATTCCCAAAAAAAAATTACATTAGAAGGCTGAATACGCCTGTGGCTTATTTTGGGTTTTTAATTTTACCATCGCTTCAGCTTAATAAATATACCAACCGGAAAACTGAAGGCCTTCAGAATAAAAATGAAATGTTGGGCAGTAAAAAGTAAGATGTCTGACGATTGTCCGCACAAAGGCGCACTTACGCGTCTTAGAATTGAGCCATTTAATTCCTTTTCAAGGCTACTTTCCTTACTGTCAATATTTATGTTTAGGTAACGTTCCGCCCGTAAATTATTTTACTTTAAAAATTAATTCACATCCCCTGGAGGTTTATTCTACTTATCAATGGCTGGGAATGACAAAGTCACCATTTGAGCCGTTCAAGTGGCGAAATTGAGAACCATCCATACATTTGATGATGGCTGTTGTGACTGGCGGCGCCACCGCTAACGGAATGTTATGTTGTTTAGTAATTTGCAACATAACGTTTGGTTGGCTGTCATCACCATGTTTGATTGAAGATTCGATAGCAGCAGGCCGAGACGATAGTGACAGCGCCGCGACAACACCGCGGTCCTATGTCAAAATGTCAACATTTATAACGCCATAGGGCGAGCAAGCCTTTGCGCGGGACCCTCGCGCAATCAAAGTGAAGTTTCAGCGTGAGCCGAGCGCGAGTTTGTCGTTACCGTGCTAGAGCTGCAGAATGGTCACCATTATCATTAAACCGCAATTGAGACTCTATTAAATTAGTGGAATAGAGGCCGTGTGAGTCCCCGGCAGAGTAGAATAGGACCACCCTCTTTCTTACCGAGGTGTCGTACAAGGCGACTAAGGTAAATATGCAAGCAAGTTCATCTGCACACAGACGAGAAGGAAAACTCTGCAATTATATCAAAACCCTCGCCAAACCGTCTGCCAAGCGTGGTGAGTATGGCATTTACCCCTCACGTTATTGAGGGAGGCCCGTGCCCCAGCAGTGGGGCCGTATATGGGCTGATGAAGATGAGAGGCCCAGTGCACAGATTGGAACCGTTATGCTACAATATGAACCAAGTAAAATTTTCTGACTGCTGTCTGAGATTGGAAAGAGCGAAATGTATTTAAACACCAATTATCGGTTCAAACTTTTGTTGTTAACTGGATTTCCGCTCGGGATTTAGTTACCGTGGGAATTTGTGAAAATGACATAGCCTATGTGCCATTGCAGATAATATTCTATCTTTATACCAAACTATCTTTCCCCCCGCGGCTCCGCCCGCGTGGACTACAGGTTATATCGTGATATAGCCTATGTTCTTTCTCAGGCTCTTATCTATCTCTGTACCAAATTTCATCAAAATCGGTTCTGTAGTTCAGGCGTGAAAGACGGACAGATAGACAGACAGAGTTACTTTCGCATTTATAATATTAGTAAGGATTTATCCACATTAGTTCAGGTATTTTTGAGCAGGTAGAGTAACAAACATCCCAACATCTAAACTTTCACATTCATAATATCGGTGACATTATGTAATAGAAAAAAAATTAGAAGTACTGACAGCAGCAAGTCTGGTTACCCATCTGCACTACTAAAGCCGACGGTATTACAAGCAAGATAAGGATGACGTCGAGGTCAACGCGTATAGCCGAATGTGCTGCCGTGTGTACTGTAGCGTAGCTCGGAGGGAGCTGGTAACGGGGAACGACTGATGGTGAACAGGAAAAGGCAAAGAATAACTTTTTAAAGCATTTATTGATTTTAAGGAACCTGAAAAAGCCACGGGAGTCAGGGCGCAGACCCACCGCGGCGCACGGAGAGGCAACGCACGTGGGTTAAGCTTCGCTTTAGAAGAAAATGTATGTGATTGTGTCAACTGCGACCCACGACCACGCTACGCATGAAATGACACACACGCGTGGCTTGCTCTAATAAGCGCTGACATAGCTCAACGCCATGCACGCTGTGCATGCGGCACACGGTTGGCACGCGACGCATTTTAGCTGCGGTGAATATCTACTTAGTAAGATTGACATTAAGGCTCAAATTACATTTTGATCTAATAAAATCGTGGGTTTCAATTCGTGTATAGCGTGTACTGCAGTGGAAACGTAGACCCACGTTGACAAACAATTGAATCCGCGCAGATATAATTTTCCACGTTAAAAACGTATGAGTCACCGACTTCAATCCTAACAGTTCGCACAAAGTAGATATCTAGTATTTTTTGTGGACTACAATGCTTATTAGCAGATAACTACAAGCAGAAATGTCATTCATTTATTTAGATGATGTTCTAGTTTGTAGTATTTTTTGTTTTTGTTGTTTTTTTTTTAAAGCGCTGAATCATTTTTTATAAAATTTATATGGGACCTCTTCAGGAGTATACTCTTTCGAACAAATAAAGAATTATTCAAATCGGTTTATAATTGCCGGAGTAATCGCGTAACAAATATACAAAAAAAAAAACAGTCGAATTGAGAACCTCCTCCTTTTTTGAAGTCGGTTGAAAATGCGTCGCGTGGCCGTGCACATCCTGCGCCGCGGTGGGTCTGCGCCTTTACTGTGTTGAATATACATAAAAAGGCGCGAATTATTTTGAATACAGAACCCTTTTGCTAAAAGCGTTCAAATTAGGTTATTATCTTGGAGATATAATCTCCACAGTAAAATAGGAGATATAATCTAATAGGTACCTACATAAAAATTACACTAAAATTAAAAAAATTGAATCACCCCCGACATTCGATTGCTTATAACTTTTAAACGGCTGAACAAATTTTCATGTAACATGGCTAAGAAAACTCGAGATAAAATTATCTATGACACAAAGAAAACTAAACTAAAATCGGTTCATCCGTTTGGGAGCTACGATACCACAGACCGATACACAGAAAAACACGTTATACTTATAACACCCATCTTCTTTTGCGTCGGGGGTTAGTAAGCATGTAATATCAAAACCGGGCGTGTTTCATTATTCTTTGATTTCTGCTGATTGTACCCACTCAAAGCTACTGTAAGCTACTTGCTTACGTCTCTGAACAAGGTTTAAGGACAGCTCCTAAGTACTTACAACTACACAAGGAGCCTTTCAGCCCCTGTCAGACACATCCGACATGTTCGTCGACGGCTCCGAGAGTGTATCACAGTCTTTAACCGAGTATCAAGAAGGAAATTGAAATTTCGGTTCCTTTGTATCTGGGAATTAAGTGGAAAATACAGAAATTGTGAAAAAAGTAGGGATTCTTCTCGTGCTCATCTTCGTAATCTTTACTAGCTTTCCGCTCGGGACTTTGTTCCCGTGGGGGAAAATTATTGTATAGCCTATGTGTAAATCCAGGGTGTCAGCTACCTCCATACCAAAGTTTATCAAAATTGGTTCAGCCGTTTGAGCGTAAAAGAGTAAAAAACATCCATACATCGATGCATACAAACTTTCGTATTTTTAATATTAGTAAGGATTAATTCTTGCTGGTGCGCTGAATTTGACCTCTTGACCTTTGATGAATTAAGGGCGTTAAAGTTTTCCACTTTGCAATAGGCTCCAGAGTGATTTAGCTATAAGATTTAAAAGAAAAAAAAAGTTAAACTATTACAAAGTATTATTATAAAGATAGTCCACCAACCCGCATTGGGCCAGCGTGGTGGACTATGACCTATGGGTCAATTCACACCGCGACGTGACGCGACGTTGCGAATAGAGCCACCCAAAATTGAATTTTATTTATTACATGAAAAGATAAACATTTCATTGTAAGAACGCAACGGCGCGCGGCGGCGCCGCCGCGAGGCGAGATGCGGCGCTGCGCGGTGCGAAGTGTTCTAAATTCTCATATATAAAACAAAGTCGGATTTGTTCGAACACTTATAACCCGAGAAAGGCTGGTCCGAATTTCATGGTTTCCACGGGAACGAAGTTCTGGGCGAAAGCTAGTTTGTGATAAATAAAGTTCAATTTTGAGTGGTTCTATCCGCAACGTCGCGTCGCGTCGCGATGTGCACTGAGAAGGGAACCCTAAATTCCCTTCTTGTTTCGAAGGGAGGCCCGTGCCCCTCCGTGGGGACGTATATGGGTTGGCAAAAAAAAAATTATAAAGATAAGTATGTTAGTGGGTCTCACAAACATCGGGATTTATTAAATTTAGACTAACAACAACAGTAAATTAACATTTATCAAGTGTAAGTTGCCATGGCGGCGGAGTGGGAGTTAATTTTAGTCAATTTAATTATGTTTAATTGCCCTTGACATAAATCAAATTGTTAACTGTTGTAAAGTGTAAGCTTCAGCAGCTCTAGCACGATAACGATAAACTCGCGCTCAGCTCACGCTGAAACTTTACTTTGATTGCGCGAGGGTCCCGCGCAAAGGCTTGCTCGCCCTATGGCGTTGTAAATGTTGACATTTTGACATAGGACCGCGGTGTTGTCACGGTGCTGTCACTATCGTACTCGGCCTGAGTAGCCTAAGTACAACGTCAAATGTCAAAAAAAAACAAAATGACAACGCCAAAGGGCGAGCAAGACGTTGCGCGGTGCCCTCGCGCAATCAAAGTGAAGTTTCACAGTCATCGGAGTGGCGACGTGACGGCGCGTTTGTCGTGCTGGCTATGCACGAATTACGGGTTTTATCGTGATGTTTTCCTTCACCGTTGAGCAAGTCATAATTAGAAATCCAAAAATCTGAAAAATCTGAAAAGACGAATTTAGTGGTACAGGCGCGCACCAGGATTTGAACCTGCAACCTTCCGATCACAAGTCTGGCTCATTATCAACTGGGCTATAACCGCTTTCATTTACATATATTACAATTTTTTATTACATATTAACACATATCGATGAATTAATTACCTAGTCATACTGACTATGTTTCCTGACTGCCTGCATAAACTCTATACTTGGGCAAAGATGTGAAAACTCTTGGATAAAACTAAATTTGTTGAATAAAACACTTTTCAAATGAGAGTAGGTCAGTGACTATACTTTGTCGGCTTTCAAGTAAAGAATTAGGTCAATTTAATCTGGTTAAGGCTTCTGTTTAAATTGTATCGTGGATCAAGATATTTCCATGTAGTCTTAGTGCTAAGAAAAGCGGGAGTGTTTCTTTGTCTGCAGACTGAAATTTTCCGCAAGATTTCTGACGATGAATCTGATCGAGAGTTTTTTCATAATGATATAAGTACCAAGGGACGCCTAGGACTTCTCTTCTGTGTGAACACGAAAAGTAAAGCGTCATGCTTTCTTAGGCTTTCTCATCCGCCTTGTTGTATTCGACAACGGCAATCTCGCTATTCTAAAACTGTTAACATTCGCGCCTGTAATCCTAAACAGGATAGGCGGTGGTTCAGAACCACTTGATGCCTCATTTGACATACATTCTGAGAATTATTAGATGAAACATGATATGTAGTGGTGAGTGGTTTTCAGCCTTTCGCCCACAATACAGCAAAACACTCGTGTCTCTAATACTGACTTTTATAGTAGGCATACGTTGGCAGCTGGTATATTCACTCGTGTCCCTATTACTGACTTTTATAGTAGGCATACGTTGGCAGCTGGTACATTCACTCGTGTCCCTATTACTGACTTTTATAGTACGCAAACGTTGGCAGCTGGTACATTTTAAGTTTTTCTTACACTCCCAGTCCAGCTTGGACTGTTAACGTTTAAATACATTAGTTAATAACTAGTTTTACGAAATTAGTTCTTATATACTGAGATCCCAGTACGTACTATTAACATATGAATACCTGCTAACTTTGACCGACGGCCAGTTTTGAGCTACCAGCAGGTTCTGAAGGTACTTCCAAAAATTACTCACTTGTCTCGAAGTCTGAGTGCTGATGTCTTATAGAATATAATTAATTAAATGTAAAAATAAATGATAAACACCGCCAGACACTCTCCGTCGGCTGTAATTTCTGCCAGACGCTTCACAGTTCGCAAGTTAATCATGCGATTGCACCTACAATCTGAGCCGTGATTATTTTATACGATGTTAAGGGAACTATAATAATACTTTTTATAGCACCCAGATTTCAAGACAAGTGAGTAATTTTTGGAAGTTTTGGAAGTTTTTACCTTCAGAAACTGGTAGCTGAAAATTGACCGTCGGGCCAGGCTAGCAAGTATTCATATGTTAATAGTACATATTAGCACTACTCTTTCCCAGACTTTTGGTAAACGAGAAAATAAGTAATAAGTTGGTCTATTACGTGCGTGCACTGTCTACAATATAGTTAGCTACCCTTCGTTTTTGTCTTTGCCAGGTCTTGCCAATCTTGTTCCTCAAACGATGCCTTTTAAAAGTAGTAACGCCTTTTTTTAAGAAAGAGTGCCATTCAGGTCTTTACAAGGAATGCTCCTTCCATCGGCTTTAAATTAGTTTTAGAACGTGAATCGTGCAATGAATCTGAACAACGTACTCCAAAGACACGTGAAATTTTCAACAGTAAGGTGATTATTTAAAAAAGTAATTATTGATAAGTACCCTATTTTCTTGGGAAAGTTATTCCGTTTAATGAGCTACTCTACATCCTTAATTTTTGTGCTTTCTGGGTCTTAAGCAGGGCATTGATAATGATGTCTTGCCCAGCATCATCCACGTTGGTCTTTTGGCAGCTCCCTATGCGAGGGCTCTATACTAGTCTATATAGCACTTCTTCATGTACCGTTTTAATATGGGGCGTTCTAGAACATGTAAAGCTCGGAGCCGGCTTTTCTGGTGCAAATAGGTAACCTGATGTGCTGCTGTCCGTACTAGTAACTAATTCTTGTTGTTTATTTTGTTTTTATCCTCCTTTTTGTTTGTAAACTTTTGTATGTTTGTGTATTGTTCAGTTTATTACAGCATTTTCTATTCTATTCTTTTAAAAATATAAAAGAAGAAACTGACTGGTGACTGACATATCAACGCACAGCCCAAACCGCTGGGTCTAGAGATTCCAAATTTGGAACGTAAGTTTATTATAAGGTCTAGGGGAGCACTAAGAAAGTATTTTTTGAAACTCAGCCTCTAAGGGAGTGAAACGGGGGTTCGAAGTTTGTATGGAGAAATTATTCTTTTTGGACATTTTGACTTGGAACTTCGTCAAAATATACCTTGAAGCAAATAAACGGGCATGTGTTTCGCGATTTTTCGGAATTGCTCCCCTAAAATATTAAAAACTAGCTTTTCCCCGCGGCTTCGCTCGCGCAAAGAACTCTTTTAGTCACCCATTTCATTCTTGACCCTTTAGGGGATGATTTTTAAAAAATAGCGAAACACGTGTCCGTTTACTTGCTTCAAGGTATATCTTGACGAAGTTTTGAGACAAAATGTGCAAAAAAATTGTTTTCTCCATACCAACATTGAACCCCCATTTCACCCCCTTAGGGGTAGAATTTAGAAAATTCCTTTCTTAGTACTGTAAAGTTCATCGCCATTTTGATGATTCCTAACTAAACAAATAAAAGTTGAGATCTTATACACTTGACATTGATAGGTATTACATAGAAAGCTGCAGAAAGGTATACATAAAATACAATGGTGCTATAAAAATACAACTTTTTGATTTGAATTACTTACTTATTACAGACGTAAGCTGAATATAGTAATCATGTATGTTACATAGATAAAAACACCTTTTTAAACAGACGAATATTTGCTAATCCAGAGTAATCTATTTGGCTATGCTTATTACCTAAGATATTAAATTTAAGTCTTTCAATTAAGTTATGAATAAATAAATGTTTGAAACCTAAAATAGCATATAGGTAGCCTTATTGAAGTATTTATCATATACGAAGAGGGTAATTCATTCTTTGCTTGAAATGCTCTGAGCACTTATGCAATGTGCATCCAAGGTCCGTATTATAGAACGCGACTCAGGCTGATCTATACTTAAGCAGCAGTCGTCTTTGTCATTTTGATAGTGAAAGAAAGAGACAATCAATACTTAAGTATATATCAAGCTTGGTAATTTAGGTAAAACGGACCTGAATTACCAGTAGAGGGAATGTCCACCTAGACCGCAAAAGCAGTCTGCATTGCTGTCATACAGCATACACAACTATAGATATTGATTGATTTTATATCATACTAATAAACTTTCTGAAGTTTTTTTTTTTCATTTCTTGACATTGACTCCCCGCCCGTACGGCCCGTACCCCAGTGACGCCTACATCGCATAAGGTGCTGCTGCTGCCTAGCTAGCTAGCTGAGCAGGATGAGCGGCGACCACGAAACTTTTTTCTAATACTTACATTTTTAAACTCATGATATCTTTTGAATGGAATGTCCGAATTGCATAATTCAAAAAGTTGTATAAAGATATTGAAGCAGTCTTGAATATGAAGTAATTTATTTTGATAAGGATTAATACTAAGATACAAATAAAGAGCATTTTATAGCGGGCGGCATTTCAATTAAATTTTTAAAATAAAAGAACACATATTGTGGCATAACTACAATAGTTAGACATATGCCGTCGCGACATTTTTTGTAAATATTGATGTGTTCTGAAAAGTCGTAGTAAATTATTTTATTCTATCATTAATAGTTTACGCAGCGCACGCAATGTAAAGAATATTTTAGGTAATTTTTTTACACCTTGGGTTACATTATTTGAGTTTCAGTAAGGATCCCTAATTTTTTTTGAAAATATAATATAGCCTATGTCCATCGGGGATAATGTAGCTTTCTAATGGTGAAAGAATTTTTCAAATCGGTCCAGTAGTTTCGGAGCCTATTCGATGCAAACAAACAAACAAACAATCAAATCTTTCCTCTTTATAATATTAGTATAGATAGGGTGACTAAAAGAGATCTTTGCGCGAGCGAAGCCGCGGGAAAAAGCTAGTTCTAAATAACTGTCCTCATTACCACAATTCTGTACAATATACACCACGACACTGAGAACTAAATAAATACAAACACACCACAAGCTTTACAAGTTCAGTCGTAAAAACTAATGTCAACACAACACCATTAGAATGCCTCTTCTATAGCAAGCCTGTGAACAGTACCATACGCCCATAGAATGTCTTGGCTGGGACTCAAACCTTGGCACCAGCCTCTGCCAACTGGGATAATGGTCGAATCGACACAGTTTTGTAGCGGATATAAAGACGGATAAAAATGTATGAGACCGTAGAAATCTAATTGGAGGCCTTCAATATAAATTTTAGAAGTTAATTTACTACTTGACTTTATCGCGTTGTTTTCTATATATGTTATTACAATATGTAAAAAGTCAATCCTAAAAAATATACAATTAGTTTTTTTTATATTAAAAGATGGGTTAACTCTTGACCTCAATCTTGACCATAAAGGTCAAAGATGAGGTCGACGATGGAGCGAGTTAACCCAGAAAACGCCTATAAAGGCACTGGTATTCCCACGCACCGACGGAACACAGCAAGCTGTTTGGCGTCGGACTTCGGTAGGAGGGTGGTCGCGAACCAGACGGCCCTTTACAGAGCCTACCACACCGCATGAGACCATAGGACGACACCTCAGATTCAGACAAAAATGAAGTGTCGTTGCCTGGGATGGATCACTAGGAGGCAGGTCTCATTTGTGTTTCCTTACATACATACATATCTTCTTCTCATTAAAAAGATTTAAGGTGACTCGGTGATTCATCAACGCCTAGCCCAAACCCTTGTACAAAAGTTGAAATTTGGCACAAAGTTTCCTTTTATACCTACATCATATGTTAAGAATTTGAAAAAACTACATTATTATACAAAATCTATGTTTAAGAGCAAAAAATAAATGGCTGATTCTCTAACTGACTGGTCACAGCCGAAAGCAAGAATTTTTTTTCATATTTCCTGGCTAAGTGGGCAGATCCACATCTTTTAAAGTCATCCAATATAGAAGACTTCTATTCACATAGAAATCCTCTAACATCACAGTTATACATCTATGTTATAGACAGTACTCTGGATTTACGATGCTCGGTCGGTACAGATGGTAATTGTTCGAGGCAAAGAATGTTTATTTATGTTGACGAAAAATAAAAATAAATATATTTGGGTTTCCAATGTTTTGGGAAGAGGAAAATCGTTCAAACGGGAATTAAGTTCAAGGAGGTTCCATGTCCTTAAGGAAAAAGTTTTTGAAACCACTAGAAATGCTGTTATTTTAGCACCTACTTTCTTTTTTTCCCGCAGCTCCGTTTCTTTGATTTTATTTGTCACCTTCAAAAATTAATTTAAAGGAGACAATATTTCTTCTTCTTGGGATACAATGTAGCTAGCGCTCGTAGCCCAGTGGCTCTCGCTGATCTCAACCGATCAGTGAGGTTAAGCAACGTACACAGAATTTATCTCGAGCGTTTCCGTGCTTCGGAGGGCACGTTAAGCTGTCGGTCCCGGCTGTTGTCGATTGGCTACAGTCGTTAAAACCAAGTCAGAGGCCATTGTGCGGTTTGAAAACTCTGACACCAGGGTTAGCCAAGTTCGCCACAAACTTGACTATACCTACACGATAAGAAGAAGAAGATGTACCACAATCCAGGATTTAGCAGGTCATGTTTTTTTATTATTATTATAAGATGGGTTAACTCTTAAGGTCAAATATGAGGTCGACGATGGAGCGAGTTAACCCCGAAAATGCCTATAAAAGCACTGCTACTCCCACGCACCGACGGAACACAGCAAGCTGTTTGGCGTCTGACTTCGTTAGGAGGGTGGTCGCGAACCAGACGACCCTTTACAGAGCCTACCACACCGCATGAGACCATAGGACCACACCTCAGATTCAGAAAAAAATTAAGTGTCGTTGCCTGGGATGGATTACTAGGAGGCAGGTCTCATTTGTGTTTCCTTAGTCGCCTCTTACGACACCCATGAAAAGAGATGGGGTGGTGTTATTCTCAACCGATCACCACACGGTTAAATGTCAGTTCAGTAGAGCGACTGCTATCTGACCTCCGTGACCCTGTTAACTGAGGAACCTGACTGAATTGGATTATGGTTACACATATAGTCTCCTGAATTTTCAGGTTTCCTCACGATGCTTTCCCTCAACATGAGGGCATCGGTTAGTGCGCAACTAATGTTCACTAAGAAAACTGCACGAGCTCATTCTACCTGCCCCTTTCTTCTACCGGACATCCAGACGCACTGCGAGGTACCACCCTTACCTTGTCGAAATTCCTCGAACCGTACTGAGCGCTTCTGTACATCTTTTATACTGCGCACCGCTAAGGAATGGAATTCTCTGCCTGCGTCTGTATTTCCGGGCTCATATAACCCGAGTCTCTTTAAAGTTTGAGTGAATAGGCATCTTCTGGGTGAGCTTGCTAAATCCTCACACATCTTCGCCCCTGGGCTAGATACATATCTTCACCCCTGGGCTAGATTGTGGTCAAGAGCAAACCCATTCGTTATTTAAAAAAAAATAGTCAATGGTAGGTACATGGCGATACTTCGGAACTAGACTATCTCTAAACAGACAGCTTATTATAAAGAGAGAAGCGTTTATGTCCTTCCATGCTGGACTGGGAGTGAAAAAAAAACTTTGAAAGTGCTAGCTACCTTCTCTTCCCAGGTATACAGTAAAAGTTTCTAAGTGGGATGCGAGGGTTTTACTGTTTAATAGATGAAAGGCTAACCACCTCTGATAACTCTCACAATTTGTGTCAAACGTGGCATCAAGTAGTTCGCTAGAACCACTGATGGTCTGCCTACCCTGTTAGGAATCACAGGCGTGAACGTATGTATGTATGTAAACGTTTATGTCTGGTGGGTAAATATTCCAACGAGTAGATAATCTAATTAGTGTGTTGTGACATTTTTAATACCTAAGGTAGACTGGAAGAGATCCCTCCAGGAATAAGTCCGTCTTTGCTATTCAATTACCTATAAAATGTTTTGTATAATACTGTTTTTGAGCAACAAAAAATTTACATATACCCATCTCTAAGTAAAATCTCATTAATTTGCAACACTCATGAACAATTTCTCTACCAATTTAATATGAAAGTTCACAAAGTCTCACACCATCCAAGATGTTGCACCCACCTCCACATCAAATGTAATTAACTTTCGGTCCTTATAGTTATGCACAACTGTCTGTATCCACCATAAAGGGGCGTCTCCACTTGCGGTTCGGAATTTTGTTAGGTCAGGGCATCTATGTTCAACCGCACCATCGCAGGACATGGCCCATCTATTGTCCTGTCCTCTGTGCCCTACCAACTGCACTAGGGAGGTGTTAATGGAGGTAACAGATGCTATACCCTTTCTTTGGTTGCTTTCTGGACCGGTAAAATATAATTATAATATACTGCGAGGCGCAGAGAGCGCCTCCGTCCACTTAGGTCCTGGCAGAATAACAGCGTTGTGGTTTCTTACCACAACAAATGCTGAGCCAGCGCCATTTTCAATGACACGATACACGCAACACTAACCACTCACACATACACATACACACACTCACACACACACACACACATTCCTACTCACTCTCAAACACACACTATACTCTTCCAAACACATTAATTTTAATTAATCGTTAAGATACAAATGTTTTTACTTTATTATTTTTTATTTTTTTTAGTTTTTGTAATTGTGTGTAATGTGTCAGTTAAATAAAGGTTTTATCTATCTATCTATATTTACCTATACCTACAATATATATTTACGAACGTAATCCATTTATTTGTGGCCATTGACACGAAGAAGAAGAAAAAGATCTATGTTCAATACTTTAAACTATTTAATACTAGCTTTTCGGCCGGGACTTCGTTCCCGTGGAATTTTTTTGGTAAATTTGTCAATGTTTTTAATAGTTATTCTGCTATTCGGGACGGAGACAAATACAACAAATCAAAAACCATGAAAATCGGTCCAGCCGTTCTCGAGTTATTTGTTCGAACAAACCTGACTTTGTTTTATTAAGAAGATATCCTGAACATGAAATTTAACAATTTTATCCAAGGAACTTATATGGACAAAAAAGAGGGGTGTTACCTATAAGTTTGACGTGAGTATCTGTGGGCCTGTGTATCAGTTTATTTGTATATCTGTCTGTGGCATCGTAGCTCCTGAATGAATGGACCAATTTCGAGGCGATTTTTTTAAAAGCTGACGTAATCGAGATGGTTAAAGCTAAATTTGGTCAAAACTGGTGTCGCCAATTCAATGTCGCAGGTGATTCATTTTTTATAAATTTTTAGACTCTATAATTTAGTGTTTACATACATATATACAAATTTTGATCCCTCGGAAAAATCTGTTATCCACAAGTTACCATCGGATCACTCGGGCCAACTAGTTTCCTTTGATGCGCTTCGTGGAAAGGCTGTAGAAAGAGGTATCAAATATGTGCCTATTAGTGACATAAGGCTTGAGAATTACAGAAGTAATATGATCACCAAACTACCAGATCTAAGATTTGAGAGTGATGATCCTAACAAACTTTATAACTCTGTACTCAGTTTATCTAAGCAAGAATATGACATTGTGTTTAAATCCAAGACGCTAAAAATTAATGACTCCTTGAAGTTTAGTGATTGGGCGACAGTGGGAATTCACAAAAGCAGGGAAAGGCTATATGATCTCTATGGTGAGAAAGCATATAACCATTCTGAAACTTTTGTTGCGTATGTTAGAGCTTATTCCAAAACATTTAAACGTGTATGTAAAGCGGCGAAGGCTATGTTTGTTAGAAACAAAATTAAAAATAGTAGTAATATCGTTAAGACTTCTTGGAAAATTATTAATAGTGAGACGGGAAGGGTTAAGGCTCGCAAGTTTGATTTTAAGCTCAATATTAATGACAAAATCCTAACTTCCGATGTAGCTATTGCTACAGAGTTTGAAAGGTTTTTCGCTGACATTCCAGTCTCCACTACTCAATCACTTGGCTCATCTCCCGCTCTCGCTGAATCGCTACTCAAGCAAAATGTAGACGAAAGTAAGGTTCATTTCAGTTTTTCACACATAAGAATTGTTGACATTCTTAAAACTTTTAAAATGTTAAACATGAAAAAGACTGCGGACCTTGATGGTCTTTCAGTAAAAGTAATAAATTGTATAATAGATTGTATTGCTCCACATTTAGTGTTTATTTTCAATAGTTGTGTCGATGGTGGTGTGTTTCCTGATTTGATGAAACATAGTAAAGTAATTCCTCTGTTTAAAGCTGGTAGTACATCTGACCCCACCAACTTTAGACCTATTTCAATACTACCAGTACTTAGCAAAATTTTTGAAAAAATTATCCTTAGTCAAATAACTACTCACTTCTATGCTAATAAACTTATGAATATTAATCAATTTGGATTCACACGGGGTCGTTCAACAACCGTTCACATTTTTGAGGCCTGGGAGGATTCACGTGATGCTCTTGGAGTCTTCTGTGATTTGTCCAAGGCTTTTGACTGTGTTCACTATGAGACTCTAATCAGAAAATTACATCACTATGGCATAAGAGGAAATGCACTTAGGCTTCTGGAATCTTATTTGTGTAATAGGATCCAGAAGGTTGAGGTTAACGGCACTAGATCACCTGGGTCCACAGTCTGTATGGGCGTCCCGCAGGGTTCAATTTTAGGACCATTCTTGTTTCTCCTGTACATTAATGATTTGCCTTTTCTTGTTAAAGAGGCCCATGAGATCGTATTATTTGCAGATGACACATCACTTTTATTTAAAGTGAAAAGATATGACACTAATTATGACGACGTGAATATTGCGATCTCAAAGGTAGTTGAATGGTTCACTGCAAATAACCTACCTACTCTTGAACGAGAAAAAAACCAAATGTGTTAAATTTACCCTGCCTAACGTTAAACAGTTTAATACCAATGTACAGGTTAAAAATGAAAAACTGGAAGTTGTAGAATCTACTGTATTCTTAGGTATCACTATTGACGCAAAGCTTCAATGGGGTCCTCATATTGATAAGTTAGCGAACAGACTCAGTTCAGCAGCTTACGCGGTTAAAAAAATCCGTCAATTATCGGACGTAGAAACCGCGAGAACCGTATATTTCAGTTACTTCCACAGCCTAATGTCATATGGCATTTTGCTGTGGGGTAATGCTGCCGACATTAATAAGATATTTGTCCTGCAGAAAAGGGCTGTTCGCGCGATTTATCAATTGAGACCTAGAATGTCTCTTAGAAATAGATTTAAGGAAATAGATATTTTGACATTTGCGTCCCAGTATATATTTAATAATCTTTTGTATGTAAAGAAAAATGAACAATTGTTTAAGAAAAATTGTGATAGGCACAATGTAAACACTAGAAGCAAACATAACTTGGATATACTAGACAGCCGTCTCCACAAAGTAACAAACTCTTTTATGGGTCAATGTATACGCTTCTACAATAAGATTCCCATGTGTATTCAAAACCTACCTTTAGAAAAATTTAAGACGATAATTAAACAAAAACTTTGTAAAAAGGGCTATTATAGAATTTCGGATTATCTGTTAGACAAGCAACCATGGGAATAAATTGCTCAGCTCCAGAGTTATTCAGATATTAAGTCAATTAAAATTAAAAGTAAGAAAATTTATATGATTGACTTAAAAAGAGCGACCCTCGGAGTTTCTTGCCTATTCTTCTCCTGAGGAAGACTGCACCTTTGCGAATAGGCGCAAAGCCAAAAGTGCTAATGTAATTCATAATATTGACGTGTTCAAGTATCATTTTATATGTTCAATGAAATAAACACTTTTGACTTTGACTGACTTTGATTATTCTGCCAAACTATTTTGTGAATTCGAAAAGACATAGTGAATGCGCATAAAAAACTTTTGGAACAAATTGCTCTACCTACCCTGAATGGAATATACCTAAGCACAAAACACACAAATACGAATTAAGTGAAAAAAAAAACGATGTTCAAAACTGGGTTAATAACTCTGAAATAATTCATACGAAGCTTAATCATTCATCGCACAAAAAACCGCTGACGCGAAACCGCTCGTGTGCAAACAGCCTTATCTTTAATTGTGCACATGTTTGGCATTCCACATCCAGGAAAATGTGCCGGCTGGCGTTTGCGGTTGGAATTGTACCGTGGCCATAGTGTGTACACACCTTTATTTGCTTTTATTTGACAGCGAGTTAGTGGCAGTGTTTGCTTAGAGTTTTGTTAGCAATGTGTGTGGTTTGTAACCGTTTTCAACTAAAATATAGATGGGAATTTCATCACTAAATCACAGGAATTTAATTTTATCTGTATCAATTTGAAACAAACAGAAAAATATAATATACACTCAGTTGCAGAAATGCTCAATAAAGTTAAAACTTCCTCGAACATAACGCCGTCCTTATTCATTTCAACAAGACTGGAACTGACAGTATGATGTTTAAAGTAGCATTAATTTTAATTAACTAACTTTAATTAACTTTAATGTGGGTTATTATTTAAAGTAGAATTAACTTTGATGGACGTCTCTGCAATCGGGCGAAAGTGTGTTAAATCGGGTAACTTTACATTAGTTAACAAAACTCGAGGATGTGAAAAACTCAAAGGCCCAGATTAGGTTATACTTAGTATAGTTGATTCCTTTAGTGGTCCGACCTGGGCATTTCATGAAACCCCGATCTAATCCTAGGGTCGTGGGTTCAAGTCCCATTCGCGCCAAACATTTTTCTTTCCCAAAATTTATTTAGAAAAAGAAAATCTCACAACGCCAAATGAATTTCCCAAAATGGTCGAATTTTCCGGTAAACTTTCGTTTGAACCAAACTTCTGGAAATGGTCCATCTAACTCTAAATGAAAGTAGAATTTCTAACATGTAATATGAAACCTCATTTATTCAGTTGCAGCCTCAGTTCAGGCGTGGTTTAGTTAGTTTTACTTACAACAAAGTTTATGAATGCTGCCGTAAGTAGGTTTAAACATTTGGATATTTCGCAGTTATGCGTTATTTAATACTCAAATCTACAGTATCTACGTCTACACTATATACTTATAAAGAGGAAAGATTTGATTGTTTGTTTGCATTGAATAGGCTAAGATACTACTGGACCAATTTGAAAAATTCTTACACTATTAGAATGCTTAATGTAGCATAATGATCCTTGACTAACAAAGGCTACATAATTTTCCCGAATTCCCACGGGAAAAAAGTCCCGGTTGGAATGCTAGTGTATCTTATAACAATTTTCAACATCGCTTACTACAGAAACAAATGGATTAATAGAAATATTTTTTAAGGAAAAAAAAATGTTTGGCGCGTATGGGACTTGAACCCATAACCTCAGGATTAGATCTCCTGGTGCTCTAACCAACTGAGCTATCGTGCCTTCAAGTCAAGTGGCGAAATTTCTCATTTCCTTACTAAGCAGCTTGAATATTTTTCTTTTCGTAAAAATTAATTATTGTGAATATCCCTCACGCAGTTAAGCGTTTCAAAAAAACTAAATTAAAAATCTGATTAATATAGGTAATTGGGCTAAGAATAACCATTTAATTTTGTAGAGATTCTTGCCCATAAGCAAAGATGTGATAAAAGATGTAGCAAGCTCACCCAGAAGATGCCTATTCACTCAAACGTTTTAGATATTCTGGTTATATGAGCCAGGAAATACAGCCGCAGGCAGAGAATTCCATTCCTTAGAGGTGCGCTATAAAAAAATATGGAGAGAAGCGCTCAGTACGGATCCGGGAATTTCGGCAAGTTAAAGGACCTACTGCGTTTGGACGTCCGGTAGAAGAAATGGGCAGTTGGAATAAGCTCGTGTAAAACATCTGTTTAGTGTCATATGCGGAGCTTCTTGGACCAAACATACATTTTATACACCACCTGCATCTGGAGCACGTATTATACGTCAAGTATTCTATATTTAAAAGTAAGCCATTAAAGCTTAAGGGAAATAAAATTGTATGGAACTTAATTTGGGCATTAATGACATTTAAATATGGAACGCCAAAATTTCCACAAAAACTTCTATCAAAACTAATTTCGAAAAAAAACCAAAGCTATTGAAGGCTTAACTTCCTTGGTCCAAGGAGATTTTAACTATAAAATTTGACACATCAAAGAGATTTTACTTTTATGAAAAATATTTAGTATAAAAACTTGGCTGTATGTCTTAGCTATTGACTTTCCTTTGCCTTCGGAACTAAATATTATAAGAAAACGTCGTCGGTGATTTTGGATCTGTGATTTTTACCGCGAATTACTAAATTGTTTAATAAGCTTTTTTAATAAATCTAAAAAAAAAGTCCAGTATGTAGGTAATTCCAGCGACTCTGACATAGAAACGGAGGCTCAAAACATTATTGATGGGATGAATTTATGATTTCTTTTTTATTTAACCTCACAGTAGGTGTATAAAGTAGAGTAAGCTTCTCGGGGATAAAAGTGTCTTAGTCTAGGGCAGACTTGAATCCTTCGCTTCATTCAGGATTCTTAACATAATTCCCTCGCTCCGCTCGGGAATTAACATTTTAATTCCCTCACTACGTTCGGGAATTAACTACAGAATCCTTCATTTCGCTCAGGATTCAATATGCTGCCCGTGACTTAATACACTGTTTTATCCCCTTGCTGCTTAATCTACTATTATCCCTGAGTTGTTCGACAAATATTGGAAATTATTTTAATAGCTCTCAGCAAACCTCTTTCAGAAAATGTATCTCTTTAATGTTAGAAAAGTCTTGGAAATGCTCCTTCATTTCCAGCACTTTTTTTTTGAAGTCTCCTATGAGGCTGTCATAAGCGCAATTGGACGCTACTAGCCATGTCAAGATTAAGAAAAAAAACGTTTTGACAGGTTTAGCGGTAAAACATCTATTAGGCTCTAAGGTAGAAGCGCTACTGTAACCTATTAGGAAGACGTGGGTCACCCCATTGGTGCTTGCGGATCTAAATCGATCAGTAAAGTTAAGCAACGTACACAAGGCAGGGAACTTGATGGTAAGTGGCAATTTACCACTATCATTTCCGTGCTTCTGAGGGCACGTTAATCTGCTGTGGATTGACTATGGTCGTTAGGTAAACCAAGTCAGAAGCCATTTGGCGGTTTGAAAATTCTTACACGAACGGTAGTCAGGTTTGCCACGTACCTGATTATATCTACATGATAGGTTTTCAGTCTTCTCATTCAATTACAATTTGAAGCGCTCATAGCCCAACGACTCTCACTGATCTCAACCAATCAGTGAGGTTAAGCAACGTACACAGAGGTAGGAAACCTGATGGGTGACCAAAGTGGCAATTTATCACCAGTGTTTCCGTGCTTCGGAGGGCACGTTAAGCTGTCGGTCCCGGCTGTTGTCGATTGAACCAAGTCAGAGGCCATTGTGCGGTTTGAAAACTCTGACACCAGGGTTAGCCAAGTTCGCCACACACTTGACTATACCTACACGATAAGAAGACTACAATTTACACAAGCAAAATTTGTATAAAATTAATTTATGAAATCTCTACCATCCATTCCTAACTTAATTCAAGACCAGTGAATTTCTCTAGAAATGTATAAGCACTAAGAGTATGCAAAAATATGCAATAATTTTGTATATGGAAGCGTTGTAGCGCTGATTCAGCGATTTGCATTCAGGCAGCGACTTGGTAGAATTGTGTTTTTATTGCTGGAGATAAGATACTGTCTCTTTTGTCTTAGAGCCACTCGCTGTATTGAAGTTGAATTAGCTCTAGTTGTAGATAATAAAAGCTATTCACTCAAAGGCCAACACTAAGGTTTTCCCTTATGTCGTGGGTCCCTTGAAACATACACAAAAACAAATACGAACACCCATGACATGGCAAAAAATATCTGCTTTTCATATTTTCAGGAATCGAACCCAGGGCCCCTCAATCAAGAGGCAGCGTCGTCATTACCACTCGACCAAACCAGCCGTCCAATCTATGATACAATGACTAAATTAACAGTAAAAAGTAAGAACTAGAATAACCTAAGCAAAAAGAGCCATGTTCAGCATTGCGCTGTATAATAAAAATCTGTATAGCGCCGGTTTTCAGCTTTTCAACAAGTTTTGATTTCTAAAAATCTTGCGATATACTGATTTTGATCATTTCCTGATGATTTGTACAGCTAGCTAATGGTGGTGTTCAATATATTTTCTCTTACAGAAATTTTCAATTATTATTTTTTCAGTTACATCGAATAAATATGAGGAAGAATTTCGTCCAGATGTATTAAATATATTCACAAATTCTTACATAAACGAACAATACATTCTGAAACCACTCCAACCACCAACATACCTCTATTAATTCTGATTTCTCTCTGGACCGAATCCAACCGTCATTACCGCGACCGCAGTTCATTTCTAGCGTCTTCGTAATGAAATTGCAGCAACATTGACCCGTTTAAATGGAGACATCACGCTATAGTGCCCGCTAAATACGAACTGCTTCATTTTACTACTTGTTTACTCTCTTTTTGCTTAATTAAATTGGCAGTTCAAGCGTCAAGATGGCTGGCCAATCTGGGAACTTGAAGCCCGGAATAAAACTATTATGCTACTTGGTTTCCAGGACTTTCTTATTTTTGAAGTCTCCTCTAAGAGGCTCTCTTTTTCTTCTTATCGTGTAGGTATAGTCAACTGTTTGGCGAACTTGACCAACCCTGGTGTTACAGTTTTTAAACAACACAATAACCTCTGACTTGATTTTAACGAATGTCGTCAATCGACAACAGCCAGGATCGACAGTATAACATGCTCTCCGAAGCACGGAAACGCTCGTAATAAATTGCCACATTGGTCACCCATCAGGTTCCCTGCCTCTGTGTACGTTGCTTAACCGCATTGATCGCCACTGGGCTACGAGCGTATCGAGTGCTTCTGGGAACTTGAAGCTATGGGATAAAACTAAACCATGGGTTGTCTCCTTGCTCCTTGATTTCCAGGACTTTTCATTTTTTTATTATTTGTGAAGTAGAATAAAAGGTCAGGAATTAGCTCATGCAACACCTGTCTAGTATCCTATACGGAGCCTTTTGGACCCAAACATACGTTTCATCCCTGAATTGTTTTAAAAATAAATGAGATATTTTACTATAACTCCTGAGCCAACCTTTTGCAGACAGAACCAGAGCAGTTTTATTTATTTATTTATATAATTTCAGGAAGACCAATAGCTAAGAAACAACTTAAATACAAACTTATGTAACAACTAGCTGTACCCGCGACTTCGTACACGTGCGCAAAGCTGATTTAATTTAATTACAAACAACGTGGGCGAAAAACTAACAACCAACACTTAATTGTTAACCAAATCTGTATGAACTTATTATAACTACTAAATACACGATAAGTAGGTACCCAGATTTTTTGAAAATGCGTTGGGCAAAAAATAAATTGGAAAAATTGTCAATTATGAAATGACATCTATACATATTATAAAGAGGAAATATTTGATTGTTTGTTTGTTTGTATATTGAATAGGCTCCGAAACTACTGGACCGATTTGAAAAAATCTTTCACCATTAGAATCCTAAATTATCCGGGATGGACATAGGGTACATGATTTTCCCGAATTCCCACGGGAACGAAGTCCCGAGCGGAATGCTAGTATTCAACTACTTAAGAAAAATAAGCATTTCTTTTAAACTTTTTTTCATCCATTGGGATTCATGGATCTAATACATAAGGATGGAAATCTTCGAGCTCAAACGCGGGCCGAAGAAGAGATAGAGCAACGAGGCAGAACGTCTCGTTCTAGTAGGGTGACAATGCGATTACTCGTATTATAATTTTTTTTTTGGGAGTGCAAAGTATACGTAACAGACAAATACAGGCTTCCATTTAAGGATAGAAGTTTTCCTGTAATTTTATTTTTATATAACAAACCATCAGCAACATTTACGTTACTACATTTTTGTTATGAAACACCAAATTGTATGATAATATACAAGGAGGACACAGAGTAGTGGACGTCGGGAATGTTTTTTTTTTAATTATAAGATGGGTTAACACTTGACCTCAATCTTGACCAAGGTCATAGATGAGGTCGACGATGGAGCGAGTTAACCCAGAAAACGCCTATAAGGCACCGGTACTCCCACGCACCGACGGAACACAGCAAGCTGTTTGGCGTCGGACTTCGGTAGGAGGGTGGTCGCGAACCAGGCGGCCCTTTACAGAGCCTACCACACCGCATGAGACCATAGGACAACACCTCAGATTCATAAAAAATGAGGTGTTGTTGCCTGAGATGGATTAATAGGAGGCAGGTCTCATTTGTGTTTCCTAAGTCGCCTCTTACGACATCCACGGAAAGAAATGGGGTGGTGTTATTCTAAGCCGATCACCACACGGCACAAAGTTGTGTAGTTAGGTTGCGAAAAAATAAAACAAAAACTCACCTTTCGTCTCATCTTATAATCAAATCATTAAAACATGCTTTTAACTTAATTTCAAAACTTTTCCCATGAAAACATTTTCCCCAAGAAATCCATATTGGATTTTTGTAAAATTGGAGTTTTATGCTTAGAATTTGTTTTTTCCTATTTTTTCTAACGGACCTTAGTTCCATAGGAGCCCGTTTAGTTCCATAGGTATATATAACTTAATTTTGATCTTATGTTATTTTTTATTAGAAACTATTAAATAATAAATTCCCCCTTTCACAGAATAGAATAGAATATAATAAAAAAAATCTTTATTTTATAGGATAATCAGGATGCCACTTAAAACAAGTCAAGATTACATGAAATACATACAAACAAACATCAAAGGATTTAAATACATACCATACATACGCATTCGTTCTATTGACCCTACTGACTCTACGCCTATTCGCAAAGGTGCAGTCTTCCCCAGAGAAGAACAGGCAAGAAACTCTGAGGGTGTTCTTTTTAATCGCATTACAAATTTTCCTATTTTCTAATTTTAACTAATTCTGAAATAACTCTAAAGCTGAGCAGTCATTCCCATGGCTCCATGTCAGTTAGGTCATCAGAAATTTTGTAATAGCCCTTTTTGTAAAGTTTTTGTTTAATTACTGACTTAAATTTATGCAAAGGTAAATTTTGAATACCTTCGTTCGTGACCTTGTGGAGACGACTGTCTAGTACTTCCAGTTTATGCTTGGTCCTAGTATTTATATTGTGCCTATCGCTATTTTTCTTCAACAAATGTTCATTTTTCTTCACATATAAAAGATTGTCACATATAATATATTGGGATGCAGAAGTCAGAATATTTATTTCTTTGAATATTTGTCTAAGAGACATTCTAGGTCTCATTTGATAAATCGCGCGAATAGCCCTTTTCTGCAGAACAAAGATCTTATTGATATCCGCAGCAGTACTCCACAGTAAAATGCTATATGACATTAGGCTGTGGAAGTGAATATACGGTTCTCGCGGTTTCAACGTCCGATAATTGACAGATTTGTTTAACTGCGTAGGCTGCTGAACTGAGTCTGCTCGCTAACTTATCAATATGCGGACCCCATTGAAGCTTTGCATCAAGAGTTATTCCTAAGAATACAGTAGATTCCACAACGTCCAGTTTTAAATTCTTAACCTGTACATTGGTATTAACCTGTTTAACATTGGGCAAGGTAAACTTAACACATCGTGCCCCTCGGTGGAGACATTGTATGGGCTGATGAGAGTCAGAGAGATATTTGTTATACATGAGTGCAAAGTTGCTTTTAACCGCGTGCTCAAATTTGATGACCGACCAAGCGAAGGATTCTAAAATTGGATCACAAGCGCAGCGAGTTCTGAGCGTTAGCGAGAGAATCAAAATAGCACAAGGTCAAAAATCGTGGCTAAAAACAATTAGAATTCTGAGCGTTAGCGAGAGAATCAAAATAGCACAAGGTCAAAAATCGTGGCACTCGAGTCTAACACGTAACTTTTAATGAGGTAGTGGAAAATGAGGTAAGCTTCCAAAAAAATCCCATAGATGGTGCTGTTTAAGAACGCTACACATTTTCGTAGTTTTCTTCAAAAATAGAGTATTTTATAAAATATCAACTGAAGTTTAAATTAAAGATCTCCCTGATACTATCATTTGGACATGATTGGAATTTAAAACACTTTGCAATGTTGTATTAAAAACCGATCTTGGATTTTGTTTCGCTCAAAAATCAAAACTAGAAATTGAGACTAGTACTTCTTACCATAGGTCATTCAAATGTCACAAGGTTGAGTTACGATGAAGTTATGTAATAAATATTTTCTTTATCAAGAAAATAGGTAAAGATGAGCCACTGATTCTCTGCCTACCCCCTTAGGAATTACTGACGTGAGCATATATGTATACAGGTTGAAAAAGAACCTCCTAGCTTTAAATGAAAATCCTGAACCAGTACCTATCACTCACTGAACACTTTTTTTTATTTTTATTTTTTATTTTTTTGACACGGTGTCGTTCGGCGCTGAGTCTATTATAGTGTTGGGCTCAGGTATACTTTAAAAATATGTTTTACCATATTAGGGATTTAAAAATATACCCGACGTCAACGCGTTTCCGGGGTATATTTTCAAACTGGAAATTCCGTGTTGTGTTATTGCAAAATATATCAAAATATACTTCTAAATTCCTTTATCCCTACTGAAAATTATAAATGTTGGTAGATAAAAGTTGTAAAAGCTTAAATTTTCGGTTTAATGGGCCTTTAAGTTTAATGAGACTTTAGTTTAATGGGACTTTAAGTTTAATGTGACTAGTTTAATGGGATTAGTTTAATGAGACTTTAAGTATAATGGGATTTTAGTTTAATAATGGGACTTTAAGTTTAATTAGACTTTAGTTTAATGGAACTATAGTTTAAAAAGACTTTAAGTTTAAAAGACTAAGTTTAATGAAACTTAAAGTTTAATGACTCTATTTAACTTTTTACGTACCTAATGAAAATTCGTTACTCGTTGTCAAAATTAAGCGGGCGTTCTGATCTAAATGAGTGAGTGCGTTGCCGTGTTGCGTTCGGGTATGTTTTCAAATACCTACGCGCGCGTTTAGTAATTTGAAAATATACCCGATGTCAACGCGCGCCAGTGACGTCACAGTGTTGGGTAAAAGTACATTTAAAAAAAATCTTGCCTTTTTCGATTCGTTGTGGCTAGGTATATTTTCCAAATATGCGGTTATTCATTAGGTTGTAACATCCTAAACAAGTCAGCAAAAAATCAGAACTACTAGATTTAATGCAAGGTCGCTAGGCTTTCAAACTACAAGGTAGGTACAACCTTGTACCTGGCCTAATTATTTTTTTTACATTGTTTAATTACTGTCTTAAATTTCTCTAAAGGTAAACTTTGAATACCATGACGCAACTTTGAAATTTCACTCTCAACGCGCCCAAAGAAGTTTCATTTCAAATACTCCAAGTTTGAAAAGGATGATGATGCTAACTGTACTTGGACGGGGGCGGTTTGGAATGAGGGCGGAATAAACTAACCCTGGATAGTGAGTGGGACCTGTGAGCGGAGGGTCGTGGGTTCGATGCCAGGTTGAGGCCTGTATCACTATACATTCGTCTTTTAATTCGTATTTAATAGTTATCACTTGCTCAGCGGTGAAGGGAAACATCGTGAGGAAACCTGTACCTCTAAAGGTTATTTCCGACAGACGCATGGTCCACCTATAACTGGAAAACTATAACTGTTAAGTAGTATTTTATAGGTCTACAAAGATCTTGTGGCCGACGGGTGACAGTTGTAGCTAGAAGAACTTGTATAGTAAACAAAGGCGTCACCATGGAAACCGCGGGCCACAAGATCTTTGTAGACCTGTAACGTGTATTTATGGTGTGTTGGTGTGCGAATACAAAAAAATACAATTTCGCAATAGTAAATAGTTTTTACCGTTGGAGGAATAGTAGGAATTGCGTTCATTTTGAGTAACTGGCGGGAATTCCCAGCATAAAAGCAAGTTGGCACAAAGTGCCGGCTGCATACAACGGAATTTTTTGTTATCTTTTGTCTAATCTCAACGCTGTTGAGCCATTTTTGTCTTTGTTCTGAATCTTTATGCACTCTGCAATAAAATAGCACAGCATTGTTGAGAACCTTTCTCCGCCAAACACAAGAAATCATGGACAACATAGTAATAGATTTATAAGAAATTATTTTAGCTTACTTGTGAAAAGATATGTTACATCCACCATACGATTCACTTGAACAAGTGTGAACACAACATCTTTCTACCATTTTGTCAGTATTTTAATTTAAAAAACTGGTATAATCCTTGCCGTTACGAATTATTTTTATACGATTTAAATTACGATGACACTTTACGGGATGCCAGTAGTAATAAATGGTTTGAAAACAATTTTCGTTTTCTTTTGGTAATTTAGGAAAAGATGACGAAGTTATTATGATTACAATTAATTTACATCAATTTGAACTGAAATTCATTTCAAATGCAACGTATTTCTTCGTTATTAACTTCATTGTCAAAGCCGGACTTTTTTGATTAATGAAGTTTTTTTAAATTGGCAAGAAAAAAGAAAGAGACAATCCGCCTCGCACATCGGTGTCCCTTTCGGTTTCAATAGAGGCTGTCGGAGAAGCAGTCGAAAGTGTACCTTATTGCTATGGGGTTAAGTTTCATATTTCTTAATACGATTTTTCTAAGTAATCGGTCCTTTAAAAGAGAAAGTACTAAGTCCATGTTGGGATTTCATGGAAGCTTGCCTTGAAAGTTCCTATATAGAATGTCAAAAATTATTTACTGTCATTCTATACTGCCGGTACGATGGCGATATAAACTTTTCTCGAAATCCTCTGTGTTTCTTTTCTGATTTGACACGTATTATGTTGACAGATATGTTTCCTTTGAGTACTGTCTTCAATAAGCAAGGGCGAAGTGCGAATCGAGCTAGCATACTGGGAGTTCAATACTCTCATAATGAGTGACCAAAGTGTCAATTTATCACGAAGGCACGTTGAGCTGTCGGTCCTGGATGTTGTCGATTGAATAAAGTTGTTAAAACTAAGTCAGAGGCCATTGTGCGGTTTGAAAACTCTGACTAGGATTAATCAAGTTCGCCATATACTTACTTAAGAACCTATACGATAAAAATAAAAAGAATACTCCAAAATACACAAACTTTCACACACATACGCACAAAACATATACTATTACAAACACAACACACACACACAACACACACACACACACACACACACACACACACACACAGAGAGACACACACACAATACACACACAACACTCACACAACAAAACTAAACACTATTATGCCCAGTAAACAAACACATAGGCTTATCTGCTAAATCTATTCTAAGTACGCGTGACTAAAATAAAATAAAGAGTCTTCTACCGTGGCGAACACTGTCTTCCAAGATACAGGTTTACCTAGTTTGGGAGGCAGGGTTTGATATATTTAGAAATATAAGTCTTATAATAATATAAGTCTTATAAAAGAAAAAGAATACTTCAAAACCTTGAAATAAAAACAAATGGAAAGTAAACCCAGAAATCCTATTATTTTCTAGGAGATAAATTCTGAACGCTTCTTTAGTAATATTGCCACTCGGCAGCATTTCAAGAGCCTTTAATTTGCAACTGTGAGTCTCATTTAATTTTGTTATGCAACGGAGTTCCCGCTTCGGTCTTCATTATTTTGGATGAGTCTTTTTGTTGTAATATAATTTGAGTTTAATACTATTTTGTTCTTTTGAGAAATTTCTTCGGTTACGACTTGAAGGAACAGTAGTGCGATATCATTGAGAGAGAACGGATTTGATCGGTAATTTTATTTTATGATTGACAACACCTGATTTCCCGTTACCCACAAACAAAATCACCAACCTAATTCGTTCCCAAACTACCGAAATAATACAAATGGCTCTTTTAAAATTAGGCTCCCATACTAATTAAAATCAATGAAACAAGCATATAGGAAGACGTCGAATTTTTATCTTTTATTAGCCTAAATACGTCCCCACCGCGGGCACGGGCCTCTCTCCGATATACCAAAGGGATTTAGGCCATAGTCCACCACGCTGGCCCAATGCGGGTTGGTGGACCGCTCATCCTTCGAATACGAATTGTCTTAAACGTGCGGGTTTCAACATGATGTTTCCTCCAAATCCGAAAAGACGAATTGTGTGGTACAGGCCCACACCAGGATTTGAACCCGCGATCTTCGGATTACAAGTCTGGCTCATTACCAATTGGGCTATCAAGCCTTGATTAATCGGTTTTTATTGTACACAGAATTTTATTTTTCACTTAGATATTGTAGAAAAATAGCTGTCAGAGTCAATAAAATTTGCCTGCATTTTTTTGCCCAGTCGTAGATGATAAGTCAGTGATTCAGGACCTACCATTTTACATTTAAAAAAAAAAATTAAATATACATAAATGTTTATGAGATATTTACTCAAAATGATGACAAAATAGTTCAGTCCAAGGTCCAACATGAAAATATCCAGGAATTGAAAAAGGTTCAACTACAAAATGAAATCATGTCTTGGTTATTTCATCTTGGTATCTTTTATCTTAGTCAACAATGAAGGATAAAAATTGTTGACTAAGATAAAAGATACCAGACCACACCAGGATTTGAACCCGCAACCTTCCGGTTACAAGTCTGGCTCATAATTAGCATAATTTTTGAAGGTGATTCTACAGATAAAACTAAACAACTTTCCCCAAGGAATTTTACCCCTCCATACAACTTTTTGGAGAATTTCATATAGTTTCCTGGGAAAAGTTATTCAGTTGTATGAGGAATAAAGTTTTTTTAACAAACTTTAAGTCTTCGAGTGGACCCACGTCTGAATTTAATTTTTTCTAACAAAACATTTCATTACATAACGATAAAAAAAACAAATTGCAATTACCTTGATTTATTCAATACAATACTACCTATTATAATTATTGTAAACTAAAAAAGTACTATTACTAATTTGATTAATCGAAGCTTCCTTAATCTTAGTCTACTTTACAACATTTATCAAATCCAAAGTTCCCAATTTTCCGAGCCATTTTCCTCTCCCGCAACCCTTCCATAAATAAACAAGAAAGGGGAACAAAGAAATAAACTATTCCTTTGTTACTTAAAAACTCATCAGGCCATAAAAACTCATCAGCTATAAAGAGTAAGTCGTACCGTAATCGACGCTTACGGCTGGACGGCCTTAACGAGTCATCGTGAGAATTACTCCCTCGGGAATAGGGAAGACTTCACACTTAAACCGAGGGAAAAAACAATCGATAGATGAAAAGGTACCCATGGCGATGATGACACAGAAGTGTGATTTTACGGGTAAATTATTTAGAATTTATTTAAATAAAAAGTAATTACAAAGATACACACAGAACAAAAGTAGATTAAAATTTATAAATTTTATGGGTTTCTTTTTAATATGTAGTTTTGGATTAAACATATTTTTAAATCTCGTAATAGATTGAAGTTTTAGGTGACTATGTCAGCCTTTTTAGAAGTTCTTAAAAAATAATAGAGAAAAATAAGTTGAGAAGTTACTCGTTGATTGAATTCACCTTCTCTCGAGAAAATTGTAGAGGTGAATGTAAATCTAGTGGAAAATACATGCGACATTTTTCAAGTGTAAGAAACGTTTCTCTTCAAAATCTGAAAAGCTTAATTTTTTCGATTAAATCTTCTTTTCTTTTCTGTGTTAAAAATATTTTAGCTCTTACGTCCACCTCTTCCTTCAAGGTTTTCTTCAATAACAATTTGAAAAAGTTTACATGTCTCAAAAAGTACCCTTATTTTTTTTTTGATAAATGATAAATGATTTATTAAACTGTCCGAATAATACAACATAGTTTTACTGAGATAACCACACTAGGCTAGGCCTGTGTCGTGATTATCTTTACATAATGATTAAACAGGGACATTTCTTATAGATTTTCTATTTGAGCAAAAAAGCATTTGTCTGTGTATGTGTGTGTGTGTGTGTGGTGTGTGTATGTGTGTGCGTAATTGTTAATGTTTGTATAGTTTTAGTCTCATTTAATGTTTTAGTCTCATTTCTGTTGTTTATTGTATTAAATATCATTATCCTTCCCTTTAATCTGTTAAAACTTTCTCGTTTGTTATTCTTTCTCTCGAAGTTATCTTCGCAATTCTCTTCCAGCACCAAATTTCATGAAAAAATCATGGAAGTTTATTTTAATGTTCAAGCTTCGATCAACTACAAAAAAACTAGATACACAGTTCCAAACAAATTGAAAAAAAAAGTGACCGAACTACAATACGTACTCTCGGAACCCAAAACGTCAAGTGGGCAGTCATTTAGTGAGGCCGCTTTTTTGTGGATTGTGTATCTAGTTTTTTTATACTTGATCGAAGTGTTCAAGTCTCATATTTACATTTTCCTCACATATTCGTTTCTTTATTTGTGGTTGACGGCAAAGAAGTATTTTTTTTTTCTTTTAATGTAAAACCTCCTTTACAACTACCAGCTTATCAACATTTTCTGGTTTGGCTGGCTCAGGATAATTGTAGGCTTCCATGAATAATTACATTTTCAGATTTCTATTCCGCCTTCTTTGGAATTAATGTTTTTAAATATTAGAGTTACATAAGAACCGTTTTTCTTTGGGTTGTTTGAGTATTTCACGTTGGTTGGAGGAGAGCTGAAGACCGAACTTATTGGCGTGTCAGAGGACATAGGCCTCATGTCCAGCAGTGGACTGACACAAGCCGATGATGATGACGATGATGTTTAACCTTAACTAACTATTTAAGAAACTCTGAACGGTAACTAAATGATCACCACTTCAGAAAATACACATTTGTAGCTTACTCTATACTATTTAGAAGACAAGCTTGATAGCTCAGTTGTAAATTACCCTGAAGATTGCGAGGTCGATTCCAAATATTTTAAAATCAATTTTTTTGACAAAGTTCAGATATTTATACGGTATTAATGTATGGGTGAGTCTTGGCGTTAATATTTACAAAAACAAGTAGTAAAGTAGTATTTCGGTTATCTAGTACCCATAGTGCAACCATTAGTTTAGGCTTAGATGACGCTTAAGAGTAATGTAGTCTTCACCGAGATGAGACTACGTTACACAATCGCTACTGGCTGGTCGGAGTGCTGTCAAATATTGATTTAAAAGTTTAAAATTGAATTTAAAATATTCCGGGCCAAGGGGCCATTCGGTTTAGAGTCATCGAAAAGTGTTGATCGTGCTTATGCGCACTATGTTATGTGTTTATTTACTAATACGTATAAGTATGTCGCGTTAAATTGATTATATCTCATTGTATACCAGCTTCGCAGTGTTTAATTAAAACTCCCCCAAACATAGCGTCTACAGTAAACAGGATTACTGAAATTTTTGTTAATCCACTTCGAAGTTATATAAAAAAGGATTTTTTTTCGTAATTGGTGCATTTTACCCAATTTACTCGGGGGTAGTTTTAT
Source organism: Aproaerema taeniolella (assembly GCA_949987775.1). NCBI lineage: Eukaryota > Metazoa > Arthropoda > Insecta > Lepidoptera > Gelechiidae > Aproaerema > Aproaerema taeniolella. The sequence continues at coordinate 2,154,136 of OX465261.1, read as the reverse complement.
AACTAATGGTCTAAACTACCACCCCTTAAAGGAATCGTAATGTATTTTCCAGTAACTCTGTATACATTTATTTACAAAACAAGTATAGTCTGTAAATTGCGATGGTATAACCGTTATCTTTTACGATGTCGGAATCGGTTAATCCTTCGATCTCGTTCGAATCGACTACGTGTCATAAAACTATAGTGCTATATGTCACCGTATCGACCATAAAGTTCGGCTTCTATTTACGGTTTGCTATAAAACAAACAGTTAATTTTTGATGCTCTAGGTATCTTTAACAAGGGATAAAGCGGGGTGGGTTATAACCCTGACTGTAGTCTGGCAAAGCTATACTTTACAATGGTCTAACAATGGAACAAAAACATACACACATACATACACTGACGCTTGTGATTCCTGACTTGGTAGGCAGAGCATTTTGTGATTATTATTAGATGGTGCAGACAGCTGCAGAGATACCTGAACACCCCTACCGAAAAAAGATGAAGTTGTAAAATATTTCTTGAAATACGAGAACGAAGTCCCGGGCGGAAAGCTATGTTAAATTATATTGGAGTTGTTACTGAACTTGATAAACATTTAAGTACTGTTTTGTTTGTGAAAGTTTTTTTATGTTGTAAAATAACTCCACTGTGGGAGATCCTAAACTAAATAAATAAATAAAAAGGCACTTTCCTGTTCGGTCCATCCGAAACGAAACTATCAACAAATGTAAATATTATTGAACAACATCCATCACTCACATTCGTAATAACCCCATATTTTCCCACTTTTCCCCTAATACCGGTATATCCCGAAATTCCGGGTATTTCCCGAATCCCGGGAGTGCACTTCGTTACCGCTTGTTACGCTGATCTATCGCTCTATGAGTTATGGTAATGCGCACTTTTGGCGGGAAGAACGCGCGAAAGAGGTCAATGGACTTTTGATATGTGATGTTTTTGAAAACGGACCTTCCTTCTTATCGGAAAAGTTAAATTATCGACTTTGTGGCAAACTCGATTAAACCTGGCGACAGAAGTTTCAAGCTACCAAATGGCCTCTGACATAGTTTAACGACTTCAGGCAGTTCATAACTTTAATGTTTATGTAATAGTGCCTTTAGACAAAAAGCCAAGAGTGATTAAACCTTTTCGTTGAATTCATTGTAAAATATGGATTGATACCAAAAATAATCCCCGCACCGATTCCAGTTACCTCAGTCTAAATGTTGGCCTACAATATCTTTGAGTAGCTTAAGGTGCGGTGGCACTTCACTCAACCAAGATTTTGGTCATTTAAGTCACCCTATCCACCATGCTACCTCCTATAATAGTTATAGTTCCCCACTCCCCCCCTACAAATCACGAGACAAAATACCCCTTACGAGACAAAATAGGTATCTGCTTACCTCGTTTCAATAATTCTCACTTTCGCCACTTGAACGTCAAAAAATGTTCATTATTCCATTGCCATTGAAAAGCCATTAAGAGCAGAATCGTCATCCTGATCATCGTCTTCCGTTGCAGAAACGTTCATTAAAGTTAAAGCTTGTTTAAATGTAATGCTGTCCTTGTTTACGTCAACAGGACGGAAAGTGACAGTACGATGATGTCGTCCCTGCTGATTTCGACCATGGCGACGACGACTCCTGTTTTGGTTACATTCGTGTGCTCGCATGTGAGTGGCTTTTTTTATTGAAAATCCGCGCAAACATATTGCGGGCATGTGAGCACCCCATTCAAGTAATTGTAATTGATAGCCGCAGGTGGACGGGCTTTTAATTCATCGCGTCTAGCATCAAGCTCAGACCAACGATCTAGCTCAAAGTCTTGGACTCAAGCCTTGACCCACATCCTCCACTCTGGTCTTTTTACAGCTTGCTGCCCCCACTGCGAGGGCTCTTTAAGGCACTTCTTCATGTGTCGTTTTAACACATTTTTGTACCTGAGAAGTTGTCCGCCTTGTTTTCGCTTGCCCTTCTCAAGCTCACTGAAAAAGATGCTTTTTGCCACTCGTGTGTCAGCCATCCGTGATACGTATTTAAAGTGGCATTTACATACAATGTCCCAGATTGATTAGAGCTTCTTGTTTCAGAAATTTCATCTTAACAAATAGAACTCCTGTGTACAAATAAATACCTGTACATTTTAACAGGATCTAATTTAAAACTAAGCCACAGTTATAAAGGTGAATGTGTAAATAAGTTCGCCCGAGGCCTTTGTGGCGGGAATAACCCAATTATCAGTAAATTTCGCGGGTAGGCTGAGTGCGACCGGCGGTTAATCTGGTTTGCTCTGGTTTGGACCGGTTTTCGCCGGATTTTTCCCATTTTTTATTAGTTTACGCTACCGAGGCTATTCGAATCGGGGTGAGTTGTAATAGTGTTTGACTGTTGAATGCTGACAATTCAGAGAAAAAGGGAATATTCGGCGGGAACTTTCAAAATCTCACCGTTTTCTAAAAATGGCTATTAGCTCACTATTTTATGTAAGGAGCGGAGGGCCGCACATCAGATTACCACACGCGTGCACTCTGTGCTGTTGTGATAAGAGCGGTTTTGCAACGAATATGGAGTAACCTGATGCGTTGGCCTCTGTACAAGAGAAATATTATTTTTTGTACACTCACATCATCACTGTCTAGGGATATTGCAAGTTTATTCAAATAAACGCGGTCGGTTTGAGAAGCTTACAAGCAAACTCGAGGGATAAAATTTTTAGATGAGCAAGTGCTAAACCTAAATTTTCAATGTTTACATGATGCTGGAGAAGCCGATAGATGGCGCTTAACCAAAGAATAGTGTCAATGTTTACTTAATCTGATGATTCTAATGCTGGCTGTATGTATCTCTCAATTCCATTGCCGCCTCTCCGATTTGAAACGATGAAAATTGATGCTGTCGTTCATGAAATTGCATTCTACATACTGTGGCCTTTCAGGTATCCTAGTCCAATTTGGAATTTTTGTAGTTGCAGTGTTTTAACAATGACCTAAAGAAAGACTGGGTAGCAGTATTTCGCTGAGTGAACTGACAGACGAATACCCAGTTTGCGTGCACCCCAAACCACCAGTTCCAGCCACAATTTCAAAACGGATTTACCAGCGGCCTCAAGAAGACCTATAGCTAAGTTTTTTAGTTCCATTTCCAAAATTTATCTATTTTATTTTTACAAATAGCCAATTGTGGCAGCAATAGATTTATCTGACAATTAGGTAGGGAATTTTATTCGTTAACGAACTAAAATTATTATATCTACCTATTTGCTTCAGATAATAATTTATTATATTTAGGCCACGTGTTTCTATTTTATGTATGATATTGTTACTGTTTTAAATTAACCTGCACTTCTTTCCCAAACAAAAATATCCGTACGGTTATAGCGGTTTAAAAGTTAGGCCTTCCCTTCTGTTAAGTTTTAGTTTACCTCTTAAATTTAATAGTGCAATTTTTTATATTCTCTAATTTTGGTCTGTGTCGAATTTTTGTATCTGTTTGTTTTTAATAAAATCCTTTCTTTCATTTTAAATCACGTCTACTTTATTTTTTGTGTTTCGGCGATATCTCCATCGTAAATTTATCGCTGAAATAAGTACTCAAAGCATTATTGCCATTCGGTTGACAATATCCATTAGCAATATAACACTCTAAACTTCCGCGATTTGAACACATAATTAATTCGTGTAGATATATTTATTTACCTATTCCCGACGTTTCGACATTTCGTTTCGTTTCGAAACGTCGGGAATAGGTAAATAAATATATATATATATATATATATATATATATACGCGAATTAAGACCCGTTTTATAATTTAATTAAATATCCATTAGTATTATATTATACTTTCAAATATTCGCACTTGTAGTGATTTTTGTATTTAATTTCTGTACAAAGTACAATCTACCTTGATTACGTGCTTAAAATATTGATGACATGCGTAACCTAGTTTCCAGTGTATTAATGTAATTTTAGTGCAATAAAGACGCTCAATGACAGCGGTCGGGTTTTATTTCCAGTATAATTTCCGGCTACGTATTTATCCTGACACACCGTAAGCACCAGCCCTTACAGTTTTGGTCCTTCGAGCATTACTAGTGTTTTTTCGTGTCTCTCTACGTACGGTTAGAGCATCGGCTAGGTGGCCTCCCACAAGCGGGTCTCACCACTTTTAGTTGAGACGGGCTTATTGACCGTACTTACGGGAGACTCGGGAATGCTAAGGACATCAGCGAAAGGAGGAACTACCATTCTTTTCACTGTGGCATTATAACATATTGTGACATTTCAATTTGTGACATTTTATAAACTCTGTGACATTTTAAGAAACTTTTTGACATTTGATTGTGAATATTTGATTTGTAGTGAAAATGGAAGCCCTTCTTGTGCGCCAAAAGGAGATCTTAACTACTGTTCAGCAAATCAAAACCAACTTCGGAAAGGATTCTTCTCATAGGAAGACTAGTGAGTACCTGGAGAAGCGTATCTCCACTCTAGACAGTTTGTGGGCGGAATTCAACCAGAACAACGCACAGCTTAATCTAGCGGTTGACAAATCCGGTGAATATTTCACTAAGAACATCTACGCTGACGCTAAGAAGCTGTATGACGAGATTCGAAACACTTTGACAAATTACGAGGGGGACGGCGAAAGGAAGCTGGATCCCAAAGTGCAGGAGTTTTTGTCCGAACAACGTACCAACTTTCGAGCTCTGCAAAGGTCAATTAATAGCATCGACTGTGACAACCTTACAGAAAAATGGGAGCCGAACACTACGTTTGATAAGAAGGCTAATTCTCATATCCAACACATTCAACTCGCTGACCCTGAGTATAATGTGTCTAAGCCTATTGACATACTACTGGACGCAAAAATTTACGCTGACATCATTATGGGCGGCCTAATTAAGGGCTCAGACAAGCAACCTATCGCCCAACAGACGAGGTTAGGGTGGATTTTGTCTGGAAAAGTAAAAACTTTAAACTGCAACGTAGTGATTAACAACCTTGATGACATCACTAACTACTGGGAGATAGAAGAGATTATGAATGATTCCAGTACTTTGACACAGCAGGAACAGTTTTGTGAAGAATTATATGTTTCTACGACTGGACGGCTCCCTGATGGCAAATATGAGGTACGCCTACCAATGAAAGAAAACTTCATGACACAACTGGGACAGTCCAAAGCACGGGCACTGGCTCAATTTAAGCAATTAGAGCAACGTCTAAAGAAAAATGACAAACTTAAAAAGAGTTACCAACAATTCATGCAAGAATACATTGACCTAGGTCACATGAAAGAGTGCACACAATCAGCTAAGGTTAACTGTTACCTACCTCATCATGGTGTGCATAAAGAAGACTCTACAACAACAAAGCTTCGTGTGGTCTTTAACGCTTCCTCGAAGACAACAACTGGGAACAGCTTAAATGACCTCATGGAATGTGGTCCTAAACTACAGCAGGACATACAAGATCTCTTGCTTAGATGGAGAACATATCAATACGTATATACCGCTGACTGCGAGAAAATGTACAGATGCATCCTAATACAAGAAGATCAACAACATCTCCAAAAGATTTTATGGAGAAATAACGCTGAAGAAAATCTCAAAGAATACCAGTTATGCACAGTCACATATGGTATGAAGGCGGCGCCATATCTGGCCATGCGTACCATGCAACAGCTGGCAAAAGACGATGCTCCCACATATCCGTTAGCCGCCAAAGCTCTGCAAAGAGATTTCTACGTTGATGACTTAATCAGTGGAAATGACACCCTTGAAACAGCTCAAGAAGTCCAAAAACAGCTAATAAAAATGCTAAGTGGAGCGGGAATTAACCTAAGAAAATGGTCAAGCAATACACCGCAACTGTTATCAGAATTGGCCCCTGAACAAATAAATCCATCGATTCTTGATTTTAAAAACGCTAACTCAACTAAAGCGCTCGGATTACGTTGGAATCCAAACACTGACGTATTCACGTTTCAAAACATTGACAAACAGAATTACGCAATCTACACCAAAAGAAACCTCTTATCAGAGATATCACAAATCTTTGATCCTCTCGGGTGGCTATCCCCTCTCACTGTGCGTGCCAAGCTACTATTTCAAAAGGTTTGGCTAGTAAACTTAAACTGGGATGACATAGTACCATCTGAAATACAACAAGAATGGGATAAGCTGAGAATTGACATGCAAAACCTTGACAAAATAAACATACCAAGATGGATAGGCAACTTTAAGTTTGCGACTGAATTACACGGATTTTGCGACTCGTCTGAAAAAGCATATGCATGTGTAATATACCTTAAATCAACCAATGACAACGATGAGTCATACACCCGCCTTATCGCTGCGAAAACAAAGCTAGCGCCGCGAAACAAGCCTATCACCTTACCGCGCTTAGAACTATGCGGTGCAGTTTTACTGACAAACCTAATGAAAAAGGTCATAAGAGCCTTACCTAGAAGTGACATCCCAGTGTTTGGTTGGACAGATTCTCTCGTCGTATTGGGTTGGCTCCAAGGAAACCCATCGCGCTGGAGAACCTTTGTCGCAAACCGCACCAAAGAAATCCTACAAACAATGCCTGCTTCCTGCTGGAGATACGTCAGCTCACAGGATAACGCGGCCGACTGCGCCACAAGAGGCCTAACGGCAACACAACTTAACCAACATCCTTTATGGTGGAGTGGGTCGAACTGCATACAAGCCAACGTATCAAGCGACCTGCCGAAAATTGACATGCCTCAAATTGAGATGAAACCCGAAAAGCACTGTTGTGCAACCAAGATTTCAATGACAATTATAGACGAATTACTTCAAAAACACAGTTCTATTAGTCATGTGACGAGAGTGATAGCATATGTATCACGTTTCATATCCATACTACGTCACCGAATGACGCGCAATCAGCCGCTTCGTAGCAAACACGACACTTTAAGCGGTTTGCATACTACGAGCTACGAGGCTACGAGTTTGACAGTTAAAGAAATTGAACATGCATCTCAAATTATAATAAGATCAGTTCAATCACGAGAGTTCGAGACTGACATTACCTCGCTGAAACAAAAAAAGAACGTCTCGGCGAGAAGCAACTTACTGACTTTGAACCCTTATTTAGACGAACACCGTATCCTGCGTGTGAATGGACGACTTCAAAACTCACACTTGCCAGAAAATACAAAATACCCAATAATCATCCCGAAAAAGTCGAGACTGACGGAACTTCTCATACGACACGCTCACCTTCAAACTCTTCATGGTGGACCACGCCTAACATTGACATATCTAAGGCAAAAATATTGGATAGTTGGTGGTAATAACACAGTAAAAGGATACCTAAAGAGCTGTGTGACATGCCTGAGGTTCAGCCACAAAAAATTCAATCAAATCATGTCCAGTTTACCCGAAGCGAGAGTGACACCTTCCAGACCGTTCACACACACAGGGGTAGACTTCACAGGACAGGTTGAACTGAAGATGAATAAAGGGCGTGGCATAAAAACATGTCGAGGTTATGTGTCCGTCTTCATATGCCTTGCTACTAAAGCAATACATTTGGAACTTGTCTCCGACTTAAGTACGCCAGCATTCCTTGCAGCATTTAAACGTATGTGTGCGAGAAGAGGTTCCCCTAAGCACATCTACAGTGATAATGGAACCAACTTTGTAGGTGCAGCGAAAGTGTTGAAGAGGGAATTCAAGCTTCTGAAACTGACTATCGACGCTAATTTCCTATCTGACATGTCTGACATGGGAATAACCTGGCATTTCAATGCGCCTGCATGGCCAAGCGGAGGTGGCATATGGGAAGCGGCTGTAAAAAGCACCAAACACCATCTGAAACGCGTCTTGGGCGAGCAAAAACTGACATTTGAGGAATTCTCAACTCTGCTTACTCAAATAGAAGCATGCTTAAACTCCCGACCACTCTACGCTTTAACTGAGAATCCAGAAGATGAAGTCCTGACACCCGGCCACTTCTTGGTCGGAGGGCCACTCCTAGGTCCCCCGATAACTGACAATGACACAACTTGCATCAGAACTAGATGGCAAATGACAGAGAAGATGCATAGAGACTTTTGGAAACGATGGTCATCTGAATATTTACAGCATCTTCAAACAAGAAGCAAATGGCACAAGGTGAAGGAAAACTTAAAGAGAGATGATGTTGTTATTATAAAGGAGGAAAACCTGCCCCCGACGAAGTGGGCCCTCGGAAGAGTGGTGGAAACACACGCCGGAGCAGATGGTAACATCCGAGTCGTGACCTTAAAGACTAAGAACGGAGAGATGAAAAGGCCTATACTTAAACTAGTGCCACTTCCTACCCAAGAAACACACTCATCAACAACAAGTGAACAAGAGGTCAAGGACGACGGTAATGACAAACCAAAACCTCGACGACAACCATTGAGAAACCGACGTAAACCTAATTTCCTGATATCGGCTCTACTCCTCTTATTAACAATTTTTACACGAACAATAAATGCATCCTACAGTATAGGTGGAATAAACAGTAGTAATACACTCTACTTTGACAAAATTTCCGATCTGAGAATCATACAAGATCAATGGAAAATGGTGATATACTACAATATGACCACTTATTGGCAAAGCATGACAGTCATTGAAGATTATATTCAATTCGTTAAAGAAAGCTGCAAAAACGATCACGCGTGTGTACCTACTGTTACCCAGCTTGATCATGAGTTAGAGGAACTACGTCACTATAACAACCTACTCACAGGTCAACACACTATGCAACGCAGCAAAAGAGGACTGATAAACGGAATGGGAAACCTAGCAAACACGCTATTTGGTGTACTAGATGACAAGTTTGCTCACAAATAAGAAACTGACATTAGAATGATACAGAAGAGAGAAGATCATATCCTGAAATTGTTCAAAAATCAAACAACTATATTAGAAGCGGAGAACAACATTCTAAAGAGAAATGAACTTATAATGAACAGACAATTCGAGAATATAAATCAACATATGCAACAAATACAATCCGAAGTCAACCAAGTTCAATCCAATAGTAGAAATGCATTGCATGCCTTCCACATCCTGTCTTCTTTGATATCTGCAGATGTCGTTCTGTCTAACCTGCGAAGGATACAAGAAGCTCTACTTGACACAGTAACTGATATTTACCACGGACGCATAAGTATACATCTACTGCCGCCGGAACAAATAAATCCATCAAATAAATCCATACAACAACAACTAAACACAATATCAGGCCATCTACAGGATGATCTTATAATACCGGCTGACAATGTGCGAGATTTGTATAGCCTTCTTCACATACAAGCCAAGGTTTCGAATAAATTCTTGATAATGGAGATAAAAATACCATTACTAAACAGAGACATGTTTGAACTCGACAGAGTTATTGACATTCCGCAGAAGAGAGGAAAACACTCTGTTTATACATCTACCGAAACTACATATTTGGCAACTAATGTAAAGAAAGATACAATTATCCCAATGACAGAGACAGATATACAAACTTGCATTCCACACAAAAGCCAATTGTTTTGCCCTTTGAACCACCCCATATATACTTTACAAATGGGAGAGTCCATATGTGACGTCAGATTACTCATAGGTAATGAAAACAAATCCTACTGTCGCTCACAAATAAGAAATTGCACCGACCGATGGATCAAGTTACGCTCGCGCGACACGTGGTTTTACTCGTGTTGTACAGAATGCACGATACGCATTTTGTGCTCGGACGAAGTGGTAACGAAAGCCTTACATGACAACGGGTTTTTGACCCTTGATCACGGCTGTACCATCAGGGGAGAGTCCTTCATCATACATTCACAACATGATTACATGAACCAGATATTTATGCAACAGGAAATTGACATTAACCTAAACACTCCTAAGGAATCGAGACTGAATGATATTATGAACACGTCTCTGCCTAAAAGATTTGACATAGAACATCATGACCAGGCATTTCATAACATACAGCAAGATATTGATAGCCTGAAAAGTCAAGAGCTGGAACCGCTAACTTCTAGCGACTACATTCACCACAGTGTCATTTATACAATGTTATTCGTAGTCATATGTACGCTAATGACCTTTTTATACTGCAACTGGAAGAACCGCTGCCAAAAGTTTGAGTTAAACGAAAAGCGGAAACCATCAGCAAACCCTACTTCTAACATAGAAATGGTAGAGGTCGACCGAACCTGCGCTGCCTCCAGAGCAGCTCCTCAGCCAGCGGCACGGCACGTCGACACTCGAGACAGTGGCCACCACGACGACGATATGACGTCATCAGCTCCTGCGCCACGACGAATTAGTTTTAGTTTAAATAATTAGGGTTGCACCTACTTCATTTTTATTTACTTAAGTGACATTTAATTTTATATTTTTTATTGACATTTAATTCATGTCTTATTGACATTGACTAGGTTAGAGTCTATTCCTTTTTTGTCTCTTTTGAGTTGGAAATATGTACAAAGTACAATCTACCTTGATTACGTGCTTAAAATATTGATGACATGCGTAACCTAGTTTCCAGTGTATTAATGTAATTTTAGTGCAATAAAGACGCTCAATGACAGCGGTCGGGTTTTATTTCCAGTATAATTTCCGGCTACGTATTTATCCTGACACACCGTAAGCACCAGCCCTTACAATTTCTGAATTTTAAACGTTATAAATTTGAAAAATATCGTTTGAGAAAAGCCCTCATTTAAATAAAATAATTTTGTAAAAACGTTACAACATAAATATTTAAAGCAATAACAGGAATAAACCGGCGATAATCCGGGTTATCGAAAATTCTACACAAACAAACATACTAATATACAGTTGTAAACATATTTATACGTATACAGTTAGGGGCTGTTTGCTTTTAGAATACTAAGCGAATCTGCAAATTATGCGTATTAAGTATCGTATTAATAATAAGTTGTTTTAGCTGTTACTGTGTATGTAGGTTAGTTATAGGGTCATAGAGTATGTTAGATGACTTTAAATTTATTTTTTTATTATATTTATTATAAGATGGGTTAACTCTTGACCTCAATCTTGATCATAAAGGTCAAAGATGAGGTCGACGATGGAGCGAGTTAACCCAGAAAATGCCAATTAAGGCACTGGTACTCCCACGCACCGACGGAACACAGCAAGCTGTTTGGCGTTGGACTTCGGTAGGAGGGTGGTCGCGAACCAGACGGCCCTTTACAGAGCCTACCACACCGCATGAGACCATAGGACGACACCTCAGATTCAGAAAAAAATGAAGTGTCGTTGCCTAGGATGGATTATTAGGAGGCAGGTCTCATTTATTTTTCCTTAGTCGCCTCTTACGACACCCACGGAAAGAGGTCACCACACGACCATTACGACACAACGGAAAGAGAAATCAGTTAGTGAATAAAACTAAAATTAAAAATTTTGAATCACCCCCGACATTCGATTGCTTATAACTTAAACGGCTGAACAGATTTTCATGAAACATGGCTAAGAACACTCGGGATAAAATTATCTATGACACAAAAAAAAACTAAACGAAAATCGGTTCATCTGTTTGGGAGCTACGATACCACTGACAGATACACAGATACTCAGACACACAGATACACAGACAGACACGTTAAACTTATAACACCCCTCTTTTTTGTAGGGGGTTAAAAAGGATATGAATCAGCTCACAAAACTTAACAAATTTTCCCAGAAAACATATTTAAGTCAAAATATGAAAAAAATCGCCTGTTGGTAGCCACAATTTTTTTTTTAAATTTCATTAAGGTTTCCTAAAAAAAAATATTAAAATTTAAAACTATTTATTTCCAAAAAAACTTTATCAAAATAATTACAAAGGGAGGAAAATCTACTTACAACTACATTATGGCCCCCTAGGGAGTCTATTAGTAACTATTTTTTAGGAAAGTATAGAAAAATAAGTCCTGGGAAAGCTAGGTTATTCAGTTAAATGGATCCGAAGTCCGACGCCAAACAGCTTGCTGTGTTCCGTCGGTGCGTAGGAGTACCAGTTCCTTTATACCTCATATTTGATCTTATGGTAAAGATTGAGGTCAAGAGTTAACCCATATTATAATAAAAAATAAATAAATACACCTTTTTCGTTGCGGTTACTTTTGTTTAAAAGCTAACGTTACCTAGAAGGTTCTTAGCTATATTTTTAACAAATTTTAAGCCATTTAAGAGTTATAAGTTACTAGCTTTCCGCCCACGGCTATATCGTGCCCAACTGTGGGATAAAATGTGGCCTATGTCCTTTCCCAGGCTCTAATCTATCTCTGTACCAAATTTCTCCAAAATCGGTTCAGTAATTTTGGCGTGAAAGACAGACAGACAGACAGACAGAGTTATTTCGCATTTATAATATTAAGTATGGATAAGCAATAATTGCTTTACCACCGGCAAACAGCTTGCTGTGTTACGTCGATGCGTGGGGATACCAGTGCCTTAATTGGCATTTTCTGGGTTAACTCGCTCCGTCGTCGACCTCATCTATGACCTTGGTCAAGATAGGGGTCAAGAGTTAACCCATCTCGTAATAAAAAAAAACTTTTAGAGCTAAGCCGTAGAAAGATACAACCTCTGCAGAACCTAATTACGTTGTGAAGCAATCAGAAAACGCTACACCTACTAAGGCAACTACTGTACCTATCGTAGCTCATTCTAACTTAATTAAGTCAACAAAAAGTTTCACACAAGTGCTCGAAGGCACAAACTTCAACAGGTAACGAGCAAAACTAATTTGAATACGACATCCATTAATTAAAACCGAACAACAAATCAGAACACCCCTTCGTAAGCTTTACAAAAAAGAACACGACCACAGAAAAACATGTTCATTCATTCATTCAGGACGCGCCAACTAGTTCGTTACACGGTCTGTCACTCACACGAATCTACATTCATAGTTTGACTAATTACCTAAGCAGATGATTACACGAGCGACAAAAACGCAGCGTTTGAAACTGTTCTGAGTAACTATAGATGTACTTCGGGGAGTGTGCTCAGGAGCTGCATGAGCTCATTCCGCCTGCCCCATTCTTCTATCGGACGTCCAGACGCACCGCTGGGTACCATGCCTATCTTGCTGATATCCCACGGATTCACACTGAGCGCTTTTCATCATCTTTAATATTGTGCACTGTTAGGGAATGGAATTCCCTGCCTGCGTCTGTATTTCCGAGTTTATATAACCTGAATCTCTTTAAAGTTCGAGTGAATAGGCTTCTTTTGGGTGAGCTTGCTACATCCTCGACCGCATCTTTGCCCTTGGGCTAGATTGTGGTCAAGAGCGAATCCTTTAATAATAAAAAAAACAGGTAAACCGTTTGAATGAGTCGTCGCCCGCGCGGTATGGGGCGCGGGGAGCGGCGACAAAGGGGTTGGAGAGAGGTGCGGGCGGGAATGAAATATTACTTTAAATTAGTAAGCGAAACTTAAGGGGGTTATTTTCCCAAGAAACTGATTTTATATAGCTTTCCCAAGGCACTGACTTCCTATACAAAGACAAACCAGCTCATCTTCCTAGTTGTATAGGGAGACGGTTTTATTTTTAATTTCGACCTATTTTCTTTGAAATGAAGTGAAATATCTTTTATTGCTAAAGTTAAATCTATGATACAATGACTAAATTAACAGTAAAAAGTAAGAACTACATTAACCTAAGTAAAAGGAGCCAAGCTTAGCATTGTGCTGTACAAAAACTGTACAGCGCTGGTTAGCTTTTGCGATAGTTCTTTAGTTTTGTGGGCTTGAAGAAAAATGGCTCATTACAAAAAAAAATACCACTGCGTTGTAACCGCCGCGTTTTTTCTATCTAATTTACACAGGCCCCTCGGCCTACTGAGCTTGAAACTTGCTATTCACAGAGCGTCTTTATTTGAGCTGAGATAACGCCAAATTCGCAAAATTAATTACTTTGCTCTTTTGATTGTTGCTTCAGAAGATTGGGGTCGGGTATTACAGTTTTTAGGGTTCCTTTTAACAAACTTGGCACCAATTTTCTTCCGCTCCTCGTGTATTTAGTACACATATGTGCGTTAAACATTTAACAAAAACATTTATGCCTGGGAAGAGTAGGCAGCTGGCACATTTTGTTTTTATTTTACTCCCAGTCCACCATGGAAGTGTATTCAGGATAAGTTGAAAAAATCCACTAGGATCTTACCAAGCATCAATCTGTGATCTCTTCTTGTCCTTATATTCACGACAAACCTACTGTCCAATGAATACAAGGCTATTTTTCTGATATGAAACTAGTTTTGCATATGTTTTACATTGATTTGGATTGAACGGGCCGCAAACGTAAGTTGGTATTACAAATTTTTCATTGCATATAATATGAATAGTTTTATAGAAGAAGATAGTAAGCAAGTTTTTCAACTGGTTTTTTATAATCGTAGGACAGTTAGTTTGTTACAGATTAAAAAGTATGTTATGGACAGCTTAGCAAAAACTGAAATCCTGAATTCAGACCATCAGTCTGAAAGATCTTTTTTTTCTTCTTTTTCAAAAAATTTCTAAATTTTCAATTTTTTTCTGAAAAGTTGACATTTTCTTTATAAGGGTCCTGATTCATCAATCCGTTACGATACTCATAAAAGCCATTGCAAAACTCTTAGACCGGAAAAAATGAAATAAATAATTTATTTCTCAACTAAACAAAATTGACTAAATAAGTGACTTAAACTTCAGCAGTTCAAGCACTATGTGCTCGCGCGCGGAACGCGCCGCGGTCCTATGTCAAAATGTCAACATTGACAACGCCAGAGTAGAGGGCGAGCAAGCCTATGCGCGGGGCCGTCACGCAATCAAAGTGAAGTCTCACCGTCAGCCGAGTGGCGTGCCGCGCGAGTTTGTCGCCATCGAGCTCGAGCTGCTGGATGGCTATTCCACCAACCTATGGAGTCATAATGGCGCTTAAATGGCAATGGAGGCCATTTCATCAGTTCAGGGTACCTACCACGATCGTATAAAAGCATTTCTGTTTAGGATCCAACTTTGAACTGCTTCGCAATTGGAATGTTTTTTAAAATGGTACCATGATGGCGCTGCTTTTGAACTGCTCGGTTGTCTATGGTCCATTTTAAATGTCTACATAAATTGTCGCTGGTCTGCCTTTGAATCGCAACAGCGCCAAAATTGAATCGCTTATAAGCCATCATGGTACGAATAAGCGTTGCAGACTTGTTTAGGTCCTAAATTGAATCGCGCTAAGCGATCATGGTAAACCTCCTGGTAGAATAGCCATCCAGGTTGATTAAAAAGACTTTTGATTTAACTTGCGCCGGCTGGCTGCGGGAGCAGGATGAGTCAGAGCACGATGAAGTAATAAGAATATAATTAAGCTGGATTACATTTATTACACAAAACACTTAAACTTTTGACGTTAGTTTATTACAAAATACCTACCACAGTATATTATGAGTGGGCGTGCGTCTGCGACGGAAACTCAGTTGGGTCTGTGTCATCCCAGCGAATGACGACTAGAAGTGTTCTATTTAGAATTTGGATTAGGAATGCCAAAACTGAAGAGTCAAATATCGCGAAAAGAGAATAGAGAAGGAGAATGAAGACGAGGCGCATGCCGCCTCGTTACAAACTTTAATAACGTAATATTTTAATTTTAAAAAAAAAAACGAAGAAAATCTTAATCAATTATTCGGAATTACAAATGAAAGTCAGACGGCACGTTTCAGTAAAACTAAAAGGTTAAAAAAATGCCGTCCAGACAAAAAAGGTACTCGATTTGAATAATAAATCAAAACCATTAATAACAAATCAAAAACCAATACTCCTAAATCTAATCTAATTCCACTTTTCTAATATTTAAATAATATAGTTCAGAAATAAAATAAACCTTTCGGATTTTCTTTTGACTTGGGTAAAAAAGAAAATTTCACTGAATAAAATAAAATGAAAATAACCATTTTCAATGTAAATTAAGTCCCGTGTTACGAACATATCTTGTTCTTATCGTGTAGGTATACTCAAGTATTTCGCGAACGTGATTAATTAATGGTGTTAGAGTTTTCAAACCGCCAAACGGCCTCTGATTTGGTGTTAACGACTGTAGTCAATATTTTTTTATATTCTTAAATGGTATTACTAGATATAAAACTTTAAAAAAATACAAATTGTTATTAAAATAAAAGTTGAAATATCTATGCAAAGTCAGTTAATCTGGTTTTAACTTTGTATATTTCGATATAAATTCAGTAGACTTAATTTAGGACATATTTCAGAATCTTTTTTTGGATTGAAGAAAAACGTTGTAGATTTACGGTAGTATTTTTTTTTTTTAGTTTATATGGATAAACAAACAATGTCATATTACATTTATATAAGACTTTAATCTTCCGCGATTTGAACACATAATTAAATACTAAAACCTAAAACAGGAAATAAGTAAATCATGATATTAGGTCTTACCTATGAAATGGGCGTTTTCCATACAATATTTCTGAAAAACGATTTTTTTCATATTAACGTTTCTTAATTTTTCTCAGATATGCGAAATCCAAATTTAATCAAAGGGGTTTGAACATTTTGGCATAGTGGTAACCAAAACTTTTGGAATTTTCCAAAAAAACGCGACGCATCATGAAACCAGTGTATATCGATAGAGGATCTATAGACGAAAAAAAAAATGTTTAGGACATATAGTCCTAAAGCGTACAGGTTTCGCGACAATCCATGTTTAACATGGAATATCTCGAAACCTGTACGCTTTAGGACTATATGTCCTTAATGTTTTTTGTTTGTCTATAGATCTTCTATCGATATACACTGGTTTCATGATGCGTCGCCTTTTTTAAACAGCCTTGAAAAATCAAGGTCACCACTATGCCAGGCATTAATTTAACTTTTATGATACTTAGTTTTTTTTATATTGTAACTAAAGTACAGCAAAAATAAGCACTGAAACTGGCAATACAGTACACAAGCTATGTTTGACTTTCGTTTTCAGTAAATAAATTTAAAGTAAAAATGTATTAATTTCACTGAAACTCTCCGTTATATGACCAAGTTTATAAATATAAAACAATTTTGTTAAGATCTATTCAATCAAATAAATGATGAACAAAATAGAGCTTGATAAAATATCGCGAATTTCATAGATAAGGACCTAGTATTTACGCGAATTTAGACCTGTTTTAGTATTTAATACCATTTTTTTTATTATACAGACTATATGCAGGTATTATTAACTGTGCAACCAGCACCGTTCACCACAGTCATTAGAGTTAGTATAAGCCAAACCTTGAATTCAACAAAAATGAAGGCTCGTTAACTATGGCTGAAACAATGGGAAGCCCAGACAGCAAAGTTTGAAAGAGAATATTAAAGTTGAGTGATATTTTCGATTCTGAATGAAACTTGGAATTGTTTGGTTGGAAATTTTCTTTTGTCCTAACTTGGGCCTTAAAGAAATAATTAATCTGTGTTGGTGACTCTTGGGACGCCTCGCAGCTGTCAAACGTGGGAATAAAAAAGTGTTTTGTGATGATAATAATAGTAAATAGTTTATGATAACATTAAACTGACTTCGAAAAAGCGAAAAATAAAGAAAACATCATTTAATGTGCTACGTAATACCTACTGCAGCTCTAGCACGGTAACGACAAACTCGCGCTCGGCTCACGCTGAAACTTCACTTTGATTGCGCGAGGGTCCCGCGCAAAGGCTTGCCTATGGCGTTGTCAATGTTAACATTTTGACATAGGACCGCGGTGTTGTCGCGGCGCTGTCACTATCGTACTCGGCCTGCCGATCTGTTTGAAGTCAGTGCCAAGCCAAATAAATATACCTAAATAAGAAACACCTCTTTGGTAGGCAAATAAGACACACCTCTTGAAGAGCATATCTTGGACAACCTTCCGGGCGCCGCCCGGTGGGTCGTCCAAGATATCGCTGGAAAGATGAAGTCGCCAAAGACCTAAAAGAACTGAAAGTGCCCGACTGGTCAATATTGGAACAAGATAGAATAGAATGGCGCGCAAGATCCACTTTGGGTCGTTGAGCCAGCGAAGTAGTAGTAGTAGTCTTTGATAGGCCGCCTTCGCATCTTATTTTTTTATCCGTTGACACCTTACAAATGTTTTCTTTACTTTTAGATTTTTTTGAAGTCGGTTAAATTTTTTATATAAAAAATATATAGAATATTTTTCAACTTCTATAAGGTGTAAATAATAGTAAAAAGTACGTAAGAAACATTGAAAGCGATACACTTTCGAACACAACTCAATTAAATAATTTCACAATTAGTAATTTTAAATCGAAGCATTTTTAAGTACTACTTCGTAAGATTTCATCAGTAAAAGCTATAGAAGTATTTGTCTAAGTTAATGGATATCCTCAGAAACACTGTGTATAATAAACTTACAATTCGTGATTGATGAAAGACGACGTACCTTCCCAGAAATTAGACTTAGCATTATTATTTTCCGTCACTAAAATTCCGTAAAGTAGGTATTGCACTGAAAACTGCCTTAATAAGGTGTTTGTAGTGCGTAGGATGTATGAAGACTACTCCGTTAGCTCAACGACTTAAAGTGAGTCTTAAAGTGTTCACTCTCGTAGCCCAGTGAGGTTAAGCAACATACACAGAGTCAGGGAACCTGATGGGTGAAAAAAAATGGCAATTTCCCACAAGCGTTTCTGTGCTTCGGAGGGCACGTTAAGCTGCCGGTCCCGAATGTTGTTGATTGGCTACAGTCGTTAAAATCAAGTCAGAGGCCATTATGCGGTTTGGAAACTCTGACACCAGGGTTAGCCAAGTTCGCCACACACTTGATTATACCTACACGATAAGAAGAAGTGAGTCTTGGCCTCCGCTATTGTAGCAATATCTATTCTAATTTTGCTGAGGATCCGACAACAAAGTTTAAAACATAATTTAAATCTAAATATTCTTGAACTGCAGCCAACTTTACTGGATAACACCATCCAGCCTGCTTAAAACGACATAGTAAAACTTGAGTTTTAAACTGAATTTGAATTATATTGTGATATTTTCGTATTCAGATTTAGCAAAATCCAATTTGCTGAAGGACGCAATAACTTTGACACGCTTCGTATGAGATCAATCCATTGCAGAAGCTTTCAATTCTGGAGTTCATAGATTTCAATTTGTTTGTACGGTACGTTCAGTGCCGGATTTATATTTTTTATGAGTGTAGGCCATTTTATTTCCGCCGTCCTATGTACCCTTCTAAAATAATAACTTTCCACTTTGTAGTAAGGAAGGCACTAAAGACAAATAAATGAATGAATTAGTCAGTATCAAAGAGCGTAAGAACGCTCACTCGATTTTTAGAGGATAAAAGTCAAACAAGTTCACTGGTTTTCTCATGTGCGTTCTCTGAAATTGCCGCCCCTAGGACGCTGCCGCCCCTAGGCCGCGGCCTATAGTCCTAGTTGTTATGAACACTTTTTTCCCAGGATGCTGCATTTAATGATAGGAATATGCCGCTTTGCATAGTGATAGTAGGGATCAATATAAAGGATTTGACTCGAGGATAAACGACATTCACCCATTTGGAACAGAGATGGCGCCACTTACTCGATTTTTTTTTTTAAAATTCTCAATCCTGAATGGATGCTCCGATTTGCATAATGAAGGTGTCAATCGACAGGAAATTAATTGATTTATTCAAAAAAAAATAAAAAAGCGCCCTAAAATAAATATAAGATAAAAAAAAACTGGAATAAATATATAAAAAGTGTTTTTTTTTGTATTATCGAAATTTTTTGAACAGTGTGTAAGGAAATAGAAGTTTTTATTTATATACATATTGTCACGCAATCATTTACACGTTTTGCGCAAAAAACCGTTACTCAATATCTTGTCTCGTTACAAATTTATTGAAGAATTACCGCTGTCGTCCGCAAGACTTTGTCCGAGTATAATTCGTTAAAATGAAAATATTTTCTCTTCCCGTCATCCGATGTTTATAAATCTTGTACCAATTTGTAAATTGCTCTCAATCAGTCAATATTCCAGAATTAACATGCCTATTTTAACCTAAGTTAGGTATATATATTAACCTATAGCCAGACAGACGTACGAAATTCTAATGATTGTTTTGTTTCTATAAAGATCCTATAAGTTTACTATTTTTTTCTTCAAATCATTCTATGTTCTTAGGGTTGTTATAATTCCCAATATTTTTAAACGAGCAATTCTTGTATCTTATACTTTAAACGAGCTATTCTTGTATATAAATATATATATATATATATATATTTAGGATCTCGGAAACGGCTCCAACGATTTTCTTGAAATTTGGTATGTAGGTTGATTCGGGGGCAAAAAGTCGATCTGGCTAGGTTTCATTTAAAAAAAATAACCGTGCGAAGCTCGGTCACCCAGGTACTATAAA
The DNA here is from genome assembly GCA_949987775.1 of Aproaerema taeniolella. Lineage (NCBI taxonomy): Eukaryota > Metazoa > Arthropoda > Insecta > Lepidoptera > Gelechiidae > Aproaerema > Aproaerema taeniolella. The sequence continues at coordinate 2,133,739 of OX465261.1, read as the reverse complement.
TATATATTTATAGTACCGTATATTTATAGTATATATATTTAGGATCTCGGAAACGGCTCCAACGATTTTCATGAAATTTGGTATGTAGGTTGATTCGGGGGCGAAAAATCGATCTAGCTAGGTTTCATTTAAAAAAACCATCACCCAGGTACTTTTATTTATTTACATTGTGTTGATACTGGCGACACAAGTGCACCTCATGCATTGATAATTAAACTAATTATCTTCCATTTCAAAGGTGCTGGAAACCCTGAAAATAAGGTCGCTATTAGTATAAAATACCAAAATAATAATAATATTAGGTAAATGTAAAATAGTTTTAGAACTGATATTTTACTTACGTTTTGTTGTCACATTGGCCTTTGCACGTTTTACACTGTAACGTGCAAGGAAGACCTACGCGTCAGCAGCCACAACGCATCGAGTTGCAGCTCAATTTACAGCCACAATTATCAAAAAAGCTTAATTCGGGCCAAATTGGAGTGGCTTTGAACCATAGAGGAGTCCATTTTCCATCAACATTGTGCCACCCCCAGACAGATGGACTTGGGGTTGATGCGTCTAAATCTAACGCGTTGCCCCAAATATGGCCCGCTTGAAACTCAAGATATTGAGTAACGGTTTTTTTCGCAAAACGTGTAAATGATTGCGCGACAATATGTATATTAATAAAAACTTCTGTTTCCTTACACACTGTTCAAAAAATTTCGATAATACAAAAAAAACACTTTTTATATATTTATTCCAGTTTTTTTTTATCTTATATTTATTTTAGGGCGCTTTTTTATTTTTTTTTAGAATAAATTAATTAATTTCCTGTCGATTGACACCTTCATTATGCAAATCGGAGCATCCATTCAGGATTGAGAATTTTTTTATAAAAAAATCGAGTAAGTGGCGCCATCTCTGTTCCAAATGGGGGAATCTCGTTTATCCTCGGGTCAAATATTTTATTATGGTCCCTTCTATCGATTTGCAAAGTGGCTTGTTCCTATCATAAAATGCAGCTTGGTTTCCATAACAACTAGGACTACTATACGGCCTATTGACAAATCGAGGACTGGGTACGTTCAATTTTTTAATAAAACAACTTTGCATGTCATTGTTACATTGTTGAACCCTTAATATTTTAATTTTGCTTAGTAAGATTACAATTGCTCAGCACTTTGTGAACTGCTTAGTTTTTTTTAACACTGTCTGACTTTTTTATAAAATTAACATGTCGCGCGCTTGTTTACAACGCGTGCGATACAAATCTTGCACGCCATGTGTGCATTAATCGCGCGAAAATTTAATGCAATAGAAACGAACCTAAAAAATTCCAACCTTCTTTTTTACCTAACATAACCTGACTTATCCTAATTTAATGCAGGCGGCCCAAGTTTCGTGGGATTGTAAAATTACGATTATTTTTAAACTCTGTAGCCTATCAGTAAAAATAAGTATTCCTTCATAACGTTAAAAAAATTAATTCTGTAGATCACTTCAGGACTTTGACGAAATATTTCTTTAGACCATCTGATATTTAGACGAAATATTTGATAAGTCCACCTAATATTTAGACGAGATTCCATTCTAGACCTCTTGCTTTATAGACGGCATACGTTTTAGACCGGCCGCATTTTAAACGAGTTGCTACATAGACCACATACGTTCGCCTCATTTGTACACATTTATGTTTATATAACAAGAAAAATTTTAAACGTATTTAATTTCTAATAACATAAATGGATGACTAGTTAACAATTGCAGAACTTCTTACATTTTAAAACATAACAAACAATAGCATCTTCAATAAACAAACAAAGCGAGCTAGTCAACAAATACTGACCCAGAACCGATAAAATTGAACATGCCTGCCTCAGATTCGTAGCCAATTCTCTTCACGACTGAACGGTTGAAATTGAATCACAATACATCTTTCCAAACGATTTGGGATGACAAACTGCTCAACTAAATAATGTATATCGTGTAAAAATATAGGGACACCAACTTTTGTGAACATTTGATGGCTTATCCGTTCCGTACAACGTCGGCGTTTGTCAGCGCGTTTGTACCTATGTAGACCATGAATTTTTATAAAAAAAATCAATATGAAAGAGCAGTTGGTAAATGAGCCAAACTTGTAACCGGGTTGCGGGTTCAAATCCTGGAGCGGGTCTGTACCATTAAATCTGTACCATTTTTGCCGTGTGGTGATCGGTTGAGAATAACACAACCCCATTTCTTTCCGTGGGTGTCGTAAGAGGCGACTAAGGAAACGCAAATGAGACCTGCCTCCTTTTAATCCACCCCAGGCAACGACACCTCATTTTTTTCTGAATCTGAGGTGTCGTCCTATGGTCTCATGGGGTGTGGTAGGCTCTGTAAAGGGCCGTCTGGTTCGCAACCACCCTCCTACCGAAGTCCGACGCCAAACAGCTTGCTGTGTTCCGTCGGTGCGTGGGAGTACCAGTGCCTTAATTGGCATTTTCTGGGTTAACTCGCTCCATCGTCGATCTCATCTATGACCTTGGTCTTATAATAATAAAAAAATAATAATTTAATAAGTAATTTAAAAAAAAACTACTCTGATGAGTAGTGGCAATTTAGCACGAGCGTTTCCGTGCTTCGGAGGGTACGTTGAGCAAGCGGTCTTGACTGCACTCATTAAACCAAGTCAGAGGCTATTTGGCAGTTTGGCGGTTCTATAGGTTTAGTCAAGTTTGCCACATACTTACTTTCATTATGCCTATGTCACTGGAAAATTATAAAAACCGTAACTTTACAATTTCACTAGTGCAATTATAATCACCCGCGGCATTACAGTTTACCCAGTAAATTAACAATTCCACGAAATTTTAAGGCCCATTTGCATGAAATCAGGATAAGTTAGGATAGATTGCATATTATAAAAAAGCCCTTTTGGCCGCCATGGTAACCGAGTTTGGTAACCAGTTAAATAACAATGTTACTTTGTTGTCTACGTAACGGTGACACGTATGTTTATTGTACACAATATATATACAGAAAGAAACATACAAAGAGAGAGACGACAAAACAGGCACTGCTTATTTCTATCAAGATATTCTTACAGCATGTATACACGTGGAGAAGACGCGCAATTAATTATTAACCAGTTTAAGCAGGAATTAGAGCTGCGTCTAAGTAGCGACTCAACTTCTAGATTACTCGTGCCACTGTCAATTTACTCGCGAAGAATTTCAATCTAGTCGGCGACTGCTGCGTCCGTAAACACTGACTGAACTTCATACTTAAAACGATGCTAGGCTGTGGCTTAGCGTAAGTCTTGAGATGTTGACGTTTTCTTAAAGAGTACGTACTCGTATACACTATACTTTCGTGTGTGGGCTAAATTGAATTCGAAGATTCGTTCCTTTTTTCTATTTTCTTCTTTTCTTAAGATACTAAATCGACTTCAATTAAGTGTTTTCACTTATCATAAATTAAGTATTTTCACTTATCAAATGAGCTAATTTTGTTAATATGTATTTGGTTTCTCGAAAACTCTTCCAGCGATTTTGATTAAATCCACAGGCATTTTGGATCAAAAGGTAGAATTATTATATTTTTATTTTCAGAAAAAAAATCAAATTCAAGGTTTTGTTTTAACCCCCAACAAAAAAAAGGGGTGTTATAAATTTGACATGTGTGCCTATGTGTCTGTCTGTAGCATCGTAGTTTCTCAACGAATGGACTGAGTTCGATGCGTTTTTTTTGTTTCTAAGAATTTCTACTGGTAAAAAATTTTCTAAATCGGTCCAGTAGTTTTTGAGTTTATTAAATACAAAAAATACAACATATTAAATACAAATATATTAAATACAAAAAATATGAAAATAAAAATCATTCTTTGTAATATTAGTGTAGATGAATACAGAATCTTTAAAGTTTAAGTGAAAAAGCATCTTTTGGGTAAGCTTGCTACATCCTCCCCACTGAGGGGCACGGGCCTCCCTTCGAAACACGAAGGGGATTTAGGCCATAGTCCACCACGCTGGCCCAATGCGAGTTGGTGGACCGCGCTCGTCTTTCGAAATGAATTTTCTTGGACGGGCGGGTTTCATCACGATGTTTTCCTTCACCGTTGAGCAAGTGATAATTAGAAATCCGTACATAAATCTGAAAAGACGAATTTAGTGGTACATGCCCGCACCAGGATTTGAACCCACGACCTTCGGATTGCAAGTCTGTCTCATTACCATCTGGGCTATCACCGTGATAAAAAGAAACCATAACACGTGATAAAAAAGAATAAAAAGAATTATTCAACGTCCTTCTTATATCGGTTAAGTTTTGGAAATATCTCTTCCAGCTCACACCACACACAAAGCTTGAAGTACAAACTTTGGTTGCAGGCTGATAAACGAATAGTTTTGTTCCCGTTCTGCATACTTGAGTAGAATTATTTGGTATTCTCAACTTTCCCCAGGGAAAACTTGTAAAGTTTGTTTTTCTTGTGAATTGACGTTTAATTTTGTTTTATTATTTATTCATGAGAGTGAAAAGTTTTGATGGAGTATTTCAGGTTGTGTATTATTTTGTTGGTTGCTTCAGGATTCTTGGTAGGCAGTAAGCGAACAGGGGCAGCTGTTACTTAAATAATTAATGTCGTATGTCTTAGTAGCCAAGAAAATTTAAAATTGTAATAGAAAAACTTTTATTTTGTACTTTTACATTAAAGAAAACTAAGACTAAACTAATAATAAACTAAAAACTAAGTAAAAGAGTACCAGAAGACTTTCACTCATCAAAATGCCGCGGCTCCGAAGAACCATCGACGCTGGTTTTCAGTGAACGCCTGAGAGAGGGATCGCTGCCGTATCAGAATATATATTACACTGGAGGGACATATATATAATCCTTTATTGGTAATATGATTACATTTAACTAAGCATAATAATAGTAATATAAGTTTTCATACAATTAAATACATAATAAAGAAAAATAAAATAGATAATGACAATAACATAATATATCAAGTAAACAACGGTTTGGCGTTTTTCTATTTATTTTGTTTTATTTCAAGCCACTTTCTTCTTCTCTTTTGAATGACAATGTTTATTTTTGTTTCTTGAAAAATTTCAGTGATAGCTCAGTTGGTAATGAGCTGAAGGTGTGCGGGTTCAAATCCTGTTGCGGTGTGCTATTAAATTCGTCTTTTCTTATTTATGAATGGATTTTGTATTAATTTGACGGCCGGTTTGGTCGAGTGATAGTGACGCTGCCTCTTGATCGGCGGGTCCTGGGTTCGATCCCCAGTCGGGGCAAACATTTGTGTAAAAAGCAGATGTTTGTTCTCGGGTCATTGATGTTTGTGTTTTTCTATAAGTGTTTTTCAAGGGACCCACGACACAAGGGAAAACCTTAGTGTGGGCCTTTGAGTGTGTAGCATTTATTTATTATTTATAGTTATCACTTGATCAGACATCGTGTTGAAACTCTCACGTCTAAGAAAATTCGTTTTCGAGAGGCGCGCGTTCCATCAACCTGCATTTGGTCAGCGTGGTGGACTATGGCCTACATCCCTTTCTTGTTTCGAAGGGAAACCCATGCCCCTTAATGGAGTTAGCTGATAAAAAAGATTTCGAGTAAATTTTTGTTGTAGTTTATCAATATTGAACGTCTTATTGTCATTTTCAAGCTCCGATGAATGAGTGATGTAGAGTTTTTTGTAATAGTGACTAAAAACTTAAGTTTTCAACCACAACAAACTATAGGTATACATTCGAAACAAGTTACTAATGAATATGACTCAATAAATGCATCAATTACATTACCTAAGTCTTTGAATTTTTATTTTTATAATGAATGCTGTTAATTCCTAAAAAAACAGTACATATACATACTAACTTTAGTCCCCCAAACAACGCAACGCTTGTCCTGCTCGAGCTAAAATATAGGTACAAAGAAATACTAAAATCTGAGAGATCAGTAAATCTGAAGCAATTCCTCACAGAAAACATGTTACTTTGGCCCAAAAAGCTAAATAAATAAAGCAAAACTATTCCAGAAACTCAATGGCCAGTAATAAATAATGGCGTGTCCACACTAGACACTAGTGCCCGTCGCATAAAACATTAATGCTCCGCTGATATTCCGTGCAAAAAATATGAACGCACCCGATTTAGGTTAACTCATAATTCTACGGTTTCACTACGAACTAGATTAAATTGGCGAGATATGTCTGTGTTTTTTTTTAAACGCCTCTTTCTTATAGGCCTAAATTAATGATTTTCCTTGTATTGTGGCTCTCTTAATCGTTTTATAATATTATCTTACTTCTAAGGTACTTATATAATTTTGAAAAAAATCGTTAAAAATCGGTCAATTATATTGTTACTATTTATTATACTTCGTTTGTTTTTAGCATTATACACACATCAAAAAAAGTTTACGATCAGTAGCAAAATCAGGTGTAGTCTTTAAAATATAAATTATTTAAAGAAACTGTTTACGTTTTATGATTTTATAATGAAAATGCACTAAGTAAATAAAAGAATCATTATTAATTATTTACTTTTTATTAACAAAAGCTAGGAAATGCAATTTTGGCTTAAATGTAATGTAATGAAAAATTTGAATTAATGAAAAAACAAACAAAATTTATTACGAAAAAATTAATAGTTAGTATAAAATGACTCCTCCCCTGGCTCGCACACATGCGGAAACCCTTCTGGGCATGCTAAGAATTAAGTTATCTAGCATTTCTTGTGGTAACCTGTCCCACTCTTCAATAGCAGCTGCCCTGATTTCTGACACTGTTCGCGGAGGTGGCTGACGGTTCCAAACAGCTCGCTTAAGAGCATCCCACGCATGCTCGATCGGGTTTAAGTCAGGCGAGCCGGCAGGCCAGTCTAACCTGGTGATGTCGTATTGCTGGAGAGCAGCATCAACACGTCCGTTTCGATGTGCGGGCGCATTATCATCTACCATTATGAATTGGCGCCCGTGGTTGATGCGGAATGGTCTGACGTATCCATCGATTGCAATCATTTTGTACATGGCTCCGGTCATGGTGCCTTGATACGGGATTAAGGGCGTCCTAGCCCCAATCATTATCCCGGCCCAAAAGGACACTGATTTCCCGCCCTGCTGAACGGTTCCAGTGGCAGTTCTCTGCCTTTCAGAGTCGCCAGGTCTTCTCCAGACACGGACACGTCGGTTATCTGGATGTGTACTGATCCGCGTTTCGTCAACGAAGAAGCAGTTCTGCCAGATGCTTTCGTCCTCAATTTCTTCATTTTGACGGAGCCTAGCCCATTGCAATCTGCGCCGCTTCCGTTGCTGTGAGTTCAGAGGTGCTCGCCAGGATCTCCTTGCTCGTAATCCAGCTTGGTGTAAGCAATTTCTAATCGTTTGGGTGCTAACTTCGCGGCCGGTGGCAGCTCGCAGCTCTGCTTTCATTTTAGTAGCGTTCATTGTTGGGTCACGGGCAGCCAGTAATCTGATATATCGCTTCTGAATTGCAGTAAGAACAGTTGGGCGACCACTGCGAGGTCGATCAGCTAAATCTTCCATGCCCTGATACCTCTCCAACGTGGTCACCACGCAGGATTGGGATACATGAACTCTGCGTGATATTTCCCTCGTGGAATAGCCTTCTCCACTTAAAGTTAGAATTCTGGCTCGTAAAACTGCAGTTAATCCTCTCGGCATCGTTACCAAATTAATTATTTTTGAATAAATTGAAAATATTGATAAGTTGCGACTATGTCAGATTTCTGAATGAAAGCAAGCAAGGGTTGATTGTCTTTTTAAATGAAAAAACATTTGAATTACGAAATTATTTTATATTTAAATTTCATATTTTTAAATAAGGAATCAAAAGATAAAAAGTGATTAAGTTTTATTCTTCTACAATAAAAAATATTAGCACTTTTCCAAGTGATCGCAAACTTTTTTTGATGTGTGTACATTAGTTTTGGGCATTTTGTAGTATACTTACGTTAATGTGTGGCGAACGAAAAAAATATGAATAATTGCATATTGAATTTTTCATTTATGTTTTTAAGCTGTAAATGCCCATTAATGTGACAGTTAATTCATAATTTTAGTAATATAACTTTCAGTTTATACTGTACTATCTTTCTGCCCGCGGCTCCGCCCGCGTGGACTACACGTTATATCGTGCCCAACTGTTGGATAAAATGTAGCCTATGTCCTTTCCTAGGCTCTAATCTATCTCTGTTCCAAATTTCATCAAAATCGGTTCAGTGGTTTAGGCGTGAAAGACGGACAGACAGACAGTGTTACTTTCGCATTTATAATTTTATAATGTATTATAAAACAAAGTCCCTTGCCGCGTTAATTCATCAGTTCTCAATTTGAACACCTCAAAGGATATAATAGTTAACATTCATTCCACTCCCTTGAGTTGCCTTTGATTAGAAGGATAGCCGTCCTAATGCGCTGCTGTATGTAATGTACTTTATAACAGGGTGTAAAAGACAGCTTAGCAAAAACTTAAACTCTGGACTCAGAAAATCATTCAGAAAATGATTCTGTTCTGTCGTTCTCGTGTGAATTTGGGAAAATTATGTAGCCTATATGCTAATCCAGAGTGTCAGCTACCTCCATACCAAATTTTATCAAAATTGGTCCAGCCGTTTGAGTGTGAAAGAGTAACAAACATTAAGGATATTATTACATTAAGGATATTATTAAGGATAATACATTTGCTCGTAAAGGGTCTCTTATTTTACCAATTTCAATATTTTATTGTATCATAATGTCATAATGTACTATTCTGATTACATTATTGATTATTAAACCGAATACACTCCATTTTGCAATAAAAAACAATCATAACAACGTAAAACACGAAAACCAGAAATGTGCGGGGGGATTGCGAGCGGGGCGCGGTTTCGTGATACGTTGCGTAGCGCCAAAGTAGTTTAATAATGAAAACTCCTTAAGGCGACTACAGCACCTAAATTACGATTTTATGATGCGTAGATAAGCATGACGCACTGCATTCAATCGAAGAAAAAAATACTACGGTAATATTCAGGACATAAACTAGATAAGTACTTGCTGAAAACATGATTCAGCACTTTTGGTTCGATAAATAAAACTCACAAAGTCACCTCTAAATACCCAATATTGTGTATCTTTTAAGCTGTAAAAACGATAGTAAAATGCACACAGGAACTTGAATTTGCTATCAAAATGTTCGTGATTGAACACTCTCGATAAGTAATTAACGCATTTTTCGATTTAAGCTGTTACCTTTCCATAAATCTCATTTTTCTAACTTTCGAACATGTTTTTACGCACGCACGCTTCCATAGTCCGTAAACTTCGTGTATCGACACTGTTCGCACTGCCGGCTCAGGCCTGTTGAGAGACGGAGATGGCATTATTCCTATGTGTGCTACATTTATCGGGTGCTGTAGTCACCTTAACATGGCGTTTCCGGGAAAAATAATTACTATAGCTAATGATAGTTTTGGGTAGATTCCACCATTTTAGTATTTGCTAAGCTGTCCTTAACACCCTGTATTAGTACGTATATCTATCTATCTATCTATCTATACTCTTACCTATAATCCTTTATATTTGTATGTATATTAATTTCTGAGGATGTTCAAATTATAATTCAAAGGATGTGTGAAACTAAATTTGAATCGAAACGCTTTGAGCGTCGAGTTGAAAACCCTGATTACACAGCTTTGTGTCACCCCCGGCTCATTGATTTCAACGCTAATTCCTTTAGACATAAACATAGACATAATACAGGTTGAAAAAGAACCTCCTAGCTTTATTGAAAATCCTGAACCAGTATCACTTACAGAACACTTTTTTTTTTCAGTTGGAATTTTTCTTTCCTAAACGTAGACACCCGCACTACGTTAAGGCAAAAAATGAACTATTCCCATTGAAAAAATATTTAAACATATTTTTTTTCTCATAAATGTTTTCTTTGAGTGATACTGGTTCAGGATTTTGAATATAGCTAGGAGGTTTTTTTTCACCCAGTATTTATTCACTCAAATGGACTGAAAATTCAGGTTTAGCACTTGCTCGTCTGAAAATTATAGCCCTCCAAGTATCTCGAGTATGCTTTTATAGCTTCTCAAACAGACTTTTTTTGTACGAAAAATCGTGCAATATCCCTAGACCGCGTTGATGTGTATCCTTTTTTTTTTCGACCTTTGTTCCTTTGGCAAGTTGTTCAGTTTAGGGGGTTGATTTACGTTCCTAATTAAAGCTAACTAATTCAAAGTAACCTAATATATTTCTTAACTTAACTCTCCGCTAGTTTCAGCAAATCCATTCAGTGGCTATCGCAAAAGAGTTTCATCCATCCACCCATTCAAAAACCTTTCGCATTTATAAAATGAGATACATTTCTGCACAAAAAAAGTTGCCAGGAATCAAACTCGTCAATAATTTGCCTCACAAAACGGGGTGGTAACAACATTGCCCCTTGGGAAATAATAGCTACAATGCTGTGTCGGAGAAAAAGTTTCAGTGATAAAATGTGGGCGACTGTCCCCAAGCGGGCTGTTCGTCAAACGCTCGTCGAACACACGGCTGACTGTACAATAACACTAAAATAAAATAAAAATGTGAAACCCCCGCCATTTATGGCGTATAACTTTTAAATTGCTGAAGCAGTTCCGATCAAATATAGCAAAGAACCATCTCGACCGTATCGAAATCAGTTCATTGGTTTAGGAGCTACAATGCCACAAACAGATACACAGACACACATATACACTTTTTTGACGAGGGTTAAAATTGCTTTTCGTCGACAGATGAACTGTCACAAAGTATTTTAACACTAACAGATTTCTGGTGTGATTCTGGGGTTAACCTGATAATTTTCTTAAAATATCTTCTTATCAAGCCTAATGTGTCCCACTGCTGGGCAAAGGCCTCCCTTTTTTATTCCACATTTTTTGATGAATTGGTCGAGCTGATCATGCCACCTATTCAATGGCAATAAGAATGGCGAACTCAAATAACATCCAGTAGGGTGGGGGCCTGGAGATCTGTCACACAGGTTAATTCCTAGTATGGACTTCAGTCCCTCACAAAGGTTTTTAAAATAACGTAATTTTTTTATGTCTAGCCAATTTAAATATGTAATTTACCTTTGTGAAGGAAAATAAAGACTTTTTTTATTATTATTTTATTATTTTGCAGCTGCCTGGGTTACGTCAACAATTTGGGTGCGGCACCTTAGCTCTGTATTTCGAACTCGATCTTCTAATTACAAGCCAAGCTACGCCTTAGTAGGCATTTTCTGGGTTAACTCGCTCCATCGTCGACCTCATCTAAGTTTCGGGTCAAGAGTTAACCCATTTCATAATAAAAAAAAACAACGGGTTGCCGGGAGTGCCGGCAGAAATGAAAACTTGAACATATGTATTTACTTCCTTGCGGTCTAAGAAGTTTTCACTTCACCCTCCGTCTTACGAATTTTCGATCAGGGTCATGTGACCCTGATGCGAGTTAACCGCTAAAGAAGTTTTCACTTCAAAAATAAATTAAATAAAACGCTTTATCACACGTTCAGTGGCCTTTGAATTCTTAAAATAATATTCTTCTACTTTTATTCGTTGACACTCCACCTGCCCGTGTGTAGTCATACCTACAGTTGTCTGCGCCACACGATTATTTGAATGAAGTGAAGCTTGTGCAATATTGAAACGACGGAGCTATTTATACACCCAAGACAGAACTCTTTTGATGGCGCCTCTGAGAGTTTTATTTTTGTGCGAATAAATATTTATTCCACAAACGGCTAATTTTTAATGAAGAAAAAGATCTAATAACAAGATCTTCAAAGTCATTGTATCAGGCCTTTGTCAAACACGTTTGAAGTTAAAATATAAAGCAAAAAGTTTTTAACCCCGGACAAAAAAGAAGGGTATTATAAGTTTGAAGTGTGTAACTCTACTACTCGTACGAGTTAACTTAAGAACATGGGCCGACGAACGTCACCTTCAATTTACGGTGTGGAAAATGATAAAATAGCGAAAAAGGTATACAAAGTTATAGCATCTTTGTTACGGATACGTATCTTGACTCTCTTTCGATATTTTATCATTCCCCACACCGTATACCGAAGATGACATCGTCTGCTCAGGCCTCCAAATTAAAAACTCGCACGGGTTATATAGGGCTTTGGGTATCTCTATTGCATTCTCTCGGGTGGTAAATCAGTCCATGAAACTGAACAACTTCCCCAAAGAACATAGGTCAAAATACGAAAAAAATTTTTTGAGTTCCCATACAAACTTCATCAGTTTCTAGTGCATTTTGTATGGGAGGTTAAAAATTTTGTTTCGTATTTTGATCTATGTTCCTTGGGGAAGTTTTTCAGTTTCATGGACTGATTTACCACCCGAGAGGTTGCAAGAAAGATTCCTGAAGCCCTGTATATCTGTGTCAGCTTTCAAACAAAAAAAACCTAATCGAAATCGGTTCATTCCTGTAGGAGCTACGATGACACAGACAGACGATATACATATATATATATATACATATATACACTCATCAACACGGTCTAGGGATATTGCATGTATCTCGAGTATGCTATTATAGCTTCTCAAACATGCCTCTTTTGTATGAAAAATCGTGCAATATCCCTAGACCGTGTTGATTTGTATATATATCTGTATATATACACAGGTCACACCTCTTTTTTTACCGGGGGTTATAAATAAAAAATATCTATACTCATGACCTAACTAATAACCAAGCCCTCATTATTGTTGTGTAAATCGCGAGTGTAAAGACCATTTCCTGTAGCTTTGTGGCACTGAAGCGCTCGTAGCTCAGTGGTGCTCGCTGATGTCAACCGATCAGTGCGGTTAAGCAACTTACACAAAGGCAGAGACCCTTATCGGTGACCAATGTGGCAATCTATCACGAGCGTTTCCTTGCGTCAAAGGGCACGTGTCGGTTCCGGCTGTTGTCGATTGACCACAGTCATCAAAACAAGTCAGATGCCATTGTGCGGTTTGAAAACTCTGACACCAGGATTAGCCAAGTTCTCCAAACACTTGACTATATCTACACGATAAGAAGAACTTCTTATCGTGTAGATATAGGCAATGTCAATCTTAAAACTGAGTAGCATGAATCAGCTAAAAAAAACACCAGAAAAGTCACTGATAATACTAAACTCCTCAATCTTAGTCAGTGGGAATTTAAAATAGAATTCAACGTTTAAAACTAAGCATTCCTAAGCCGGTTCCGTTTAGGTAAATGGAAAAGCGATTGTAGAACCGAGATTACCTAGTCGGGTAAGTTGGTTTGTTTTTGTGGCCATTAAACTTATTATTAAAGGGTTGCTTACAGAGTAAAATATAAAAAAAACAACGGGTTGCACTCCAGGAGTGCCAGCAGAAGTGAAAACTTGAACATTAACGTTGTGCATTAATATGGAAATAAAACAAAATACCTATACAAAAAGAGTCCGTTATTCTCTCAGGATTCGAACCTTCGACCTGTTGCTTACAATCTGGCAACTTTTCCACTCGACCAAACGGTCTACTTTCAATTTAGTAAAATAGTCTATCGGTATTTGCGCACTATGTGCGAATAATCGTTGACATCGTTGACATCTGTCACAGAGATAATTTTACCGTAGGGCTGCCATCCGTCCGGGTTTTCCACCCATACTTCAAAGTGCACAACGCTGCTAAAGAAGTTTTCACTTCAAAAAAGGTGGCAACCCTATCCTACGCATTTTCGATCAGGGTCACGTGACATGTGACGCGAGTTCAAAATTTTTTCCCCATACTGAAAGTGCTCAACGCCGCTAAAGAAGTTTTCACTTTAAATGTAAATAATGTGCCAGCTGACAACGCTTCCTAAGCATAATGTAGAAACCAGTTAGTGGGACGCGAGGGTTTTCGCGGTTTTGTGGGCGAAAGGTTGACCAACCGTGTTACACCGTGTGGTAATCGGGTGAAAATAACACCACCCTATCTCTTTCCGTGAGTGTCGTAAGAGGCGACTATAAGGAAACAAAAATGAGACCTGCCTCTTCCATCCATCTTAGGCAACGACACCTCAGTTTGTTTTGAATGTGAGGAGTCGTCCTATGGTCTCATGCGGTGTGATAGGCTCTTTAAAGGGCTGTCTGGTTCGCGACCACCCTCCTACCGAAGTCCGACGCCAAGCGGCTTGCTGTATTCCGTAGGTGCGTGGGAGTACCAGTGCCTTAATTGGCATTTTCTGGGTTGACTCTCTCCATCGTCGATCTCATCTATAACCTTGGTCAAGATTGGGGTCAAGAGTTAACCCATCTCATAATTTTAAAAAAAAAACTAAATCTAAATTAGCTCTAAGGCTGAGCAGTTTAATCCTTAGTTTCGCAACCCATAGAACATACCATAATAAATATCACATTTCTCACCTACTTTACTTACCGTTCTGAGAATGACCATACTTAATCCGTAGCATCGTTGTAACGTGATATTTAGTTAGTTTTCTGGGTTAATACATTTTCGAACCGAGAAGGCACTTAGCAAAAGCTTAAGGGTGTAAGGAACAGCTTAGCAAATACTTAAATGGTTTAACTCGCTCCATCGCTGACCTCATCTTTGACCTTATGGTCAAGATTGAGCTCAAGAGTTTACCCATCTTATAATTAAAAAAAACATCACCATGATACACACACATACTTTAACATAGGAACAAACAAACACACACAACATAGTCTTCACATGCATAGGTTTGTGCTTGTTTTTCTACACTTGCGATATGTTTTTTGTTTCTTTTTCTAGTTTCTGTTTAGTGTACAAGGTCAACAGCACATCATGCTATCCAAAACTGTCAAATTTCTTCAACCGATTTTCAATTTTATCTCCAAATATTAGAGTTTACTATCCATTGGGGAAATTTGACAGTTTGTGGTAGCCTGATGTGCTGTTGACCATAGTAAAATTCATAATTGGCAATAAGTTAAAGATACAATTATAGATATTAGCACTTCATCTGTGGGGGTATGGATCTTTTTCAATCAATACAAATAAAATTAATTTTAAAAAAAACTACACAATAACTCTCAAATAGTATGCAAATGTGAGATCAAGTAGTTCTAAAACCACATGAGTAGGGTATTATTGGGCATTCTAATTCACTTTTTTCAAAAACCAGTTCACTTCACTCCGTTTGCTCCACTTCGTTCCGCACTCCGTTTCGTGAACTGGTGTTTTAAAAAAAGTTAATTAGAAAGCCCAATAATACAATTATGAAGTGAACTTAATTTGTCAACATTTACCTCATCAAATGATAGCAAACACGGTTCTATACAGCAGTACAAAGGTTCTACGCAGTAATTACGGATAAAAATATATGGGGTGGGATCTTTCACAATGTGTGTCTATATATATATACAGTTGTGGTTTCATAATATTCTCATTCAATATCAAGCGTCTCCTTCAATTTGAAGATAATGAAATTTGTGAAACAACCATTAAATTTACAAGTCGAGAAAATTTGTCCTGATCTTAAAACCCATACATACCGTCACGGGAAACTCTTACCAAATACTATTCGTTGTATAATTTGTGGTCCATCCAACTGTGGAAAGACTAATCTGATGGTAGGACTTCTTTTACATAGAAACGGATTGCGATACAGAAACGTTTACCTATACGCTAAAACTCTCCATCAATCTAAGTACGTTTTTTTGGAAAATGTCTTATATCAGGTACCAGACGTTACATTTGCAAAATATGGAGAAAATGAACACGTCATTAGTCTCCGGAAAGCAAAACCAGATTCCATCATAATATTTGATGATGTGGCTTGTGAAAATCAAAATAATATTAGAGACTTCTTTGCAATGGGAAGACATCGAAATGTTGATTGTTTTTATCTAAATCAAACCTACAGTAAGGTGCCGAAACAACTTATAAGAGACAATGCAAATTTAATTATACTATTTAAACAGGATGAAACAAATATGAAACATGTCTATAATGAACATGTAACAACGGACATGTCATGGACTGAATTTCGAGACATGTGTTCGAAAATATGGAGTGACCCTTACAATTACTTGGTAATAGACAAGAACTCTGAAAAAAATAAAGGTTGCTATAGAAAAAAATTTGATACGTTTATAGTTTTTGATTAACAAATAGTATTTAAACACATTTAAAATGTAATTTGTCTCATTATTATAAAGTTCACATTGAAACCTTACACGCTCATTTATAATGGAAACCAACTTGAAAAGAAAAGTCGCTGATGCAGCAGAGGCTATCAAGAAAAAAGTTAGCAAAATCAGAAACATAGAAATGGACAATGAAAGAGCTTTAAAAACCATTTTTAAACCGATCTCCGACCCTTTAAATAAAATTGTTCAACAGAAGAGAAGGATCATAAATAAGCCTCCTCTTGTAAACAATAACGATCGTGAAAATGATAAAAATTCTGAAAAAAGTTATAGCAACACTGAAAGTGAGAGGGAGGAAGAAGAAGAGGAAGGAGAGGAGGAAGAAGAGGAAGATGAGGATTTTAAAATTAACAATTTTAAAAATTATGAAAGTTTTAATACTAGCAATGAGTCGTATAAATCAGTTATTGATACAACTGCTTCTCAAAATGTATCTAACTGGTCATTGTCTCCTGAACGTTTTAAAGATGTTCCTTATGGTATTAGGAATGATCGAGGAAAACTCAAGATGGGTGCAACTAATGTTTATATTGCTGAAAACAATAGTTTTATAGTAATAGCAGGTCGTAAATATAAAATAACTCCTGGATTATCAGAATTGCTCATGAAAAAGCAACCCGACTTATCGTTAGTCACACAAGAGGACAAGTCATATTACAAAATGATGTTATTAGACACAAATGCACATAGACGAGGATATGATGCCAAAAAACCTATTAACAGTAATAAAGGTTCCAAATATAATTTTATTATAAAACCATTATTTAAACAACAACGTAATTATTCTGTAAGTACAGGCAGCAGTACTAAAGGCAAAGGTTTATCGTTGCTAAAAAAATGGAAAAAGAATACAGATTATGTATACTGGGATGATCCTAATGAATTGGTGGAAAGACTCAAACTTTTGATTGCTTCTCATGATGCTGGTAACACTGGAGTTGAAAATGAAATTATATCTATCTTAGAGGAGTTGAAAGAGGGAGGTATAATTACATAATAAGTTTGTGTTGTCTTCACATTTTTTCATTTAAGTTGAAATTCTCGCATATAATAGTCGTTTAAAATGAATGTGGATAAATTCGGTCATAATGTACATAAAAGGTTACGATTATCAGATATCTTTAATTTTTCTAATAAAAAAATGTTAACAACCGAAGATGGAGATTTTGATTTACAGTTGAAACGATTGAAAGGCGTAAAATATCCTTCTTCACCTGATGATGCTGTAAATAAAGAATATGTTGATACAGTTTATAATAAGTTGTGTAGTGAAAAAAGAGTGGAAGAATTAATTGAAACAGCTATAAAACGTTTGCTACTTGACTTCAAGACTCAGTTATTACATGAATTTTACACAAAAGAGGCTATAGATGAAATTTTGAAACTAAAAAATGGAAAAACAAAAAATCGTTAATGAAATTCATAAAGCAGCAAGAAGAAATTTTGACAGAAGACATGTTATACTTAAAGGGATTGATGATTTATGGCAAGCAGATTTATTAGATTTCCGAAATTTGAAACAGTTCAATAAAGGATTTAAATTCATCTTAGTCGTTATTGACTGTTTTTCAAAATTTGTGTGGACTGTACCAATTAAAACAAAAAATAAATTAGATGTAATGTTTGCATTTAAACATGTGCTTTCTACATCTAAAAGATGTCCTCATAATTTACAAACTGATATGGGAACAGAATTTTATAATGAAAGTTTCAAAAAAATTATGGATTTCCATAAAATTAACCATTACTCTACATATTCTATTAAAAAAGCTTCTATTGTTGAAAGAGTTATCAGAACAATAAAGTCTTGGCTTTTTAGGTATTTTAATTTACATGGTAGTTACAGATGGTTGGGAGAACCTCTCAATGTAGTTGTGAAGACTTACAATAACAGCAAACATCGCAGTACACAATTCAAACCCAAAGATGTTAATAAATTAAAAGAAAAATTGGTCTTGCAAAATTTAAATTGCATGCAAAGAAACAAAAATGTTATTAAAAAAGTTAAATTTAATTCCGGTGATTATGTAAGAATAAGCAAACATAAAAGTTGTTTTGACAAAGGCTATACTCCTAATTGGTCCACAGAATTATTTCAAGTGGGAAGTGTTAATAATACATCTCCCATAACGTATAATATTGTAGACCTTAAGAAACAACCTATATTAGGGTCTTTTTATGAACAAGAACTGCAAAAGACAGCATATCCAAATGTTTACTTAATAGAAAAAGTACTAAGAAAAAAGAAAAATAAACTCTTCGTGAAATGGTTAGGCCTTCCTACTACTGAAAATAGTTGGATTGATATAAAGGAAGTACTATAGATAATGTTATCATATATTTGATAGTAATGAAAGGAGAAGGACTTATTAATAGTTTAATCAATAATTTACCTTTTGAGTTACATTTACCTGGATATAACTATTGTGGTCCGGGCACAAAATTAAAAAAACGATTATTAAGAGGAGACAAAGGTGTCAACGGGTTAGACGAAGCTTGTAAGCACCACGATATTGCTTATTCTAATTACTCAGATCTAGACAATCGTCATAAAGCTGACTTAGAATTATTGAAGATGAGCAAGCAAAGACTCAAATCAAAAGATGCAGGAAAAGGTGAAAGGCTTGCTTCCTGGTTAGTAGGGAAAGCTATGAAAGCTAAAGTGAAATCAGGTGCTGGATCCAAAACTTTTAAAGCTATTATTTCTAAAATACGTTCTGATCTGAAAAAACGAAAGCCAAGTAACAATAAGTCTGCAATTAAATATGCGTACGGTGCTGCAAAGAAACTACTTAAAGAAAATAAAGTCAGGTTGCCTCGTGTTATACCTTTACCTAAAACCGGAGGCATCCTTCCCTTGATCCCAATTTTTGCTGGGCTATCTGCTTTAGGAGCCTTAGCTGGAGGTGCTGCTGGTATTGCGAAAACTGTAAATGATTACAAAACAGCCCAACAAAGTTTACGAGAAACTGAGCGACATAATAGAGCTATGGAATCAATGTCAATAGGAAAAGGTTTATATGTTAAACCTTATAAGAAAGGGGCTGGATTATACATAACAAATTCAAAAAACTGAAGAAAAGGCTACC
This sequence comes from Aproaerema taeniolella, assembly GCA_949987775.1. Classification (NCBI taxonomy): domain Eukaryota; kingdom Metazoa; phylum Arthropoda; class Insecta; order Lepidoptera; family Gelechiidae; genus Aproaerema; species Aproaerema taeniolella. The sequence continues at coordinate 2,114,500 of OX465261.1, read as the reverse complement.
AAGGAGAGCTCTTACAAATTATGATATTTTAGAGAATGCTAGAGATATACCATTTTTTAGAGGTGTTTTTATGAGAGACACATTACCGAAAAAGCCTAAAAAGAATGAGTGTGGTATTATTAATCTAGACGAGTCTACTAGCGAAGGAACCCATTGGGTAGCCTATGTGAAATATAATGATTATTGCGAATATTTTGATAGTTTTGGTGATTTGAAGCCGCCGCTCGAGTTCTTAGAATATCTCAAGTGTTTTAATATATTTTATAATTATACAAAACATCAAACGTATAATACAGTAAACTGTGGTCATCTTTGTCTAAAGTTTTTAAGAGATTTTTGGAAAAATAAAGAAACCTTATAAAATACTGGAACTGTTTTTTAATTCCATCATTTGCAATATGTCTTTCACATTGTCAATAACCGGTAACCAACCGACATTATCAACTATTTACTCACCTCCTTTAGAATTACAAGGTCAATATGAGTGTGCTTTATTACATTTTTGCACATTTAATTCATTTCCCAATATTGATAGCAACAATAACAAGTTTTATTATGGTAATAACGAAGTGATAGAGATACCCGAAGGAACTTACGAACTTCAAGATATCGAGGAATTTTTAAAAAGTAATGTAAAGGATACATCTTTTGACATGTTATGTAATAATAATACTTTGAAACTATCGATCTTTTGTACGAAAGACATTGATTTCAGTAAACCTAATGCTCTGGGTAATTTGCTAGGTTTTGAGAAAAAAGTTCTTAAAGCGAATATATTGCACACATCACAGCTACCAGTCAACATTTTGTCTACAACAGTCGTACGAATCGAATGTGATATTGTGAGTGGATCATTTATTAACGGGAAACCGAGCCATATAATTCACGAGTTTGCTCCTAACGTGCCGCCTGGTTACAGAGTTGTTGAAATACCAAAAAATATTATTTACTATCCAGTGAACCAGAAAAATATTAGTTGCATTAACATAAGGATATTAGACGCTAACAATAACTTGGTTAATCTGCGTGGTGAAGAAGTTCAACTATATATCCAATTTAGAAGAAATGATTGATTACAATAATAAATACTTGCCACCGCAACTCAGAAACCCCAGTACGGTTTGTGCTATCCAAAAGAAAACATCAAAAACGAAGCATAAGTTAACTAAAGAAAACAGGAAATTTCTTCAATTACTAGGTCTACTAAAATGAACATATTAAATCTTACTAGCACACCTAACTATGATAACTCAATTGAAGGTATCGAGTTTCATTCATACAAACCGTATGTTACTAGTTTTAACAGAAATGATGAAATTCGGATTGCAATCAATCAGCAGGATTTATATGTTTTACCATCAGCCAGCACTCTTTATTTAGAAGGCATTGTTAGAGTTGTTAAAGGTGATACACAGAAGAGTCTTGATACTGTACATTTTACTAACAATCCGTTAATGTATCTTTTTCAAGATATACGATACGAATTGAATGGGATTGAAATTGATAAAATTAAAAATGCAGGTATTACTACAACTTTGAAATCCATTCTGTCAATGAACGATAGCGAGTCTCGGATGTCTAAAGCATGGGGGTGGGATATAGAGGGTAACAAAAATATTCACCATGGAAACTTTTCAGCATCTATTCCGCTAAGTAACATACTAGGATTCGCTGAAGATTATAAGAAAGTAATAATAAACTGTAAGCATGAACTTATTCTTCTACGCAGTAACACCAACTTAAATGCTCTGAAACTTAACACCGGTGAAGTAGTGAGTGATATTGTTATGAATAAAATTGTATGGCGAGTTCCACATGTCAAGGTGTCTGATAAGGAAAAAGTCAATTTACTGCGCTTGTTGGATAAAGATCGCCCAATTCAACTAGCCTTTAGAAATTGGGATTTATATGAGTATCCTTTATTACCTAAAACAACAAAGCATACTTGGTCTATTAAAACATCTTCTCAAATTGAAAAGCCACGGTTTGTAGTCTTAGCATTGCAAACTAACCGGAAAAATAATGCAAGTGCTGATATGTCAAGATTTGATCACTGTTACTTACGAGATGTAAAGGTGTATCTAAATTCTACATACTTTCCGTACGAAAGTCTTGACATTAGTTTTGTAGGAGACAGAATTGCATTATTATATGAACAGTATGCGAGATTTCAGCAGTCGTACTACGGTCGTGAAAGAGTAGAACCGCTTCTAACGGTACAACAATTTAAAGATATAGCACCTCTATTTGTAATTGACTGCTCCAGGCAAAACGATAACATAAAAACAGGACCTGTTGTCAACGTGCGCATTGAAATAGAGTGTGATACTGAAATTCCTGATCAAACTTCTGCATATTGTCTTATTTTTAACGATTGCTTGATAGAATACAAACCTTTGAGCAGTATAGTTAAAAAGATATCATGAATGCAATAATTGTGGATGTACAAGGTTTTAAAAACTTAAAAAATGAATTCATTATTAAAGAATGTGCTATTGCCACTGAAGAACACACTCAAGTATTTTTAATAAAACCTCCATATCCATATGTCAAATTAACAAAAGAAGAAAAGAAACGTGTGTTGTGGTTAGAAAAGAACCGTGGTATTTATTGGAGTGAAGGATACATCGACTTTAGGGAATTTGAAAGAGTGATAAAACCTCATTTACAAAACAAAAATATTATTGTTAAAGGAGAAGAAAAAATAAAATGGATAAAATGTATATGCGAAAATTGTAACATAATCGATATAGGTAGTAAAGGCTGTCCTAATATTGCAAGTCTTCATAATAAGTACTGCAAAGATATTACAAAATTTAATTGTATAATTCATTTAAAAGAATGTTCTTTAAAAAATGTATTATGTATTAAAAAGTGGTATGAAGATAATAATATAGATCAATTTAATTTTTTTAACTAGTTTTTATTTTTAAGTTTAATAAATTACGTACTTATAAAACAATAGCCTTTTATTTATTTTAACTCATCTTAACAAAACTACTCTTAATAGTTACATAACGTCAAAATGCATATTTTATTGTATTTACTATCATTTGATACGATGAAACAATAAAAAAGTATAATTATTCCTAAGTAGATACTATTTATTTACAATCTAAACAATTTTAATAACTTAAGAAATTACAAATAGTAGAACTAACTTAATACTATAGAGGCTGCAACAGAGGTTGTTTCCTGTAGCACTGCAGTTTCTGGAAAAGAGAAAATAAGATTTTAATTAACTTGTACTATGAGGTTCGAAACGGACAACACAAAATCAAAATATATTTATATACTTACCAGCTTATAGTCCAAACTCCGATCGCTCTCCCAACTCCTTGCACACGTGATAAAGCAGCTGCACCAACTGTCTGAGCACCGGATCGTCTTCATCGTGCACGATGTAATTGCTCTTCAAAATTGTACGGCAAATTTTCTCATCGTCTTCAAATTGAGATAACTCCACCTTAACTCCAAAACGTGGAGTCTTATCGTCTCGATACACGCACAAGAAGGATGTGAGATCGACTTTTTCACTCATGTTTAAAGCTATGCACTGCTTTGCTTGAAGAACTAAACGTAAATGAACAACACAATAGATAAAACGGAGTCATGTAATATAACACCTCCTTTGTTCCTGATATTTATTTGAACATGTTGAAACTTGTTCAATTTTTCATCTCACGTTTCGATTCGTTTTTGCTGTGCTAGTATTACTTACCAGTAATTTAAAACTAGAGAACATAACACCTCATTGTTATTGTTAGTAGATGTCAGAATTTGTTAGAACATGTTCAAACACGTTCATGTTAAATTACTAGTATGCAGGTACATTATTTTGTATTTCTAGTCAAATAATGGTAGGTAATTGTATTTAAATAAAATAAATAAAACATTTAGTTTAGCTACATTTATTGATATAAAAATAAAATCAATACATTAAACTTAGTACCTAAAACTAATACTTATTTCTTAACTTACTATCTAACATACTTAGTTGTTACAAAATCCTTATAAAATATGCACTGGCTGTAGCTACAATTTCTAGCTCGATTAAGGAAAGGGGGTTGGCGAAACAAATTAAATAATTATTTATATTTTGAAAAGCTGACAAACAGTTAAAATCCAAATTGCTTTCT